>CM071947.1:16985000-18210000 GCA_036784905.1 Acrossocheilus fasciatus | reverse complement strand
CCCCCCTTTTCCTCTTTCATTTCCCTTCTTTCATCCCCCTCTCCCTCTGATCTGCATGGCCGCATCTCAGGTTTTTCTCCTGAAGCAATCTCTATAAATAGACCTTCAATAGCTGCTGCCTAACAAACCTGCTCATCAGAACTAATTGCTAAAGAAAAGTTCTTTTTTCTCAGGTTTCTTTGCATTAACCCTTTCCTGCCCTACGGTGGCCTGAGCTCACCATGTCTCGAATAAAGCAGGTTTTCTGGGACACTTTTTGAAAAATATTCTGTTATGTCTGAGATGAAAAGGGTAATTTGATTATTTATAAATCATTTATATTATAAAATTATTTCAAATGTCTTTACTGGTGCAGGTACATATGAAAGCTTCTTTTACATAAAATTGTAAATAAAAAGTTATTTTAGATTTATAATGTATATAATATTCTGTATAAATGTTATTATATCTAGTGCTGTCAAACTATTAATCGCATCCGAAATACATATATTATTACATGATATATGTATGTGTACTGTTTATTTATTATGTATATATAAATACACACACAAATACTGTATATATTTTGAAAATATTTACATGTATATAAATTTATATATATTTATATTATTATATTTTTATTATATATAAATATATGTAATATATAAACAACATTTTTCTAAAATATATACATGCATGTGTTTGTATTTATAAACGTAATAAATATAAACAGTACACACTTATATATTATGTAAACAAAACTTTTTATTTTGGATGTGATTGATTGTTTGACAGTACTAATTATATTATTTGTGACCCTGGAAAAAACAGTCATAAGGGTAAATTTTTATACAGATTTATACTTCATTTGAAAGCAGAATAAATAAGCTTTCCATTGATGTATGGTTTGTTAGGACAATATTTGTCCGAGATACAACTATTTGAAAATCTGGAATCTGAGGGTGCAAAAAAATCAAAATATTGAGAAAATCACCTTTAAATTTGTCCAAATTAAGTTCTTATCAATGCATATTACTAGTCAAAAATTAAGTTTTGATATATTTACGGTAGGAAATGTACTAAATATCTTCATGGAACATGATCTTTACTTAATATCCTAATGATTTTTGGCATAAAAGAAAAATCAAGAATTTTGACCCATACAATGTATTTTTGGCTATTGCTACAAATATACCCCAGCGACTTAAGACTGGTTTTGTGGTCCAGGGTCACATATATTATATTAATTATATTATATTATATTATATTATATTATATTATATTATATTATATTATATTATATTATATTATATTATATTATATTATATTATATTATATTATATTATATTATATTATATTATATTATTCAGTGTTGTCAGTTAACTAAAACAAGCTATTAAAATTGTTTTTGGTAGTTTAAAATTAAGTTTAAATAAAATATAAATATTGGATGAAACTTTTAATGACCTTGGCAACTAATTGAAAGAAGTATAAGTACTAAAATCAATAAAACTAAAACTGAAATAAAAATAAAGAAATGTAAATGTAAAACAAAAACTAATAACGAAATAATAAAATGCTAAAATATAAAAAATATAATATAATTCTAAATATTAATTCTGTAATAAAAATAACTATTTATTATATTATATTATATTATATTATATTATATTATATTATATTATATTATATTATATTATATTATATTATATTATATTATATTATATTATATTATATTATTTTTTAAACCTATTGTTTAAGCCAATTTCTGCTTTGTTTGTTTAAAGTAAGATTTTCAAAGTATTTGTGATGTTTGTGGTGTGTATTATTAAAGGGTGTGTGTGTGTGTGTGTGTGTGTGTGTGTGTGTGTGTGTGTGTGTGTGTGTGTGTGATTGATAGCCTCCATCAAGAGAGTATGTGTCTGAGAGGCCGGCCGGTCCTAGATCACAGCGTCTTTGTTTGGGGGTCTGTCTGACAGTTTCGTGACCTCATTACCAGACCAGCGTCTGGGGGCATTCATCTCGTGGGGACCAACAGGGGCCCTCCACCCCCATACATACTCGATTTTCTCTCTATTTCTCACTTTATCCTACTGTAACAACTCTTATTTATACGGTTACGCCGCACACGGTTCCCTCTCATGTTTATGTGTGGGTAAGAGAGCGTGTAAGTTTTAAGGTGGAGCTGAAATTGGTCTGAATGCGACGGGGGTCTGTTCTACGTCTGCTTTAATTGACTGTGACCTTAAGGGTGTGGGAGCACGGAATAGGGGACACTAACACGCCCACGCGCAGATATGCGTGCACAGCTGCGCACACAAACGCAGACACATACACACACACACACGCTTGGGAGCAATAGGTAAGCACAGATGCACTAAATAATAATCGTGGATTCTTACAGGTTTGTTTAAATCACCAATGATAACTATGCTAGTACCTTTCTTTTTCCTTTTTACACGGAGAACCTGGAAAACATCTGATATTACAGGTTTTTGCACAGAAGCTGACGGTGCACTTTGGTATCAGCCACCTTCAGTGAAATGCCACAGTTCTGTTTCCTGTAGAATGTTTGGAAGTGTGTGTGTTCCTCTATAATGGAGGCACAACGGCCTTTCTCTTATCAGTGTAACTCTGCTCTCATCCATCATGGCTGCTCTCTGCTCTCTATGCATGAGTGTGTGTGTGTGTCCGTGTAGTTTTGAATAACGAGCGGGGTGATGCTCCTGGACTTTGTTGAATGGAGATTCTACATCCAGAAGGCAGCGAAAGACAAGAGAAGACATCCAGTGGACAGACAATACCATGTGCTTTCCTGTTTCCACCATTTCCAGTGCTGGATTTAGTGAGATTTACGACTCGCAGAACAGGCCGGTAGCCATTTTCCAGGAGAATCCAAAACATAAAACTAGATTCACTGAGATGAACGTTATTTCATTACTTCATTACTGTTGTATAAAATCTAATACTGAGGCTTCAATCTTACCGAAAGTGCTGGATTTAAGAATCCGCCGCACAAAAATACATTACAAAGCAAGTTCATTTTTAAAATGTTTTGGAAAATCACGTTTTTTAACACCCAAAATAATGTATTCTTAGCTTTATTTAACTCATTTTCTGTTCACATTGAAAAACTAAAATAGTCTCAGCTTCAACTCGTTTTATCACGAATTTATTCAAATTCATTATTTCACTAATTTTTCACAGGAATTAATGTGGAAAAATCTTGCAGTTAAAATATTTCCATTTTATGCAGAAGCAACATGAATGTCTGTGAAAACAGATTTTGACCTGCATCTCTCTAGAAAGAATATATATATATAGGGTGTGGAAAATAATGGACACCCATCATTTTCCTAAATCCTCTTTTTATATATATATATATATATATATATATATATATAATATATAAAGAGGATTTAGGAAAATGATGGGTGTCCATTATTTTCCACAATCCGCCCTGTGTATATTCTCTCGGTCAATCAGATACGATTAAACCGATCTGTTGATCACCGTACCTACCGAGCTTAGATGGTATTACGGCAGACACCAGCAGCTTAAAACAGGCCTGGCTCGGCTCCACTAAGGCAATGCCACCCTAGTGCCAGATGCCAGCGTGCCAGGACCAGTTGGCATGTGATGTGCTATATAATGGAGCGAGTGGGAGGAGGGGAAGGCTCGCGTTGATGGTAAATAATTTACCAGGCTGGCCCATGCAGCTGTGTAATCTGCCAAACTGGCGGGTTTAAAGATGCAGTGTGCTAGAGCAGGGGACGGCTTTCAGGGACTTTAGGTGGCTCTGGATGTGGGGACACAGGAAGAATGTGTTTCTGCTGGACGATTGACTGCAGCGCCTCACACAAAGCCCCCTAGAGGATGTGATCTTTGCTTTGGAGGGTAAAAAGCCCTAAACACTATTGCACAAAATATAAAGGTCTGATTCTCCGTGTTGTAGGTAGCTTTCCAGTTGTTGACTGATTGAGTAATTAACATTTTTAGTTTATTTGATTTTCTTTTTTTTTTTCTAGTGACTGATATTGATTGATATTATTGCTATAAATAGGCCTACTTCATCTATAACGCTGCTAATCATGATAATAATAATCATGGTTAAATTATTGACCTTTAGTTGCTAGATATCTATAATTGAATCAAGTGTTAAATATAAAAATACCGGTAATATGAAGTGGCTTTGGATTGAAACTATGTACTGATAGAAAATCAGTTCAAGGGGCAAATATTTCCTCTTAATTTAATTTCTGACTCTGTAATCAATATAATTGTATCAATTAGGATGCATGTATTGATATTTACTCAAATTACTAAAATGATTCCAGATCAGAAATTGTGCTGATGCAGATAATCTCACAATGACCAAATATTTGATTCATCGCTTGAAAGTCACTATAATTTCCCCTGTCAGTCAGCCGTGAGGTGCATTTTGCCTGCATGGGTTTTGCTCGTTCAGCTGTTAAGCTTCCGTCACGTCACGTTTTGACCTCACCGTCTCTTTCCGTGCTGCAGTATTCCAACAGATTGCGTTTCCGTCTTCAGACCCCTCTGGATTTAACAACGACTTGCACATGCTCGAACTTGGCCCGGTTCCTGGAGATTTACTTTTATTGCGAGCTTTTTATCCATTCGCTAACAATATAAATGTACTTTTATGCACTGCTGTCTTTACATACGAATGCGGGCAGATTGCATCTGCAGAGAAAGATGGAGTACGAGAGTACTGCTCTAAGCGGGCAGGGGAACTCTCTTTTGGCCAGGCCTCGAGTATTATGTTGAAACCAGATGTTGAGAGATGTTTCCTCCTGGTCACGTGGGCCCCTCTGGTGCGGCACTTACATAAATGTCATCTGTACAGTAGCCAGTGCGGGCGGGAGAGCGGGAACGGAGGCCCAGCTGCTCGCTCTGGGAAGATGAAGAGTGCAGTGGGGTCAAAGCTACCCTCCACCACTTCTGTCTGCTCTCTGCCAGCGCTCTTTCTCTGCAAACATGAGTGAGACATGCACACGTCAGCTGTTCACGGCAGTCTTGCTTTGTCATTGTGTTACCTGCTCATTACATTCAACCTGGCAGACATGTTGTGTATACAATGGGAGATAACATGGAGAGTTTTTTTTTGTACCGTAACATTTAGTATTTATACTGTTGTTAGTCACTGGTTTTGTACAGAAGCCCAAATTTTGGTATTAATATTTTAAGAGCTGGGTGACTGATAGGTGATACAATGGTATTGCTTAATAGCATCATATCAGCAGTTCAAAAAAATGTAGATTACAGTGAATGGTATGTACACAACTTGCCTATTTGCATAACATTTACATAGTCACTCAATTCGCATAATGTTTTTATGAAAACCATACCAGTCAATTGTATTATTTTAGAATAAAGGTAAAGTAAAAAGGTAAAAAAAAACTGTTTTAACGAAAAGTAGCACCTTTTTTTGTTTTCACACCTTGTGTTCTAACTGATGCATATATTTTTTTAGTTTATATAAATATGAAAATAATGTCATGTAAATGTAATGCAATTATTCAAGTAAGATGTTAATATTCCAAAGAAATTTAGTATAGAATTTATATTTGCTTTCATTTAAGCAGCAATCTTTATATTAAAATAACCTAAATTTAGACAGTAAGAGATTTACTCATTTTATTTTCCTTGACGAAACCATAAAGAAAGTTTGGAGTGGATGGACTGAGGAGGAGGATTTTTTGCTACTTTTCCTGTAAAATCCAATTCTGTCTTGCCCATTATATTAAATATATCGGCTATGGTGACTCCTACACTGCTAATGAAATGCGAGCGGCTTCGGTAATGATGTGTATATCTTTATGCCGCAGTGGCGTAATGGCCTGCGTCCTGGCGATTACAGCACTCAGGGCGCCGTTTTATTCGGCCCCAGCGCTCAGTAATGTGTTTGTGCGTGGTAGGCATTCCTATACTGACTTTTAATGTGAGGGCTTTTTGTCCGGCCCGGAGATTTATTCACAGCCGTGTGTAATGTCATTTCATGTTGAAACACCCACCCTATGTTCAAATGAAAGAGGCATTGATGTTCATCTTAATCTGATATACTTTAATACCACGGCATCAAAATTACTCGACTGTAAGGGCCCGTAAGAGGAGGGAGGTGCGCTGCCATCCAAACTCCAAACAAAGACGCGGTTTGTTTTCCACGAGGAGATTTTTTTTTTTTGTTTCTCTTTATGATTCTTTTTAAATGAAAATTTCGTATCACTCAGAAACATGAGCTGAGAAGCAACTCATTCATCTGTAACTTTATGACAAGATGATGTAGTAATAGATTACGGTTGTAAATCTTTCTCGAGAACTAATTATGTCATATTTCGCATCGACCGTACGGCTAGTATGCATAGATGTGGCTCTGCACTTTGCTTTTTGTTCTCACTGTTTTTGCATGAGCAGTTTTTGCAGTAAAGGGGACTGAGTCATGGAGAACTTGTGCAAGGGAAAAAACGAGGGCATATCAGGAGAGTGAGAGAGGAAGAGTACGAATGCATACATACACACAAGGTGGTACTCTTTTGTGTTAGAGAGTGTTTGTGCGTGTGCCTACACTCGTGCATGCATTCGCTGTGTGTTTTTTCCTCTTTTGAAGAGAACAAAACCAGCCCTGGGACATTTGATAAATTAAGATATCCATTTGAATACATTTTGTGTATTTTTTTATTTTTTTCCCCAGTTATTTTTCTCCATCTGTGATCAGATGCCTGGCATTGTCTGCTCTCAATATCCTGAGTTCCACACATGCTACATGGAAAATAAATCTGCTGTCTATTCATTTCAAACACTCCTCAGAATCTAATATAGTGAAATAATAGTTCAGCTTTGTCTGTTTTGTTTTTTTTTGTCTTTCAGGATTTGCGTAAACAGATAGCTCCTTTGCTGAAGGGCTTCCAAGCAGAGGTGAGTCAACTTCCTAAATGTTTTACTTGCATTTATTGTCTTAAACTGGTGATGTGTGTCATTTTATATACTTACTTTTTCCCCAGAACAGCTATTTGTGTGCTGTTTTCCTTGAAAAGTGTAAACACTGTGGCTCTGAGGCGCTGTGAAAACATTTTTCTGTTTGTTTGCGCACCGAAATCTGCCCAACAACAGCCGCATTGGCTGAACCAATAGTTTGAGTTTAGGGGTGGGACTATTTGTTTGACCAACCAATTGCAAATGGGGGGAGTGTTCAGGGAAACCTGTTTGAAAACAGACGTGATTTTTGCAGTTCCATCTGGTGATAGTAGTGGTGTAGAAAATAGAGCTTAGAAAATGTTTTAGAATTTATGTAATTTTGATTTATTTATTATTATTATTTTCTTTTTTTTTAGAAAATCATTTGAGGCCAGAAAACGTTACATGGACCTGACCCTATATTTTAAAATCAATAATTAGCCTCGAGCTTTGAGTTTTTGTACAATTAATAATTAATTCCCAAAGCATGATGAAAAGACACTCGCTGTTAGATTATTGTATGGTGGAATATTGGAATATCGATAGAATTTTATTTTGCCCTAGAATTTTATTTGGAATAAGTGTTATCCAAAATATTTTATTTGACTTCATTTGACTTTTATCTTAAATAAAATAGCCACTTTTATGCATAAATCTATGTGGGGAATTATTTTGCATGGATTCCTATTGAAATGAAAATTCACACAATGACAATAAACATGGAGTTATTTCACGTGATATTAAGTAATTCTAATAAATTCTCTAATCAATACATTGCATTTTCATTATTAGTTTAATGGATCACAATACATTTTTACACTTGAGGTAAAAATATACCTGCTATAGAACAGAAAAGAGTGATCGTATTAGGAAACCACGGCTGTATGCTTGATTTTATGACTCTGTGTCAACATACTTTTGGCTTTCAGTCTATTTTAGTACTAATACAGGTGAAATGCAATGAGAGTTGGGTGATGTGATGGATCTATAGGGAGGAGAAAATCAGTGATGGTTTCAGTTGTTTAATCAATGCAGTGTGACAAAGCTGCACAGCCAGCGGCCAGAGAGCACTACTGTTAAACTACCCTCTCCTCGTGGCTTTACACAGCGAATATGACTCTATCACGCTCACACCAATTAATCTCACAACTTTCCTTGTAAGGAATGGGTGGAAAAAGCCTGTTTGCTTTAACTCGACACACAGATCTAGTGTAAGATGGCCCTCTCTGGTCTGATTATAGTCTTGACTGGCTAAAAAGCCCACCTGATTTCACAACAGTGCTTATTACGTGACGGATTGTTTTTCTTGTTACTTGAGGTCTGCTTGTGTTGTACAAAGCCTCCATATTTTGTCAGCATCTAATCAGATCAGACAGTTTTGATACATTCTCGCTGTTTGCTGTCCCGCTCTTTTATTTCCGTTCTTCGGATGAGAGCGAAATCTTAATGATGTTTTCGCTCCATGGTGCCAAGTAAGTCTGTTTGTTCTGGGCCGAGCCAGAATGATGGACTTCTGAGTTTAACATCTCAAAGATAGTTTTTTTTTTTTTTGGCTAACCTTAAGGTGTAAACAAGTTTTCCTTTTAAAAGGGTGTTGTGGAAATCATTAACAATATCACGCAGAATGACTACAGCTCTATTATTGTGTCCAGTCATATTTATACTTGGCTAAATCTAATTAATTTTTTTTTTTTTTTTTTTTTTTTTTAGATCAGTTGGTAGGTTACAGCAAATTCATCATTCATCATTGGACACTTAAGAGTAAAAAGACTTTGTTGTGAATTAATGGCAGAATTTAGCGTTGGGATGTTTATTTTAAAAGTCCTCCAATATTAAATTTTTCATGACATTTCATAATTGTTTAAAAATGATGTTAAATAAGAGTTCACCAGTTGTCCTCAGGGAATGAGGCAGTGTTTCCTTTGACATGTCTCCTTAGTGGCCATTGCTGATATAGTTGAGAACTGGGACATGGTGCTGTGTTCCATAAGTAATGTGCATTACCATTCAATATGACAGCAGGCAGATATTCAAATGCCCTCTGCAGCACAGACTTGAAATATCATCATAATAGAAGGATTTTGAGTGAGTTTTGTTTTGAGCCCTACCTTCTTAAAAAATTCTTTAAGTTAATTAAGGTCTATTTTAGTCCGATGCAGCCTGTGTTTTGCTAAAAGAGTTACACCTAATGTTCCTTGGTAATTCAGTCAATTAGTTGTACTGTTGCGTGATATCAAACTGAGTTTGATTAGGTATGATTATGCTGCACTGAATAACTCGTTATAAGTGTTTCTCAATCTTTTAGTTACCAAGTATGAGAACCATTAAGTGTTTTTAGCACTTCTATGCTAATAGTATTAAATTATCTGAAAAGATATTCATAAACTCTGAAAATAGCTGTGCTTTTAAACAATAGGCCTTTCAGTTTTAGGTTTATAAGGTAATGAACTGCCAAATACTTCTGAATTTGGGTTCAGACTAACTCTTAGCCTCTTTTTATGTTGAACAGACTAGTTCCAGAGCCACTTTTATTGGGGGATACACTCATTGTCATAATAGCATGATAGTGAATAGTATTTACACAGTGCCACGGGTACTTTAAAGCTTTGGCATTTTACGTATTTGTTAGTCTATTTATTTGCCTTTTTTTTTTTTTTTTTTTTTTTTTTTTTTTTAAAGAATTTATTTTGTTCGGTGAATTCTGTGATTATTAAAATAGAATTTATCCAAAATGCATGATGTTCATAAACCCAGAGTAATATGATTGTACTTTTGGTAGCACATCATTTTAAAGAATATTTTATACCTTTATTGTTATTATTTAAAATTTAATTAAATCATATTTAAATTTATTATCATATCCAGAAGTTTTTGCCTGTTTCCAGGCAGTTTTTAATTAATCTAATTTAAAAAAAAAAAAATGTTTCTAGGCTAATTTTTTTTTTTTAAATTTGGGAGCAGCACAGGCAATCTTACAGCGGGAAAGGGGCGAATGCACTGTCCTGGTCCTGTTCTCTCTCTTTCCCTCAATAATTTTCTGCTCCTCTTTCACTGTTCTGTCTAATAAAGCGGCAAAAAAGTCCAAAAATAATAAAAGAGAAGGAAAGTGAGAAGAGTGTGTCAATTTTCCTTTCCTTTGACCTAAAAAACACTTCCACTATCTGTTAAAGTATATGTAATGCAGCGTTTGACGGCCTTCAGCAGCACCTTGCGTTAAGAGGCAGTCGAGGGGCCTGAAAGCGCAGCGAGACGCGGCTCTTCCGTGCCGTATGTAACTTTGATGAAGTGAGCGCTGTGAGTAGTGGCTCCCTGTTCTCCTCTCATGAGCCAGTACCGCTGGCTAACTGCTCCATTATAGCTCATTGTGGTTTCGGAGCTGTGTTCTCGAGGACTAGCCTGTCATTAACAGAGGTAGTCGCCCCACTTCAAATCACTGCTCGGTTAAAAATAAATCCCCATCCCACCACTCCAACAGTGAAATCGTTTCAAACCGTCTATTATTTTTCGTCGTGAAATATTTTCCTTATTGACAGTGCCTGACCTTGACAAAAACGGCCTGACTGCTCCGACCAGAAATGTACTATTTTTCAGGCATTTTTCTCAGACGTCAGCTATTTGACGATAATTGGCGGGAGGGATGGGATCGCTTGTGTTTTGTCTTGTCAGTCTGACCGTCCATTAAATCTTAAAATAGACGAAGAGACTTCAATTTTGCAGCACCAATTTTAAACAAAAAAGATAGAGCACATATATAATTCATAATGGCAGACCGACCAATGAATACAGCCATTTGCAACGGGCGAATGCTTTTTTCTGTTTAATTTCTATCTTCCGTTTTCCTGTAACGGTGGGTTTGTTAAAATAGCACGTTTGAGTCAGACCGACGCTGATCTCGTGGGTCAGTGCAAAGTCCTTGCCACATGTCATTTTTTCATTCGAGAGAGCGAGAGCCTCCTCTTTTCCTGTCAGGAAATGAGAGTACAATAGGGAGCTGTACATAGCACGCGGCTGGGGCCCTGTTTGGGGTTGCACACGCATGTGTGTGTAAATCAGAGACGGAGGGTGAGGGGGGTCACTGTACTTAATTGTAAAGAGTTTTTGCTCATTTATACTTCTGCCCCAGAGGCAAAGCCACATGTTGCAGATGTTCAAGAAGACTTGATGTACTGTGCCTCTAAACGCAAATTATTATTTTTTTCTTCTTTCCTGGTGAGGATACCTGAGGTGGTGTTGGCTCACCCTAGGTGAGATGAGACATTACCAAAGGAGACAAAAACTATAGCCAGTGGTCTGTTTTTTTGTTTTGTTTTGTTGTCTTTTTGTTTTATTTAGTTTTTTGTTTTGTTATTTTGTTTTATTTTTTTGTGTTGTTTGTTTTGTTTTGGTGTTTTGTTCTGTTGGCATTTTGTGTTTTGTTTAGTTTTTTTTGCTTTGCTTTACTTTGTTGTGGTCCTGGCTCACTTGGTGCCCTATTTGAGATGAGACATGAACAAAGGTAAAAAAATAAATAAATAAATAAAAAGTGTTATAGTATTGCTGTTCATTTTATTTTGTTTTTTTTATTTTTATTATGTTTTGTAGACGTTCATTTATTTTGCTGTGCTCCTTGCTCTTGCCATTGGTCATGTTATGTTATTTTAACATTACCTTAAGTCAGATTTTCGTTTTTATTTGAGACGTTATTATTTCGTCGTTATTATGCCTGATTTGGCATGTTATGTGAAAACTACTCAAACTATTTGGCCTCCGAAGAGCGCATGCGCCGTTCAATGTTATTGTGCCTTTTTAAGTGCAAGAAAAAACCCTGCGTTTAGCTTTTTATCTCAAGCTTCATTTTGATAATAAATAATCGTCATTACAAAGTGGAAAATTCAACATTCTAAAGGAAAGAGTGCGAGAAGGAGAGAGCGAGAGAGTAAGTTGACCCGCCAGCAAAGATCTCTGTGAAGAGAGCTAATCACTCTGGCAGCCGTTTACGGAGTGCCGTGGAAGTTCTACAAATTTGGAAGTCAGTATTGATTTGACGTAATTGTGCACTAATTTTAGCGGGCCGGAGTCTGCAGGGGCTCAACATGGCCAAGTGCTGAGGAGAGACAAGGTTAGTGGCAGCTCAGATAAATGAGTTTGGATCCAATGGTGGATGAATCTGAGATCATTAAACTGTCTATATATGCAGGCAAACAAAGTTAAAGTCTATATGTGTAGGTTGTGAATCTGTTTATGTAGGTAATCACCTAGCCATCTCTTTTTGGATGCATGTTCTTCTGACACGTTTAGCCTTTGTGCTCATGTGGATGATGTAGGTTTGAATCTGCAGCGTGCGCCAGTCCTTTCCCTCATCAATAATTTCCTGCCACTCTTAAGTCTTCCAAAAGAGGCAAAATGAAACACAAACAGAAGTAAAATAAATTCGAGACTGGTCGTCTGTTTGGAGGGCAATGCAGGTCAGTAGAACTGATGGAGTTTTCTGACTCTGCTCTCAGCAGTGCCAAGTCTGTGCTCCCCCACAGAAACAAGAGCTATTTATAAATGTTTCCCCCACCCTTCTCAATCCCTGTTCCGGCTGGACCGTAAGGGAATAATGCTGTTTAAACTGGCATGCTTTTGATGCCACCAGATAGTCTGTGTGTTGTACGGTTCAAAGGGGCGGAACTGTCTGTGTTTGTGTGTGTGTGTGTGTGTGTGTGTGTGTGTGTGTGTACATGTGTGTTTGGTGTAAAATGTAATGTAGGGGAAACTGGTGCTAGTTGTCACACTTTTTATTTAATGTTTCTTAGGTTAGGTTGTTTCTGTATAGATGTGTGCAGTAAAGAAAAAAGAAGTTGAATAGTTTTTTATGTTTTTGAAAAAAGTCTCTTATGCTTAACTAGGCTGCACCAATAATACATTAAAAATTGTGAAATATTATTACAATTTAAAATACCTGTTTTCTCTTTGAATTTTTAAAAAAATGTAATTTATTCCTGTGATGCAAAGCTGAATTTTCAGCAGCCGTTTGCTACAGTTTTTAGTGTCACATGATTTTCAGAAATCATTGTAATATGCTGATTGGCTGCTCAAGACACATTTCTTATTCAATATTGAAAACAGTTGCATTGCTTAATATTTTTATGGAAACTATAATTGTTTTTTTTTTCTATGCTGTCACTTTTGATCAATTTAATGCATCTTTGCTGAATAAAACGAATCATTTCTTTACAGAAAGAAAAGATAGTGTAACTTTTGTGACAACTTTTCGTGCACGACAGCTAACCCCTATACGTGGCCGTATGTATGTGTATGTTTGAAGGGTATAATGTCTGTGAGGCTGTTTGCATGACTTTGTGTGTATGTCCCGCAGCATGATGATGCCAGATGCCCTGGCCATCAGATTGAGCTGGTAGCAGAGTAAGAGAAGAGCAGATAATCTACGCTGAGCTGTGACGGTATCCGCAAAGTCACGCACGCCGCTTCTAGGCAGCCCTTACAGTCTCTTAACCTCCTGGCTGTGCTCTGTCTGGTTCAGCGCTCTGAGAGTTTAAAAATTGACATTGGTTCCTGCTGGATTTCAGGGGTAGACGTGGACCCGTGCCGAGTGAGAGAGAGAGAAAGAGAGGCAAGTTTAATTGCTCCATCTGCAAGAGGGCTGCAGAACTTGGCCCTGCCTGGGCCGATCCAGATGTTTTCCGGCAAGAAACATCTGAAAATGTTTAATTTCTTTCCCATAGGAGTGAAAAGTCTGTTACATGTTGGATATTTACAGTGGCAACTGCCCTGTTCCATCCATCAAGGCCGGCAGTCTCAGGGCTGCAGATTTACAGCTTTTATTTGATGTTCCGCTGCTGGAAGACCAAACACACAACACTTGTGAACATGTAAACAGCACAGGAGTTCAACATTTTCTTAATGGATAAAAGCAATACTGTTGATTCAGACCACATTGTTTTTGGGTGTGGGGTACTGCCGTTTTGGTAAGGCTCAGAAAGACTGACATTTGCAGGAGCTATTGAAGACACTGAGCTGTAGTATTTTGAAGAACCCTGGAGGATCTGATGCTGTGTTCACGTCATGTCAGAATTACCATAATTACAAGTTCCCATCTTGTAAAAACCGCTCGCATCTTCGTCAAGCTTTTAATCACACGCTGAATTTTATTAACTTTCTTACGAGACCATCTTTATGTCATGTAAAAACAACTGAAATGTTGATAAGCGCAGCATGTGTTTAAAGAACTCTTTCAAGTTCTGAGTACAAGAATGGTGAAAAAACCCTGAGTTATAATGTATTTAGAATATTAATGCAATTTTAATTTATATTTATAGTCTTTATAGTTGTCAATTGTTTTTTAATTGAAATTTTTTATAATGTTTTTAAAAATACATTTTATATTCTTTATATTAATTAATTGTATCTTCTATATATTCTTTGTTTATCATTTTTATTAATATTTGATATAATTTTTTATAGTGGTAAACAACAACAAATATATATTTTTGGTTTTACTTTGCAATCATATTTTATAACACACACCAATCTCTATGTCCTGGAATTTTCCAGGTCTTTGCTCCAGCTGTTAGAACGCAGAACTCGGGTTAAGCAAGGTGAAGATTTAGTTCAGTTTTAGCAGCTCCTAAATTACTGTATACAGGCCGCACTGATTTGGGTCCTTGTTTCCTGTCAGGTTTGACCCAGTTTGTTAGATTTGGCCCAGTTGGGCCAGACTGCATGCTGGTTCTACAGCACACTGTCATCAGTACGCTGTCATCATCAGAGACACACGGTGGGAAAGTGCTGCCATGGCATTTTATAATTTCTATATGCGGTTCACCACACCCTACTGAAGACAATCGCTCTGATGTGTCGATCCAAGACATTTCTCCTGCCTTTGGTTGTCACATCTTTAAGACACTGATAAATGCAGTTCTCAGCAACTTGAGAAGTGTTACATTGGGTAGAAATACTGTTTCTGTACTGTTCCAAAACCAAGTGAACTGCCTACAGAAGCAGTATTGGTTCCAACTCAAAAGCTGTCCCAAAAGGTAGGCAACCTAATTATGCTGCCTCATAAGATACCTCATTTTAGCCAAGAATCATACCCATTCTGGAGCAGGCAGTCCCAGAATGCATTGCGACAAGCTTCAATATGATATTTTATCCAATATATTACCTTAATGTAATTTTTCATACTGTGCATTTTGATATTGTGATGCCTGAAATTTCTTGTAGCATTTAAAACAATTGATTTAATGCTTTATTTTCAGTATGTTTAGACAAAATAATAAAAAAAACTTGAATGTCGTCCATTTATTGGTTACCATAATTCAGCTTATTGATATCAGTGCATCCCTGCATGAAAAAAATAAATAAAATAAAATTAATGTAATTAAAATGAATACTCACACCCAGCATTTATGTACACTGTTTTATTCTTATAGATTATTAGAGAATCACCCTTTTAGCTTAGCAACCTGTTAACATCACATGTATCGAAATCAATAGCAAAATAACGTTTATGTTGACAAGATGGTACCAACAGTGTGGTTTTTGGTCATACCGTAACAGAAGGCAGTTGGATGATGTATCATAATCTGGCCAGAATCACCACAGCTGTGTGTTTTCAGATTAAGAGAGATCAGTGTCTTTATTAGAGCTGTGTAAACTGAAGAGCCTATATTACTACCTTTCCATCTTCTCTTGTACTTTCTCACTCTTTCTTTCCCTGTTGTGTGTTACAGTGCTGGGTTTGCAATGGGTTTGTTCCAGCTGTCATACATTGCCACCGAAGGGTCAATAAGGTCATTTGTCCCAGTGAAACCCTGGAAGACAGGCTTACAGAGGCTTATTCCAGTGATTCTACTGTAATTCTAGGTTATTGACAGTGTAGATTTTCATATAAAAATGTACCAATAAGTAATGCATTTTTCCCCACACAATTAAAAAAAAAAAAAAAAAAAAAAAAAAAAAAAAAAAATATATATATATATATATATATATATATATATATATATAATGAAATAATTAAAATATTTTTATTAAATTAGTTAATTTATTTATTATGAATTATATTATTTCTGTAATTAATTCCTATAATCCCAAGGGGGAGTTTATCAAAAGTTAACACGTTTTTCACGTTTGCATGTTATCATTGATGCTCAAGTAGGAACCTTTTTTGTTAAATATTAAGAGTATTTTTAAGCTGCTTTGCCTTCTATTGACATCCGTTACGACCGTGATCATGCATCTTTTGGCAAATTGACAGTTAGATTAAGTTAGTGGGCGGCACCTCAATGACTGCGGCCACCAATCTGAAAATCATCTATCTTCAGGAAATGATGAAGGCCTCTCCTTGCAGTGGGAGCCGTAACCCAGATACAGTATGTAATTTGCCCATACGTACGCGTCTGCAGCGCTCTATATTAAGGCCAAAAGTTCTTCTCATTATCAGAGTCCCTCATTACCTGTTTCTGTCATCTCATGCTCACAGGGATTTGGATTTATACCTGATAATTACCTTCTATATAAAGCGAACCAGAAACGGTCCCAGCGTATACACCTGAAGCATGCCCCCAAAATGCCTCGACCCAGCGCTTGGAAAAATATCGCAGGCGTCAAAACATAAATGATTTACTGTGTGTGAATGAAAAGGGTCACGGTTATGTACACTTAGCTGTTTTATTTAGGTCGAATAGGTGGTAAGTGATGCGCGTAATGTGCGTGTGTGAGTTCGAAATCTCTTTTTCTAGGCTGTTTTCCATATGGCCATCTTTAATGGACTCGTCATTGCTGCTAATGAATGCAAATTTCAACCTGGTTGCTAATGCAATTACTGTGCCTGCGGTTCCAAGCACACACAATTCAGTTATTGTGGTTTTTTTTTTCCTCATTGTTTCAGATCGACGCCTTGAGTAAAAGAAGTAAAGAATCAGAGGCTGCTTTCCTCAGCGTGTACAAGAGATTAATCGATGTCCCAGGTATGTCTCGGCTCGCTCTGAGCTGGCTGCTCACACACACACACACACACACACACACACACACACACACTGCTGTAGTGTTTCACTGAGGCGAGAATACTGTAAACACATCAGTCATATTTATGAGACCTCCGTCTCTAGTGTCTAAAACACACACACATGCACGCACACAGGCCGTCTTAATGACTTCTACGGCTTTAGAGACCCACTCTGTTCCAAACCCCACACACGGAGGAACTTGGATTCTAATAAAATCCGCATTCATTGCCCCACAAACACCTTTTAATCTTCCGAACTGGCTTTCTAACGGTGAGATAATGGCCCCTGGATCCTCAGTTTTTATATGGTAATGTTCTGACGCGCTGATCTATAATAAGTTAATGGTGCCGCAAAGGTTCATGTGACATCTCGAAGCATCTTTAGCTCGGCCGCTCGATAGAGTTGTGCTTTAGACTGAACGAAGTTTACCACAAGAGAGTGTGGATAATGTATCAAACTCCTGTTAAGCAAGTGCGACTGTGGAGTGTGGTGAGAGAGACGACTTCTGGCTGAACTAAACTTCAGCTTGGGAAACCTTCAGACCTCCCTCAGATACACACACACACACACAAATCTAGCTGTGTAGCTCCGCCCACATCTGCTGAGCGACAGGGAGGGAGACAGACAGACAGTGCCGCCTGGGCCTGTTGGAGCAGGTTGGACTGTCTGCCTGCACAACTACTTAATACATCCCTAAATTACCACAATGCTGCGGTCTGGAGATCCCGGGCCAACGCAATGGCGTGTCTGTGTGTTTGGAAATGTGCGCAAGTGCATTTGATTACCTTTTTTATATGTGTATTTTGTGTATTTGAGAGGGAGCTATATGTGTGTGTGTGTGTGTGTGTATGTGTTGCAGGATGTTGGAGTGGGAGGTCTAGTCTGGGAATGTCTGTTTCTATCTGTGAAATCTGGAGCTTGTCCAGTCCTGTCTACGTGTCTGTGAATGTGATCACAGCTTGACAAATTATCTTGTGATAGTTACACTGGTACACTGTGTAGGCCTGCGTGTGTGTGAATGTTGTGGTGTGTGTTAGTGGGAATGTTCGGAAGTTTCAGGCACCTTAATGCCAACATTTAACTTATTCAAGACTGATATGCTGTATATAAAATACATTGTCAATATCGTTAAGTTTCTGACCTCTGATTGGATGAGACGCATTCAAAGTCCATGGAAAACAACCTAGACAGGACATTATTTAATTTTTTTTTTTTTTGAATTTGAAATTTTATATTTACATTTATTATTATATTTATTTTTACTATATTTTAGTGGTGGCGGTGTTGCTGGTAAGTAAAACTGTTAAAATTTCTAAATAGTTTTTGATAAAGTAAAGCTGAAATAAAACTAAAATATAAATATATCTAAAATATAAATATTAATGCTATAAAATATATTTCATACTGTGTGTGTGTGTGTGTGTGTGTATGTATGTATGTATGTATGTATGTATGTGTGTGTGTGTGTATATATATATATATATATATATATATATATATATATATATATATATATATATATATATATATATATTAGTACTGTCAAACGATTAATCACATCCAAAATAAAAGTTTTTGTTTACTTAATGTGTGTATATTTATTATGTATATATAAATACAAATGCATGCATGTATATATTTAAGAATATATATATTAAAAAAGAATATATATTAAATAAGAATTAAGAATGTTTATATATTACATATAGTTATATATAATATAAAGTATAAGAATATAAATGTATGTACATGTAAATATTTTCAAAATATATACTGTATGTGTGTGTATTTATATATACATAATAAGTATACACAGTACACATACATATATTATATAAACAATGACTTTTATTTTGGATGCGATTAATCGTTTGACAGCACTAACATATATATTAGTGCTGTCAATCGATTTAAAAAAATTAACTAATTAATTGCATTTTTTTCTGAAATTAATCGCAATTAATCCCACCTAACATTTTAAAGTTTTTAAATATACTTTTATATTGCAATAATTTCACAATCAATCTTCAAATTAATGTACAAACAACATATTTTTAATATTTGTTTAATGGCATCTTTTTTTGACTGAAGGCCAGTATCACTTTTACCAAGTAATACTGATTTCCCTAAAAAAAAATCCCCTAATATTTAAGCATTGACTATGGCCATTAAACATTACAAGTTATCAAGCACTAAATTCTAAACTAAATACATATAAATACTTATAGCTATATAAAAGTTATTGATTTCCTATTTTTTCTTTTATTCTTGATGAACAGACACCCACAGCAGCTGGTTATTAGATTGTTTTGGCTGCTATTTCTTTGAGATATCACTGCTGAACGTGACGCGGATCTGACACACATTGTGTTTTCTCTCAAATCTCTTTACCTTTTCTGACCTATTTCAGTGTTTACTAATGAGCTGACGAGTTGAATCGGGTGTGTTAGATGAGGGAGATGCTGGGATGCTCCAGGACAGTTTTGAAAACCATTTCAGAACCATTGTTCTTAATGTAACTTATGATATATAACACATTACATGCACGCACAGTTTTAAGGCAGGTTTAATCGCCTTTTTGGTAACTTCATGCCTTAACTGACCACGACATTGCATGCACGTAGTTTATTTCGTGCTTTGATATGAATTGATACAGGCTACAGCGCGCGCCAGTTTCCGCGCTTGTTTGACTCACGCCTGCCACTGAAGTGAAGCTGGAGCGCGTCTGAAATGTATCCGGATTGATGTGATCGTAAAGACGTTCTGCGACTGAATAAATGCACTTCTTGTCAAGAAAAAAAGAGACAGAAACGGCGGTTATGAGTGGGGTGGCAAACCCCAGGCTCCGCCCCTTTTATAAATTATTAAATAATTTTAATGTGTTAAACTGAAAAATTTAATCGCCTGCTTTAACGTGCTAAATTTGGCAGCACTAATATATATATAACACACACACACACACACACACACGTATATATAATCAGTATTCAGTATTTATGGGAGTCACTCCTGAAAAATATACTCTGTACTGTGTGTATAAATGTGGGTTGCTATATCTGTGTTTTCCTGTTTACACCCACAATATGTCAATAACTCAGCCCATGTGAATTCAGGAGTGACTCCAGTTTACTGTTCACACTGTTACAATAATTTAGATGATTTAGATTTTAAACTCCCTTGTCGCTTTCACTTTAGGGTTCAACTTTAGGATTATTTTAATGTTTTTCATTGTATTTTTTTATTGTTTGTTTGTTTTTAGAGACTGAATGTGTCTCATAGATGCTTTAATAGATTTTAAAGCATCTGAATGTTCCCACTTGTCCTTTCTTAGTTTCTTTCAATGAGGCCTCCCAGCACTTGACTTCAGTTTAGCATCAGACGCCAACCTAACCGAACGGATTGTGCTTGCGGTGTTGTGTTGTACATCAAATGACACGCATCCAAATTGATGTGCCTGTGTAAATCAGATTTGAATTGGCTGGTCATTTCAGTCACATGACAGTCACGTTCAGAATTGACACGCGTGGCCGCCTGTCAAGCTGAAATGGCAGTTGCCACGGCTACAAAAGGGAACACACCATGACAGCATATCATTCAGACTTCCTCTTGCAGTTTTTAGATATGACACACTCTCACGCACCACACATGCACATCACACATAACACACCCCATCAGCGTTTCCTGTACCTTCAGATGAGAATACAGAGAGGGGGAGGGATGTGCGCCGAAAACTGCGATCTCGACTGTAGCTTCACATAGAACGTGTACAGGAATGACATGTTTTATTTTACACTCCTCTCTGTCAGCTTTTCCTTCTCTGATTTTACTCTCACACTCTCTCTCTTTTGCTCTCATGTTCCGCAGGGGCTAATAAAATAGTTTGATTACATAATTAACTTGGCTGTCTCATTAAGGAAAATCAACGGGAACAGGGCCATAATTAGTCATATAGCAATTAGCATTTGAGGGGGACAGACAGTGATGAAAAAGCGTGTGTGTGTGTGTCAGAATGTCTTAGTCCTTCAGTGCGGAGGGCTGGCCTTGGTCCCACACCACTGCTGCGTTCGACCCCCCTTTCATTTAACATGGCCTTCCGTTTGAGAAAGCAACAAATTAACACCCTGCCAAATATGAATTAGTGTAACTTTTTTACAACCTGCTAATCCGAAATTTTTGCAGCTGGTGATTTTTGCTGGCATTTGAATGAATCAACAGATTTGTCAACCTAATTTTTTATTTATTTATTAATTTATCATTCATTTTATAAGAAATAATAAATTATTTTTTATAAAACATTTAAAATAATATATTTATTTATTACGACATATTTTAAATTATTTTTTTTAATTTTATATATACATACATACATACATACATACACATACACATACACACACACACACACACACACACACACACACACACACACACACACACACACACACACACACACACACAGGTATATACAGGTTTTTTGTGGTGGTGCACAGATAACTTTTAAAGGAGATGTTTCATTACATTTTTTCTTCAATAAATGATAATTAAGTTTTTTTTAATATTCATATTGTGCATTTAATTTTAGTGCACATTAAATTATTATTATTATTTATTATAATTATTATTTAGTGCATTGCTGTTTATAATTACTTTTGTTAGTGCCTTGCTCTGGCAGCAAATTGTGATTCCCATGGTACCATGTCCAGCAAACATGTGACTTGCGTGGTCTCTGTATAAAATCAGTGATAACATCATGGTTCTGTTTAGTTCTTTTTTTGTTAGTGTGATTTAACAGAGCAGAACTTAAACCGAGGTGCTGGAGCACAGCGTGGATTTATTGGCGTGTTTTGGCTTGGTTTGTTTTTCTAGTTAACATTTTTAGCTGCGGTTGGCAATCCGCAAAAATGCAAAAACACTTTTAGGTATTTAGTCGAGCTGCACAGAGACTGGCCCACACTGATCTCCATACATTGAGTTCTCACTCACTGAATCAAACCTTTCACCTGCTCTGAACGCAGTACACTCAATATTCTGACCCGTGTGTGTGTGTGTGTGCGGATGTGTGTTTCAGATCCTGTCTCAGCTCTGGAGGCAGCTCAGCAACTCCAGGTGACTGTTCGGAAGATGCACGACTTGGAGACAGAAAACCAGAGGCTCAAAGATACACTACAAGAGTACGAACGCGAAATCGCAGAGGTTAAAAACCAAGGTAACCACCAGCTTCTTAATGCTGTTTGAAATGAAGGAACAAAACAAAACACATTTTCCACAGATTGAAACATGTAGAACTTCCATCTCCTGTGAAACCATCTCCATATATATTTTTGGTCACACTTTATTTTAAGGTCTAATTCTCGCTATTAACAAACCATTAACTACAACTTTTGCCTCAATTAACTCCTAATTTGCAACTTATTAAGAGTTAGTAAAGTAGTTGTTAAGTTTAGATATTTGGTAGGATTATTATATTAATTATTTTAAATTGAAATAACATTTCACAGTATTACTATTTTTTTGTGTCTTAATCATTCAGTCATAGCCTACGTTTCACAATCCAATCCTAATGAATAAAATCAAGTTGTATTAAATGCCTACATTAGGTCCTGAGGAATATTTGGTTGCACTCAAAATGGACACACAATGCTGTTTGTAAGCATTCTTATTTTATAAAAGCAGGATTTATCTGTACCTAGTAAATGAAATGAGTTACGCATATGTCATGTTGGCAGGCCGCATAAGTGTACCCACCTAGACGGGGCCCTATTTTTGTTCAAATGAGCTGTAGTCATCTGAGCTCTATTTCTGTCCCGCTGCTGTTTCAGCCAGACATGTTTCCTGGTTTTTCTTTTTTTAACGTAAACAAGAGGGAGGGATCGCTCCCTCACCATCTGTGGAATTCCCCTAATCGATGCAGTTCAATAACGGCAATATTTTATTTGTCCCACACGAGCCGTAGGTACCGCCACATGCGACCTCTCTGCCGCAGACACACGTGTACGTGTACACACACAGGTGTGTTTCCGTCTGAGCGGTCCGCTAGGTAATCCTTCCTATTCTACACGCTGATCTTTCTCAGGTCAGTGATCCTCCAGTCTCCTAGTGTTTAAAGTCCAGTTTAGCATTTAAGGGTCTAAAAGGGCTCTTGTGGGACTGCTGCTCATTGATTATGTGTCAGCGCTGAAGTGCTGGAGTTTAAATCACCGCAGATGGCTGTGCAGGAGACGGAGAGAGGAGGAAAAAGCTCTCTATCAGGGATATTTTGTGTGGATGTGTGTGTGTGTGTGTGTGTGTGTGTGTGTAGGCATGTAAACACACATTTTTCTACCATAGGGGGACTTTCCCTTGACTTCAGTTGTTTTTATACTGAGCTAATGACATGTTCTATCCTCTTACCCTCATTTATAAATAATCATAAATGTAAACCTCTTGATTTAGCATTTTACTCACCTGGAACCGTTTCAAATTCAAATGACTTCCTGCCGTAGAACAGGAAGCAAGCGATTTCAAAGAATGCGCTGGTTGCTCTTTTCCATGCCATCATAATGAATTGCGACTTGAGCTTTCAAGCTTCAAAAATGATGTGAAGGCACCAGTAATGTATGATAAAAGTGGTTCATGTGACTTGTGTGCCGGATTTAAAGCCATACTGTAGCTTTGGGTGAAAAACAGACTGCAATTTAAGACATTATTCACCGATAATCTTCCCTCAAGTGGGCTGTTACCTCGAGAACTGCACATTGAGTTTGATTTTCAGTGAAAAATGACTTAAATTTCGGTTTGTTTTCACACAGAGTTGTAAAAAGTCTCCAGAAGAATTGTAATATAGTCATATGAACTTCTTTTATTATTCTTTTATGGTGCTTTTGTGTCCTTTTGAAGCTTCAGTCCCCATTCATTGTAACTACCACAGGCTTCATTGCTCCTTTTGTATTCCATGGAAGAAAGAAAGCTATATGGTTTTGGAACGACTTGAGGGTGAGTAAATGATGACAGATTTTTCATTTTT
The DNA here is from genome assembly GCA_036784905.1 of Acrossocheilus fasciatus. NCBI lineage: Eukaryota > Metazoa > Chordata > Actinopteri > Cypriniformes > Cyprinidae > Acrossocheilus > Acrossocheilus fasciatus. The sequence goes on along the minus strand of CM071947.1, from coordinate 18,186,051 downwards.
GGGCGAATTGTTCCTTAAAGATATAATTTAGTATGTTTATTAAGTGGTTTTTCTCTTGGCCAATTTCAGGGTTTACTATCCTTGGGGGACAGTTGGCCCTCACAGTGTAGACAAAACCTAAACCCCACACACCCCTAGGTCTCCACTGTCTGTCCTTTTCACGCTTCTCTCTGTTTCTCTCCTACAGAAGTCACTATTAAAGCACTTAAAGAGAAGTTGGAGCAGTATGAGCGTTCTCTGCTGGCCAAGAACACAGAGGAAGCTCCCGATCAGAACCAGGACCGATCAGGAAGAGAAGAGAGGGAAAGCAAAGGGGAAAACCTTCCTAACAACTATGCAGACAAGGAGAGGTTAGCTTGGCCATTGCACAAATCCAACACGGCATTAATCTTCATGATTGTGTTATGAATTCATAGGCTGTGTTTTGAAAACTAGCAAGCTTCCTTCTAAGATAGCAATTTCGAGCTTTATAGGTATGTTTGAAATGACATCAGAAAAATCATAAACACAAAGCTAGAAAAGCCATTTTCTCAGTTTTTAAGCAACATTTTTGGGCATCGTTGATTTGTTTCATGTTTATGAATTCTTAAACTGCATTTTTCATGAATCATAGGTGCCTTTGTAACCAAAGTCTGAATACATAACTAAAATAAAAAAACGAAGCTCATTTAATTTCCCATTTTCATTTTGTTCAATTTGATGCCTACAACTAATAATAACTATGATAACTTCATAAATATATAAAACTAATTATCACGCCACAAAATTGTAACTAAAATTGAAATGAAAATATAAAAATAAAAACTAATTCAAAATTTGAATAACTATTATAACATCTTGCGTTGCGCTATGGGCGTCTCGAGTTCGAATCCCTACTCAAGGACCTTTCCCGATCCTGCCCCTTTCTCTCTCCCACATTGCTTCCTGTCAGCTCTAATCTGTCCTATCATAATATAGGAAAAAATGCCAAAATATATCTTTAAAAAAATCTATTATAGTATCTAAAATAACACTGGTCTGAAAACAGGCAGTTTACTAGGAAGCTTACTTTGAAAATATATCTGTCTTTCAACATTTAGTGATTAAAAGTTAAAAATGTTGTATAATTTTCTATTCTATTTCTATTTTATCTGCTTGTTTTCTTTTTTGTTTATTTATTAAAAAAACTTAACCCTCTAACACTAGCGTTCTTTATTCTATTTCCATTCTTTCAACTTTTCTTTTTATTTATTATAAGAAAACTACGTGCTACATGTACTGCTTTAGAATAACTGATTGTCACAGCATTTACATATTATTGCTCTTTTGTTGGTTTTGATTGCTTCTATTGTCCTCATTTATTAGTCGCTTTAGATAAAAGCGTCTGCTAAATGTAAATATAATGTTACTGCATTTAGTCATTTATTCATATTCACTGCATCTAGTGATTATTCCTACATTCAATCAATTTGCAGTACTGCAGTGTTAATGTGACTATCCTGTCTGTTCGTTAATATTTGTTGGGAGAGTTGTTTTAATTGTCTACATACTGTACAGTTGTTTTAATTGTCCTCTGTACGTCTATGCAGTCAGCCACAGCAGAGCCAGGACAGCAGGACAGAAGACTTGGACATGAAAACGCAGTCCTTAAAAACAGGTTTGTTGATGCATTCATCATCAAGTTGGGTGTTTTAACAATTACATACATGTAATTTGATATAGTTGAATACCTTACGCCTGTTTTACTGACATGCGTTTCATTTGTTGCGCAGCACTTGAAGCAACTCAGGCAGAACTCCATGAACTGAAGACGAAATACGATGAAGAATCCACAGCAAAGTGAGTAACCCATTTTCACTCTGATGGGACGCAGCAGGAGACAGCGTGGATTAACGCCGAAATGGCTCGGATTCCCCCTTCTGTATTTCCTCGACTGTCTGCTAGGCGTGCTGCGTCTTTGTCTCACCTTTGCACACACATTTTCCCACATTTGCGTGTCCATACAGACACAGACAAACACACACACCCCTTTGATCCGCACCAAAACAGCTCATAATCCTACTGCAGACAGGTTTGATTATGGGGGAAAACACAGTGTGGTGAAATCACACCTTCATTCACGGACAAGTTGATATTCAATAGTGCTCACGTCCCGCCCATGATGCCTTTATGGCTTCACAAGACTGAATAATGGATGACACAATCCCTCATAACTCGCACGGATGCTCTGAGTGATTCTCTGAGAATCCTGTAATGACGGGATTCGTACTATCGACTGACATTTTGTGGGCGGCGAATCAGTATGTGCATACATGCTTTTTGTTTGCGCATTGTGTCTGTTTGCCTTGATCTGGGTCATGCATGTGTGTGTTTGTGTGCATCTGCATGTGTGCGTTCTTCTCTCCCTGTCATGTGGTCGGGGGTTAGGTGGCAATTTCCTTGTCTTGCTGTCACTGAGGAATGCATCCTGTTGCAGAGCGTGCTCGCTGCGGGCTGTTTCGGCGCAGTTCTCTGCTCTGGGAGTGGCATAATTACACTACCTGTGATCAAACCAAACCCTGCCATGTCAGACCCCCAGCACTGTACCTTTGAAGTCAAAAAGCCACTTTTTCTAGCACAGAAACCCTCCTTGGTGAGCTGCGGTCGAACCGGAAGGTCAATGCAAGGTTTATTTGAGGAAAAGACACGCTTCTGATTCTACGATCATTGTAGACACGGATCTAACGACAGATAAATCTCACTGTCATGCTTGCGCACAAACATTTGAATATGACTGTTTACGTGCACACAAACGCAAACCAGAAAGACATACACACACTCAAGAAAACGCATTGTGACATTCAGTAACATTGGCCTGTTTCCAATCCGCCCCGTCTCTCCTGGGGACTTTTACAGAGAGTGTGGCAGGTAAAGCGTTTCCACTCCATTAGATTTCATACCTGCTTCTCATCCTGGTGCCTCAGCTTTCTTATATTAGCATTAGCTTGATAACTTGTAAGATGTTAAGTGGCTTTTTTTTTGTCTAGTAAGTGTGAGTGATTATCTGCAAAATCATTGGTTATGATTTTGCTGCTGATATAAAATGAAACAACATTGTTGGTGCCACAGTGAATTTAAAGGCATTTTGGAAGCCCTTCTCCTTGCTTTATTTGCATGAAGGAGTGTAAATATAAAAATTTATTTATAAAAATACTGTGTATTTTATGCATCTATCTGTCTATCTGTCTATCTATCTATCTATCTATCTATCTATCTATCTATCTATCTATCTATCTATCTATCTATCTATCTATCTATCTATCTATCTATCTATCTGTCTATCTGTCTGTCTGTCTGTCTGTCTGTCTGTCTGTCTGTCTGTATGTGTCTGTGTGTCTGTGTGTGTGTGTGTGTGTGTGTGTGTGTGTGTGTGTGTGTGTGTATTTAGGTACTTGCTTAAAGATACATATTGTGTGTGTGTGTGTGTGTAATTGCTCAATTATTCATACACACACGCGCACACACACACACACACACACACACACTCACACTCACACTCATATATACCGTGTATGTGTATGAACAACACATAACACCTCAGGACTGTACATCTGTAAATAACTCAATAACTTCATCTGTAGCACATACATTCACAATTCTGTCTATTGACATTTTCTTTTCTCTATATTTTTATTACTATATTGTTATTTATAATGTATTTTCTGTTCTTTGTGTGTGTGTATAATTGAATAATTGAACACAAAAAAAAGAAATTAAGTGGTTTTCTATATAACAATGCATAAAAAAAATCAATAAAACAGTATTTCCATGCATATTAAATATGAAATAATAAAATTCTAATTCATTTCTTACCTATAACAACACACAAAATCCAATATTTTAGTGCCTGATCCAGTATGTGCCATTTTTTGCATATTGTGTTCGTTTGTGTATGTAAATAACTTTTTAAAAATCTTTATTATTACTTAAAATGACCTTTTTAAGCCATTTCAGAACAAATTTATATGTAATTTAATGTGTGTGTAATATTTTCATGGCTATGCATTGTTATATAGAGATTCACTGAATAACATTTTTTGTGTTCAATTATTTAAAAGTGTTATTTTAATTATTACTTAAAATGACCCTTTTAAGCCATTTCAGAGCAAATACATAGATGTCAATTTAAAGCTAAATATTAAATGCCGTCATTTCATCAATATTTTAAGCATTTTGCTACTAGTAGGTGGCAGTGTTTTATGGTTTATATGCTGTACATATTTCGATTTGTGCTTTACATATCTGATTTTGCTTAAGCCTGGAAAGTCTATAATCCAGGTTTTCGTGGTTGTCTTGTTGTGATTGCTGACTTAATGAGGTTACGTGATTCTGTGCATGTGTCTTTGGTAGGGGATAAAGGAATCCCGCCCCCCATCTAAGAGCCCTTTCCTGGCCTCAGGGTTTTACATGCTCCGTTAGCTCAGTTCATCCACAGTGACAGTAGGTGGATCTCAACGGGAAGGGTGCTGAGATGTTCGTGTGTGAGTTTTGCGAAGTTAAATAAACATAAGAATGTGTCATGCTCCGCAGTGCTCCGGTAATAAGCGAATGAGAAAGGAAGTCCCTCGGCGGGCAGTTGTTCTGCCTTTGATGCGGGCGGTTAGCTCTGGGTGTTCAGCAGGTATAGACACAAAATCCATAACATTGATCGATCTTCTCCCATATGAACCGTGGAGATGTTTGCACTCGTGCTTATTGAAAGACCGCATGTGTTAAACTCAACGTGGAATCAAATAAAATGGAATAACAATTCGGTGCATCCTATTGTAAATAATTTTTTTTTTTTTTTTTTAAAGTGTGATTTCATAGCTTTTCCATCTAAACATTACAACTCTCCAAAGTGACTTTTTTTATCTGCTGATGTAATCTAGGCCATGTGGGTGGAGAAAACTAATATTAGTCATTGAAATCTCAACATGTCATGTTTTTTGATGGATATGAGTTACCGCTTGTTTTTTTTGTTTGTTTTTTTTTATCCAATTTTCACCCTTTTAACATTCAGTTTGTCTTTAACTAGTCAGTCCAGTAACATCATTCCTATTTTTGTCTCTCATATCCCTTCCTGTCGTCTCACCCTCCCCTTCCTCTTTCTCTTTTTTAGTTCAGTCTGAAGGAAGGATGGTATCAGCTGCAAAGAGAGTGTGCATTTGGTGTGTGTGTATGTGTGTGTCTTGGGTTCAGGGTGAAAAGAGGAGCAGGGTTCAGTCAAGCGTAATAATGGAATGCTTCAATTCGCTTCGCTGTTTGTATGTGACCTCTCTCTCCCTTTCTCTCTCTCTCTCTTTTCCCCTCCCCCACATCCCTCCCCCACTATCCCTCCCCTCCCAGACGTGTTCACGGTGGAATGTCCGCCTTTCTCACAGGCCCGCGAGGTGTCTGTCGTCCCAGCCATCTATCTTGTTCTCTCTCTCTCTTAGGGCTCTGTGTTGTGCTGAAATTTTAATCCGCTGCTTTTTCTTTTCCAGCCCAGACTCTGCTCTCATCTCTCCTCAGGACCTCCTCATTAACGTCCTGCCAGCTACAGTAACTACAGCTGGCACAGACACGGGCATCGGCCCATGCATGCCCGCACAAACACACGCCAGCGCTGATACACAACCGTTACCATTTTTTTAAAAGCTGAGGTGTATTTTAAGCATAATAAACTTCAGATATGGAGTTCGTATTTAACTGGGTTCTCCATATTTAACTTATGGCATTTATATTTAACTTAATGTTTTCATATGTTCAGATTACTTCCTTTAAAATGTAGTGTTGACGTAATTTTTTTTTTTTTTTTACTTCATGTATTTAACTTTAACTCAGCGTTTTTGACTCGTGTTCATATTTTGCTCAACTTATTCATATATAACAGATTGTTTTTATTTTTAACTTAATGTTTACATATTTAAATTTAACATTTTCAGAAGTAACTTAGTGTTTAACTCATTTCAATTGAACTATTAACTCATCCTATTTATATTTAACAAATCTTGTATTTCATTTAATATAATTCACATTTAACTCTTTTCTCACTATTTAAATCAGCTTATTTGTATTTAATTTAACATTTCCATTTTTAAATTTACGAAATTATACACATTTTAAATGCATTTTATAATTACAGTTATTTATAGTCCTATTTAATTCAATTCAATGAATTTAACCTGTTGTTTTCCTATTTAACTCAACATCTGTATTTAATCAATTGTTTTTGAATTTTAGTCAGCTTATTTGTATTTAATTTAAAATTTCCATTTTTAAATGCATTTAAAATTTTCAAATTTAATTGAAGAACTCTGCATTTTCAATGTAGTCAAGCTTAATGATCATATTTGAATGTTTATGTATTTAATTACAATTATTCATATTTAAATTAGCTTTCCAATTTAACTTAACGTATTCATAGTTTATGTAATTCAGTCAGCCTATTTGTATTTAATGTACCATTTCCATTTTTACATTACATTTTCCAAATTTAATTTAACAAGTCAATTTTAATTTCATGTATTTGTGCTTAATGTTTTTGTATGTGACAATAGACATTCAGCTTTGCCTCAACATTAAGATATTTAACATTCACTTTTTTTCATATTTAGCAATTTGGCATGTACATACTAAACATTCTAACACTTAACGCTATGTTTTTTTTTGTAGTGAACAAAGTAGAAAAATACATTGAGTTTATTACCTCGGGCAGTTTTAGCAATCCCAGGGCTTAGGGTTGAGTTTGTCATGCTGTGTGGCCTGTTGTGCTTGTTCCCAGCGTGGTTAAACTCTTTCTGGTTTCTCCCTGACTGAATTGGAAAGGAACAACATGCAATTAAAGTTGTTTCTCCTGCGCTGAAAGTGGCAGGTTGGGTTTTGCAGTGTGTCCTTTACGAGACAAATGGGCAGTAGATGGGGAGCTTACAGAAATAGCAGCCGTGTGTGAGGCCTGTGGAATTGTGTGCGGATGTTGGATCGCGAGCGTGCGTCTAGGTGGGGATGTGTGCATGTGTTATAAAGAGAGAGAAATGGAGAGAGACAGAGTGAATTTCTGTTTGTGGTTTATGTGGGCTCGGCGTGTGTGTGTGTGTGTGAGATGTAAACCGTGGAGAAGTGCACTGGGCCAGTGAGCTGGTGCAGTCAGGGTTCTGGCATGCGAGAGCTGTGCACACGAATTTCATCGACTCCCGGTGACATGACAGTCCCTACGGGCTCACGGCGACTGCGTGTTCGCTGTGAACATACCCTCAGATCCTTTTGTCTGTGCGTCCTGTGATGTTACATGCACTGACTCGGATAAACAGTGCAGTTTGATTCCCCTCAAATCCAGGCAGAAGAGCAACGTCAGGCCTGTTCGCACCTCTCAGCCTTTTTTCGTCTCCGCATCCAGCGTGTTTTGCTTGACAGGGTCTCTGCTGCGTTGTTGGTTGTGTGACATTTCGGAGGGTGGATTTTTGCTCTGTCTGATCCATTTGTCTGTACTCCCATCAGTCTGGCAGGTTTTGAATTACTGCGGGGAACACAAAGGACCTCATCCTACCCACCTGATTTATCTGCACAGATCTACGCTCGCCGGCTGAGTGCAAAGAAAACATTTCATCTGTGTCAAGCAAGACATTTCGCCGTCCCAGAAGCTCTTACATTGTTCGCTGATATTTCCACAGTATTGTGCAGATGTATTATGCAGGTATATAGCTTTTTCCAAATAGAGCTCGATACACTATAGTACACTAAACTAAAAGCTAATATCTCTATTGCTTATACCAATGGTTATGGGTTTCTAAACCATAACTTTGTTGTGAAATTTGACCCATACTGTATTATTTGTGGTATAAACAAAAATGATACCTCACATTGTGTGGTTTGTAGAGGAACGATATATCGTTATTTTTCCAACCGATAAACCTTGAAATTTTCATCTGGCTGTCAATAAACCCGGTGCAAAAAAAAATCCCACAATCAGAAGTCATTGACCAATATTTGTGGATCAAAATATTAGAGATTTGGTGTTTGTTTTTTTCTTTTTTTCAGGTGCCAGTAAGAACCACCTTTAACAACCACATAGTGACACTTTGCAAGTTTAGGAAACCTGTAAAACATATTGTCGTCTTATTTAATTTAATGGTTCAGTGTATTTAATATTTTATTTTTGACTTCATAATTAGGCTTTTTGATGTTTGGATTTACCTCAGCATTTTTTAATTAATTTATTTGTGTATTATATGCATAGTTAACATTTATACACTTAACTTGTGGTTAAGCATTTTTTTTCTAAACCACAAATCTTAAGTATTAAACATCGGTATGTAGTTTGACCTGTAATATTGGTGCTGTTATACCTCTAAGTATGCAACTTGTGCAATCTTTTTGGCGATTAAATGGGTGGGGGGGAATATATCTGTGACCTTTTTAAGCCATCGACCAATATCTATGATTTGGGATATTTTGACTCTGGGCTTGTAAAAAAACATTTGGAAATCCATAGCAACACCCTAGCGACCTTCAGAAATTAAAGGAAAAACTATTATTGGTAAGGTTGAGTGTCTCATTATAATGAAATGGCAGGTAAATCATCTTTAGTATGTAATTTACTCTTGAACAAAACTCTTGAAAACTCCAGGAGATGATCCAGGAGATGATTATACACCTGTGTGATTGCCGTCGAGAAAAATTTGGGTCGATGATGTTTGTTGTTTTGAGAGTTAGTGAGGAATGACACTTAAGAATGAGCTTTTTTATCTCCTGGAGGTCAGACACTCAACAAGAGGAGAAAAAAATCAAACCCCAAGGGTTTTCTTACCACTCCAGCCTTCAAAAGGTTAAGAGAGGATGGGAGGACAAAAAACCCACCAGGATAAAGCCTACACTGGCTCCATAAGATAGGGGCCAAATGGAGAAAGAGAGCAAAATGGAAATCTAATGGGCTAAATCTGTGAAATGTCGTACCAGCCCAGGGGGATTTGAGCCGCAGCAGAAACAAAGACACTGGGGAGAGAGCGAGCGAGAGTGAGTTCGAGCAAGACGGGAGAGAGAGAATCGCCTGAAAGAGTTGAATTACAGCCAGAGGATGCATGTAACCTGGACCTCTCTCTCTCTCGCTAGCTTCGCCTGAGCGCCGAGTTAACCTCCCCTTTCTGACAGCCGTGCTGGATGGAAAAGGTCAAAATCAAAGCAGCTGGTTCTCAATTTATCAGGCCAGAGACGACCAAATACAATAATCAAATGCAGTAAGTGTTTAATACACTCTATTCATCAGTGGTAGCTCATAGAATAACAAAAGAAGTTGTGTTTATGTGTTCCTGGATTACGTTCACACTGTTATTTTTTTGGACTTTCCCACATTGTAGCATGTTCGTATGTAGATGATGAAATAATCCGAATAAACGATCTCGCAGATAACCTCTGGCCTCCCGGTTCGAGGTGATGAAGAACATGCTGGATTTGAAGGCTGAGCTCCAATGGGAGTTACGTATGTCTCACGCAGTTCTCGTCCTTATCTTTTCATCTTTAAAGGGGACATATCATGGAAAACAGATTTTTTATTTTTTATTTTTTGGCCTTTTGAAATAAAATTTCAATGTAGAACATTGATGCACTCTAACACGCAAAGCTCTCACTTGAAACATCTATAAAAACGTTACCAAAATTGCAGACAACAGTTCACGAGAGGCCAGCCAATCACAGCAGAGCTCATTTGCATAAAGGATTCTTGAAGATACAGTAGCAAAAATAGTCTGTTTATATATCCAAGGGTCAAAGAGAGGGCGTAACACTAAATTATGATTGTTTTCAGTGCAAGAAACCTTGACTAACATAAGCTGAAATTCAAGGAAAGAAATGAAATACTATGAAAGTGTCGAATATGGCCCCTTTAAGGTCGTTGTTTAATGTGTTTTTACAGTGGGGCCCATAAAGGAGGGAGTGAACATGAGCTGACGAGAGCAGAAATGAGAGGAGATTAGGTTATGCTGGTTCACAATCGTGTGTGTGTGTGTGTGTGCACATGAGAGAGAAAGAATGAGTGCCTCTTTACACTGTATTTAAGAGGGATTGTATTTTTGTATTCTGTGCCATGACGAGATCATGACACTGTTAATGCATAAAATAAACCTCTGATCTGCAGTCTTTAGGTTTAAAGGAGTATTATATTCCATAATTCGCAAATCTGTGCTGATCTTACGTTATTTAATGATTTCTATTTAACTCTTTAGGTTTGGTAAAACTCAGAAGGAAAAAGCTAGCTAAATATATATATATATTAAATAATAAATATTTACGTCATTGAACGTTTTCATTTTTAAAGTTGGAAGTGAAATTGCAATTGGCTATATTTAGTTTGCTTAAATGTGCTGGTTCTTGTTATGAGCAATTAATCTGTGTGCACACTAATTCCAAATTTAAAAAATTGCTAACTATTTTAATAGCTGTTTAGACATTGTTTTTAGTGCTGTTCTAGTGTGTAATGGCCATTTTTCACAATCCAATTAATTCCCAGTAGTTAAAAAAAGGCCCGTCCTACTTTTTTCCTTGTTGAATATCCTGTTTCACTTTGAAATGTCACATTAAAAAAAATAAAATAGGTTGCAAATGGGGTTTCACACTGATGTTAGAGAGCCATCATGTAACTGGAGTGAATAATTATGTTTCAATAATAATTTGAAGCATAGTATTTTCACAGTGCTCTTCACTTTTTTTTTATAGCTACAATGAAACTCCAACGCAACATCATCCATGAGATGCCGGAGTCACGCGCTTAAAAGTGCGCACAAAGCCGAGTTAAGCTCATCTGAATCATTAAACCAAATCGCCTCTAATTAAGCTTGGCTGTTGAATTAATTTCAGCTGTGCTTGACTCCTCTCAGTTTGCAGTCACATGGTCAGAAATGTCAATGGGAGAACCGTTCGAGAGGAGAATACAGTGGGTGACAGAAATAATGCAAGTGCTTTTATCAGATTAAGGGCTCAGTATGTGGGCTAACAAGTTTCACTCGCTTAAAGATTATGTGTTGGTTAAATTTTTGTTGTGTCAGATCCGGCTACAAGCATTAGCTTTGCTGCTTCAAGTGTGAACACAATGAGTTTGTTAAAGGCAGTGGTAATGTAACAGTAACTGAGTAGTAATCTAGCAGTACACATGCTGTAACACATTATGTGTGAATGGTCTGAGTTTGGTAAAGACTGTGTTACAAAATCAAGCAAAAAAAAAAACAGGTTAGTTGAATTTGTAGCGTAGCGGTTAGAATACAGGCTTGGCTACAAATACAACACATTATCATGTGTGAGCTATTTGAGTTTGTGGAGATTGTGGTTCAGAATCAAACAAAAATGGCTACAGTACAAAGTACTAGCCTAGCAGTTAGCACACATGCTACACATAATTGTTGTGGGAATGCTTTGAATTTGGTTAAGATTGTGGTTTAACAAATGCTTTGAGTAGTACAGAAACATTTGTTAGCACACCAGAAGCAACACATTGTCATGTGAGAACACATTGAGTTTGTTTAAGATGTGCCAAAATCCAAACAAAAACAGTGGTGTAGCCTAGCAGTTCGTATACTTAGCCACATGCTAAGTATGTAGAGGCAAAGCATCTAATAAAAGAAAATGAAACATTTGAAACTACATCATATGCAAAAGGTTATTAATCAAATTTGCTGCAAATGGTTGTCAGTTGAAAAAGATACTTTTTGATATAATTATGGCAGTAACACTTAAGTACAAGAACCAGTTCTCACTATTAACTGGTTGCTTATTAGCATGCCTATTATTAACATGTTGGCTGTTTATTAGTACTTATAAAGCACATATTCTGCATGACCATATCCTACATCCCTAATCCTACCCAATAACTAAACTTAACAACTACCTTACTTACTATTAATAAGCAGAAAATTAAGAGTTTATTGAGGCACAAGTCCCAGTTAATGGTTTGTTAATAGCGGGAATTGGACCTTAAAATAAAGTGTGACCATTATGGCTAGCAACAATAGCTGGACCATGCTAACCAGCTAAACCTTAAAGGGATAGTCCACCCAGAAATGAAAATTGTTGTCTTTTACTCACCCTCAAGCTGTTCTAAACCTGGATGAGTTTCTTTCTTCTGGTAAAAGATATTTTGAAGAATGTTGGTAACGAAACCATTGATGACCTTAATCTGTTTGGTTACTCGCGTTCTTCAAAATACCTTCTTTTATGTTCCACAGAAGAAAGAAGTTCATGCATGTTTGGAACAGCTTGAGGGTGAGTAAATGAAGACAGAATTGTACATTTTGAGTGCACTATCCCGTTAATTGCTCAGCTTTGGCTATGGATTTGGATCACAGTGTTTTCAGAAACTTGTTTCCCAATTTTAGCTCCTTTTCTTTTCTTCTCATAATAATAAAAGTTCATTTAACCCAAAGGTCAACTTCTGTCGTTTCTCCTGACAGAATGTTTGAAAGCTGTTTATTTGAGTGACCAAACTCCACTCATTTGAGTTGAATGTTTAATGGGGACATACAGTACTGTTAACCTTTATTGAAAGCAGTTGTGTTTACACACCTAAGCCATGCCATTTGCTGGGCTGAGCTGCGCGCTAGCAGAATTGAGAATATTATATCAGATTAGTGTGCATTAAAAGGAGTCTGAGGCCTATATTAGTGTAATCCCTCTGTTTTAACCTGGGCTTGTCCATGTGGCTGAGCCGTGAACCCACTGCTGGGCTACACAGCTCACAGTCCATCGGATTACTGTGAAATCGAGAGGGCTTAATGGCCCTGCGTGTGCGCGGTAGTGTGTATGTGTGTGCATACGGGTGAGTGTGCAAGTGTTCACATGCATGACGGGGTTATGGAAGTCCAACTGAAACGGCTGATCTCTACACAACAACACACGCATACCCAGATGCTTTCATGATGAATGCTCTCAGAACGCATCTAGCTGCTCGTAATTGCATATGCGCACATGCAAGCGGCCCAGAAGTGAGGCAAGATGCTGATTACCCGTTTTATGTTGATGTGAGGTCTTCTGTTCCACCTGGTCTGTTCCTTACGTGACCCATTTTATTGCATTGCGTTATGTTGCATCATTGTGTTTTACTGCAAAAAACCTGTGCTACCGTTTCCCTCCTGCCAGCATAAGTAATGTGCACCTTCATTTTTCAGGGCCAATGAGATTGAAGCGGTGATGACAGATTTGGAAAGAGCCAATCAGGTAAAAGCCATATTCCTCATGGAAAAGTGACTCGTATTTCTATTGTATGCAAATCTAAGACACAATAACAGCTTGTTTAGGTCTTTTATTAATATCTCTCGTCTAATGGACTCTACAGAAGTTGCAGTGCTAGATTGCAAATTTCTTTTATTAGCACACAACTTTATTGGAGTCACATATATCCAAGTTCCAGATATCCTAATTCCCTCCATCTGCTTTCCTTTTGGAAGAAATCCATCATTCCCTTGCACTTTTTTGAGCTCTGAGCCCCAACGGCTAAATCTAAATGGATATCAGATCTTTTATGTGATGCAATATAAAGAATCTCTTGCATTTTTATGGGTTTTATGCATTTCTGGGATTTTTTTATTTTTATTTTTTTATCAGCAGTCTATCATTTACTGACCTTGTATGTTTGGGAAAGCTGATCTGTATCAATGTTTTATTTTATATTATAATATTAATTTATCTCTTCCTGATTTATTTTTTTGCTAACATCCTCAAAACTCCCATTTTTTCTGAACGTCTCTGTTTGTAAACACTGTAAAATCAGTTTGCTTGTCTAAAAATGATAAACTAAGTTTTTGAAAATGTAGGGCAAGCAATAAACAAACACTCGAGTATAAAGTTTATAATCATTGTTTTCATTAGCATTATTATTCCAATCAACAGAAAAAAGAACATTTGGTAAGACTTGTTACGTAGACGTTTAGAATAAATTAGCATAATTAAGCTTGTCATTACCATAAATGCATAAAGATGGTGGTGTTGGATTCAGTGCATCTAAAGGTTGAACGCTTTAAGCAGCTTTTACAATACATTTGACTTTTGAAGTCTCATCGTGAATCTAGCCATTTGTCTTTAGGTCAGGCATCCATTCTAGGGCAACAAATGAATTAACACCACACTCTTTATTTCAAATGAACTCTGCGTGATTTGCATATTCTGTGAATCAACCAACCGTACATACCTTGACACACTTTAGCTTGAATACTAGAGCACTCAGCCAAGTAGCACCCATGTGAGTTTAGTTAACATTTTTCTGCCCAGCTATAAAAAATAGGCCTGTGATCTCTTAGCTCCCAGTCTTCACAACGTTTGTTGATGTAATGGTTATGTATCTTCAACTTAGGCAATTTTTAACCCATTTGTTCGGCTTGTGGCCCACAGAGGGCCGAGGCAGCGGAGAGGGAGGCCGTGAGCCTGAGGGAGCAGCTCACTTCAGCTGGCAAAACCCTGCAACCCTCCAATCAGATCCAGAAAGCACCGGAAGGGGTAAGAGTGAAACTCTACATGTCTGTACTGTAAGAAAGATGGAAGATATAGGAGGGATGCATTCACAATGGTGTTGTAAATACTTGTAGAATTGTAATATATAATTAAGCAATATAATCATATTATTATTAATAATATTAAGATTGATTAATCAATTAGAGCTGTCAAAAATGCTTCATCTGGATTAATGTCAGATTTGTAAATTGTTTTAAAAACATTTTTAATGCATACATTAGAAGCACGAATGTCTGATTTTTAAATAGTTACACATTTTTTTAATATAATGCCTAATTTTCTTAATGCATTATGCATTCGCAGTGTTGTTGCAAATAGTGTAGCCAGAATATTATAGTGAAATAGTTTCTTATTTTTGAATAAATTATTGAATAATTATATTTTAATATTAATTTTATTTAAAATGACTAAATAATTAATTTAATATATGAACAATTAAACATAAATAATTTAATATTGTATATAAACTATATGATATATATATATATATATATATATATATATATATAGACTATTAAAAAGTGCATTATAAGGGTTTATGAATATATTGCATTTGAAATCATTTCATTATGCTTTGCTCAGTATGTACACTCCTAACAGGGCAGGTTAATTTAAATACACATTTTGCACAATATCACACTGCTCAAGAACACAAAAAGTATGCCTTGGCTAACAGGAAGTGTTACCATTTACATTGTCTGTGCAGCATTGTAAAATGTGTGTATTTGTGTGTACAGGACAAGTCTCTGGAGGCGCTATCTTGCAGCAGTCTGGAGGCAGAGCTTGGTGTGAAGGAGAGGGAGGTAGAGCGTCTGGCTGAGGACGTTCAGAGACTTCAGGCCAGTCTGGCCCAGCTCAGCGAGACCTCCACCAATCAGATCAGCCAGCTCGAGCAGCAGCTGAGCTCCAAAGAGGCCCTATTAAAGGTCAGTCAGACCAACGTATTAATGAAAGACATAGGTAATATATTAAGTAGAGCATAACTTTAGCTTTGATCATGTGTTTAGATGGTTAGTTGTATGCAATTAGTTAGTCCTGCATTGCATTGTACTCCATTACTGTGGTAAAATTGCTGTGCCATACAGCCTTCTTCATTTATGTATAAGCACTGATGTAGAAGTGCTGCTCTTTAGTTGGCTAAACAGCTGTAGCAAGTATAAGTGAAAGAGCCTGGTGGGTCATTATGGAGCAGCGGCCCATCTAAAGTCACATTAGCACTGGACTCCAGACACGAGCTGTTTCAACTCGACATTTCATGTTGGATGAAGCGAGTGGTCCTGCTCGTGGCAGCAGTCAGATCTCTGCTCTGCGGCTGCAGGACAGGCCTGTAAATGTTGCAGCGGCTCACATGAGCCATGTGACCCATGTAGTGAATGTTTAGAGTTTGAATGACAGCTGGTTGGATGGCAGGAGACTGAGCTGAGACGAAGCCATCGCTGAGCCTCACGCGGAGAGACTGCTCTGATCTGGCCTGCCTGTAGCAGACTCAACTTCTACTGCAGAATCCGAGGGTGTGCAGGGTCGGGAGATTCATGAGCGCGTATAGAATAGTGGTTGAGTGAAATGGGTTTTTTTGTGGGTGTTATCTAGAAAATAGAACGACTGATAAAAAAAAAAAAGCGAAGAATGTAATTCCCCTAAGTCCAAAAAATAAATGTATTTGAAATGCATTTATATTTCATGCTAAGTACAATACAAATACATTTACATATGAAAATACAGTGCAATTGTACTTTTGGCAAACTGATATACTTAGTCTGCTGAATTGGAACAACTAATTTTGTACTTAATGCACTTTAATTATGTAGAAGTAGTGCTGAAGTCCAACTAAAGATATACTGAAGTATATTTGATTGTGTTAAAGTGGAACTATACTTCAGCTACACTTTGCATTTAAAGCTCATACATTAAAACACATTTTAGGCTTAATATTAAGAAATGTGCTTTGTGCACAAGTAGTACTCCTAATAGTTTAATTCAGATTTTTATATCAGTAAGTCAGCAACTTTTTAATTTTAATATATATGTAATATGTATTTACAAACTGTTTTTAAAAATAATTATTTAAAAAAAAAAAAAAAAAATTTAAATATTTTTAAATAATTCTTTCCTATGATGAATAAAAACATATTCCAAAATGTATTTGAAGTAGAAATCTTTTGTAACATTGTAAATATAAATACTGTCATTTTTTATCAGTTTAATGCATCCTTGCTGAATAAAAAAAAAATATATTTTTCTAAAAACAATCTTTTGAACAGTAGTGTGTATTATTTCAATTGAATGTGTTTTTAATTAGTTTTGATTTAATAATAAATTTCAAAATGAAAGAAATGTTTCATTGTTTGTATCTGTTTGTATCATTTATTTTTAGACCTTAAAGGTATAGGGCACCAGAAAAAATAAAATAAAATAAAAATACCGGTAAATCTGCCATTACGCAATCTTATGTCATTCCAAAATAGGATGCTGTTTTTATTCTATGGGAAATATTTGAACCCTCTGTGTAGCTCTACACAAATCTACATCGGAATATTCCTTTAAAGTGTCTCTAAAGTGAATATTGTGAGATTTTCAGTATAATATAGCTCATCAGTGATTCACAGTACAAATTTGCTTATAAATACATATATCTGTCTTTTCCCCTCCCCAGCAACTTGAAGAAAAGCTTCAAGAGCAGTCAGACTACGAGGAGATCAAACGAGAACTCTGGTAAGTTCTGAAGCACTAATTCTGTCAGCGCAAATAATCCTGACGCTTCAGCCTTTTCCCTCACATTTATGTGAATATTTTAGCATTATTAACATTATTTTAACGCTGATGGGAACGTTGCTTCAACCTTAGCGTGACATTCAAGTGTGTAATACCACAAATTGGCTTAAAGGTGGGCCTAAATAAGCAAAGGTTTTGTTAGGAGTGACCTGACCTGGTGT
Source organism: Acrossocheilus fasciatus (assembly GCA_036784905.1). NCBI lineage: Eukaryota > Metazoa > Chordata > Actinopteri > Cypriniformes > Cyprinidae > Acrossocheilus > Acrossocheilus fasciatus. The sequence continues at coordinate 18,168,652 of CM071947.1, read as the reverse complement.
TGTTTATCCACATACATAATTTAAGACCCTCAGACCATCCTTAACCTTTACCCACCGCTCCGTTATGCATGTACCGTCCTCTCTGGCTCCAGGGCTGGAATTGTGAGTTTTCACTACCTGGTGGTCTTGAACTTTACAGTCAGACGTACTGAATTTGATCCGATGTAGTTCAGCCAGCTGAGATATGAACCGCAGAGATCGCCAAACTCCGCCTGCGCACGGACCTTTTATTCCCATATTTTACCAGAAGGATTTTTACTCCGCGGTAATCTCAGTTCTGTTTAATAAATTCAAAGAACCTTAGGTATGCAAGGAGTATTGGGTCTTATTTTTGAGAAAAGCGGATTAAGCACGCTTTGTTGTCGGAGTGGTTTCTGCGCGGGACTGAGGGATTGCTGCGTTTCATCTCCAGCCACAGCTGTAATGAGGAGGCTAACGTAGTTTGCATCGGCGATAACCTAATTGACTGATGTGTGTGTTTTTGGCTCGGCCGCTCGGCTGTGCTGTCAGGCTCCAGGAGATGTCTGGCTGTCCGTTGCATAACTTGATTTTAGGCGTAATATTCCCAATTGGGACTTATAAAGCAAGTAATCCATGAATAGAGGGTGTTGTTAAGATCTGCGCTGGTCTGATGATCGGCCTAAAAAGCCGCTTTGCTGAATGTATATTGATAGCTTGTTGTCTACTCGAGGCACATTCCACCGTAATATAATGAGTGTTTTCACCCAAAAGGCTTTTGAAAATGGCCCCGTTTAATCCATAGATAACAGATCAGCCCTGAGTGGAGTGCGGCTAGGCACACAGGTTAATTTGGGTAACGTGATTGTAGGTGTCACAGGAATTTTCGAATTATGATACCGAACGCTGAGCCAATGCTTATTAAGCTGAGCGGCGTTCAGTTCTTGACCTGAATCGGAAAGCGAAGGTTTCTGGATGAACGTTTGGCTTTGTAGCGTCTTTATTTAATACGTGAACACGTTTTTTCACTCTCAACAGCAACCTGAAATCAGTGGAGCACAACTCATCAGATCATCACTCTTCAGTACAGGTAAGACGTCAGGTGTTTAGAACGAATAACGTTGATTGGGTTTTTTGTCTTCTTGTAATAGTAAAAGGCAGCATGTTTTCTTGCTTTTGATGTTTTGTCCCTTTTCATTTTAGAAACATTATTTTGAATTTTTTACTGATAAATACACGTGAAAGAGGTTTTTTGCAGTTGTTTTATTTTTTCTTTATTTTGTTCCTTCCTTTTAACTTTCCGTTGGTTTGATTCTTCCTTTATATTCCTTTCTTTTGTTCTTTATTCCTCATTTCCTTTTTCCCATTTCCATTCCCTTCTTCACTCAATTCCTTCTTTCCTTTCTTTCCCTTTCTCAATTCTTTCCTTCCTAAATCTTCTCTTCCCACTTTATTTTCTTCCTTTTCTATAACTTTTTTTTCCTTCTTTCTTCCATTTCATCTCTTCCTACCTTCATTACCTTTCTATTTCTACTGTTCACTTCCTTCCTCACTTCCTTCTGCTCCATTTATTTGAACATTTCCTCTCAATTCTTTCCTTTCTTTCTTTTCTCTTCTCTATTCTTTCTTTCTAAAACCTTACATTTGTTTCTTCTCCTTCCTTCCTCCCTTCCCTCTTTTGTTTTTCTTCCTTCATTTTTCTTCTTCCTGTTTTTAACTTTCTTCCTTACTTCCTTTTCCCCCTCCTTTCTGTTCCCTTACTTCCCATCCTTTCCTACCCTGCTGTATATTTTTTCTTAACCTTATCCGTCCTTCATTTTAGGACTCATCCAAGCCGTTGGAGATGCTGCTGACGGGGAAAGTCCATAGCCAGCTGTCTGAGAGCGCTTTGAAACGACTGGCCAACAGTGACTTCAGTGGTGAGTTCACACGGTATCCATCCTCTTTCGAGGAACATTAACCAGCCAGTCACTGGGAAATTGCGAAGCTGCAGCTTACACACAGGAACTGGCATGATTTATTGATTACTTTTTTTTTCCCAAACCTAGCTTCACCTAAAATGCAGCTGGACATGGAACGTGACCTAATAAAACTTTCAGAACTTTATGGCTGTATGATTTTATTTTGCCCCAAGAAAAAACAAAAACAAATATATATATCGTAACAGATCATCCTGAGAGTGACGAGTAAGGTTTTGGAGGCATTTGTGTTGTTAAGGTCAGTTCATCCTTTTCTAGAGGCAGCAGCATATTACGTTTTGGCTTGTAGGGGATCAGGTCACCTGGGGCTTGCATAAATCCTGAACGGCTAGCGGAGACCAATGTGATAATTAGGCCTTATTTCCCTTTTCCTGCTCTTTCGACCACGCTCTGTGTGTGTAAGGTTGGAAATGTCATTACAGAACACCTCTGGACACCCCTATGGAGATCATACATTTCATTTGCGTTTTAAATATGACTTTCTATCACAAATTTTGCATTTTTAAACCTGGCATTCGCTGCTGACGGCAGTGTTGGAGAATCATGTGTGATCGTAGCATGTATCTGTCTCTGACAGCCAACAGAATTCTGCTGCACTAAATATTGATTTTGCCACCATTGTATAAAGTGATGGTATTGTTGTGGAAGCGCACACAGCAGAGGTGTTTTGTCATGGCAAAAAGGATAACCGTACTGACACCCACAAGTCCTTGCAGTGAACAGTCCCCACAGCATGAGCAGGTAGCCCACGCACAGTTGCCTGGCCTGATATCTCTGGACATGCCTGCTAGTCTACAGACCTCAGAGGAGATCAGTGTTAAACGTCAGCCTGTGGCACACACACATACACACCACAGATTTCCTTGAAGCGTGCAAAGCAAGTCTTTGGCACTTTGTTTCTGCTCATTTTGTTTAGAAAATAACACGTAATAGACATTTAGAATTTGTCTTTTTAGGGAAAAAACTTAAATATGGATATGTACTGAAAAAAGATTGGTGTAGAAGCTGTCAAATAATTACAGAGAAATAGCAAGTAACGCATTTAATTAAATGTAACATTATGGAAAAAAAATCTAAAATATTTTTTTGTAAAATGCGCGTTTAATAATTGTGTGATTTATTTACAACACTATTTATTCACAACATTAAAAATTATTATAATTTTTTTTTTACAGTGTGGTTTGAATCTGATCTGCTACACATTCCAATCCCATATATATATATATTTTATGTACAATAACTGTGTACAGGATATCTTTCGAGTAAATTTCAGCTGCTTTCTGGAATACTTGATTGTAATTCTTCAAAAGACATTATATGGTCATATATTTTTGTATAATGATTGCTTTGTATAAATATTGTCTTTTGTTCCAGGTAACTAATTTCCTAATGCTAGTTTTAATTTCTTTAGAATTACTTTGTGTTCTCTGATTATAACATTACGTCTGTTGATTAATTAAGTAGACGTTTACTAAGTGGCATAATGTACTGTAAATCGGCCAGTATTCCAAAATAAACAGGATGATACGAAATCACCTTGCCAGGATTTTACTGTCCATTTATCTCCTAAATATTTTTAGCAGCAGTCTAAATCAGTACCCATGATTTTTCTCATCACCCTTCGGTTTGTTCTACAGGATCAGTGGGGCGGAAAAGTAAAGAAACCACAGTGGAAAACCCTCAGCGTCTTCCTGCCACTCCAGTCCCTACCACACTCCAGGGGTCCCCTCCTCCCCCCTCCCCTCAGCTTTTGATGAGGACGGGCACCGCTACCTCCGAATCTGCTGCCAGTGCCAACGGTACCCACCCTTTCTCCCCCACGGGCATCGGGCCAGACTTCTTTACCCCCGGCATGGCCAGCGTGGGTGCCACGTTCCCCCCGTTGGCTGGCAAAATGGCACTCAACTCTCTTCTTCAGAGGCAGCTCATGCAAACCATCTACACCAAAGCCCTCCAGGACCCTTCTCCAAGTTCTGTACTCTTCGGGCCACCCCATTACGCTACAACCAACTCTCTCTCCAGCCCCCTACCCCCTCAGTCAGCGGGCAGCCCGGAGGTTAATGGCCTGGCGCCCTCTCCCAGCCAGTCGGAGGGCGCAGGCAGCACGTCGGAAGGGGAGGAAATGGACACGGCTGAGATTGCGCGACAAGTCAAGGAGCAGCTGATCAAACACAACATCGGCCAGCGTGTGTTCGGCCATTATGTGTTAGGTCTGTCCCAAGGCTCGGTCAGTGAGATTCTGGCCCGGCCCAAACCCTGGAGCAAGTTAACTATCCGTGGCAAAGAGCCCTTTCACAAGATGAAGCACTTCCTGTCTGATGAGCAGAACATCCTGGCGCTGAGGAGCATCCAGGGCAGGCAGAGAGGTCAGTTACAGAGCTTGAGGAAACAACTTAACCTTGTTATCGCAGATGATCTCCCAACGCACGTTTATTTTCAAACATTATGCATGGGATTAAATAGTGCTCAGCTGACAGCATGGTAATTTCTCTCACATGTAAGCAACTTAAACATGGGCACACTGATGTTAGCAGTCTCACGTTTGGAGCACGCATTCCTTTAAAGAGCAGTCAAATCAGATAGATTAAATAGTCAAATATTTGCAATAACTAAAGAGTGCAGTGCTTTGCGATTGCTCTTACCCCTTATGGAAGCTTGTTTTTTGCCTCAGTGTAAAAAATAAATAAAATAAAATTAGTAATTGTGAACTAAAATTTGAAATAAGAACTAAAGTTGCATTTTTGAGATATGAAGTCACATTTTTTTAGATATAAAGTTACAATTGTGAGATATGAAGTAGTGATTTTAAGGTATAAAGTCGCATTTGTGAGTTGTAAAGTCATGAGATATAAAGTCATAATCGTGAGGTATACTGTTGCATTTGTGAGGTGTAAAGTCATGTTTATGAGATAGGAAGTTGCAATTGTGAGAAATGAAGTCACGTTTTTGAGGTATAAAGTTGCACATTTTAAGGAATGAAGTCACATTTGTCAGTTAAAATCTTGCATTTGTTAGTTATCAAGTCACGTTTGTGAGGTAAAAGTCGCATTTCTAAGTTATGAAATCTTGTTTGTGAAGTATAATGTCGCAATAATGTAAAATGAAGTCAAATTAGTGAGGTATAAAATCATTTTTTGTGTGGTAGTTGCATTTATGAGATAGGAAGTCATGTTTGTGAGGTAAAAACTGTCTTAATTATGATAAATAATTTCACAGTTCCATATAAAGTTGCATTTGTGAGTTAAAAGGGTCATATTTGTGAGGTATAGTTTCGATTGAGAAAAGTTAGTCACATTTCTGAGGTAAAAAAGTCACTTTTGTGAGGTAAAAATAGCATTTGTATGAAATAATTTTGAAATGCAGTATCGTGAAATGAAGTCACATTAGTGAGGTGTAAAATCCAATTTTGCATTTGTGAGGTATAAAGTAGCATTTCTAAGGTAAAAAAAAAATGACATTTGTGAGGTGTAAATTTGCAATGTGAAATGAAGTCACATTAGTGGTGTAAAATCCATTTTTGTGAGGTAGTTAAAATTGAGATATGAAGTCACATTTGGGAGCTAAAAACTGGCAAGTAAAAGTGTTAATTATGAGAAATGAGTTATGATGTATAATTTCACATTTGTGACGTACAGTATAAAATTGTATTTGTGAGATATTCAGTGAGGTATAGAGTTACAATTATGAGAAAAGTAGTTGCATTTCTGAGGTAAAAAAGTCACATTTGTGAGGTACGAAGTCACATTCGTTAGGTATGAAGCTTCAGTTACCTTATTAGTATTTTTTTTTTTTACTGTAGGCAAAAACAGGCTTCCATGATTCCCTTCCGATAAGCTTTAGGCTAAACTAACCCTTTCATCCATTATGGAATGGCGCACATAACCTTTAAGATCGAGAGTCTTCAGATAAGTACATGAAGCCCATAGAGACTAGATACTAGAGTCTGACGGAAACACTATCTGTACTCAGTTGGCGCAGGCGGCGTGTTGATTAGAGCTAAACTTCAGCAGTCTACCCTTTCTTTCATTTCGGTCTCAGCCTACGGGTGAAGAGGAAGTTCAGAGAGGTTTGCGAGCATTATGTTTTGCCTCAAGTCTATGCTTCACAGCTAGAGCGAACAAATCAAGGCCGAGCCCAGCGTGAGCGAGAGTACTTGCATATGAGGGCAGTTGGCTGCGAATCCTTGAAGCCGTGTTGAGCCGAGTCTAAGTTTGTTCAGTCTAGCTGTGAGGCAGTAGTTTTGAAACAGAGCCGGAGCTGAAAAAGGCTGACTGTGCTGCCCGTGCGTCTGCACACCGGTTTGGAACGTCTTCAAGGGAGTCTGGTCTGGCTGTCTGCCTCCATAGCGTCGGCTTGTGGTCTCCCATGGGAGTATGAACTTTGTAAAAACCTTAAAACCCATTCATTCACATCAAAGACCTGGGCTAAAGGAGCACATTAACGTTGAAATAATCACTTGAGTGAGTTCTGCACGGTGCAGGTGGCTTTCTTTGAGGTCAGACTAGGTCGATTTGTGTTTAAGCTTAACAAACTACCATTCAAAGGATATTTACATGTATCTGTCCATGTAAAGGTATTACTTTGGATTAGTATTACTAAGTGCTCTCAAAATTGACTGTGAAGACATTCTGACAACCATTTAAAAATCAGGGCTCAACAATAAGGATATCTTTTGCTACATATATCATATGCTTCAGAAAAGGAATATATATTGCTTTTCACAGGAACACGTATTTTTAATTACATTTTTAAATTAATAATTTACCCCAAAATGGAAAGGAAAAAAAAAAAATTTGCTTTTTTTTTTTTTTATGTTATGTTCATTTGTATGAGATTGTAAATTATATTCTTATTGTTTGTGACTGTAATGTCTATTTTTCTTGTTTTTGTAAATTTATGAGTTGTACTAGAGGCAAATAAGTTTCCCCAACGGGGGGGGGATTAACGTAAAGCTTTATACTACTATATTTATATTTTAATTTGGTGACACCGTACTTAAAGCCTTTGTGTATAATGCATTACGAAAGCAGTTTTAATGCATTAATTATGCCTTGTAATGCACCTTATAATGCATTTGTACAATCTCATGAATAATTGTAACCACAGATAATACATTATAACACTTATCAATTCATTCTTACACTATGCATTTTAAATTCAGTTATTATTATTTACGGCAAGATATAATGTATTACAACGCACATTATGAATAATTATAATGCATTATACATAAAGGCTATACGTGAAGTGTTGCCTTAATTTAAATTAAAATATATATATAATAATATAAATATAATATAATGAAAAGCAGAAAAATGTGTAAGTTATTTATTATTAAACAAAAAAATATTTATATATTTTGGTAAAGAATTCAGAAGTTTTCAAGGTTTTTAATTTTCAGTAATTGCTGGAAATGATAAAACTACGATGTAACTCTTAAAGCTTTATAGACGATTGCATATGGTACAAAACTTAACTGATTTGTTGTGATGAAGGCTAGTTATTCTCTCGCAAACATGGCAAAACATCATCTGTGTTAGCTAATATTAGTTAATTAACGTTAACATCTAAATCAGCAGAATTCAAATTCCAAGGTGTCTGCTCGTCAGCAAATGCCACAGCACTAAACCTGTAGGATAGGTGACATTTCTGTCAACCGACCTAAAAAAAAAAAAAAATCTTAAATCTCTCATACTCAGTCTTTCTTATTGTTGAGCCCTGGAGATGATTGGACAATTGACAGCAGAAGTTTAGGGCTTGGTCTTACTTTATTTCTATCTTCCGCCACTTGTTTTCCAACAGAGAACCCAGGCCAGAACCTGAACAGAGTGTTTCAGGATGTTCCGAAGCGAAGAACCGGCTCGGAAGGCTCCACACGGCCAGGTCTGTCTCACGCCTTCCCTCTCGTGTTACGGGTTTCTGGAGTGTCAGATCCGCAGTGTGTCTGTATGTTTTTGTTGTGCTGGTCTGTTTCTTCTCAATCTCTGGCCTGGAATCTGTTGCAAAACAAGTGAGTGAGACAGACAGGGCTGGAAGAGGTGTGACTGGAATTTAAAAAGATCTCGTTCAGACTGTCGGAAGACAGCTGTTTATAATAAATGCTACACCTTTGACTGCATAGATTAGTTTCAAACTATGGAAAAAAACTCAGTGTGAGTGTTATCAAGCCTAAACCTATGTAACTTTCCATCACGGAGGTCCTTGAGAAGTCTGTCCTGTTATTTCGTGGTCAGCTTGTGTGTATAAATGTGTGTGTGTGGCAGAATCCTTCAGGCCGATCTACAGTGCCACCACATTACAACTGGTGGTTGAGTCTCCCCCAGGGCGGCGCTGTGGGTGGCTAGCCACCCCTGTGTGTGTGTGTGTGTGAGAGAGAGAGAGAGAGAGAGAGAGGGCGAGAGAGCATTACTTCCACCTCACACACACGTCCAGCTGCTCTCCTCACACACCAGTGACTCTGACCTTGCCCTGCTGCCCACTGCTCGTTGGGCGCTTTCCCTCTGCCACTTTTTCCCTCTCTCTCCTTCCATATTTATTATTATTGCACCGGCCCGTCTGATGATACTTCCACACAAGCTCTGTTGTTTCTCATGGATTTTATCCAAATCTTACCGTCTCTTTGTTGTGGAGGACAGGAAAAGGTTTCAGTTCTTGCACAGGAAGTGCAGCTGTAGCCACGGGCAGCGCAGGTGCTGATACACACAATATTATAGACAAGCAAACGATTGCTAATGGTTTTTTAGTTTTGTGCCAGTGAGTTTGGTTGCAGGATTGCAATTCCATGAAATAAAAAAAGCGTCAGGCTTATTTTAGCATATCGGATAGTTTGTTTAGGAATAAGCTTGCGTTTGCATCTATTTGAACTCCTGCTTTGTCATGTAGAAATAGCAATATTCGTGCCATTTTCAGTCTAAAAGATTTTATATTGTGCTCCATTTCAAGACAGACGGATTATAACACATGACGTGACACTTACAGCTACATGTCCTTCTCGTGTCTTCACAGGTAACATCACCACCCGGATCCGCACGCCTGAGACCGGCTCCGACGAAGCCATCAAGTCCATCTTGGAGCAGGCCAAGAGAGAGTTGCAAGTGCAGAAAGCAGGTGAGTCTTTTTCTGTCATCAGGTAATCAAGGAAGCATCAAGGCATTCACATGTGTTTTCCACTTTCCCCACAATCAGTTATGTCACTTCCTGTAGGACTGGAGTCACTGTTACCACCCGAATACAATCATTCTTGCATTCACTTTTTCTAAACGAGTCAAGTTTTCTATTGTAGAATTGATTGTGGTGTCATCATACTAACATAGTACACTACTGTTCAAAAGTTGTTGTTGTTTTTTTAAAGAAATTAATATTTTATTCAGCAAGAATGCATTAAATTGATCAAAAGTGACTGTAAAGACTTGTATTTCTATTTTTAAAAAAAATTCTATTCACCAAAGAAAATATTAAGCCACACAATTGCTTTCAACATTAATAATAATAAGAAATGAGCACCAAATCAGCATATTTGAAGGATTTCTGAAGGATCTTGTGACACTGAACACAAGTAGAAAACTCCTATTTTAAATTGTACTACTATTTCACTGTATAACTGTTTTTACTATATTTTTGATCAAGTAAATGCAACATTGGTACGCATTCTTCAAAAACATTCAAAAATCTTATTAACCCCAAACTTTTGAATGATGGTGTATGTTGGCTAAAACTGTAATTGCAATGCAGATTTTTAAACAAGCACTGTCTAAAATGAGTATATCAGTCAATAACATACTGAGTCATATCCCCTCTGTTTTTGAATGTTGAAATTCCCTCCTTTACCTTTTCCTGTCCAAGCTTGTGTAACGGAATTAAACTAACTGTCTCTTCCCCACCTGCCACTGCAGACGGTGTGGGGGAGAGGCAACGGCGATCAGGTTACCACAGAGGGTCGGGCAGCTATTTCCAAATATATGCACACAGTCTAAGACTTGGTGAGGTTTTGTGCTGTCTGTTGAAAGTTTTCCCCCCAAGATTTTCCCCCCACGCCAAGAGCGCTACTGCTTCCAATGAACTTCTCACTGTCATAAATCAGTCTGAGTCATGGGGATTTATGACCGATGTATGTTTTATATATATATTATATATATACATCAATAAAAAACCCTATGTACACGTGTTGAGAAATCTTTTATGGTCTAACTCACAGAAAACAGACGTCTGTATTATTTGAAACTATGATATATATAAAATTGATATATCACATTAAACTCCAAATTTATTCTGAAATATTATTGGGTAGCATAGGGCAGCAATCTCTTATTGGCACCCTTTAAAGGGTTAGTTCACCCAAAACGAAGATTCTGTCATCAGTTACTTACCTTCATGTTTTTCCAAACCTGTATGACTTCTATTCTTCTTTGGAACACGAGATGATGTTTTGGAGAATGTTCACACTGCTCTTTTCCATACTATAGAAGTAATTAGGGGCTTTCAAGCTCCAAAAATAATGAAAAACCCCTTAAGAGTTATCATAACAGTAGGCTTTACAACAAATTTGTGCAAAAAAGACCAATATTTAGTATATTTGTTGTACACTTTTGTCCTTTTTGAAGCTTGACCGCTTGTGGTCTCTGTATTTTTTGATTGTCATAACTTCTGTTACAACGTTCTTCAATGTTCCACTGAAGAAAGTTTGGAAAGGGTTTGGAAAGCATGAGGATTAAGTAAATAATGCCAGAGTTTTTATTTTTGTGTAAGCTATTCCTTTAAGTTCCTCTTTTTTGAGTAATAATATGGTGGTGTATAGGTGAAACAGATTGTGACCACTTACATGTTCTCTTCTGTTCCTGCAGTTGAGAGTTCTCAGCCTCCGTCCTCCTCCAGCAACTCCGACGAGAACATTCGTTCCATCCTTGAGCAGGCTCGGAGGGAGATGGAGGCCCAGCAGGTGGCTCTGGAGCCTGTACTGAAGGCCAACTCTATGGCCCCGACCGATCTCTCGCTCCTGGGCTCCCCGCTCTCCACCCTCCCCTACACCCCTATTGCTCAGTCTCTGAAGAAGCCCTCCACCTCTCCTCTCTTGGACTTCCACAGTGGGGTGAAGAAGGAGATGGGTGAGGTGGCCGTCTCAGATGTGGGGGTGGACGGAGTGCACAAGCTCGGACGTCTCTCTGAGAGTGGTGGAGGTTTAGGTGGGGGTTCTTGGAGGGAGCACTGGTGGAGCACAGGTCTCTCTGAGCGTCGAGGAACTGGGCAGCCCTCTGTTAGTGAAGACGCCCACAGCCAAGAGGACAGCAAGGAGGTATAGTGCATTATTAATAAATTTTATGCCACATACCCCCATTATTACCCACATTATTAACCCCTAAATAATCTCCACAAGTGTTTGTCCTTTACAATTGACCCTCTTTCTGAATATAATTGTAGAGTTTTCGTTTATAAAGACCTGTCTATGGGGAAGTATTTACAGTTTATTAATGTATTCATGACTTCAGTGTTATTTCTAGTAGTAGTACTTGTTAGTTGTTGTTTTTTTGATAAATTTATGTGCTTTTAACATTTTTTTTCTTTTTAAATAATTATAAAATATTAAACAATAAACAATAATTAAATATTTCTGTTTGGCTTATTTTTTTTTCTTTCTTTTCAGTTTTAGTAATTCTACTGCAGCTTCTACTTCTAATTCAACTTATTTTATTTTAGTTCATTGCCAAAACAGCTTTTCTGATTTATCTCATTTTTCATCCAACATTTATATTTTATTTTATTTTATTGCAGTTAATGAAAACTATTTTGAAAAAGTTTTCATTAGCAATAACAATACTGTTATGTTTTTTTCTTTGCATCACATGCAGATCAGAAGTTTAAAAAATATGATTAAAAAATAAATAATTGTGATTAATCTCATATTTTTTTTTTTTAATGAATTAATTTATCTAATTATTGATTTATTTTTACACTATTTTTCTGTGGACCCTTTGCACACCTTTAGAACACCCCAAGAAACCCTGCCCTAGCAACTGCACAGCAATATCTTTGCAACCACCATAACATCTATATTGCATACACAGAATACCATTTCATTCGCAAGCTCTGTATTTACTTTACATCAGTCAGAATAATCTCACCTAGTGCTGCATGATGTATCAAAATTATCGAAATATCCCAAATGTACATATTGCAATATGCACATCGCAACGGCATGTGTGATATCTGAATTATTTTAATAATAGGCTGTTTCAAAACGTTGTGAAAATTTGTCCTTTCAGACAGCATGTGATCCCTTCAGTTTTAGTTCATGCCTTATTACACTCGAACGGTCAAATACACACAGAGTTATGTCAAAATACCTGACGAGTATTCATATAAACACAGTCGGTTATGTCTTAAGACAATGTGAACAGTTGGGAAAGAAATCGGATTGGGAGCAATAGGATCCCAGCAACCTAATACTGTAAACCTGCAGCTGTCTGTCAAACAACAAAAGAAAAAGACTTGACTGAATAACCTTTGTAACTATTATAGATATTGGCATTGTTATTTTGTTTTTGTTTTTTATATTTGTGTTAAAAATTACATTTTCAGATTTGTGACATTTACTTTTTATGTAATTATAAATAACTGATTGACTTTCAGAAGTTGTAGTGATGATTTATTTTCCAAGAAAGAATGCGAAACACATATTGGCTATATAATTAAAATTTTTTAACTATAATCTAAATTGATTTCACACACTTAAAGCAATATTGTTTCGCATATCGAATAGTGCGTTATTTAACAAGGTATCGCATATCGCATTTTTCTTCAAAAGTCACACCCTAAAATAGCCCACTTCCTCCTCCTTAAGCCACATGCAGTTTCCTTATATGGTTAACCCCAACTATATTACTCTTCGCCCCCACCAGAAGCTCCCTCGGCTGGGCAGCACTGCGCCCGTGGCTCCTGCTTCCTCTCTGGATTACTGGAAAGACTGGCCCAGCTCAGAGTCCCCGTACTCCCAGAGCTCAGAGCTGAGTCTGCAGATGCCCAGCGGTAGCGAGACCCCTCAGAGCAGCCCACTGCCTTCCTCCTCGCCATTATTGTCCCTCCCCAAAGTCGCCAAACCTGTGGTGCCCCCGCTCACACCTGAGCAGTACGAGTACTACATGTACCAGGAAGTGGACACAGTCGATCTCACACAGCAGGTCAAAGACAAACTAGCCAAGAATGGCATCTGCCAGCGGATCTTTGGCGAGAAGGTCAGTGCTTTTCACATCAGATACGCTTCCATCGATTACCCACCCGTGGTTCTCCTCAGAAACGATTTGAGCGAGTGTGTGTGTCGGTTTCGTTTTTATACTCCATGCAAATGTATGAGTTTGTAATACCAGCTGCATCTTTCTTCTTATTGCATCATGAAATATCTTCATATTTGTTTCAGGGCTGTTTTTCTCTGAATCTGATGTACCATATCTCCTGTGTGTGTGCGTGTGTGTGCGTGTGTGGATTGCAGGTGCTGGGCCTCTCTCAGGGGAGCGTGAGCGACATGCTCTCTCGGCCGAAGCACTGGAGCAAGCTCACGCAGAAAGGAAGAGAGCCGTTTATACGCATGCAGTTATGGCTGAACGGAGAGCTGGGCCAGGCACTGCTGCCAATGCCCGGACAGACACAAGGTAACACCCCGATACAGTTTACCATCACACATACTCATATGTAGACGTCACTGCAGTTTCATCTATACAGAGAAACGTGCACAGTGGCTCAAGACGGATGTGAAAGAGCTTCTCGTTTCTGATGTGGCTTTGGTTTCTCGGTTTCACTCCTCACATCCTGAGCTGCCATCAAAGCCGCCATTCATTCGGCTTTCTTATCATTTGGCATGGGCGTTTGAGAATGCAGAACTCTCCAATCACATCCGCTTCTCCTCGCCTAAATTAGATTTCTCTTGAATATCTAACACTCAAAATGTCACAGGAAAGAAGCGAGCTGCCTGGTCTCTAATGTTAAGATCACCCATTTTTGACAATCCAGTCAATTCTGGATAGAGAAAAGTGGTGTTGTTTTTTCTTGATGAATATTTTGTTTCATTCTGACTTATAATATCTGTCTGATTAATATAGCGCTCTCTGAGATGCAGTTTAAAAAACCAGCATTTCCTGAAAATGCTAACGGCTGCATTCCTTTAATGGTTTGACTGATACTGGTTTTAGCCTGGCTTGAATAAATAACCGTGGGCAAACCAAATCTCAGTGTAATTCTTCAGTAGTTCAGCCAGCTGTACCTCGCTCGGCCTTACGGTGGGAGAATTTAAATTACTCGTGACTAAATGGATACAGGATCATACTGTTGACCCACTTTTAATGTGCAATCATTATCCTAGGACAACAGCATTCTGGTGATCGATCTCAGATGTTTATTAAAGCGCTACGTAATTATCAGCGCTCATACTTGGGGTTAAGGATTTGAACTAGCACCTAAACCTAAGTATCACACTTTGCATTGTTTGTACTGTGAAATGTGAGTTATGGATGTAAAAATCTAGTTATTATTTTGCAGTTCAAGGCCTTTTTAAACCCCGTTATGCCGTTTATTAGCAGTCATCAATTTTTATATTTCCATTGACCTGGATTTCAAGGAAAGGCATCGGGGGGTTGGGTTAAATCGGTGCAGCGTGGATGGGGAGGGGGGTTTATCTCACAGGGGCCATCCAGAAAAGGCCCCCTGGGCTCTCTCAAGGGCCTCCTTGAGCTGTTGTAATCAATTAGCCCATCAGTGCCGGGATATATGATAATTACCCGCCTCTCCTCCTCTGTGACTGGCTGCAGAGCGCACCATCATGCTCCAGTGGCTGATTAATATGCAAATAATCAGCCGATGGAATGATAAATGGGAGTCAAGCTGTGCGTGTGAGTGCGAGGCCGATTATGATGAATAGCACTTGCTCGCTGTCCTACTTAAAGAAGCCTTTCTCTGTCATTTTTACCACAAATTAAGCCAAGTAATATATACATTATAGCAATGAGTTCAACTGGAGAAGCAATAGGTGCACTCTCAGAAATAAAGGTACAAAAGCTGTCACTGGGGCGGTACCTTTTCAAAAGGTATAGGTTTGTACCTTAAAGATACATATTAGTACTTAAAGTGTACATATTTGAACTTAATAGGTACAAAAGTGTACCTTTTGAAAAGGTACCGCCCCACTGACAGCTTTTGTACCTTTATTTCTGAGAGTGTTGGGATAAAAATGACTTAATTGAATTTTATTTCAGTTTTGTTTTTTTTAATTAAAATAAATGCATTGTATTTTATCACAACCTTTTATATATAAATGCGCTTTAATAGGAAATGATATACAGCGCAATTGAAGAGCACGTGTTACTAGCACAGTATAACGGCAGACAGGAGAGGAAAATTCGTTTTTTTAAACTCTCCCATTTGATGTGGTCGTAAAGACGTTCTACGCTTCTACACAAATGCAAATTTTGCCAAGAAAAAGAGACAGAGTCAGCAGATGTGAGTGGTGGCCAACCCTAGCTCTGCCCCTGCATTAACTGCGATAAATATTTTTAACGCCGTTAAACTGGAAAAATTAATTGCATGCGTTAATGTGTTAATTTTGACAGCACTGATTATATTATATTATCTTATAAAAAAAATATTTATAAAATAAAATTATTTTTCTTTTAATTATATATATATATATATATATATATATATATATATATATATATATATATATATATATATATATATATATATGTATACTTCTTACTACTTATTTTGTCTTTTATTTCCTATTAACCATATTAACCTTGGCATGATGATATACTGCATGTTTGCACACACATTCGTGCGGTGACGTGCCAGTGTGGATAGTTGGGGCAAAAGTGTGTTTAAATGAACTGGCCAGGCTTGACCGATTTGGTAGATAATCTGAACAGCAGGCACCATAATGGCCCGAGCTTTAGTCGTCTGTAATGGGTTTCTTTCTTCCAGCTGCCCTGTTCTGTGCCTCACAGCTTTCAGCACGGAGCACTTAGCACTGAGCTAATGCACCTCAGCGAAAAAAAAAACTGCAAATGGTGGCAGGGCACAGGAAAGAGCCCGATGTGGCTTTAAAATAGGAAGTTTTTGATGACTCTGATTGATTTAGGTCAACCTATTGATATATGCTGATTTATAGAAAGAAGGGAGCCAGTTATTTGTTTAAAAAACAAAACAAATATTTCACTCGGTTATGAAACTTGTCATTTACTCACCGTCATATTGATCCAAACTAATATGACTGACTTTCTTTTGTCTCCACTCCACATTCACTGTAACTGCATAGAAAATCATTACGTTCTTCAAAATTTCACTCTGAAGGCACTGAAGAAAGAAAGTCATACAGGTTTGGAATGACGTTAGGCTTAGGAAATTATCATTTTTTTAGTTTTTGAGAGAACAGTCCATGTGAGAAAATTAAAGGGAAAAAAGCAACTCTAAAGGTTAAAAAAAAGACTAAAAGCCTGAATAGATAGATGTTACAACACCACACAAGGTTCTTCCTGTTCGCTGTCTGTTGTCCTCTAGCAAGTGTCCTGTATATTGCCTGTCCTTACTGACCCTCATTAGGACGACACACTCAACCGGGCTAAAACAAGCTCTCCTCCAGGGTGTGTGTGTGTGTATGTGTATGCATAGGTGTGTGTGTGTGTGTGTGTGTGTGTGTGTGTGTGTGTGAGTTGAAGAGCACTCCATGACCCCTCATCAGTCTCTGCAGATCCTCTCCTCTGAATGTCAGTCCGTCCTTGCGATCGTCCAATCAGAACCCAGTTAAGATTAGACTGGGCTATAGTTTGGGAATGCCTCGATCAGATGTTTTAGGACCCCTTCAGTTTGAACCTGTTGTGCATGTATGAGGCGTAATCCCAATTTGCTTCAAAATTAGGGCCAAAAAGGCTTTTTTTAATGTTTTTAGAAGAAATCTGACCTGCATTTATTTGATCAAAAATACAGTAAAAACAGTAATATTGTAAAATATTATTACTATTTAAAATAATGTCTCGATTTTTTTTAATGTATTTTAAAATATAATTTATATCTGTGATGGCAATGCTGAATTATAAAAGTAACATTACAGATGCCTTTATGGTCACTTTTGATCAATTGAATGCGTCCTTGCTGAATAAAAGTATTGATTTCGGTAAAATCCACCGAAAAGTTTGAGGTTTGAGTACGTCCCAGTTGGATATTTTCGGACCCGTTCGATTTAAACCTGTTGTTTGCATATGAGACTCAATCCCATCATGCATCAAAATTAGGGCTGGACAGATGTAGGCTTTCACGTTTGTGCCGCTTATTCCGGCTCTGTGTGTGTGTGTGTGTGTGTGTGTGTGTGCTCGGCCACACGCGTAGCTGCATTAACCAGCTGTGTGTCCAGATGTGGCCGCCCCTCCCGTCCTCTTTATCACACGCATACGCACTGGTTACTTGCTGCATGTCACAGGAACATCCTGTCATTCCCGCTTGTGTCCCTAAAACACCTCCTACCTCCCTCGCTCCCCTCCCACACACACACACACACAGAGACCATGCCGCCAGTCAAACTGTCACCAGGCTGTGCGTGGTCTTGCTGCAGATCTGATATGACTGCCTGCTCCCCGCCTTGAGCGCCCTGCTCTCTGTTTGCCGTGTCCCCCAGCTCGGCAGGCAGCTAATCCAAACTGACGCTCCCTCCCGATGCTCTCTTCACCACCAGCACTGCACTGCACTGCCACAGCCAACGAATCAGAGAGTCGAGCTGAAATAGAGGGGTAGAGGAAGATGGGAAATGAAAGGGAAGAGTATTAGAGAGAGCGTTGGGTGCTTGATGTCTGCGTATTAAAGGAATAATAATTTACTCAAAACGAAAATCCACTCATTATTTAATTGCTTTAATGTCACTGCAAACATGTATGACTTTCTATTTTCCTTGAAACACAAGCTGTATAGTTTGTTTCTTTCTTTATTTGTTAATTTGTGGATGAGATTACAATTTAAGCTCTCACATTTCTAGATTTTTTCGTCGTCTTTTTAAAATATTTCTCAGGGTTGTACTTATTATAAGATTACACAATCACTTTAATCACAAATCACTTTAATTAAAAAAATTAGCATTTAAAAATTTAAATATAAAAATGAAAGATGCATTTGTCTTGTGCAGAAACTCATTTAGGGTGACGGCATCAAAATGCATGATTGTATATGTACACAATATATTAAAAATATATATCATTCAGTGCAAATGAAACTATGACAGGGAAAGATTTTAAAACCATGTTCTCTTGTGCTCTCCAAGGCTGCATTTATACAGGAAAATACAGTACAAAGCTAATATATAAAAATACGAAATTCATATTTTGTAAAAAATTGTCTAATATGCTGTGGTCAAGAAATATTTTGCATTGTTATTCAGTTATTATCAATTAAGGTTGTGCTGCTCAGTATTTTTGTGGAAACATTTTTTTCCTGTGTTCTTTGAATAGAAAGTTCAAAAGAACATTTATTTCAAATAGAAATTTAGTAATATTATTAATGTCTTTACTGTCACTTATGATCAATTTAGTGCATCATTGCTGAATGAAAGTATTCATTAAAAATAAAGACTGAGCTGATCCCACCTTTGAACGATAGTGTAATTTCGGTTACGGCTTGGAGATTCTTCCAAAAAAAAAGAAAAAATCTGTTTCATAGAAAGTCATACAGGTTTGGAACAACATGAAGCTGAGTAAATTATGACAGAATTTTTATTTTTGGGTGAACTGTCCCTTTAAACACAGAAATGCGTATTATTGGAGGAGCTATCTTGGTACAGACCATATTAATTTTCAGAACACCGAACGTGTTTGTCTCTCTTCCTCGTTAATTTATTTGTCTCATTATGCTTCAAGAGAAGCTGTGACTTGGCATGATATGATGCATCTGTCACTGTCCATCACTTCCTGTTGCTGAGCAGGAAGACCTTGGTTGGGGTTACGGTTTCATTGGCTACACGCTCCATATTTAGACAGATCTTCGTTCGGGCCTTCTGTCGATAAGTAATGCCTAACCAACGGATGAGATCACGTGCTGCATTGGCGCAACATCTTAATTCTGTTCCTCTCGTTTCCATAGAGATTACTCCGAAGACCTCAGCCAGCTGCAGTCCTGCCCCAGAATCCCCTTTGAGTTCAGCTGAGGAGTCTGTTAAAAGCCAGCAGGAGGAGCAGATGTGCCGAGCGTCCATCCAGGAGCCCAGCGAAACTTCCGAGTCCCAGCCCGGCACACCTTTACCGTTACCTGTGCCGGGACACTCGGGGCTCAGCATACAAGAGATGGTAGCGATGTCGCCCGAGCTGGACACCTACGCCATCACGAAGAAAGTGAAAGAAGTTCTAACAGATAACAACCTCGGTAAGTGAGTTAAAAAACAGTGGTGGCCAATGTACCTCAGTGAACGAAATATGGACTAGCTGCAATCGACTCGATAATTTCAAGCAGTTTAGCTAAAATGAAGCTACCGTTCTGAAAAAATTATCTACACTGCCGTTCAAAAGTTTAGGATCAGTATTTTTTTTTTAAGAATTTAAAGAAATGAATACTTTTGTTCAGGATGTGTTAAACTGATAAAAAGTGATAGTAAAGACAAATATTGTTCGAAAATATCTTTATTTTGAATGTGCTGTTCTTTTTAACTTTTTATTCATCAAAGAATCCTAAAAAAAAGTATCACAGGTTCGCCTCCAAAATAAAAGTTTTTGTTTACATAATATATGTGTGTGTACTGTGTATATTTATTATGTATATTTAAATAGACACACATGCATGTGTATATTTAAGAAAAATGTTATATTTGTATATTAAATATATATATAATTTAAATTATATGAATATAAATATATACATGTAAATATTTTCTAAAAATATACTGTATGAGTGTCTTTATCTATGCATAATAAATATACAAAGTACACACACATATATTATATAAACAAAAACTTTTATTTTGGATGCGATTTAATCGTTTGACAGCCCTAATATACTGTACATATACAGCCATGGCCAAAAATATCGGCATCCTTGGTAAATATGATCAAAGAAAGCTGTGAAAATTAATCTGCATTGTTAATCCTTTTGATCTTTTATTTAAAAAATTCAGAAAAATCTAACCTTTCATTGGATAATAAGAATTTAAAATGGGGGGAAATATCATTATGATAAATGTTTTCTCTAATACACATTGGGCACAATTAACGGCACCCTTTTATTCAATACTTTTTGAAACCTCCATTCTCCTATAATGCCTGATGAGGTTAGAGAACACCTGACAAGAGATCAGAGACCATTCCTTCATCCAGAATCACTCCAGACCCTTTAGATTCACAGCTCCATGTTGGTGCTTCTCCTCTTCAGTTCACACTCATTTTCTATAGGGTTCAGGTCAGAGGACTGGAATGGCCAGCAGAAGCTTGGTTTTGTGCTCAGTGACCCATTTGTGTGTTGTTTTTGAGGTTTGTGTTTGGATTAATGTCCGGTTGGAAGATCCAAACATGGCCCATTATAAGATTTCTAACAGAGTCAGTGACTTTTTGATTTTTTATCTGTTGGTATTTGATAGAATCCATGATGCCGTGTGTCTAAACAAGATGTCCAGGACCTCCAGCAGAAATATAGGCCCACGACATCAAAAATACAGCAGTATATTTCATTGTACACATGGGGTACTTTTTATCTGTGTTCACCAAACCCATCTCGAGTGTTTGCTGCTAAAAATTTTTTAGTTTCATCTGACCATAGAAGCCAGTCCCATTTGAAGTACCAGTCGTGTCTGATAACTGAATATGCTGGAGTTTGTTTTGGATGAGCGAGGAGAATTTTTCTTGAAACCCTCCCAAACAACATGTGGTGATGTAGCTGCTGTTTGACAATTTTTTTAAGGTTTTCTGACCCCGAGACTCAACTATTTTCTGCAATTCTCCAGCTGTGGTCCTTGGAGAGTCTTTAGCCACTCAAACTCTCCATCTCACCGTGCATTAGGACGATAAAGACACACGTCCTCTTCCAGGCAGTTTCCTAACATTTTATGTCGATTGGAAATTCTTAATTACTGCCCTGATGGTGGAAATGGGGATTTTCACTGCTCTAGCTCTTTTCTTCAAGCCACTTCATTAATTTGTGAAGCTCAATTATCTTTTGCTGCACATCAGAAATATATTCTTTGGTTTTTCTCAATGTGATGGGTGATTAAGGGAATTTGGGCTTTGTTTTCCCTCCTGTTTATATTTCTGTGAAACATGAAGCCATGGCTGAATAATTTCATGTTCATAATCACCCTGGAGTGTTCAAAATTGTGAATATGAATGGGAATATACTTTACTCATAAGAATTTCTAGGGGTGCCAATAATTGTGTCCAACTTGTATTTGAGAAAAACATTTATTTCATAATGATATTTCCCCCCCAATTTAAATTCTTATTATCCATGGAAAGATTAGATTTGTGAATTTTTTTAAATAAAAGATCAAAAGGATTAATAATGCAGATTAATTTTCACAGCCGCCTTTGATCATATTTACCAAGGGTGCCAATATTTTTGGCCATGACTGTATATGTGTGTGTGTGTGTGTATATATATAATATTAAGCAGCACAACTGTTTCCAACATTGATAGTAAATCAGCATATTGAAAAATCTGAATGATTTCTCAAGGATCATGTGAAACTGAAGACTGGAGTAATGGCTGATGAAAATTCAGCTTTGCATCACAAGAATAAATTATATTTTAAATTATAATAAAATAGAAAACTATTGTTTTAAATTGTAATAATATTTCAAAATTTTACTGCTTTTTTCCCTCTATTTTTGTTCAAATAAATGCAGCCTTGATGAGCAAAAGATACATCTTTAAAAAAAACAAAAACTCTTGCTTATCCCAAACTTTTGAACACTATAGAAATGGTCATGGTTGACTGGTGGAGCATTCTACAGTTTTTACTATTTTTGTTATGTTTCTGATGCAATGTTTTGTTAATGTGTTTGATCATTTTTACATATAAATTATAAAAAATATTATTATAAAATAATCTATTTACAATATTTTTAAAAATACATTTTAAGAATTTTTAATAACTTAAAAATATTTAAGAATTATATATTTAAAAATGTTAATATAAGTTTTAGTGGTATTTGCGGTCAGGCATAAAAAACAAATGCAAACACTTATGCTTGCTTCACTTGCTTACAAACCATAGTAATGCTTGATTTCCAAGTGATTTTTTTATCTTTTCGAGTCAGTTCATTTAAATCAGTCAAACTGGTTTCCAAATGGTCTGAATAATTCATTAGCGATTTGGTCAAAGTGATTTATTAAAATCCTTATCTAGTAAACCACAATCTACTAGAAATGTCATGGAGTTTCATCTAAATGGACTGATTTGCTAAACGAATCAGACTTCTGAATGCTACTTTCTATTATTCCATACATTTTGTACTCATTATTAGATACAGCACATGGTGTATTTTGTCCTAGAGAGACAATACATATAATAATGTCTCTCCACATGAGAGGACAGGTGGAGGACAGGTTGGCCCTGCTTTAGCACTTAATGGCCGTCCACTACGACTGTCTCAATGTCCCTACCATAATTAATGAGAGGTCGAACCAGAATGTCACACTGGACACAGCTACTTTCTCCTTCACCGCATGTTTTAACTCGCACCATCCGTTGTCCTCATGTTCAAAAGAGAATTGGCCGAAAACACTTTGTCTTTGTGAACTTTGCGTTCACACTTTCTTCTTTTAAACTCATGTGATCACACAATAAAACAAAGGAGAATACGGATATATCGCACAGACGATACCTCAGCGTGATACTGTGACAGTCTCTTTCATCTCGCAGATTCTCATTTCCCGACGCGATTTTTGTCTCGGGAGCAACAAAGATTTGTTGTGCTCTGTAGTGGAATTGACCTGTATAAAGTGCAGAATGTAAAGACAGCTGTGTTGATACGAGTCTGTGGGGAGAGAGAGAGAAGTAATCTTCTGGGATCGCAGGCTTTTGTTTTACTCTGGGGAACATTTCCTTTTTGAACATAGACGGATCGCAGTTATTGTCAAGAGGATTCAGGTGCCTTTTGTTTGGAGTGAAAAAAAAATCGTTGAAAGCTTAAGCGGCCGATGAAAACTGTTTGAAAGCACCTTGTCTTAAAGGTGGAGGTTAAAAGCGAAATCAGCGGAGCTTGTTTGATCAAACTTTGATGCCACAACACAATAAAAACATGTTCTTACAAACTCTTTGTTTTTTTAACAATAATATTGGCCCTAAATAAATGAAATGTATCTGGCCTCAAAACATATTTGGATACTTCAGACACACGAATCAATGTTTTCTATTGAATAACAAAACCAAATGGCTTATCGGCAACATTCTCATGTGAAGGTTTCTAAAGGAATATGATTGTTTGTGTTTGCTTCTCAAACCATGAAAGCAGTTTGAAAGCTTCTTAAAGGTGGAGATTAAAAGCAAAATCATCAGAGTTTGTTTGATCAAACTTGATGCCACAATACAATAAAAGCCTGTTCCTAAAGGTTTTTTTTTTTTTTTTAATAATAATAAAGGAAATCTATCCACAGTGGCCTCAAAATGTCTTTGGAGACTTACGACGTAGTTAAAATGTATAAATGTCCTGCATTGCATAACAAAAGTGGCTTGTTTAATGTAAAACATTTCACAAAAATACTTTTGTTAATAATAAAACGATATATTGTTAACAAGTATTTGGACCATTTCTGGTTGTCCAGCGTTGATTCATATGAGCTCTCCTGGACAAACGCGATTGTTTTGTCCGCTCTACAGGTCAGCGTCTGTTTGGCGAGAGCATCCTGGGTTTGACGCAGGGCTCCGTGTCTGATCTGCTGGCTCGGCCCAAGCCCTGGCACAAGCTCAGTCTGAAGGGTCGAGAGCCGTTCGTTCGCATGCAGCTGTGGCTGAACGACCCGCGGAACGTGGAGAAGCTCATGGACATGAAGCGGATGGAAAAGAAAGGTAATCTCCCTCCTTTAAAGGCATCTGTCTGGCCGCACACCAACAAACACCTGTTTGCAATTGTCTGTGTTGTTTCAGAATGTTTTTATTTCAGTGTTTATTAAAGTGCTTCACAGTTTGTTCAGTGTTGGCTTAGTTGGCACGTCTTTTCAGGACGTTTAAAAGACGGCTGTCTGGTGTGGAATTTTATTTGTTTTTTGTTGGGGTTTTTTTTTTCACTTGACGTTGAAGCTCATTTGGGTTGCGTTTCCAGTTTCCTTTCGACCGCTTTTTTTCACTGGTTCTGATTCTGGGACGGTTCCATGTACAGAAAAAGCGGCTCATGGACGGATTTATTGGTTTTTGCCACTTTAAACCTGCTAGTTTCAAACCAGGAACTGTTAACGTCAGTATCCAGGGTGCAGGATAATGTCCTCACCACATTTTGTTTTCAAAACCTCAATCCAGCCACATTCACACAAAACTAGATGGTGCTTTTTTGACTATTTTTGTCGTTCTGCAAAACTATTTCAGCCACTGTAAAATCTTATATAATGTGTTTTTTTTCCCCCGAATGTTTTTTGTAAAATGATTGATGTATTATATTCAAACAGCTTCTGCCGGTTACATCAGATTTTGTGTCATAAAGACCTCTGAATTATGCTTCAAAAGTTTGGGGTTGGTAAGATTTATTAATGTTTTTGAAAGAAATCTAATGTTCACCAAAGCTGCATTGATCAGAAATACAGAAAGGTACAGTAATATTGAGAAATAATTTAAAATAATTTTAATATATTTGAAAATGTGATTTTATTCCTGTGATGGTAAAGCTGAATTTTCAGCATTATTACTCCAGTCTTTCAGAAATCATTACACTATGCTGATTTTGTGCTCAAGAAACATTTCTCATTAATATCAGTGTTGAAAACAAACAAAAAAAAAACAGCTTAATTTTTTTTCAGGATTTTTTGGTGATTAAACATCAAATGTAAACATAAAATTTCTTTAAAAAAATAACTTTGTTTTAAAATATAAATCTTAATGAACAAAAATGAGTATAAGGTATAAATAAGTTTACATGTCATATTTTTCCAGTAACAGAAAAAAGCCCAACAGTTGTGTATTTTCATGCACAGTCCTCACAGATCGTCAGTACCTTGGTCATGTGTCCATATTTACATGCAGCACCTGCTAATTATCGCCAACTGTGCGATTGTGTTTATCCAGTATTGATTCCAGCCGGCGCAGGAGTTGCTGAAAACAATCTTTAAGCTGCCTCTCGTCAGCGTGCCTCTCTTTAATGTGAAGAGATGCGCGAGATGCCGGAGACGAGGCGGTCAGGCGGAGGGAGGCCTGATGGGCTGTTTGATTGCTCTTTTTTTCCCTCTTTAATAGCCCAGATGTGTCCTCTGGCTGCCGAATAGGCCGCACATGCTCTGTGAGGCCGCTCGTCGCTCCGCTGTCTGGATTGATGAGGGTGGGAGATGTCATTTCTGTGATCGGCTGTGACAGGCTGACGGCTCTGTGGGGCTGGCTTACTTAAAGTCCACTGCACCCAGCGCCGGGCCCGTACGCCTGCGAGCTTGCAGCAGGCCAAGTGAACATTCCTGGAGTCATTAGGCCTGTTTAACACTCCTCTCGGGCTAAAAGTGACATTACTGGTGCTCCCTGGGTGACGATGACGATGATGGTTTTGTTGTGAGTCAGGCTTTGCGGTTCGTGTGCGCGCGTAGCGGGCGAAACTCGGGGGGACCTCCTCATTAGAGTGAAACTGGCTCTACCATTTACCCCTAAAGCTCACTGTGCGCTTGCCAGGGACGGAAAGCAACAGCTTTGCTGTCGTGTTCTCTCTCTCTGTTTTGTCTCTCTCCACCTCGCTGTCTTTTGCTCTAGCTTTTCAGAGAAGAGTATGAATTTGACCTCGACGCTGGCTAGAGGCACAAAGCAAATTAGCCTTGCTTGGCCCTTGTTCTGAGAGTTTTGGCCACCAGCGGAATCTTTTACCATTGCTGTTGCCAAAGGCTCCTCTTCAGCAGACACTGAAACGCAGCGGAAATGACAAATTTCACACGCAGCTGTGTAGTTAGCTGTACTGAGCTTTTTTAATCAGAAAAAGGATATTAATGTGCTTGCTCTCTTGTTTGTGTTCATGTAAGAAAAATAGAAAGACGTTATACTGATAACTCGGTGTTATTGGTACTGGAATTTGTTTTCATTAAACTGTAAATTGTTCGAATTCCTGGCGTTTTGAGAATATTTGGGCCTAGTTGGGCCAGGAATTTAAATTTGCTGTTCCATGACAGTATTTTTTAATTGCGCTAATACATTTAATTGCAATATTGTGAGATATAATTCCAGTTTAAAATACCTGTCTTCTATATTAATGCATCTTAAAATGTAATTTAATCCTGTGACGCAAAGCTGAATTTTCTGCAGCCGTTACGCCAATCTTCAGTGTCACATGATCCTTCAGAAATGATTATAATATGCTGATCTGGTGCTCAAGAAACATGTATTGTTGTTATTATTATTATCAATGCTGAATACTGAATAAGGATACTTTGATGAATGCAAAGTTTGTAAGAACAGCATTTATTTGAAAAATGAATCTTTAGTTACGTTATAAATGTCTTTACTGTGACTTTTGATCAAATTTATGTGCCCTTGTCGAACAAAAACAAATAATTGTTTCTAATTCAAAATAGGACAATATCTGGAATTTTTACACTTACAGTATAACTTTTTGACAGCTACTTATGTTATAAATACCTTTATAAGAAAATTATTTCACTCACTAGTAAAAAAAATGTCATCCCATGTTCATTGCTTTATTTAAATTAGCATAGTTTGTTAAACAGCAATGCTCAAAACAGAAACCGAATGTACAACAAATACAAAAACTTTGAAAGCTCTCAAATAATCAGGTCATTTTATAGTTTAGCCCTGGTGAATCTCCCTTTTGTTTGATGATTTTTTTTAATAAGTCTTTTTTAATTATTACTTTTGTAATGCTGATGTATGAGTCAAACTTACAAAGACCTCAGGATGCAATAATAATATCTGTAATCAAAGACTGCCCCCTACTGACTAGAGAAAAATACAGCAATCATGCATTTGATCTACTGTAATTTAATCTACAGCACCTAACACATGCTGTTCAGTAGGATTGAAACCAACATAGACACTGAAGGGATCACATTGCCCCCAATATTCAGTTCAATCAATATGGGCCAATACTTTTATTTGCTGTTTAGTGAATCACATGAAGCGTACTTCCCAGAACACATTTGCTTATTTGTGTGTATATTCTCTGATTGTATTTACAGCTGTTCTCCATATGTGTTTTCCAGCCTACATGAAGAGGCGCCACAGCTCCATCGGTGAGAGTCATTCGCTGGAGGCTGGTCTGTCAGGAAGTGACCTCACTCAGGGCGCCAGCCCCCAAAACCTCTCCCAGCAGCAGCAGCAGCAGCAGCCCCAGCTGAAGAAACCCCGTGTGGTGCTGGCTCCAGAAGAGAAGGAGGCTCTGAAGAGAGCCTACCAGCAGAAGCCTTACCCCTCCCCTAAAACCATCGAGGAGCTAGCGAGCCAGCTCAACCTCAAAACCAGCACGGTCATCAACTGGTTCCACAACTACAGGTACTGAGACGCTTTAACCCTTAACGTTACTCACAACGGTGTGTTGCTGCACCATTGCTAAAACCATTGTCTGTTGTTGTTGCCGCCTTCAGTAGTTTGTTATTCTTGTTCTGTCTCCTTCGTTTCCTTTCTGACTGTGAAACAATAAGCCCAGGCCAGTGTTGCCACCTTGTGGACAAACTTATTCAAGAATATAAGGTGCTGAGGAACTCGTCCTCGGCTTCTTTGTTTGTTCTTCTGTGCTTAGAAAAATTGGGCTACATGCTTACAGTACACACATATTGTGCTGATGAAGAAATTAGGCTCTGGCACTGTACCCATACCCTAACGTACGAATAAAACCCAAGTATACTTTGGACTTCAGCTTAAGGGTTAGTTCACCCAAAAATGAAAGTTCTGTCATTAATTACTCACCCTCATGTCGTTCCAAACCCGTAAGACCTTTGTTTATCTTCAGAACACAAATTAAGATATTTTTTATGAAATCCAAGCGCTTTCTGACCCTGCATAGACAGCAATGGAACTACCACGTTCAAGGCCCAGAAAGGTAGCAAGGACATCGTTAAAATAGTCAGTGAATAGTTACGAAGCTACTTTTTATGTATAAAAAAAACAACAAAAACACGATTTCCTTGATGTCCTTGCTACCTTTCTGGGCCTTGAACGTGTCAGTGGCGTTGCTGTCTATGCAGGTTCAGAACACTCTGAACGAAGGTCTTAAGGGTTTGGAACAACATGAGGGCGAGTAATTAATGATAGAACTTTCATTTTTGGGTGAACTATCCCTTTACACGTCCAGCTGCCTTTGTTCCTTTTCTCACAAGTCTCGTTCGTTGTTCCCACAGATCCCGTATCCGGCGAGAGCTCTTTATTGAAG
Organism: Acrossocheilus fasciatus; assembly: GCA_036784905.1. NCBI lineage: Eukaryota > Metazoa > Chordata > Actinopteri > Cypriniformes > Cyprinidae > Acrossocheilus > Acrossocheilus fasciatus. The sequence continues at coordinate 18,140,211 of CM071947.1, read as the reverse complement.
AGATCCAAGCGGCGGCCGGGGAAGGCGGCTCCCCCTCAGCGCGGCCTGGGAAGTCTGGGGGCGAGGGAGACAACAGCTGCGACGGCACCGAGTCTGACAGCACCGCGGAGGGCCGACCGAGCGGCTCCGAGGAGCGCAAGGGCTTCCTGGAGAGCCCCAGCCTCAGCCACAGAGACGAAGAGGGCGAGGCCGAGTTCCCCTGCGCCTCGGGCACCAGCAGGCCACGAGGAGGCATCATAGACAGCCTATTCGGCATCCCCGAGTCCGTATCCGCCGCCACTGCCGCCTCGCCCCCCTGCCGAAACCCAAAGGACAGCAGTCTGCGCAAGAAGAAAGCAGCCAACCTCAACAACATCATCCACAGGCTGGAGAAAGCGGCGAACCGCGACGAGCCTCACGAATGGGAGTTCTGAAGCGCCGCCATGTTGTTGTCGTTTTATTCTCACTTTGTCCCTCACTGAGCTAACCCGGCCAAGCCTGGTGCACACACAACACCGGTTAACCCAAGGGTTTTCGATTCGCTGTTTAGAAGTGGGCTATCAGAGACAAGAACAAGAAAAGGAAACAAGTTTTTAGTCTGTTTATTTTGTGAAGCACTTAACGGCCCTGCTGGCCACAGGGCTGTGACACCATTGGCTAATGGTGAAGACACAAAACTGAAAAGCACAGGAGAGGGAGCGTTCCCATGAAATATTCTCAAGACTGGCGACAGTCACAAAAAAACAAATACACACTATGATATCACAGTGTCTCGGTTTCTAATAGAGACCTTCTCACCAACAAGCTGAACAACTGTTACAATAATTTATCAGTTCTCAAGAGTCTTGGGAGTTTCCTCTTTTGTATCACGTACGCTTCGGCCGTCAGCAGAGACTAGTTCGAACCGGTTTCAAACCAAAAGTCAAGCATTTAAAAGCAAGTGTTGGCTGAAGGAACACGGGTGCACCGTCCCACCTGCCTCTCCCTCCCTACCCCAGAGGAGGCCATCCAATGGCTATGCAACTCTAGTACGCAATGGATTCCAGCGTAATGGAACCCGCATTATTTTCACAGTTCGGAAGCTTCTCCGATGCGAGAAGAAAATCCTTTTTATAGCAATTAAGTTGCCACCGAGAGATTGCACAGTCAGTTGACTCTAAACAGCACTCCTTTTGATTTTACACGCCAACGGCCTAAAAGAGAAAAAAAAAATCATGCGAACGAAAAATTATCGTCGTAAATAAGAATCCACGATCACGCAAAAATTCATACTGTTGTTGTAAGGTCGACGCAAATGGGAGACGGGAGTAATTTCGTAACTCGATAGCTAAGTGTCAATTTTTATCGTTATTTAGGTCTCTTGTAATGGTAGCGCTCGTTTATTTTTTTTTTCCATAGCTTTAATCGCCTCCGCGACTTGCGTTTTGAAGCCCGCGGAGGTCTTGTTTAATAATAAACGTCATTTTAGGCCAAAACAAAGACAGATAGTGAAGAAGAAAAAAAAGGATTTGTACAGTACTTTGAGTAAATATTCCTGACAAGATATTTTTTAAAGAGAATGAACAAGCCTGATTTTTATCCTCTTATAATAGAACCATACATCAGAGACCTCTAACCAAGTTGGGCGGTTTGGGCCCATAGAATTACAATTCTAATCCAATATCTAAGGTGTTATAAATTCTAATTCTATGGTGTGGCCGTGGGCCACTGCACTGTATGGGCTGGTCCTCAGCACCAGGGTACTGGACGCTGAGTGCGGGGGGAAACCCACCTAACCGCTCGCTCTCGTGCAAACTCGAAACTTCAGGTTTTTCACCAGCTTCTCCATTCACTGTTCACCCAACCATATACAAGCTTTCCGTGGCGTCCGCAACATTACAGAGTACGTTCACGGCATGCACCTGTCCTCCGAGACGACTGGAAAAACTCCTTACGAAACGGACTTGTTTTGTTTTTTCTTCATACTGTATATGACGGAGGACTCGGACACATTTTCATCTACATTTCTTGTTTAACACATTTAAAAAAAAAAAAAAGAGGAAAATATGTAGATTGTGAATGAAAAGCTCTTTTAACGTTAGCAACCTGAGGTGAATCTCTACACTCGCGCGTCAGAGGACGCGGCAAGGACTCGGCACCTCTGTAGAAACGTTCTTTCTCTCCTGAAACACCTTTCGAAACCTGCTCACCTTTCACCTCCGGCCCTTGTGTCATTGTATGCAGTTGATTTTGTGAACGAAAGCGCAGATCGGTGGTGCCACGCGCTCGTCTGCGTGCGAACCTTGAGTGTGAGGGTGTTTGTGTGTGTGTGATTGTTGACAAGAGCGATTTATATTTGTATATTACTACTACTACTCGCCACAGGCAGTGGAAGCAAACACCTCCTCACGTCCCTAAGCTATTTAGCAGTCCTGCAGCATATCACATAGTACATTTAAGTTCTTTTTATTTACACGCATAAACTAATGGTAGATATTTTTTTGTTTGTTGGTGTGGTTTGCTTATTTATAGATGCTGTCTTTTACATATTGATGTCTTATATTGTTATACGTGTTCTTTTTTTTTGTAATGGAAGGGACTATAAAAGGTCAGGTTACATATTTTTAGACTAATAGACTGCCGGCAGTATTGGATTACATTTAAATGATGTACTTTTGATACATGTCTATTGATTAATTCTGAAGATTATCTTTTTTTTTTTTTTTTCCATATATTTTACTCTGTTAGTGAGCTGGATGAACAGTTACTACATTGACAAAGGAAGCAGAATTCTATGTATCGCATTAATGATTTTAATTAGTACGCATTTTAGATGTTTTAACAATTTTTAAAGATGACAATTCAAGATGAACTGCGTTTGGTTGTATTCACTCTACAAAGGCAAACCGATTGATGCTCTTGAATTGGGTTTTCAGGTAATTAATTAACCTGCGAACGTTCTGAGATTACCTACGTTTATAAATCGCAATCAAGTTTAGTTGCTATAATGAGCCAGTGAACAACTGGTAGTTAACGTCACTGAAATTAGCTGTCGCTTTGAGCTGCACCTTGAGGAATTGGACTTTTTTTTTTTTTTTTTAGTGGGAATGAAATTCGCTTGATGTGGTTCGGTTGCGTTAAAATTTACGCCGACGAATCTTAAAGAACAACGTCGGCTTAAAACTACCTTTGGCCTTTTTTATGTGTGCCAATGAATGATTCAAATCAAATTTGTCTCTTGAAGACCTAACCTAACGAAAGCACAGAGAGATACTTCATGAACCAATGTTTTTATCGGAATATACGAATAATACGTCGAAAGCCCGTGACTGTTTCTCGAACTTTCTCTCCACGTCTAACATTGGAGTGCCTTCACTGAAAACTGTTCGCTATTATAATCGCGTCGTCTTCATTCCAAATAAGCGATTGGAAGTATCGCGTGTCAGATCATACCACGTTTTAGCAATTTTCGCCAGCAAGTTTAATAATAAGGTCTCATCTAGTCTCAGGTCATAAATTTTCTGTACTTTAGGGTGTCTGTATTGTTTTATCTGAGAGAAAACAGCTGTCCCAGGATTCAGGCTTGGTTATTCAAAAAAAAAAAACCAAAGTTTTTACAATGGCAATTTCGATCGGTTAACTTCACATTTCTTTGTCCCAAATGTCGTTTGAATCATTTCTAGGCATTCATTAGATGTTTTTGACCATGCTGGAGGAAGTTCAAACAGATGGATCTGGCATGTGGAAACTCTTGAAATGATTTGTAGACTATACTGTAGTGTGGACCAAATTGTCAGACCAGACAAATCAACTTGTAAAGACTCTTTTCTGATCACGAATATGTGATTTCAATTGAACACATACGAAGTAAAACACACGTTTAGGAGCACATTCAGATCTGGTCTATATTAAAGACGCTTTTTTATGTCTGTCACGTTCTCACTGACTGAAACCGTAACCGTACTGTTGATATCATGGCATGAAACACTTAGAAGAACACTTAGAGTCTCCAGACGATTCTCGATGCAGATGTCCAGCACTTTTTCTCTGCTTTTTGCAAATATTTTTCTATGGAAAGTATTGCAGATGACTAAATAACACATCAACATACGACTGCACAGACAGCACGTTTATATGATTTCTTAAGAAAAAGACAAAAAAAGAAAAAAAGAAAAACAAAGCAACAAAAAAAGATCATCATTATTGATATTACATTGGTAGTCACGAGTAGCATTAATGTAGATATTCGTCCGTAGCTTAGTTCGTTAGTGATGTCATCATTGTTACCTCGTTTATTCCCTCACACGTACGTCACTTCCTGAGACAGTATGTTCTTTCTTCACCTGAGACAGTATGTTCTGAACAGCCACAGTTTGTTTCATTGTATCCCAGATGGAGATTTTTTCTCTCTCTTTTTTTTTTTTTTTTTTTGTTTGTTTTGTTTTTAAAGTTGTGTAGTTGTGTTACATGTGAGGCGAGCACGACGATTATACATCTGTCTCAGCGAGAGCAACACTTTAACCAAGTTATCACGATTCATTTCGACCAACAACCTTTGGAAATGGGATGTCTTGATCATGACGTTCAGATCTTTATCTCTCTCTGTTGTTGCTCTGTATGCTGTAATATGGGTAATATGAAGCCTTGTAATGAAATATGACAGGCAGCTCCCAACACAAGCTGGTATCCTATAGATTCTCCTTAGGTCTCTCAAAGCTCAGGTAGAACCTCGGTTTAGCACAGTCCTTTTGTCCATTAGTTTGTTGGTGACACTTTCCCTCTTACACCTGCTAACGACAGTTGTATGGTTTATTTTTCTATGTGTCATGGTTTTGAACCACAAGATGGAGCTGAATCCTCCATTTTACCTGAATAAAGACTCTTCCACTTTGTTCTCTTGATATGTATTTAGTTTGGTTGGTTTTTCCTTTGTGTATCATCATGTAGTCTTGTATTCTGTTCCCAGCGCTGTTACAGTTCTAATCCAAAATGAAAAAAGCAATATCACTGTTTGAAATTCATTATTATTATTATTATTATTATTATTATTCCTCATTACCACCATAGGTGTATTAATTGAAGTAAATATCTTTTGTACAAACACATTATCACTGTACTCTGCATTTATTTCAGTATTTCTGATGCCAGGAATTTGAAGCCATGTGCAAACTACATCGTTTGCATGATGTGTAAATGTTTTCATGACTACAACAGTTATATATGCGCACATACATAGTAGTATATCTGTTATGGGGACATTTTAAGGGGACATATGAAACTACAACACACAAAGGTTTCAAAAATAAACATGTACTGCTTGAAATACCACCACACTTCTGTGCAAACAGGAGACGGTTACTGAAATATTTTGAATAATTTATTTTCTTTCCAGTGTTCATACTCATACGTGTGTTTAAATAACCAGAAGGCACATTTCAAATGAATTATTGTAATTTCAGTATATCTCCATAACCATTTCAATTTCAGATTGAACACACAGCTTGTGTTAACAGCCTCCATCCTTAACGGTTAGCCTTAACCACGGCTCCAGAACATTTCCACCATTCTTCCAAGTGACTAAATCACACTAATTTACTTTCAAGTGACAGACATTTATTTTGTACACAATACTTTCCTAAAACTTAAATTAAGGGCTCAGGTGAAGTGAAGCCAGACAAATAATAATAACAAACCAGGGCCTATTTTATTTTTTATTTTACCAAGGCCCTTTGCGAAAAATATTGCCGTCAGTGTTTACTAGCAGTTTAAATGCTTATGCTCCATACCTACACAATTACTTTGAATACAGTTTAACAGATGAGGTAAAACACACAATTATATCGCTACAATGGCATCCATTATGATAGATAAACCATTTTCAGATAATCATATTACCTCAGAAATGAAACATTTAGGATCAAATCCTCTGAATCAGTCTTGTTTTACACACACATACACAATCAAATCTATACAGGATCTTATTCAAATAGAGTCCTGTTAATAATATAAAAAATAAAACAAGACTGGGGATGCGAGTAATATGTTTTGATTTTCAAATATTGTGTATATATATATTAAAAATAAAATAAGACTGATTTGGACTATTCTAATAAAATCCTGTATAGAGTTATGATGGTTTTTATTAGTAACAATGTTTTTCTTTTTAGTAGAGTAAAACTATAACTGATTTACATAAGGGGTATATCGAAATTAGGAAATGGTTTTGCAAAACAAAAAACTTATTTAGTCTCTCTCTCTCTCTCTCTATATATATATATGTGTGTGTGTTCTGTTTTTCTATTCAGGTGGGGACTTAAACCTGAATACACACGGACTCATGGGGACTCGTGTCACGGTGAGGACCTAAATTGAGGTCCCCGTGGGTGAACTAGCTAATAAATCACACAAAATGAAGTTTTATGAAAATTTAAAAATGCAGAGTTTCCTGTAAGGGGTAGGTTTAAGTGTAGGGCGATAGAATATATGTCTGTACAGTAGAAAAAGCATTACGCCTATGGAGAGTCCCCTCAAGGATCGCAAACAAGACGTGTGTGTAATATATATTTTTATTATTAAATAACTAACTAAAGTAATTTCAACACACCCCTTATGTATATCAGTTATAATTTTACTGAAGTAGGGTTCGTAGCAAGATCTGGAGGGAAAAGGTAAATATGATATATCCGTACAATATATTTGTGTGTTGGCACTTTTTTTTTTTTGGTTTTTGTTGGTTAAAGTGAGATATGCTTCAAGTATCCCTGTATCTTCCTCACTTGCTAGACTTCAGGCTAAATAAGATCATTACTGCCATAGCCAACATGAGCCCTACGGTGATCTCCTTCATTCTGCCCAGTTTCATATCCTCAGCCTGCTGCACCTCCTTCCTGATGATCTCTTCTCTGCGCTGCCGGTTCTCCTGCTCTCTCTTAAGCTGCTCTCCATAGTGGGACCTGATGAAGGCATCAAAGTTGAAGATGTTCTGCTGGGAGACTCCAACAGATGTGGAGTGACGGGTTCTGCTCTGCTGTCCTGATGCTGGACTCTCTCTGCCGGTGGGTCTGCTGGTTCCCAGCAGGTCTGCTTGACTCAGGATCCCACGGTCATATTTCCTCCTCAGAGCTTTATTGCCCAGGACATTGTACGCCTCGCTGATCTGAGAGAACTTGAATGCGGCGTCCTCGCTCCCTGCGTTCTTGTCTGGATGATATATGAAGGACTGCTTATAGTAAGCAGTCTTGATTTGTGTGTGCGTGGCGGTTGGAGAAACTTCCAAAATATCATAATAAGCAGACTTTGATTTGTATAACGGACTGTCTTTAGCCTGTGTGCCACTATAAGCTCTTGTTAAAGAGATAAACTGCCATAAATAATCATTTGGAGGTCCATAAAGAGTGTTTTTATAGATGGAGCTCCTTAGCTGGCGCTTTAAGTGTGTGCCAGTATGGCTGGACAGGAGAGGGAGTTTTCCAAGACTTCCCAAACACGGGCTCCTCCAGGAGCACACATGGACGGCAGATGCCTTCGATCCATGGCGCTCAGTCCATGTAACGTTACTAACATTTCCAGAATGGAGGTCCAGGGACATTTTCACGCGGTCTGCATCGCCACAAGCGCAGGTAAAAGGTGTGTTTACAGTCCCTTCCGGAGTCTCCCGAGCTGCCGGTCTTGTAACTGCTTCATTTCGAATCTCACAGAGCTGAGGCGAATTTATTAAAGCTGCCCTTGAAACCGGCTTACCGTCTTTATTCAAAAGCGGGAGATTTTGCGGTTTTAAAAGCTTGTAAGCCCCTCTCCCGAGCCGCAGTCTGACCTCCGCCATTGCGCAGAGATCAACTGAAGAGTGCATCATCCGTTTCCGCTCACGGCAAAATTGACCAATCAGAATTGAGCTTCTTTGCAAGTTGAGTGAATTTTGGCCAATGCCGTGCGAGAAGAATATTTCCAGGCAAGAGATTGGTGGGGCGCTAAGGTTGCTGGTGCATTATAATGATTACATAATAAACTGTGCAGATACTGGTCATTCCTACAAATTCAGCTTCTTCTGTAGTTTGAAATGTTCAAAAAAATGAAACCTAGTTTTCTTGGTTTTTGAAACTGATTTAAATTAAAGGCTCTATTAAAATTATGTTCAGTTAAAATGAACATTATCGATGTTATTACATTAATGGGGCCACAGACTGAAGTCATTCTGCTTGACAAATACTAAAACTATTCTGGAACCACTCAATTCATAACTGAATAAAACACATATTGTATGCTATATATTAAGTATCGCTTTTTATTTCTCCTCTTTCCTACTACTTGTTTCACTTCTGTTTCAGTTTTTATAACAATTTCTTACCACGTGTAAGTAAGTTGTTGTTTTTTTAACGTGTGTTTGGCTCAGGGTTTTTTTTAAGATTACTGATTATTAATGCAGTTGGATTTTTATTTGCTGTCTATTTTAATTTTAGTTAAAGTTGGAGTAATGTTTGTCATTTCATTAGTTTTTTTATTATGTCTGTATAGGTTTTTTATTATTTTCCTTTTTTATTATATTATAAATTTTATTATATTTCTTTATTTTTTAAAATGTGTATATATAGTATTTATAAAGTTTTAGCTTTTAGTTTTGGATCTGTTTTAGTTGTTTTAATACTACAATTGATTGCTTCTGTTGTCCTCGTTTGTAAGTCGCTGTGGATAAAAGCGTCTTCTAAATGACTGAATATAAATATATATAATGTCCCCTTCAAAGTCAGTGAATGCATATTTATATGGGTATTTCTGTGATTGTATTGTATCGTGTGCATTATATGTGACCCTGGACCACAAAACCAGCCATAAGTCATATATGTACCAATAGCCAAAAATGCATTCTATGGCTCAAAATTATCAATCTCAAAAGTCAAAAATCATTAGGATATTAAGTAAAGATCATGTTCCATGTTCCAAATGTTTTGTAGATTTCCAACCGTAAATATAATCAAAACAATCTGGGTTTTTTGCCCCCTCGGATTCCTTATTTTCAAATAGTTGTATCTCAGCCAAACCACACATCAATGAAAAGCTTATTTATTCAGCTTTCAGATGATGTATTAATCTCAATTTACAAAACAAAACATATGACTGGTTTTGTGGTCCAGGGTCACATATCGGCAGTTATATATTTATTATAATAAATATGTAACTAATCTCAACCCTGCCCTACTTAAAAGTGACGCCTGATGAACTGCGTGCGCGTGCACAATTTACGCACGTTTGTAAGTCTCTGTTCGTGTTTACGCCTGTAGCGCAGCGCACAGCAGAACACATTCCAGCAGCACGCTGTCAGCTACGTAACTTGCGTACGTGATTTCCAGCACACACGCGCAGCCTCACACATCCACCTGATCAGCCTACAGACCACACCTCTCGCTCGGCCGTCCTCCTGGACATCACAACAGTCGCTGACAGTCTGCGTGCGGGCCTCGATCGACGCTCGTGTCAGACCTGCCGTGGGTGTGTGCATGCAGCATAATGGAGCAGGCGAAACCCCGAACGGAGAGCCGCCTCCGCTTTCCTTTAACGCAGCAGCTCCGCTCCAAATGGCAACATCACGGGTGAGGAGGTACGCGCAGGAGGGGCGGACGGTCCCTCCTCAGCCGAGAGTGATGGTGGTGTTTTCGGCAGCGAGTGACACTGAGAAACAGGGAGATGCGATGTCGGGCGCGGACAACGGGGAAGAGGAGTATCGCAAACCAGCCATACCTGTCCCCAACCTTAATCTAGGGAAGTCCCTTCGCACCTTAGACGCACCTGAGGAGGTAAGTCCCCGAGGTTTCAAAAGGATGGGCTATTTTTATAACTGAGTAGTTGTAGAGTGCTGCATAGAAATTAAATGCAAGTTAAAACGTCCACGTTCATCTGCGTTTCGTCCGCTTAATGTTATTTTTTTTCCCAAAGGATCATCTGGAGGAGCCGTGTCAAAGTTTCCCAGCTTCTCATGCTTAATCATAACCGTTTCCATAGGCAACAGATGTAGTGAGCGTGTTTGCTTCCCGATTGCTGCAAGCGGATTGGTGCTTTATCCCAGTGGGGCGGGTGGACGTCGTTTCTGATTGGTTCACATCACACGTCTATCAAATCATATCGACTGGATTAAACTAATCGTGTTTTGCAAGGTCTGTGTTAAAGGTGTCACTGCAGACTTCTGCTGATAAACCCAGCGTGACCTGTCAAGATGTGTAATATGATTAGTCTAACACCTTTGTTTATCAATGCCAACGGGTTTTAAGAGAATTTAAACATGTAACAGCATTCAGATGAACATGGGAGGGGACTCATTGCTAGTAGACAGTTAAAAAGTTAACGTGCACAACTTTAACTTTTAGTACAGTGATGTCTCATATACCGTTCAAAAGCTTGTGGCAGATTTTTTTAAAAGAAAAAAATACTTTTATTCAGCAAGAAGGCATGAATGATCAAAAGTGACATTAAAACATTTAATAAAGACTTAAATGTTGTTACAAAAGATTTATATTTTAAAGAAATTCTGCTCCGTTGAACTTTGTTCATCAGGGAATCCTAAAAATGCGTCACGATTTTTTGCTGTTTTCAACATTGATACTAATAATGAATGTTTCTTGTGCACCAAATCAGCATTAGAGTAATTTATGAAGGATCATGTGACCTTTAAAGGGATAGTTCACCTAAAAATGAAAATTCTGTCATTAATTACTCACCCTCATGTCGTTTCAAACCTGTAAGACCTTCGTTCATCTTCGGAACACAAATTTAGATAATTTTGATGAAATCCGAGAGCTTTCTGACCCTACATAGACAGCAACACAACTTCCACGTTCAAGGCCCAGAAAGGTAGTTAAAATAGTTCATGTGACATCAGTGGTTCAACTGTAATCTTATGAAGCTACGGGAATACTTTTTGTGCACGAAGAAAGCAAAAATATCTACTTTATTCAGCAGTTTCTTCACTTCCATGTCAGCATTCGATGCGCATTCACGACATGCGCTGACATGCCTGTGCAATAGAAAACAGTTATTTACAATTTTAATAATAATTGAAAATATTTTACATTTTTTTAATCAATAAATGCATTCTAGGTGAGCAAAAGAGACTTAAAACATAAAAAAATTCTTATCGACCCCAAACAGACTAATGTAAAAGGCTATTTCTGTTGCTTGTTTCTCTCCATAGTTCCCAGAGGTCATCCCCCTGAATGTAGGAGGTACATATTTTACCACTCGGCTGTCCACCCTGCGACGTTATGAGGACACAATGCTGGCCGCCATGTTTAGCGGCCGCCACCACATTCCCAGGGATGCAGAGGGACGATATTTCATTGACCGAGACGGAACATATTTTGGGTTAGTGTTTAGATTAGTGAATCTGATTATGGTTGGTGCCTAGTACCCAAAAATACAAAGCAAACATTTTGATTATCTGAATTTAGCTTTTTGATTTATCTGAATTTTATCAGTAACTGCTTGATATGATGCTTATTAGAAAGGCTTATATATATATATATATATATACTTGTCTGGCATTAGGGATATTCTGAATTTCTTGCGAGAGGGAGAGCTGCCTCAGAGGGACCGTGTTCGTGCGGTGCACAGAGAAGCTCAGTATTATGCTATTGGACCTCTTTTGGAAAGCCTGGAAGACACGCAGCCACTTACCGGCGAGAAAGTGCGACAGGCTTTTCTTGATCTTTTGCCCTATTATAAAGGTAGTATAAAAATTCTAAATGAAAATAATAAAAAGGGGTGGGGTTTTCAGCTGACTAAACAATTGGCCCCTTTTCTTCCAGAAAATCTCGAGCGCATTGTGGAGATTGCAAAACTTCGTGCCATGCAGCGGAAGGCTCGTTTTGCAAAACTGAAGATCTGTGTGTACAAGGAGGAGATGCCCATCACCCCTTATGAAAGACCGCTGTTCAATTCGCTGCGATTTGAGCGCTCGGAGAGTGAGGCCAAGCTGTTTGAGCACCATTGTGAAGTTGACGTGTCCTTCGGGCCCTGGGAGGCAGTGGCGGATGTTTATGACCTTCTTCACTGCATAGTAAGCGACCTGGCAGAGCGTGGTATCTCTGCTGACCAGCAATGCATTGGCGTGTGTGACAAACACCTCATCAACCACTACTACTGCAAAAGGCCAATCTATGAGTTTAAAATCACCTGGTGGTGAAGGTGAGGTGTTTTACCTGGTGTTTCTTTTGCCAAGAACTAATATGCGCAAGTCTGTGCAAATGATGTTTGCTGCTGTCTACAGTTACATGAAACCAGCAGGATCATAGAGTCCTACTTGAAATCAACGGGAATAATGACAAGCTTTTGAATAAGATGGCTGTTTTTGTGGCATTTGCTCTTTTGTTTCTTCATGAAACTGCAGTTTGCAACCCCAAATTTCTTTTATGGGCAGCTCTATTGATTCCTTAGTTTTCGTAAGTTTTTGTTTAACTTAGTTTGTTTAGAATAATCCCGGAATCGTTTTGTCCAGTTGTAGTTCTGAAGGGATTTTCTGGAATCATCCTCAGAGGAAGTGAACTTATGTGAAACAGTGTTTTCTGTTCTAAATATGACATCTCTTAAGTTTGATCCTGTGTTAGATGTATTGAATGTATTAACAGTTTGATCGAAGAATCAGTCAACTGGACCCATATTCGGAAATTGTTTGTGATGTATTTCTTAAGGAAACCTTTTTTTTCTTCCCTACAGTATTTTAATGATTTTACCCCATTTGTTTTACATGACTTATATATGTAGAACCTGATCTGTGTCATGTTGCCAATAATGAACACCTTAGATCATGCGATCTCAGCAGATACTGACTTTAACAAGAATACAAAGGTCTTGTCTGGTTTTTCCAGCCACTCAAAGTTTCACATAAAGCCTTCTAAAATAATATCACTAGGCAAGCATAAAAGTTTTGATTTATGTCAAATAAATGAACTGTTCTCAAAGGAGAGCCCAAAATAGATTTTTTCTTTTTTTTTTAGAATAAGTTTATGAGCTAGATTAAATATGTCCTGAATATGAATTATAAGGAGTATATTTAAAATTATACTTAAAGACTGTTAGCCACTTTATTACAGGTTAGATTGCCTATTTTGCTACTTTGACACTTTATGAAGTTGTTTTCTGCTGCCAAAAGCATTTGTCCATGCTTTTATTTGCCATATTCCTCACCAGTTGCATATGATTTAGCATTATTTGTTATTTTAGTCATCTGTCTCTCATTGGTGAGAGCTGTGAAAGCCACATGAAGTTGCATGAGCTCTCGATATGTTTTGGCAGCAGAATATCTAAATCAGTTACAATGCTTTTGATAATCCTAACTGGGATTTATTTTCAGTCTTGCCCAGTTTACTTTATGTTGCTCAAGTCTAAACCGATGCATATTTGTTCTCTGTTGTACATTTGGTGAATACTGTTGTTTGTATTGCATTATTGTACTGGCTCTTATTGTGCTGATAATAAACATTATATTTTGCAATTTATTAAAAGCAGATCCTTTTTGTCACATTTAAACGTTCACAATAATGTTTCATTTATCAGTTTAGCAAACAAAAGTACAGAAGAGGATGAATGCGCTGTACAGTATTTGTCAGGGAATGTTGACATTCTGAGCTCCGCCCACCTTTAGCCCCGCCCACACAACCCACACACCAGTCGCGAGGATATGATGTAATTGTGACCCTGGAGAAGAGACCGCAGACGAGGTATCTGTCGCTGTCCGTTTGATTAACATTAAATACTAAAACTTGCCCTTATTGTAAATGTTTTGTTCAGTATCTCTTTAGACTGGTAATGCATATTTATCGTATATGTTGTTGACAATGAGCTGTAGCGTTTGTTTTTAGCCATGTAGCTGTTTTGCTAGCTTGACGTGTCTTCCTCCGGCGGATTTAATGACATTCTGTTATTTTCAGTCGATAATGCATTTTCTAGGTTACTTTTAATCCCTCTGTTAGACAATTAATGAATGTTTAAGCTCCAACATTACAGCATTGAACGAAGTCAGTATGTGTAACACTCGGAATTTAATGTTATGTCATCAGTGTTAAAATAACTTAATCAGAGTGTTCAATTAAACTAAAGACACAAGATCAAACACATTTGAACTGCTCAGTTTTTCACTTCGACTGAGATTTAGTGCGTTATTGGTTGTTTGATTATTTTCAGTGTAATTTAGACATCAGTGATTTAATGTTAGGCAAATTCAGATTAACTGGGACTCTCCCTGTTAGTCTAGTTATTACAACTATGCATTTCGCTATTTTACTTGCCCCTCAGCTCTGAAATATAAATCTAAGTATGAATATCTGATATTCACATAGTTTCATTTTCAGGTCTGCTCAAAGTCTTTAAATGAGTCATCTTATCTCGTTTAAATGGCAGTGTTGACATTTCTGATGTGTTCTGTAAAAGTTGCATGTCTTTGCAGAGTACATTATGTAACCTGACTCTGTTGTCTTGCTGCATGATTTGCAGAGCGGATATGCAAATTCAGATCACAATGTCAAACATGTTTCTTTACCTAGATAAAAGGGACACTATGAGTCAGCGTTCAGAGCGACGGGGGATCCATGTGGACCAATCAGAGCTGCTGTGTAAGAAAGGCTGCGGTTACTATGGAAACGCTGCATGGCAGGGCCTATGCTCCAAGTGCTGGAGGGAGGAGTACCAGAGAGCTCGGCAGAGACAGATCCAGGAGGACTGGGCTCTGGCTGAGAAGTGAGTCTTTTAAACAGCAGCTAGATCACACATTAAGTTAAAGAAACATTCAGCATCAAGACATTCATGAAGCAGAAATGATTTTCAGACAGACTGCTGTAATGATGTGTTTCCTGTCACAGGCTGCAGCGGGAAGAAGAGGCGGCTTATGTCAGCAGTCACAGTTCCTCTCAGACCCAGCCTCCGCAGTCCCACTCTCAGCCCTCTCTTGCCACCTTCTCCAAGTTTGAGGAGAAGAAAACCAATGAGAAGACCCGTAAGGTCACCACTGTAAAGAAGTTCTTCAGCCCCTCCTCTCGCACGGCCCCTAAAAAAGGTACAAGGAGGGTGGGATTGGAGCGATATGAGTGTGATTCGTGTTGTTTTGCAGTAGGATTCGGTGGCTGATGTCCTGGACTGGATGGACAAAATTATTATTTGCCCTTATCAAATATGCTTTATGAATATTAGATTTGGTTGAACAAGTGAAAACTGATTTAAAATGCAGTGGAGCTTCACAGACTTATGTCAGGGCTGTAGATTTTCCCTGCGTCGCCACTTTTCCCTCAGAGCCCAAAATAGAAAATCACACATACCTTTGCTTCTGGATTTCTTTTGGAAATCATGCTTATTTCATATGCAAATGTCTGCCCTCATCATCATACATAGTCCCAGTTTGATTTTAACCATCGGATGGTGTCTCTCTGATAAAGCCTTAAACTGTCTGCATGCATCATCCAAACAGCAATTTGTAATTTATGCTCATTTAATATTACTTTAATAGACCTGAATGTTGGTAAATAAAAGGCTTTATCGTTGAAACATCAAGTGTAGACTGTTCAAAAGTTCAGTGGGGTCAGTACAGTTTTTTATGTTTTTGAAAGAAACCTCTTTTGCTTACCAAGGTTGCATTTATTTGATCAAAGATAAAGTAAAAACTTATTATTTTTTTAATATATTTTTAAATATAATTCATTCCTGTGATGGCAAAGTTGAATTTTCAGCAGCCTTCAGTGTCACATGATCCTTCAGAAATCATTCTAATGTGCTGATTTGGTGCTCAAGAAACATCTTTATTATTATCAAAGTTATCAAACCTATTTTTAATACATTTTTGTAGCATTCTATGCTGAATAGAAAGTTTAAATAAACAGCATTTATTTGAAATAGAAATCATTTTTAACATGACTTTACTGTCACCTTTGATCATTTCAATGCATTCTTGCTTGCTTTTTTTTTTACTGACCCCTAACTTTTAAACGGTATTGTAAGTCATCCTTGCTTGATTTGATAGTTATGTATTCATTTGCTATCATATGATTTTCTCATTTGTCTATCGTGTTCTTATGAGATGATTTTATTTGACCAAGTGATCCACCCTTCATCTCTCAGTTTGTTTCCATCATCTCGTTGCTGTTCTGCCGTTCTGTCTGATCTCCGCCCCACCTCTCCCACATTTATCTCTCTCTTTTTCACTTTATATTCTCATCTGAACTTCTCTGTTGCCACATTTTTCATCCATTTCACCCCCTTTCGCCCATTTCCATTACCTACCCTGGGTGTTTTAGTACCCCCTGAAAAAGAAAGCGAGAAACGAGAGAAAGAGAAAGAAGAGAAGTTGCAGGGCAGGAGGGAGAGCCATGGAGAAAACCTCCTGAGGGATCTGAAGGGCATTTTTACCCAACCCTGGGAGATGGCCTCTCCCACTGAAGGTAACAGACAGAGCCTGAAGGAAAATCTGGGGTTATGAGAACAGAAGGAACGTGGGTGGAGATTGCAGTGTTTGAGGTGGACCACTGTTTTCTGTGTGATTTGATGTTCTGTTTTGAAGAGTGTCTTTGCTAAAAGTATTTCACAAAGTACAGCAATTATTTTATGTTCCCCTTTAGCTGTTCTTTGTGACATACTGCCCTGATCTGTACCATAGTGTAGTGTGTATTTGTTGACATGATTGAATTCACCCTACCATTTTTTCATGTTCACTGTCTCATTGTCATGCGTCCTCCTCTTTTTTTCTTGTCAATCTGGTGGCAGCTCTGGTATCAAGGCTGAGAGGTGGGTATTAGTGCCACATCACTGTAGCCCTCCAGCATAAATCACAGAAAACAAACCAATGCATCAGTGTTATATATGAGCTGCATGCATTCAGGCTGAAACCCTTCTAACGCTCTATTACTGTCAATGGGGCGTTTAGAAAGACAGGTGCAACAGCGTTTAGAACGTCTGTTTGTGTAGAGTTTAGCCAAAGCATGCTGGTACCAGAATTATCTTTTAATTCATTCAGCCACTCTAGTACTGACTTTGACTCTGATCTGATGTCAAAGGTGTTGGCATGGTAACAGATCAATATTTCAGTAGAATGACCTACTTCTGAGAAGGTTGCTCTGTCTCTGTGGGATGCAAGTCAACATTTTATGTTGTCTATTCAGTGGGTTTTTTCATTATTCTGTGCAGAATGTCATGTGTAATTCAGCCTTAGAAACTGTTTCTTGAAGATGATTGGCTGCTTCAGTTGTTGTAAGAATGATGGGAAATTATTACTTAATTTCACATGACATTATGTGACGAAAACTAACTTCTGAACTATCCATTTTCATCCGATCCATTTTAATATCCTCTTTATAGTATGTTCATACAGCCTGTTTGTAAACATTGCCTATTTGTGTTCCTCAGAAAGCCACGAGGGGAAAACGCCCAGTCCCTCCATTACCCGCCAGTCCAGCATCGAGACTGATCGTGTGTCACGAGACTTCGTGGAGTTTCTCAAGACCTTACAGAAGCCCGGCAGAGAGATCCACAAGCAGAGCCGTGGTTTCATTGAGAGCATGGGAAATAAAAAGGTGAGAACCAGGGTCACCTGCCCACAGCAACCTTTGGATCATGTTAATCATTTAAGTAAACACACATTCTTTTGCTTTTGTTCTTATTTGAAGGACCTCAGTGCTGAAGAACTGTCTGAGTGTGTGCAGGACTTCTATCAGGGCATGTCTGACCGACTCTTGAATCATTTTAAAGGTAGAATTCATGCTTCGGAGAAACTTGGCAGCACTGAATTGGTCAAAAAGTTTCAAATGGTTTGAATCATTTCACTGAATACTAAATCTGATTCATCTGGTTGTTTTGTGTAATGGTATTTTAATGATATTTGTATGTAGTTGGACTCGATTGTTTAGGGAATTAAGCAGAATTGTTTGGGAAACAAGGGTATCTAGAAAATGAAACCTCTTCATTGGTAATTAATTTTTTTTTTTTAATTATGGTCAGGCTGGGACATTACAATGAGTGAGATTGCAGTCCAGTGTTGTCCATTTTAAGCATTTTGCAGCATAAAACAATATTTTTTTTTTAGAGCAGAGATGTCCAAACCAGGGCCTCTGTTGACCTTTGATAATGTATTTACTTTACAGCCCTCAGTCAAATTTGATTTTTGGTCCCTCATACTAAAAAGTACCTCTGCTTTAGAGGCTAATAATAATAGTCTTAGTAATTTTTTTTTAAACTTTTGTGCTTTTATTTATGTAATTATTTATTTTAGTTTAATTTGTTTGTAATTCAGTTTTAGTAATTTTACTTAAACATGAACTTTTCAGTTACAAAAACAAAAAACTCTCTCTATATATAACGTTTTTAAAATGTTAAAATCTAATATTTATATTTTACTTCATTTAAGCTTTATTTTAGTTAACAAGAACAATTTCCTCTGTCCTCTGTAGAATGCTGTGATTGGACCATAATGATTATTTACATTTTTGTACACATATACTTAATTTTTTATGGTTTACAGTTGTTTGCCAGAAGCCAAATGAATTCTTTTTTGCAAATATAAACCTCAGGTGGCTCCTCTTTCCTCAGGCTCCTCTGAGAAAGTGGACAGAGTAATGGACCAAGTGGAAAAATACATCATGACTCGACTCTACAAGAGTGTCTTCTGTCCAGAGACCTCAGATGATGAGAAAAAAGACCTGGTCACCCAGCGCAGGATTCGGTCAGCCAGTGTTTACCATTGTTTATATGCTATTATAGTATTTTTTAATATTAGGTTTTAGCTTTATTTTTTATTTTAGTGTTAGTTTAAGTAATTTTAGTACTTTAGCTTAAACTTATTTCAGTTAGTTACCAAAATAATATTTTTCATTTTTGTTTTACATTTAATATTGATATTTTTAAAAACGTGCTCCATATGTTGCTGTTTGTACATGAAAATTGCTCAAATAAGTATTATTCTTTTACGCAATTCACCTTTAAAATCTGCATTCTTGAGTTATTCGTTAAATAATGGTTTTGCAGGGCATTACACTGGGTCACCATTCAGATGTTGTGTGTCCCTGTGGACGAGGAGATCCCTGAAGTCTCTGATAGCGTAGTCAAAGCCATCACTGGTGAGTTTGCAAGGATGGTACTATTTTGTCTTTTAGTTGCTACTTTTGTTGTTTTCTTCCATCAAGATACAAGATTTTTTTTCTTCTTATTTTGTCTACCTCAGATATCATTGAGATGGACTCCAAGCGTGTGCCCAGGGATAAACTTGCCTGCATCACCAGCTGCAGCAAGCATATCTTCAATGCCATCAGGGTCACCAAGAACGAACCAGCTTCTGCAGATGACTTCCTACCCACCCTCATCTATATTGTGCTGAAGGCCAACCCACCACGGCTGCAGTCCAACATCCAGTACATCACACGTTTCTGCAACCCTTCAAGACTCATGACCGGAGAGGACGGATACTACTTCACCAACCTGGTAGGACCACACAAAAAAAATAATTTATAATGTTCAAACAATCTATTTTTGTGGATTATTTTTGTTCAAAAGTGTACTTATTTTACTAAAATGAATGCCCCTTGGTTTAATATTTTGTTATCTAATGCCATGACATTAATAAAGGGATAATCCACCCATGAAAAATCTGTCATAATTTATCCTCATGTTGTTCCAAACCTGTGGAGCAATGTTGGTAGCTAAGCAGTTTTGGTTCTCATTGGCTTCCATTGTATGGACAAAAAATATAATGGAAGTCTATAGGAAGCGATTTGGTTATCAACATTGTTTAAAATGTCTTCTTTTGTGCTCCACAAAAGAAAGAAAGTCATACAGGTTTGCAACAACATGAGGGTGAATAAATTATGGCAAAATTTTAATTTGTAGGAGTACTATCCATTTAACTGTGGCAAAAGTGTCCCAATACTGTTTGAGGCTACTATAATTACTTCTGAAATTTGGAGGCTGGCTAATCATATGCCAATTGTGAATAAACCTTACTGTTTGTTCTAGTCTAATCTTTTCTATTCACATATTTTCTTTGTTCCTTTTCATTGTATTTTCTTCATTTTCATCTTCATCATGTTCCCCTCAGTGCTGTGCCGTTGCCTTCATAGAGAAGCTGGACGCCCAGTCGCTGAATCTCAGCCCTGAGGACTTTGAGCGCTACATGTCCGGTCAGGCTTCCCCTCGAAGGCAAGACGATCCTGCAGCCTGGCCCCAGAGTGGTACCCGTGTCAACCCAGCACTTAGCCAGATCCATCAAAACCTCAAGCTCCTATCCAACCTTGAGAAAAGACAGCAGCAGGTCATCGAGGTGGCGCAGAACCTGCAGACCGAACTGGCAGAATGGCAGGACAGCGTGGCCCGTGAGGTGCAGGAAATCCTGGAGCGATACCCACTGGAGATCAAACCACGAGCATCCGCGATCGATGCGGAGAATGTGGAGAATGACAGGCTGCCACCTCCCCTTCAGCCACAAGTGTTTGCAGGTTAGCGTAGTGTACTGTCCTCTGGAGTGAATAAGCCAGCGACATGGTCGTACCAAGACGGGTAAAGCATTTTTAAATGCAATGGCTGTTCTTGTCCAAGTTCTCCACTCCTTTTCTCCCTGTATTCGGGCTGTTACCATTCCATTTGTCTTTTAAATGTGTTTACCCAGTCCCCCGTCATATCTTTTCTGCAAACATATTCTTGTCTGACTACATTTGTGCAGCTGATTCATAAAGGATGAGGCAGAGTTTGTGAAACTAAATAAGCTTTTCTAACCAGGCTTAAAAAGATCTGTCAACAGTTTGATCTACCTTAATACGAGTTGTTTTAAGTAACTGAATCAAATAGCTGCTAATACTTCCTCTCAATGTGATTGCAGTTTTTATGTGATCATACACCACATATCAGCGTTTCTCTTGTAGATAAGTCATGTTCACTGTAGGGTGGTTCACCCTCATGCCTTAGTGTGTATTTCTCCTTGATGAAGGTCTTTTTATGGATGTATAAAATGATTTGCTGCTCATACTGTATATTTAGGAAGTTAAAGTTTAAAGTTGAACTCCATGCAGATGTATTTCACAGAATTGATTGGATATACTGTTGTGCGTATGATTCAGCAGTAAACACTATTTACATAGGAATTTGTTTATTTACAAATGAAAATATAGGTATAAAGCTGTGCATTTTCTCTCCTAAATTTATGAAATTCTGTCATGGTGTCTGCAGGTTAAAAAAAAGTAAATAACAAGACCTTCTCCCAAGATGGGGATGACATAATATGTCTTGCATGTGATGTTGTCAGCATTACATTAACCCAATTTAAATGTGATCAAGTTTAAATTTGAATACTGCCCCACCTGTAACTGTAAAAGGTACTTGGCAAAACACTATATTCATGTGAAAATAATTGGTTTCATTCACAGTAATGATTTTGATTTATGACCGTGTGTGATATTTTAACTGAACTGCTTTATTTATGATGTAAATATAACTTGAGGTGTGTTATTTTGTGTGTGAATCATTATTTATCATTCTGGAGCACCAAAATAAATCAGCAAAGCACAATGCTGACATCTGATGGCCAGCATAGAAATATGTTTTAAACCCAATGGCCCACAACATTTCAACACAATATTGCTTACTATTTCTTTTTGTTTTGAAGTACACACTAAAAAGCGTATAAAGTCCAGTATGGTATCAGTGCTCGTTCTCTGTTTACTTACGGATGACAGGTGAGGATATGGTGTGCAGATGACAGTCTGCTAACTCAAATATATCTGAAATGAGTTGAATTGCGTCTCATCGGGTATAGCCTGAATGTGACTGTTTAATTTGCACATGTTCATATGGGACTTTGAAAATGGCTCATTTAATGAGCCAACAGATCTGCAGCCCCACCAAACCTGAGTGTCGTACGATGGTTGCTCTGCACCTGCAGGCCTCCAGAGGTTCTCAGTATAGAATGTGGGTCAGTGTCTCTCAGGAGAGTGAAGACGCTCATCAAGTTATATGCTGAGATCTTGATTTACTATGCAAGTACTCTACATATCACTCAGTCAATATGTGACATTAATTTTTGTTCGGCATTGATATAGCTTGTATTGTATGATTTTGAATCAGTATCATTTGATAAAAAAAATGCTATATTTATGGCACATCACCTACCTTTCATCAGTTTAAACTACTTCAACTTTTACTGTTACACCAGAAAACAAATAGATTGCGTCGATTTGATAAAAGATTGTAAATCTGATACAAAATCCTAAGAATTTAGTTACAAAAAACGGTTAAATCCGTTAAAACTGGTAACAAGCACAACTGAATGGTCAAGAATTAAATATTTGATGTTGGCGCTTTTAAGTAGGCGTGTCACAACACTAAATGAACCGCCCACTTGTAATGCGCGATCATGATTGGTTAATGCTAATCCGCTCGGTTACCAACAGTGAATACGATTGGTGGATACGGTTTCCCATGGTGACTGACACGGTCTCCCATGGTGACTGACATTGACATATAGGCGCTACATTCGCTGCTGGCTGCTGCTAGTCTATAAACAAGAGTCTGATGCTACAATACCTGTTTATTAAACACTAAATTAATAGCGTTTGATGTAGACAGTCGGAGTGAGGGATTCGAGGGCAACATTAAAAGGTAAATGCATTTTGATAGATACGAGGTTTTTTTGTATGGTAAACTGAGTTTTGTGCAAACCCCCCTAGCTAACTTGCTAAATGCTAACCTGTGCTATATCACCTGCTAGTACATGTATGGTGTATTTATTCATAATATAATCTTATTTTAATGATTTATCCGTCGTTTCTTATTCTCTCTGAATTGGCAGTGAGTTTTAAGCTCGCACATGAAGATGTTTCTTGTTGGATGTGCTCAAAAATTGTCCCTGCAGGCATATTAAATATATGACAGCGTTTGTTATTGATCGAAATGTTGACCATTTATGGGTTATTTAGTTGTTAAAGTCAATCGTCTGTGAAGGTTTACCGTTGATATGTTGTATTTGATACCGTTATGTATTTTATAAAGCCATGAAGGCCTCCATTTGATGTTGGCAGATGTACCCTGCAGCATTTTGGCAGTTCATTTAATATTATGCATTTATTTCATCGTGTGTTTTGGCCATCTGCAGTCATTTAAGCTCATACAGATGAATGTCTTCTGTCACTTGTCACATCAGCTCTGAGTTGCCAGGCATTTATAGGAATCTACTGCATGATAATGCTGAAATGTTAGCATCTGAATGGTCTCTGCTCTCTGCTTTTACTGCAGTGAAAGCAACCAAGATTCTCCCGTCAGATATATTTGACTGTCAGAAGTAAAACTGGCTGAAATGGATGAGCAGAGTGTTGAGGTATGTTTACAGTATGATATGTGTGTGTATGCTTTATGCTTTGTGTATTTTTTATGATTTATGCAGGCATCAAGTTGCCTTTTGTTTATAAACTTCTGTCATTATTTACTCATCCTCATGTCATTCAAGTATCTTTTCCTTTTTCTATTGAACACTAAAGGTGAATTTATAAGAAATATCCTGAACGCTCTTGTCATTATAATAGAGATTCAAGACTCTCGAAAAAATAGACCAAAAAAAAAGACTTTGAAAGTTATCAGTGACCTATAAGATTTGCGCGCTATATTACAAGGTTGAGGCACACAAGAAAATGCATAAGGGTGAGTAAATGAAGACAGAATGTAAATTTTTGTCTGAACTGTCCTTTTAAAGGAATAGTTCACCTAAAAATAAAAATTTGCTGACAATCTACAGGTCATTCAATATGAGTTTTTTTCTTCATCAGAACAGATTTGAAGAAATTTAGCATTACGTCTCATGCTCATCAGTGGATCCTCTGCAGCGAATGGGTGCCGTCAGAATGAGAGCCCAAAAAGCTAAAACCAAAAAAGCTAAAAACATCACAATAATCTAAACGACTCCAGTCCATCAATTAATGTATTGTGAAGTGAAAAGCTACATGTTTTTTAACCCCAGACTGTTGCTTCCAGCTAAAGTCCCGTGAGAAATTCATTTCATTTGAATCTGGAGTGAAATATGCACAGATCACTAGAGATTAATGGATTATTTTGTCCAGAAGTACTGAAGGTTAGTTAAATATCTTAAAGTTGGATTTGTTTCTTACAAACATGCAGCTTTTCACTTTATTAATTTGTTATTAATTCAAGAAAATTAATTGATTGACTGGATTTGTGTAGACTACTTGTGGATTGCGGTGATGTTTTTATCAGCTGTTTGGAATCTCATTCTGACGGCACCCATTAACTATAGAAGATCCATTGGTGAGCAAGTAATGTAAAGCTAAATTTCTCCAAATCTGTTCAGATGAAAAACCCCATACATTTTCAGCAAATTTATATTTTTTGAGTGAACTATTCCTTTAAGAACATAAACGGTTTGATTATATTGTAGTGAATGTTATTACTCTCGTTTAACTCCGTAATGTGTTCATGTATCAACTAACTCTTCAGAGTATAGCGGAAGTCTTCCGCTGCTTCATTTGCATGGAAAAGCTGCGTGATGCCCGTCTCTGCCCTCACTGTTCCAAACTGTGCTGTTTCAGCTGCATACGGGTGAGCAAACATGCATACGCACTCATTAACAGCACAATGGTCATACTACACACAGCCTAGAGGAGCTCACAGTGTCTGTCTAATTAATCAACGCTGTCTTTATTGTGTCAGCTTGACAGGACATGACTAAATTTATATATAGAGGATTTGGCTTAATAAGATTTCTAAAGCATGGTTAATATTATTATTGTTATTATCATACACAAATATTATACACGTCACATTTCACTTGAGATCTAAGAGATATATTTCAGTTGTTTTTGCCAAAACACTTTAAATAATGAGCAGTGTAGATGTTTTTAAATGCTTTCCAAGTGCGCCATGTTGGGACGAATCCTACTAATAAAACGCGTCATGTATTTAATAATTGACCTCTTATTGATTCGAAGGCTAAGCCAAGGTAGCATTTATAAATTAGTACATTTTGCTCTTCTGTTTTCTTCCTGGCAGCGATGGCTGACTGAACAGAGAGCTCAGTGTCCCCACTGTCGGTAAGTTCTGAGGTTCAACTTTAAATGATGTTTTGAGCTCTGACAGATTTTGAAGTAAATCTAGAGGATTAAGTATTGATTTTTCTATTGTTAGAGTTTACAGAATGAGATCATTTCAGGGAAGCACTGATTAGTTACATTAAGGGAACCATATCCAAAAAAACTTTAGACAACTGGACCAGAGCCACCTGATATTTGGCAATAGAAACACACTTACATAATTGCCAAAGCAGTTTGAAGTGTGTTCAAACCACAGCTTTATAATTAAAGCTCAAACAAAAACTCCTTTATCTAGAGTGCTGGCACACATTCATCCCATATCCCATGCTTGCTTTTCCTTGATCCAAAAAATATTCAAACATTGCATAATTTTTATAGAATCAACTTGAATCCAGCTTGCACACCAATCTTAATCCTATGTCCTCTCTCAATTCCAAAAAAAGAGTAATATTAATGAACATGTATATGGTTCTTTTTGCTAATCAAACTTGCGTTGTATTCAGAGCTCCGCTTCAGCTGAGGGAACTGGTCAACTGTCGCTGGGCAGAGGAAGTGACTCAACAACTGGACACACTGCAGCTCTGCAACCTCACAAAACACGAGGAGAACGACAAAGACAAGTGAGTAATACTGAATATTAATACAGTCTTTACAGCTGCAATACAGTGTTCTTGAACCATGGACACTTTTGGCCCTGTAGAATAACTATATATAATATTAACTGTGCAATATGTATACAACTACTGTTCAAAAATTTGGGGTCAGTAATCTTTTTTTTTTTTTTTTTTTTTTTTTTAAATAAATTAATACTTTTATTCAGCAAGGATGCATTATACTGATCAAAAGTAACCATAAAGATTTTATAATGTTAAAAATGTTTGTTTTTTTTGTTCTTAAAAAGTGTACCACAGTTTCTACAAAAATATGAACAGCACAAATTTCTTTTCAGCACTTTTCATACAGTATTTGAATTTTCCTAGGTAAAATAGGCATGGAAAAATGTTTTCATATAGAAAAAAAGATACGCCATAGCTTATATTTAGTTTTCATGTTCTGAGGTAACTAAGTGACCAATTAGTGTAGAGTTAATGCTCACTGTCACTCATTCTCTCTTCTTACCCAAACAGGTGTGAGAACCATCATGAGAAGTTGAGTGTGTTCTGCTGGACTTGTAAGAAGTGCATCTGTCACCAGTGCGCTCTGTGGGGAGGCATGGTACGCAATTCTGAATTCAAAAAGTATTAGTCAGGCTGGTGGATTGTCATTTCCTCAGATCCAAATGTGTTGTGCTAAAACATGACTGGTCACACACAGGAGCAAATGATCAATGAATAATACTGTGCCTAATGTGAATGAATGTCAGTTTGTCTCAAACAGGAATTTGCTTATCTCCTCCTCTTCTCCACAGCACGGAGGTCATACATTCAAACCCCTGGCCGAGATCTACGAGCAGCATGTGACCAAGGTGAACGAGGAGGTGGCCAAGCTACGGCGCCGGCTAATGGAGCTGATTAGTCTGGTTCAAGAAGTGGTAAGCACCCTCGCTTCTCATTCACGCCCACACGGAGCCATTTAGATCTGTTCTGAGTTGACAGTTTGTAATGGATGCTAGTTTACCAGCCACAAATCCCTTTTAGATGGAACTGCTAATGACAAATCAAATGTTATCTAATTACATGTATTCCTGGTTTGATAAGTGCTTTTGAAGGCGTTTTACATAATGTAGAACTCCAGGACGCCAAGAAACCCACACAAGTCCTTCAGCTACTGTTTATAGCCCCTACATCAAGGGGATTGTCCTATAGAGGGCGCCACAGCACTAAACAAATTTACATTACATGGACAAATACATCTAGGGGAAAATCTTCCTTGAAGTGGAAGTTGGAAAACCAACTCCCTATTAATTATGATGCTCGCATAGCTGTATTTATTTGATCAAAATACAGTAAACATATAGTAATATTTATAAATATTATTACGATTTAAACTTTTATTTTCATACACTTTAAAGCTTAAAATTCAGCTTTGCAATCGCAGGAATAAATTAAGCACCATTACTCCAGTTTTCAGTGTCACATGATCCTTCGGAAATCATTCTAATATGCTGATTTGGTGCTTAAGTATTTATATGGGAGCGTGTTTGGGTGTCCAGTGTCCACATAGTTTTGGCCATATGATATAAATTTTGGAAGTTTTGAGAGTATACCTTTGCATTTTATGTGTTTTTCAGGAGAAGAATGTTGAGGCGGTGCGAGGGGCGAAGGATGAGAGGGTGAGGGAAATCCGGAATGCTGTGGAAATGATGATCGCTCGGCTCGATAATCAGCTCAAGAACAAACTCATCACACTCATGGGTACATACATGCTTTTGTTCTGACAGTTTTCATGCAATCTGACATTTGAGGTTATATTGGTCTAACGTAAAGTTGATGCACCCACAGGACAGAAGACCTCTCTGACACAGGAGACAGAACTACTGGAGTCTCTGCTGCAGGAAGTGGAACATCAGGTGTGTGGATCTGGTGTATCAGTAAAATAAAACAGATGTGCAATGAAGGTCTATTAGGTCCGATAGGTCTAACTCAATCTGACCTAATGACATCATTATCACATTGGTTTTCTCCTGCATCAGTTGCCAGTGAGCTCACTGCTCAATATTCAAATACCTGGCTTTTGTTTGCTGTAGCAGTTTGGCAGCACACTTCAGAAACCCTCCACCTTCCCCAGCTCCACCTGTATAGATCTGCTACGAGGTGATTCATGTATCCTATGGGGGGTTATTCATATGTGTTATAGCCTATGTGCAGCAGCAGTATTTCCTACATGCTCACAGAAGCATGTTGTGGATGTATTGGCAGTAGCAAGTCTCGGTACTTGCTCTGCCACCGCAGCAGTGTAGCATATCTATTCCGCCAAGACCAAATACATTAACATTGTCTTGTACATTACCATGCCGGTCCTTCTGAGAGTGGTCATGACAGAACTACAATTAAAACCTGAAAATAAACAATTTTATTTGATATATTGTTAATTGTAAGTAATGGATCAAATTAGAAAATATGATTAACCAAATACTAATTCTGAATAGCATTAAATTAGAATTAAGAAGAATTCATGAGTCATTTCAGATGTTTGTAGACTTTCTGATTTGTGACAAGTGTTTTCTCCCCACAGCTGCGTTCGTGCAGTAAGAGCGAGCTGATCTCTAAGAGTCCAGAGATCCTGCTCATGTTCCAGCAGGTTCACAGGAAACCAATGCAGTCTTTTGTCACCACTCCTGTCCCACCAGACTTCACCAGGTACTCAAACATAAACACTGTACCTGTTATATTGCTGCTTCACACAGAGACGAGATCTCCGTAAGCTTGAACTTTGGCACTCTCTGTGGCAGTCTGTGAATAATGAATAAACATGCACACCTGTAAAAACAACTCTAGGCTTATAAAGCCATTCAATCATAATGTCAATTTGTAGGCCAATACGGTATGCTATTTCTCCAGTGAGATTTTAGAATAGCACTTCGTTATTTATGAGTGAAATGAAGTTTGCGGTGAACTTGTAGAGACTTTCCTATTTCGATTTGCAAGATAAATTGCTCACAGTCATATCTCATTTCTTCTCAGTGAGCTGGTTCCTGCCTATGACTCGAGCACTTTTGTTTTGGCAAACTTCAGGTAATGACACTCCCTTTGTCTTTCTTATTAATTTATATCTTAAATGGTGCATTAGTTTTCTTGCGTGACTTGAATTGGTGTTGTCTCATTGCCTTAAGTACTCTGCGGCAGAGAGCCGACCCCGTCTACAGCCCCCCGCTCCAGATATCTGGCCTGTGCTGGAGGTTAAAGGTTTATCCGGTAAGTTTGTCACCCGTAACACGGTGACCAATTGAAATTCTCAGACTCTTCCTATTCTCACAGACATTGTTGTTGTGTTTTAGGATGGCAATGGCGTTGTTCGAGGAAACTATCTCTCTGTTTTTCTAGAGTTGTCGGCAGGACTCCCAGAGACGTCCAAGTAGGCTGCACTTGCTGTCCTGTCATCCTGCTGTGCAGTGTCACAAATAATGTTTTTAAAGGCTAACTGGTTGAATTTGTTCCAGGTATGAATACAGGGTGGAGATGGTCCACCAGGCCTCCAGTGACCCCACCAAAAACATCATTCGAGAGTTTGCATCAGACTTTGAGGTGGGCGAGTGCTGGGGGTATAACAGGTTCTTCAGGTTGGACCTTCTCGCCAGTGAAGGCTACTTGAATATGCAGACTGACACTCTTGTGCTCAGGTGCGCCCTTGCAACTGAATTTTAGACTATTTTATGTCTCAAATAGTACCTTTTAATAGTTTTACTCCGTTATTAAAGGGGTCATGAACTGAGAAACCAAAATTCCCTTGATCTTTTGACACATACGAGGTCATTGTCCTATAAAAACATCCTGTGAGTTTCAGAACTCAAAATGTTCTTGTTAATCTGAAAACAGCTTATATTGTATTATATTGGAATGTATCACTCTATGATGTAATAGTGTGGCTAAACACCACCTCCGCAGAAGATCAACGCCTGCTTCTACATCTCTGCCTGTTTAACCCCGCCCACCGATTCACGCATGTAGTGTAAATAACAAGAGACGAATGCAGGTCTATGCAGAAACCAAAAGATAAAGATGGCTCAGAAGACAACAAAACACTGTGCTGTGCCAACGTTAGGAAAGAGGGGATGAACTTTATTTTTAATGAAGTTTCAGAACACGTCGGTAAGAACTCAGTCCTTTGTTCACTTCATTTTACCGTGGATTTGTTTACAAAAAAAGCACAATTCCACGTGGGATTTTCAGAAAGATTGAAACTAAAAGAGTATGCTGTGCCAAGTATATTGGATCCGACAGTAATGTTGCAACACACAATTGTAACAGTTTTTATTATGTGATCACTATTGCTTTGTCTGTTAAACAGATGGCTTGAAAGGAATATTTATGCATTTTAAACCTAAATCACTGCAGTGTCCTTCTGTGAAGGACGTAGGCTGGTAAACATACACAACTATTAGCCAATCATAGCAGTGTGCATTTACTTCCGAGTCTACAATCCGCCATGTCTATTTAAACAGAGTGTTCTGATGAGGGGGGGTTAAAAACAGGACAGAAAATATCAAAATTCTTGACAACATTATAAGTGGACCACAAATTTTAAAAAGGCAGTTCATGACCCCTTTAAAGCCCATTGGCACAGGAAGCGCACAGTGGAATTCGAATGGAATTTCCTCCTCTTTTAGAATTACCATGAAATGCATGATATACTGTCCAAGGATGTATCCAGTGTATGCTGTCTTGTTCATTTTTCATGCTCTGCTTTTTCAATTAAACTCACAGGTATCAAGTGCGATCACCCACGTTTTTTCAGAAGTGTAGAGATCAGTATTGGTACATAACTCAGCTGGAGTCAGCCCAGTCCAGCTACATTCAACAGATCAACAACCTAAAAGAGGTTAGTGTTAAAGATGCAAGTTTTATGTCACCCTTAATACATCCTATTTAGAACCTGGCTTGAAGAAACTGCGTTGATTCAAACGTGAACAGAATTTGATATGTTCACTTCTTTCTATACAGACTGAAGCGAATGTATTTATGAATGCATTAGGTATCCATGTAATATTTATGATGTAACATGTAATGCCTGTTGATGTTTTCAAACATAATGAAGAAACACTTTTTCCAAATTGTATTATGTCATTTATGCGTTTTATGTTTTGGTGTGTTTCTGTTCAGAGGTTAGCTATAGAACTGTTCCGTCGACAGAAGTCGAGGAGTTCCTCTCCACCTGATCGGCGTCTCTGCCCCACGACTTCCTCCGGGAGAGACTCACATCAGGGAAAGAGCTCCGTACTGGAGGAAGGATGTCAGGTAGCCTCAGCAGAGACTAAAGAAGATGAGGATGAAGAGAAGACCCAGCATGATGACTCTAATGTAAGGCCTGTCAGAGCAGCATGGTGACATTCATAGCTATTATTTAACATTATTTTAGCAATAAAATCTTTAACTTTTTCTTGTTCCCTTTGAAAACTAGAAACTTTTTTTTTTTTAACTCCCCCAAGATATTATCCATCCTTTCATCATAGCCACATCTTAAACATCTTTTACATACACACTCTTACATCATCATCTGCTTTTAGCCATATGACATTTCAAATCAGATTGTGCTCATTGTGATCTCTAAAGAAAACAAGCCTACATGTAATATAGTGAACCTGAAGCCCTACAGCCACATTACTTGAATCATTTCCATGCTTGGAGCTATTTGATGTTATATTGCGCACATTAGGATCAGTTTGATGATGATGTGTTGATGCAATGTTAGGAGTTGTCTGACGGGGATCTGGAGGTGGACTGTCTAACTGGAGATGAAGATGTCAATCCTCTGGACGGTAGCAGCACCTCTGGGAGCTCCACGGCCACCAGTAACACAGAGGAGAATGACATTGACGAAGAGACCATGTACGTACTAGATTTAAAAACAGCTTTGCTAAAATTTCAGAATGTGATTTTGAGGCATTACCATTTGAATCCCACTGTTATAGTCACAAAAAATGTCACCATTTACTTAATTTTGTGCTTCTCTCTTGATCTTGTTCTCCATTTCTTCTTGAATGACAATCTTGATAGTCTCTGTTAATTTTCTTTCTTTATATGGAAAAATGCAGCATGGAGTTTTTTTTCTGTTTGGAGAATTTTATTTGAAAGAAAGAAACTAAAAGAAACATGAGGATGAATAAAAAAAATATATTTTAACCCAAGCAAAATCACTGCAATGATTAACAGTTCTAATGCAAATCTAACTGAATGAGCTATAATTAAAGCCATTAATACCATACTTGTTGGAAGTCAGCACTTGATGAAGGTCACAAGCTTCACTGTGGTGTATATGCAGATAATGCATGTCTTTTGAAAGCGTTTCTGGCAGAATCGTGATCAGCTCTAATAGTGTTTTTCCTTTTTTTCCCCTTAAAGCAGTACTCATCATTTGTTAGTTCACGTCCTCACGGTGTGGTAAATACTAGTGTACCAAGATTCTTGCACAAGAGATGGTGCTTTGTGTGCCATAGGGAAACAGCTGTATCCTCCCCCCGGCTGGAAAACACAGTTTAATTAGGGCTGCTACCACATTTGTGACAGGCATTCCCTCATGCTCTGTGTTTAACCAGAGAGCTGTTCTTTCTGTCCTGTCCTATCACGATCTGAGAGAATGATCAGTATTGGCAGTTTTGACTTGTGTAGGCTCTGTGAGAGCGCTCGTGTTTCTGTAGTGAGGTGTTGGAGTCAGAACCTCACATGTTTCTGCTCATGCTGCCGGCTACCGCCCGCTCACACTGCTCTCAAACGCATACACACTGCTCCAACCAGATGAGACGAATGAGTCATCAGAGCCTCTGCCTCCTGCTTACAAATGCTCGTTCTCATAGTCTCTGGCTTTTCCAGTGAGCGGGCACACATATATACACACACACACACACACACACACGCTCTCTTGTTCTCAGGCCCACGCACATTCTCTCACACCTTTGACTCTATTTGCTGGAGTGTTTTGTGTGAGCTCTTCATGTTGGCTTTGGTAAGGTGCCCATGCACTTACCGTTACCCAAATGTCAGAAGCGCCGCTTACTCAGGATAAAGTAGGGGAAAGAGGGAATTATGGGGTGTTAGGCTCTGTTTATAACTGGTATTATCATCTCAGATTGGTTTCCTGCAACCACTTGAGATTGCATATGGATTTGACTTTATGATCACATGTTGATACAGCACAAAAAACTTCAATTTTTTTTTAAAATTATTTAATTTTTGTTCAAAGTCTTTTTCTTAATATTTTACGTAATATAACAACACTTTTAAAAGAAAAAATGAAAAAAAGAGATGTCTTGCTCCAAGAGAGCCCCCCCCCCCCCACACACACACACTGCACCATTATACCTTATTGCTATTTATAAACGCATACATATACACACGTTCATTCATATATTATACATATATGTACAAAAGGGAGGGGAAGAAAAGAGAAAAAATGACATCAAAATTAAGCAGAAAATATTAAACTTGGATCCCTTTGCTCTGTCAGCACCTGGCTGCCAAATAGAGAAAAAAGTTTGACTGCAGCCTTTAACTGAGTATCGAATCTTCTCTAATGCAAGGTGATGCATAAGATCCCTAATCCATTGACTAAAATTAGGTGGAGATTTGTCCTTCCACTTATGCAATATAAGACGTCTAGCTATTAAAGTTGAAAAAGAAATCATGTTTTTTGTATTATTATCTAAACAGAGTTCTATAGTTAAACCAAATATTGCACGAATAGAGGAAGGATCAATAGACAAATACAGGACTTCAGAAAGATCATCAGGTGTTTTTAAGGTTCTCTGTGCTTCATGTGTTCTTCATCTGTGCTTCACATGCATCCTGATGTCAGTCAGGCAAACTTGAGAAGTCTTAGAAGTGCATAGAAATGTTCTTAATCAAATCTCTGTTTCATCTCTTTTTTTGTTGTTTCATTTAAATCTGCAAAAATGGGAAAGTTCAAAACCTTTGTTTCAGCACAGTGGTTTACCAGATAGCAGGTGGATGGTCGTGTTTTGCCAGAATGCATCATGATCAATTAGCACTTTCAGTACAAATGCAATGATGTCCAATAACATGATTAATTTTATTAATCTTTTTTTCAATATAAAGAGAGCCTATTTTTTATGTGTATTGTTGGGGAATAATAATAATAATAATAATAATAGGAATTATTATTATTATTATTATTATTATTATTGGATTTATTTTTTTAAATATTTTTAGCTTTATATTTAATTTAAAAAAATTAAAACCTATTGTTTTTATGTATATTGAGGGAATTATTTATGTATTTATTTATTTTAATACTTTTTATTTTAATTTTCTAAATGAGTTAGAGTAACTCTTTTTTTCGGTATATGAAGAAAATAAATAATTTTTTTTGGTGATGCCAGTGTAAATACTAGCAGGGTAAGCAAACATTTGTTCGATGTATCCATGTGGAGTCGAAGCTCTCAGCTTCTATAAATACCGTAGTGGATCAGCGCAGAGAACCGCTGGAGAGGACTGAGTCATCACACAGTTGAGCCTGAGACAATGGTGCATGTGTTACCCTTACACACACACACACACACACTCACTCACACACTCACTCACTCACTCACATATACATACATATTCAGCAGGATGCTTGGAGCAGAATGCTATCAACACTCCCTGTGGAGCAGCTTATTTCAGACTATACCACTTCTCACTATTAACAGGGGGAGCCACGCAAACGAATCCTGCTCTATTTAAAGCATGTGGCGATACACTGGGAACATAATGCCCAGCCACACCTCATTTAGCTCCACTGGGATCCAATTAATCATTCAAAACCTTTCTACACTTAAACTGAAATTTTAAAGTTAATCTGGTTATGCATTGTAGATTTGTTTACTTGCTGCTGACATTCCACTAGTACCAGAGAAACGACACAAGTGTGAATTATTTTTTTGTCTGTTATAGGTCTGGTGAGAATGATGTGGAGTACAGTGGGAATCTAGACCTGGAGGAAGGCGAATTACCCGATGATGTTGCCGGGGCAACAGGTGAACCAGAGTTTCTTCGTCCAAGCAGCCTCATTTATACAAATAATGCTGTTTCTCTAATGAAAAGCGAGTGTCATGCATATGGCAATCTGGTGTGTTGAAACACTTGGCTTTGAAGTGTCATCGACTGCGACACCCTGTTAATCAGTTGTAGTGATGTAACTGAGCCAAATTACCATATCAGCCTTTGAAGATTTACTGCAGAATCTGCAGTTTAAAAGACTTTGAGCTTCTGCTGCAAGACGTTTAGCGCTCACAAAATTGAAGTGACATTTAATAATTCCCACAAAAAATACCTATTATTATAATGGTTAACTATATGACTATAATGTAATGAGCTGAAATGTAAAAAAAAAGAAAAAAAAGTAAGTATGTGCACGTAATTTTATAAAGAATTCAATTTCCATGTAAAAATAATTGTCAATTTTGATTTATTGTGACTTAAGTTAAAACTAAAACTATTAAAATTGTTTTTCAGTAATTGAAATAAAGCTATAAATGTCTTCCACTGCTGGTCAGGAGGTTCTGGTGCAGGCGCCCGGGGTTCAAGGCGTGGGGCAGGTGCAAGCTCAGCCAGCCTCCTGGAGATCGACCCGGTCATCCTCATCCAACTACTGGACCTGAAGGATCGCAGCCACGTGGAGTCACTGTGGGGGATGCAGCCTCGTCCCCCTACCTCTCTCCTCCAGAGCCAAGGTGTCACCGATGTGATCAAAATGGACATGGGGATTATAAACATGAACTCACTCTGAAGTGACTGTAAAGTTGACATGATTCATGACTCATTAACTGTTTTTGATTGACAGCTGCTGCAGTGCCTTCTCGTAAAGAGCGTGAGCGTCGGCCTCAGGCGGTGCGTCGGTCAGCCCCAGACTCAGGGGTCCTGATCAGACTGAAGGCTCAGATGGCAGAAGTGCGCAGTAAGATGTCAGACGTAAAAGGGCAGCTGGAAGCGCGCAGTGGAGCCGGTCGGATCTCCTCTCAGGGAGCCTCAAACCACGAGCAGGGCCCCTCCATGGACTCAGAGATGAGGCCCAGTCGCAAACCTAGCGAACTGCTCTTTAAAGCGCCCGTCTCATCACGACACTCTCGCAGTGGTATGGCACTGAGCTAGATTACCTCATGAGACACAAAACATTTTTTAGCAACATGAAGTTTAGGTTAAAATTTGTATAGATTTGTCAAAGTTATTTAGGTGCTTTTTTAAAAGTACAAATATAGTGTGTAATCTTTATAATTATCATGAGCTCCTAAAACTGATTGACAATTGTATTGATTAAATAATTAACAAAATGCTCTTTAAAATACTTTTAGATTTTTACTTTTAGCGAAAAGTAGTGGTCAAGCTATTTATAATGTTACAAAAGATTTTTATTTCAAAGTTAATCCTGATTAAAAAATTTCAATTTCTACAGAAAATAAAAAATGTTTCTTGAACACCAAATCAGAAAATTAGAAGAATTTCTGAAGTATGATGCTGAAAATGTAGCTTTTCCATCACAGGAATAAATTACTTTTTAAAATATATCAATGTTATAATATTTCACAATATTACTGTTTTCACTCTAATGCTTACCAAGGCTATATTTTACTGGATTATAAATAGAGTCTTCTGTCAAGAAACATTAAAGAATCTTATATTGTTGTAAATTCAGCCTGACCTTTTGACGTTTGTTTTAGGAGTGAAGAAGGCTGGTTCTCCTAAGCAGGAGAGCGTGGGAGTGCTGGGAGGACTGTCACTGCGCAGGGCTGTGGATGCTGGGGAGAAGGAGCTGAGAGGAGCTGGACGAGAGTCCCCTATTGAACCTGCTCCTTGTCTCAGAGAGGGACCCTCCTCTTTGGATGGTCAGTACACTACACTAGACATCAGTCAACATGCTTGACTAGTCTTCTACCAACCTACTAGTTTATCTAGTCTCATCTCATGCAGTTTTTCAGCATCTTGCACCATAAGTCTTGCCATGTCAAGTTAACCTAACCAGGCTTCCCTAAAACTAACTACTTAACTAGTTGTTGAGATAACATCAAAATATGTAATTTTGCTCATCCCAAGATGCAACAATAGCTTTGAAACCGTTCCAGTTATGCTAGGAATAATCAGAAATTTTCATTTTGGGGAAAGCAAAGAGACTTCTGGGGAACTCAATCCTGATATTCAGAACGTTTAGAAATCTGTGTTTTGCAGGCTCGCTGAAAGCCCGCAGTGTGCAGAGTTCTCCTCCCTCGCTGGGAAGCAGCTCCTCTTCCTCTGATAAGCCCCCTGGCTCCAAGCATGAGGAACTTCTGTATGGAGCTTCAGCTTCAGACCTGTTCAGCGTCACAGGCCTCAATGGAGCAGCTGCTCCTGCCACCAAACAGCGCAGGACTCCAGCCGTCGGGTAATGTACAGAAACAAGCCATCAGCAGCACAGCGTATTGTGTGTGAGTGTGTTTCCATTCATAAACAAATGCAGTAAGTGAGCTTGAATGAAGGTTGCTGTTTTTAGATCTAGAATAGACATTAAAATGCGCAGCTCCTTGGTTTTAATTTGTCATTCATTACATTCATTGTTACTATTGGAATGTCTTAAGTTTGTAAATCAATGGTTGGCCTTTTATTTAAGAGAATTTTGCTTTTTTTTTTTTTTGCTTTTTTCTCACATTGCATGGTGAAATGACGCACAATGGCTTTCAACATGCTAATATTTGACTTTTTTTAGTTTCGTTTTTTGTTACTGTTTTGATTTTGTTTAGTAGTATTGTTGTTAGTTGTTTCACATTAAATAGTTGTCACATTTGCTTTTACCATCCTAATTTGTGTTTTAGTTTATTTCATGTAAAATAAGATGTCTTTGATCATTTCAGTATTTGGCTTTGTTCTGTTCTTTGGGTTGGTGTAGTGTTGTGTTTTTTTTTTTTTTTTTTTTTTTTTGTTAATGCTAATATTTGGCCTTTAGATTTTATCCTGTTTTGTTTTGTTTTCCATGAAATAACATAACACCCAATCACTTTCATCCTTTTTTTTTTTTTTCTTCCACCCTTACTTTTTTTTAATATTGTGTTTTAGTTTGTTTCAGTCAGCATGCCAATATTTTTTGTTTTGTCTTCTTTTTTTCCACATAAATAGCATGACACAATTTGTTTCTACCACGCTAATATTTGTTATTATTTTGGTTTGAAAAAAGTTTTGTATGCCAATCTTTATCTTATATATATATATATATATATAATATTTGTTGGTTGTTGTGGGGTTTGTTTTATTTTTTGGTTTGTTTTCTTTTGTTTATTCAGGGTTTTTTTGTTGTTTTTTCTCCCACATAAAATGGCATGATGCACAATGGCTTTTTTAATAAGGTTGTATCCCTCAGGTCTGGTCTGCTGACAGACAGCTTTAACTGTGACCAAGAGGGTGCTGGTGAGGTCCATCAGTCACTACTGTCACTGGCTGAACCATCCTCTTCCTCCTCACGCCCTGATGAAGGTGAGACATGAAGATGTTCTCACACTCAAAAACAGGAAAAAACATGGGGTATAATTATACTGCAGCAAGTATGTGTTGCATAAATGACATTTATTCAGGTGCTTGATGAGTAACTCTCTTAGTGTGCAAAAGGAAATAAAGCACAACAACAACAACAACAACAAAAACCATGTTCTCAGTACTGACATCTGTCAGTTCATATAAAGATACGATTGTCTGTCCATAGGTCTCCTCAGCCAGAAGCAGCCCCACCATGTGCTGCCGAGCATGAGCAGTGACAGCGAGCTGGACTGTGACACGGAGAACGAGAATGAGGATGAAGTGGTGGCGCTGGAGGCTGGAGACTGTGCGTTTGACACCAGATCTCTACCCTGTCCAGGTTCATATCCCACACTTCACTGCTGCTAGCCAAAAGTTTGCGCATATTTCACTCAACTTGTCTTTCATGGTCTTTACATTTTTGGAAATTACAAAGGTCAGTTCAGATCAAATTGAAAATGCAGCTTTTATTTACTTACTTTAACATATGTACAGTGCCGTTAAAAAGTTTGGGATAAGCAAGTTTTTTTTTTTTTTTTTTTTTTAAAGAACTATCTTTTGCTCATCAAGACTGCATTTATCTGATCAAAAATAGAGGAACTGTTTTCTATTTTATTATACTTTAAAATATGATTTATTCCTGTGATACAAAGCTGAATTTTCATCAGCCATTAATCCAGTCTTCAGTGTCACATGATGCTTCAGAAATCATTTGATTTGATTTGATTTTTTATTTTTTAGTGCTGATTCATTATCAATGTTGGAAACAGCTTTGCTGCTTAATATTTTTATTTATTTTGTTTTTATTTTTAGAACCTGTTTTTTTTTTTTTTTTCAGGATTCTTTGAATAAAAAGTACAGCATATTCAAAATAGAAATATTTTCTAACAGTATGTCTTTTCTATCACTTTTTATCAACTTAACACATCCTTGCTGAATAGAAGTATTAATCTCCTTAAGTTCTTAAAAAAAATTCAATCTTATCAGTCTTTTAGAAAATTAGGCAAAAAGCTACTAATTATAACACAATTTGGACTTTTTTTTTTGCAAGAAATAAAATTAGGATTTTTTTTTTTTAAATATCTTACAATTCTGGAAAAAAAGGTAACTTTATATATATATATATATATATATATATATATATATATATATAATTTTTTTTTAAATCTCACAAATCTGACTTTTTTCCCCTCAGAATTGCCGATGTTAATTGTTAAATAAAAATGGTGAAAATAAATTTAAAACATTTTTTATATAAACTCTATAAGACTGATAAGATTGAATTTTTTTTTTTTAAGAATAGACCCTTTTCACATGACGTCACACAACTTCCGTTCTGACGCGAAGCAGGGTATTCTTACTTCCTCCAGCATAGGAAAGCGCTATCACTACCAGCACGGAGTTCACCCAGATGCTTGTACATCTGCCAAAAATATGGTTAGAGGATGACTGCCGCTGTCTACTGTCGTCCTTATTCAAGGCGAGGCGTCTGGCATCTTAAACGAATTTACCGAATACCGGTCGGCGCGATTTGCTGTTTGAAGTCGAGGGAGGAGTTGGAAATGAGGCACTATAAAAAGTCATACTTTCTGATTCCCGCCACTCTGGCACAATGTTTACTGTCTTTATTGCAGTTAGATGAAGTTGGTTAGATATATTTGTCAAATAAACAAACCTTTTTAGAAATTTACATGTGGTAACGGAAAGCCTTTTCATTCAGTAATTTATGTTCTGCTTAATACAGCGCCTGTATGTACAAGAATAGTTCAACATAACAAGCTTGTACTATTTAAATATAAATAAAATGGGGTCTATAATTTTCCCCGTTTATTTTTATAACAATGTAATTCAGAAATAAATATTAAATATATTAAGTTTACATAAAAAGCTTTTACTATTAAAAACAAATGTGAATATTTGTGTAAATAAATAGAAAATGCATGTAATAGCTGTTTTTTTTAACATCACATTACATATAGCCTATAACGAAAATAAAATACAATCAATCATATTAATCAATAATAATTCACAAAGAAAAAACAGGGTATACAACAGGGTAGTTAAATTGAAAGTGAATGGAGGAATTTAAGTAATTATAGAAGTCCAAAGTTCTATACTACGCTGCGGTCCTTTTTGCATTGTTTCAATATTAAGCATTTTATTCTTGAACTGGATAATGGGTTTCTTTTCAGACCACTTGAATTTATGGATGCGAAATTTGCCATGTAGTAAAAAGATTTAATATAAAAATATGATTTGTGTCCATGTCATTTTCCCATAGTAAATAACTGTTTGTCTTTTTATTGCTGAGCTATACGGGGAATTTAATTTACAGTGTACTCACAAATAAACTATCCAAGGAATGACATGAACCGAAATAACAAGTGAAAAGATTTCAAGTATATATTTTGTGAATGCATAATTGTTGCCATGCAAATCTGAAAGCAAGCAGTTGCGGCAAGCAAGCCTCCCATCTAAGGCAGATGCAGAAAAACGTTCGCAAAATAATCCGACTGTAAGTACATTAACATTATTAGTCTTAACTCTTAACTAATACCTTTCATATTTCAAGTTTTTCCCACATTTTCCTGAGAAGTCTCCGGTGTAAATGGTATAACGGAAGTACAGATACACTGCTTTGCGGGAAAGCGGAAGTTAGCTGACGTCATTGTGAAAAGGGCCTATTTAAGGAAATGAATACTTCTATTCAGCAAGGATGTGTTAAGTTGATAAAAAGTGATTAGAAATATTTTTAAACAATATGTCTTTACCCTTTTAAGAATATGCTTTTTATTCAAAGAATCCTGAAAAAAACAAAAAAACAATCACAGGTTATATTAATTTTTAAAAATTATAATTTTATTTATTTATTTTTTATCAATCCTAGAGTGGAAATGAGCTTCCATACAAAAGTAATACAGGCTCTTAGAAATGTCTGTTCAACATGTCAGTGTCACTTATTAATTAATATGTAATGACTAAAAATGTTTATTATTTTTTGGGTTATTATTTTTGATGTTTTCTAAGATTTTGGTTGAAGATGCGGATTATTGCAAAAAAAGTCAAAACTCTTAGATTGTTAAATTGTTACACCCAGTCACACAGCCTGTATGATGAACAAATGTAAGTGCTTTGTTAAAGTTAAAAATGGAGCTGGACAGGTCAGCCACCTGCTTAGTCTGTCATTATCTCTGTGGGTGGGTCGTAGTCACTGTATTGCAGTCTATGATATGACTGTGTCTGTGTGTCGTTCTCAGGCGAGCAGCTGATCCCTGATGATCTGAGCTTTGTGACTGGAGAGAGCACAGAGAGATGATCCACCACAGTGTTACAAATGAACCTTCCTGTGTCGTCAGCCACTGAATGTGCTCTTTACTTTATGTTCAGAACAGAACTATATGTTTCTGTGTGCTACTGTATGTACTTCTGGGATAGTAAAGATTTAGTAGTTGTTGTTTTTTTTTGGCCTTGCATTTTGAAATGCATAACATTCCGTTGTAAAACTAGGTGTATACATTTTATGTGTGTGCATAACTAGTCATATTACAGTTCTATATGTTTTTCTTTGGTTTTGCAATGCTGCTTATTGTCAAATTCATAGAGAGTTGCCAAACACCTTAATAACTTGAGTTTTCAAATGTTTGGCACACTGAGTCAAAGAATGTCACTACAGGTGCTGCTCTGTTACTTTTTATGTGGCTTATTCTTTGTGCAGTTTATATATATATATATACATATATAAATAAGACTCTATAATTAATGAGGGTTTGTTTGTTTGTTTAATTTTATGTAGCTTGTCTGTGAATATATTAAGCTGTCTAGAACACAATTCATAGATTCCTATTCCTAAAACATGTTTACATTGACTAAATGTCTGCAAAAAGGGAACATGGAGCCAATACAAGTTCAAACAATTTTCACAATGATTGTGTTTTTATATATTTCAAATAAGCTGTTTAGCAAGCACTTATCAACTTCTTAATGCTACATTCCCTTGTTTTTTCCCTTTAGTTATTTTTGGCACGTTAACTCAAATAAAAGGCAGTTCCATACTTAAACCAAAGTCTCAGGAGGGTCCGGGTCTGTGTTTTTATGCCCAGGCTCGTGTGTGTTTGTATGGTTTGCTTTGAGCTCACACAGAAAGCATTGGTGACGTGCTCTTGTTCAGGCAGCAGCTGGGAAATCACTCCGTTTATGTTGTGAATAGATGTCATGGCATCATGAGCAGCTGGGGAGTGATGCATATATATTGAGTTGAGGTCACGGTCTCGCTCTTTGCACCGCTTTCACTCAGTGCAGTCTGTTGAACATCTGAATGTTCTGTTGAAAAGTGTACAGCGAATAATGCATTGCTTTTGCTGTTTATTTGTTGGCTTTATACACATACATTATTTTTTTTTCACTTCCCCTCCGGCATGTTCTCAAAGTGTAAAACAATGATGACGGTGTCCTGTGATTATTCAATGTAAATCTCTTTCTGTTTTTTGTGCTGTAATAATAATGTTCCTCTTTTGATGTTTTATGTTTCTTTATAAGGAGCGAGAGGACAGTCTGCACATTTCTAGTTTACTGGTTTCCTGGAGCATGTTTTTAAAGATTTTTGGGGGCCCAAAACAAACTGGAGTATATGCACAGTGTGTACTGTATATTTATCTAAATTAAAACCTGAACAAATAAATGACATGATACTATCATTATAATGTTGTTGTTTTTTATTTGAGTGACATTATTTGCCTTAGTGCAGTGTGTTAAAGTGTGCAAAAGGTCTAACTTCACCTCTAAATAAGGAATAATATAAATATAATTACAAATATTAAAAAAAGGTTTGTATTATTTTTTGACATTTAAGCAGATTTTTATTTTTGGCATTCCATTTTTTTGTGAAAGGATTTTATTTATATATATATATATAAATTTAACTATATAACATTGATGAAAGGTCTTGATCCACTTCAAATGTATATACAATTTTGAATATTTTTTTTCTTTTATTTGTCTTTTTTTTTTTTTAAACAGTGAAATATGACCCAGATTTCATCCTCAAATTATATAATAATATTCTTATATTATATAGAATTATATAAGAAAATACTGGAAAACTATCATATAAAATAATGTTCATTTACATCTTGAATTTTTTAGTCATAATTAGGCTGATTTTAATTATTATTATATCTGTATTACTATTTAAATTAGTTTTTGAAGTTTTTGACCTGGATTTCACCCCAAATAAGAATTATAGAAAACATAATGGAAAAATATGCATAATAGTTTGTTCATTAATTTTTTTTTGTACAATTAAGCAGATTTTAATTACTACTTTTTAATTAGATCATTAATTATTTTGAAGGGGTTTTTTTTCACATTTTGTTCACTATATTTTGTATTTAAATTGGTGCAACAAATATCCTTATACCATTATTTATAAACACCCCTTAAGAAAAATGACCCATGATTTTATTTTTTGGAGGGCGTATTTATTACCATTTGTATACTACAGATGCTATGTTTAGTGTAGCAAAACCATTGTTAAT
Organism: Acrossocheilus fasciatus; assembly: GCA_036784905.1. Classification (NCBI taxonomy): domain Eukaryota; kingdom Metazoa; phylum Chordata; class Actinopteri; order Cypriniformes; family Cyprinidae; genus Acrossocheilus; species Acrossocheilus fasciatus. Next base: position 18,096,552 of record CM071947.1, on the reverse strand, counting down.
TTGCGGTTACCATGGTTTATCTACAGTAACCATTGTTTTATGGTTTTATTTGTTGTAAAAGCATGGTTCATTTTTGTAAGGGGTACAATTTATAATAAGTTTATTTTGAATATTTAGTTCAAATATAGTGCATTTCTTTCTTTCGATTTTTGGGGTGAAATGTGACCTGGATCTGTTGTGTGCGCATGTCTGCGTGGCCGTCTGCGCCTGCTGTCTGGTCTAGTCTGTAGGCTGTGCAGTGCCAGGTCTGTACTGTGTGAGAATAAGCCCGGCGGTGTTTATGTGGATGAGTGCGTGTTGGCTCAGATTCTGTCCTCCTCCAGCACCTGCACGACTGCCAACACTCACGGCCTCCTGTGTCCACTTGTGTCTCTAGCCGTTACCGACACCGGATCCATCATAACATTTCTTCATCACAATAACATACCTGTTTTGAGCCTGTTAAACCTTTACTTAGCATTTCCATTTGTGCTGAGATGACGGTCTTCAGGGGGTTTATGTAACACAGCAGATCTGTTTTTGTAGGAAAGTGTTGTACGCTAAGTACACAGTTTTAATTTACTGCTCATCCAGAGAGCCGAACACTAAATCCTGTTCTTAGTGCAATTCATCACCTTCAATCTGGACCACTCGACCGGAAATATCCAGCTTACATTTAAACATCAAGTCAAGTAAACAAGTAAACATCTTTTTTTAGTTACAGGTATTTGTTTAGACACAACAGCACTGGCTGGCTTTCATGTACAAAAGTTTTACAAAGGTACACTTTTGTACCTTATTTACCCGTAAATGGTGCATATTAGTACCCTGAAGGTACATCGACGGTTTCAAATTCTTGAACTTAACATATCACTGTTGAGTTTGTTTCTCCATGTGCCAAAATATATATTTTTCTGGGCAAAATAAATTGAAATTATATATGCTGTACAGTGAAACTCAATGAAATATATTTGTAAAATTGGAAATATATTTAATTTATACACATTTATATGTATATTTCAGGAGCAAGAAAATAAATGTACAATCTTGATAGAGTCTACTATTAGGCTAAATGCAAACAGATTTATGACTATAACTAGATTTATGATTTAATGTTTAAATATTTATATACTGTTATTTTCAAGGGGGTGGTGTGTGTGTTGTATGGGTTAACATTAGTAATTAAATCTAAGATAAACCTGCTAGGTTACTAGGTTTTTAAAAACAGCTTGTGAAATGAAAATACATCGCATACGTATTTTGTTTTGCGTAACAATTATGTAAACTACATACAACAGGAAAAGCTCTTCTGAAGTACAGCAGGGAATGGTTAGGATGTTCTCTGGCCTTAAAAATATATCCATTAATAACTTAAGAATGATTAAAGTTTAATATACAGCACAAAACAGAACAGAAGACGCTTCCTGTGCCACACGTCACACCTGTACAAACACCACATTACATGCAGAACCGCAGCTAACATTTTACCATTAAATTTGCATTCATTTTATATACTTTATACATTTTTTATTATAAATATTATACATATAACATGAAGAGTTCAAATGCAAAAGTCTCTAAGCGCCGTCTGAAATTTTCTTCTAAAATGAGCATTTTTTTTCTCAGGCTTCTATGTTTATTTAAGTTCTAAGTTATTTCACTTTAATGGCAATGAATAGTTTTTGTTATTTCATTACCATTAAAGTGAAATTACTGAACCTACACACAGGAGCCTGATAAAAAATAAATAAAAAAAAGGATATATATATTGATATTTATTTTACTTTATTATTATTATTATTACTATTATATAGTCTCTTTTAAAATAATGTCAAGTAAGAAAAGTGCTTTACGACCGGGTGACACATAACACCGTATGTATGACATGGGCTCATGCTCCTGTCGCCACAGGAAGTGCAAGTAGCTTGATTAAAAGGCAGCTTGTTCAATTAAATTGTCCTGTGTTATTGCCAGGGCCTGACAGGTGGAGGCCGGAGACTATAATTACACATCCTGGCTCAGAAAGCCTTTAGGGGTCACAACAGGTCCGGTGTGTGACGGCAGTAAGGACTCACTCAGTTCTCAGAACACTCACAGAAATCACCGGGAACAGATACTCCAATGAGTGCTTGTGTGTAGCGTTAAAGGGGTCATGGACTGGCTTTTTTAAAATTATTATTACGTACTGTTCTCTGAGGTTCACTTATAATTGTATCAAAATTTTTACATCAAAAAACAATTTAAATAAAAGTAATAGGCTATTTTCTGTCCTGTTTTTAACCCCTCTCATCAGAACGCTCTGTTTAAATAGGTGTGGCAGAATGTAGATTTGAAAGTACTGTGCTTTGTTTTTTAAACAAATCCGCAGTAAAATGAAGTGAACAAAGGACCAAGTTCTTACTGACGTGTTCTGAAACTTCATTAAAAATAAATAAATGTTGGCACAGCACAGCATTTTGTTGTCTTCTGAGCCATCTTTATCTTTTGGTTTCTGCGTAGACCTGCATTTGTCTCTACATGTGTGAATGGGGGGGGCTAAACAGGCAGCGATGTAGAAGCAGGCGTTGATCATCTTCTGCGGAGGTGGTGTTTAGCCACACTATTACACTATTACATAGAGTGGTACATTCCATAAACTGTTGTTTTGGCAGACTGCCTTCAATATAAGCTTTAAGATATCAGATTTGAATTCTGAAACTTACAGAAAGTTTTTAAAGTACAATGATCTCTTATATGTCGAAAGATCAAGGGAATTTTGATTTGTCAGTTCATGACCCCTTTAATGTCCAAGTGTAAAAAATATTGCAAATCTTGAGGGCAATCATAGGATGAAAAATAATGAAAAAAATTAAGGAAATTGCGACTTAAAAAAATAAAATAAAATCTGAATTGCAAGATATAAACCAGAATTGGAATTCTCAGAATTCTAATTTTTTTTTTTTTTTCACAATTCTGACAATTCTCACAAAATAATTGCTACTTTTGTCTCACAAATTCAGACTTTTCTTCTCAGAATTCTGGGAAAAACATCGTAAATTTGAGATAAACTTTTAAAAATCAAATTTATCCCATCACTTCCAAACCAAACAGCTTTCTGTTGGTCAACGTGACAAAGTTCGGTTGAGAACCCATTGCAAAAGTTTTGTCGGGAAATCTTTTGCTCTCATGCAAAATTCATGATCGTGTGGATTCCTATTGAAATGACTGGATTTTGCATGCGAAAAATCTACGAACTATAAGTGTTTTTTTTGTGAATTTGTTGTTGTATGTGGGAAAAGACTGACTGAACATATATTTAATTAATATTTCATATATTTAACTACTTCCATCTCACAAAATGAAATCTGATGAAACCGCATACGTTTTTGAGACTGTCGCCAAAGATGATTAGATCATCACTGTGTTCACTTGTTCAGACCGACTTCCTGCTCACCTGGTTATTAATAACAATTTGACCAAAGTATGATTAATCAGAAATCTTCTCACAGTCGAAACGTCTATATATAGCTAATCTCTTAAGCACTGAGCAGTCCATGAAAAGGATCACGCATCCCATTAAAAAAAAAAAAAAAAGCTCTGAGAGTACAGTAGTGGTTTCTCATCAACACAGGTTTAATAGAATACAGTTATGACCATCAGTAACATAGGTTTCTTTTTTAAGATACGTTTGTTTTTTCCCCTCTAAGTTGCCTGGAAACCCTTCCTCAGCTTTGCTTTAGAGAAGACGAGCCCTTTGAAGAGCTCTCTTCACTCATGGCTTGCGTTGGTTCATTATTGCTAGCAGAAAAAGAGCAGTACTGAACAGTACATGGACAAAAGCGGTGACAGCAAGTGAGGAGGGCTAACCGTCATGAAAGATCGAGAGTGCGCCCTCAACGCAGAAACTATCGCTAACAGGAGAAACGCTGAGTCTAACAGTCAGTCCACGGGGGGCCAAGGCTCAAGAGTACGTGAAGACGAAGTGAGATGTTCTTCATTGAAAAGAACCGTCCGAAAACTTTGGTCCTTTGACTCATTACCACTCGGAGCCCGTGACTGTATTACTGTATTCTGTTAGACTTCGCGCGCATCCAAAGTAGTTTTCAAGTACGTACTTCAGTGAGAAGGGGGCGGGGCCAAGGGTTACTGAAAAGCGTTACAGACTTCTGTATCCATCTGAGTCATCAGTGGTGATTAAAATAGCACATTTAGAAGACAGACGTCACATACACATCCCAAATGTTACGCGCACTCACGCACACGCTCAAAACACACATACATGTATACAATATATGTAAGTTACTACACTTCCGATATATAATTTGTGCCCCGTACAAGGTGCTAGAGGAATGATCGTGAGGGAGATTGTACATGATGGTGAGGGCGAAAGGGGAAGGTTATCTCTGAATCTACGCCTTATATATATATATATATATATATATATATCAATCATCTCGAGCGCAGCTTCGTCGCGAGGTCCGTGTCCTGTGAGCTGCACTCATCAATCTCTGGTCATCAATCCCGTCTCGAAGCCCGTGGGGGAACATTTTCCGCTTCTAGTGCAGATCTAGGATTTACGAGGCATGATATATCTGGCAGGGCAAAGGGGAGAAAATCCGGTGGCGAATCTCATAATGGACGGTAGAGTGCGTACATACATTCGGGACAGTCTTGGCGTCTTTTAATGCGGGTCAAAGTTTCATTGATCCTGCTCCATGTTTCTGTTTGAAGGGTTCCTCTTACAGTACATTCGACATCTGGATGTACATTCTGGACCAGTTAAAATGCACCATAACAGATCAACTTCCCATTCAAGCCCCTTTTTCGGACAGGAGAGCACTGATGGTGTTAAGCTCAGGCTTTATGTGGGTGAATTTCGTGGTTGGAGGCGGATGAAGGGAACACACAAGTGATGGACGTTTATGCCCCGCCCCCGCCCATTATCCATCCCTCCGCCAACAAAAATAAATAAATGGAAACTGATCAGTGCAATGGCACGGTAGGGATGGCACAAGTCTTTCTGCTAGTTATAGACGTAAGAGGGAAGGAGTTAAGGGTCGCAGCATTGCTAATCAGAAACACAGGTGTAGCCAGCACAGGTATCTTGAACAGAACCAGCCAATGCCATCACAGCTGTCATATCATCATGCGTGCCAGATATGAAAACACATGTGAATGACTTTGATCTTCATGTACTGTATGAAGATTAAAGAGCGAATAATCAGATGAATGGTGAGGTGACGGTTACAACAGCAAATAGTTTTCAATTATTTCTAAATATGACTGTGTTTACAGGCGAAATGGCTGGAGACTGAAATTTTGTTAATCGAAGCAATTCTTCAGTCCAAATGTTTGATATCGAAGCTGTAAAGTCCTTTGAATTAGCTTCATGATTGAATATAATGGCACAGACACTGGTCTCCGGCTAAGAAATGTATACTTTTGAAACGTTGTGACAGTTGCTTCATAGTTCTGCACACTTGCGGGCATATGCATTTGATTCATTTTTAAAAATGAGGCAAAATGATTTTCTGTGGTAATCGCTAAAGCTTAATTAAATGGATAGATCACACAAATGAAAATGGACATTCTCATATCCTTTTTACACACCCTCACTTCATTCCAAAACTATGACTTTCTTTTTTCTTTGGATAATAAAAGAAACACATTTTTAAAGTGTCTTGTTACCAACATTCTTCAAAATATCCATTTAAGGGTGAGTAAAAGATAACAGAGTTGTCATTTTTGGCTGAACGATCCCCTAACCCAAAATATTCTTTTAAGTTTGTTGTCCCTTTCAGGCACAGAACTTCCAAAGCAATTGACTTCTATACATGATGCCCTTACATATGTGACTGAGAGAGATAATACTTTAATGTTAGTAACGAGTCCGTCACTGTACTCTTCTTAAATTAAAACATTAAAGTACGGTATATGTACCATTTAAAAATTGCAACAAATTCTCTCCTAATCTTAAGTGTTGTATCCATTTCTAAATAAAGATCTGGTAGTGTATAGAAAAAAGAAAGTGGTAGAGCGATCAGATCCACTTCCCAGCCTGTAAAAAAAAACAGGCTCATGCTGAAGAAAATGAAGGCACACATTGTGCTGCGGAAACTCAACTATCCATGTCCTCAACACCTGAGGGGCACTTCAAACTACGAGCAAACCTCTCTGGCTACATTTACACATCCCATACAAATCTTAATCCAGCTTGCCAATATAAAGATAACTGATAAGAGATATTTGGCCAAACATATTTATTTTGAACGGGAAGTGAATATCTTGGACTAATCTTTCTCTACAGGGATTAACAACAAGCTCTTGTAGATGAAGCACTGTTTAGGTAGCGTCATTTTCTTCTTTGGTTTTCAAACTGAAAGTGTATAGAATATATACTGCATCTAAATTTGATCTGATATGTTTCTCTCCAAGGCAATGATTGGAAAAGCAACAGGTGTTGTCTGTCAGTGGGTTATGTTATTTGTAGTTCGCATCACCAAAGGGTGGCTGGAAATGTGGTGAATGTGCAAACGCTTCGACGTGGCAGTTGCCCAAAACCAGCCCAGCACTTTCCACAAATAGAACACAAAATAGAGCCTCTTAAAAATCCAATCATTTTTTTGTTCTTTCATCAAATGGTCAGTAAAAGTGGAACTTATGCTTCAGAAAATGATGACCGTTAACCTAACGAGGTTATTATAAATGAGGTTTGCAACCCACTTATCAAGTTTTGTAATTTTTTTTCCCTAGCAATAAACAAAATAATAATTACAATTAAAGACAATATTATTAAAGTAAAATAAAAGGGAAAGTAAATTGTATCCTATTTGTGAAAAGCACCATCCATGGTTTTTAGATAAACGAACACGTCTAACAAAATGAACAAGGTAAAACATGGGGTCATAAACAGCACATAAAGCATGTGTGCTAAAATCATAAGAGACACACACGAATATGATGCCACTCATTTCCCAATGACTCATCAGAGTCAGGTCATAATTATGCCTGAGCTGCAATTTATAGACAAATCCTAAGCTGTAATTTATAGACATCATTGCATCCTCGAGTAACCAGTTCATACAATAAGTATATGCTTCAGATAAAAAGGAAAAAAATTAATTTTAGAGGACTATGATGTCAGTTCCTCCGAAGAGTAGTGTTTGAACATTAAAATAGCTTCAATAACCAAAAGTGGTATCACGTCTCTCACATCAAACACCAGATATAAGACATAAGACCTGTACTCCGGTTGAACGCGTGATTCTACACTGGGTTTGACTGAAACTCCACTTCTGTGTGTGTGTGTGTGTGTGTGTGTGTGTGTGTGTGTGTGTGTATGAACAGAAGATAGTGTTAATACTCTTTTTCTCCTACCAAACACACACGCACACAAATAATTCTGGACCAGAGAGAGGGTTATGAGGATGCGGAGGAAGCTGGCTGAGAGTGGTGAAGGATTCTGATAGGCTGGCTCATATAAGATGAGAGTGGAAGCATTAAAGCAATGTAGGATCTCATATGTTTGTGTTTCTGTTCCAGAGCTCAGTGAGTTGCCTTGCTGCCTGCTCCCTATATAGACAGCCGTCTGTGGAACCTCACAATAGATTCATTTGAACCCTCTACATAGGCAGCAACATAAATAACAATTAACAATTAAGGAATTTCATTAGGATTTGCTGTCAGCATGTTGAGCTTATTTTCTCCATGGAACAAAAAATATAAAATGCATATTTTAATTGTGACTTTTCTCAGAATTCTGAATTTGTAATTCTGATGTTTTTTTTTTACATTTTACATTTCTTTTTTTGTTCTGAATTTTGAGTTTACATCTCGCAATGTTTTCTCTTACGCTAGTGTGATTTAAAACGCATAACTTTTGCTATGGTTACACCTGTCGTTTATGCTACTCCGAAAATGGGAGACTTTCGAAAATGGTGAAGACCCTGTTTTCGTTTGTATTTTAGTGTAAATGGACCAAAATGGGGAGACTTTTGAAAACAATAACGTGGCTGCCCACATTCACTCTGCGTATCCTTGGCGACCGTGTAAAAAAATAACATCATGCTCATTGTTGGACCTGCATGAATGGTCATGTGACGTGCGTTTTCGGTTGTGTACTGTGGACAGAGATCGTTTCTGAAACGCAGTGAAAACGCCAGTGTAGATAGTTTTAAAATGAAAACGCACTAGTGTAAACAGGGCCTCAGAAGTTTACATCTTGCACTTTTGAATTTTTAATCTCAGAATTCCGAGTTACATCTCACAGTTCTGACGGAACTCTGCATGTGTATGTGGTCAGTTTACGCATGTAAAAATTCAGGGGAAATATAATAGAATTATGAGATGTAAATTCGGAATTCCGAAACAAAAAAAGTCAGAACTGTGATAGGTAAGATCAGAATTCTGAGAAAAAAGTGCAAGTTCACAATTACAGATTTATAACGTACATGTGATGCTGCCTTAAAATCTGTCCAATACAAGGTGACCAAAAGGTCCCACAAAATGCTGCCTATGAAGGCTGCTCACTAGGTTTTGGAACAGTATGCATGTATGTGTGTATGCCCACGTCATGTGTTGTGTGAAATGAGCGTGCTTTAGCTTGAGGGACGGAGGGCGGCATGATGGGGCAAGGAAGTTGTCGATTAGACCCTTTTGCTGTGGGTTACATGGGGAAAGGCTATCCCAGGCTTCCTCTCTGGAGAGCGGAGAGGATAGGGCACACTAGGGAAGCAGCTCAGAGGACCATGACTTTCTCGAGCCCTACGAATCAGGCGCTGCGATTCCCTCCTCAGCGGCATGACCTCCAGCCGCCTCTTCCTCCGGCCCTCCTGAGGGAAGAGCGCAGCCACCTCCAACAATTGTCCATCTGAGGTGGTCTGCGTGTAGGAGGGCACTCTGGGTTTAGGCTGGGGCTTTTGCCTGTACCCAAAGGGGCCGTCCTCTTGGTAGGGGCGCCAGGCCGCGCCGCCCCCCCCGTAGGGGGGTATGAGGTCTGGCATGACGGTTCTCGTCGGGGGGAGGCTGGATGAAGCTGGAAGCCTGAAGCAGCCAGTCTCTGCACGCAGGTCCGGCCCCATGATGCTCAGACTTGTTCTGTCCGTAAACGAATCCATGCGGTCTTCATAGGCCAGGTCGGCCGGCGCCGAGCATTGCTGGAGTGGCCAGCCGCCACGATTCTTTCCTCCATTCTCCGCCCCTCCATCTTGACACACCAGCTCACTCTGCAAGGACTCCACTTCTTCTTCCTCCTCTCCCGCGTCCTCCACCAGCTCCTCTTCCCGCTCCTCCTCCGGTTCATCTGAGGGTGGGGGCAAACGGGGGTCCCTGAGGAACACCACGATGACTGTGATATTGTCGCTGGACCCTGCGTCTCGGGCCGAGGCCACTAGCTTGTGGGCCACCATGGCGGTGTCCCCGTTGTTCTCCTGCAAGTGGTCGCTGACCACTCGCACAGCTTCTTCTGGATTCACTGTGTCGTAGAAGCCGTCACAGGCCAGGATCAAGTAGTCCTCGCTCCCGTCCAGGTTGAAGGTGCTGCAGTCAGCGTCTCCACAGATATAGGGTTTGTGTTCTGAATCACCTGTATATACAAAAGAAAACTCAAAGTAACTCAACTGAGAGTGAATATCACAAAAAATATAGATTTCAGAAATTGTCAATTGACCCTTCGCTGTGAGTTTGACTGACAGGCGATCTGACCAATCATAATACCGAATCCGCCTTTTTTTCCGATAAACAAAACAGACAGGAGAGTAGATTAACTTCGGTGGACTTAAACTTGAAAAATGGTGTGTATTTACGTCTTTCCGTGCTTGAAATAAAGTACCTTCTGATGTTCATTCATGTTTATTTTGTGCTTGAGGTAAATATAAAAAGAAGATCAGTTCAGGTGCCGCTTGAATTGAGGCACTACAGCGATCTGTCACAACACATTAAAGAGCCACAAAACAGTATTTATTGTTTAAAATTCTTAAAATGACAAAATTTGAAAGCTAAGACTTTGTTTCATACCAGAAGTAACCTGCTCTGTCTTGTCTGTAGGTGCGCTGTCAGTGTCCTCTTTGCTCTGCAATGTATTTTTCACTATGTGAGAACATAAGTGCAGCATGGCTTGTCGGACATAACAGTAACTAAGGGGGGCGGATCTTGTCTTTGTAAAGTGTCAATTCCTTATTGTTAAATATATTAAAAGTCATTATAATCAAATACTAGATTTTAAATAAAATTAAGTTTTAGTAAAAACTTTTTCAACCAATATTTTCACTGCTGTAACGCACTTGGATTTTTTAAAATCACATTAAATTTTTTTTTCAGAATCACCAATACTAAACTGCTATGCAAATAATGCCACAATGCAAAAAAGGCAAAAATGTGCTAAAATATGTGACCCTCTCTATGAAATCCAGGCTAAAGTCTCAAAATCTAATTATGAGATAAGCATCAAATTTGGATTTCAACCATTAATTTCACTATAATTTCAATCTTTGACATGGCCTTACTCAGTCAATATTAAAGATATGAAGGTTAAATTTTCACAGAATGTTCTTTACCTTATGAAGGATGATTTTGTGTAGAAAACAGTAAATCACAAAAAAATGACTTTAGCTGGGTTTTCACAGAGAGGGTCACATATGCTTCAATATTTTCGTTAAACTAAATAGAATTTCTTAATTGCATCTTTTGATTTTTTTGAGTAAAATATGACTCGGACATGTTCTGGACTTGTTTCATGTTTGTAAAAGACTAGTTGTCTAAGCTATGGCATAATTAGCCTCACTTGTCCTATTTATGAATCAAGAGCTTTAAGGGAATTAAATGCTAGACTGATAGGATTATCTGATAGATTAGCCATCAGCATTTAGGGAGTGAAACGGTTCCTGGGCAGGAAGTCGTGGGAACACTGCCTAAGGATTTTGCAGGAGGTCAGTCTTTGTTATTGCAGCAACATTCATTAGCCTGAAAGCTGTAATCTTACACTGGCTATGTACATACTGTAAAGTATACTGATACATTATCAATAATTTATTGAGGTGATGAAAAAGTTTGTACTCTTTTCAACTCCAACCACACAGTTGGTCTGATTACACAAGTTTTGAAACAGTACAGTGGTTTAAGTTTTGACAATAATCAATATTATTTTTCGAAAGTACACAGACGCAGCTACTGATTTAGAACAAGTGGAAGCTGCACAATCTGGTTACATTGATTAAATTGAGTCTGTGCCAGGGTTTTCCTTCTAAAACACCGTCTCCTTCATTCTGAAATCCATGGTGTGATGATAATGATGGTTTTCTGCTGTGGCCTGTACATATTGTGTAAATATGCACCCACTGACCTTTAGTTCACTTTCACTTACAAAAGATTGTGCCTAAATACGTGAATATCTTGAATGAGCACAAAAGAAAAAGGCTTTCACAACCATCTTAAGGAGTTTTTATCTCTCTTCTCATGCCTTTGGCTCAATTACTGGGACTTGCGAAGCAGTATTCTCTATAAAGCTGCTTTACAACAATAATATATGCATTGAGAGAAGCACTACTCACAGCATTTTACACAAAATGCTTGCTAGAAATACAATCAGGGCTGTCAGTTTAGCTTGTTAAATTGTATATTATAATTTGAAATGTCCCATACCGATGGCTCTTGACACGGACAGGCTGCCATTCACCCTCCATGTGCCGAACCAGATTACACACCCACCCAGAGCTTCAATCCTCTTTTTCTCATCCTATACAAACACATAAACAAACAAACAAAAAATATGGTCAACAGGAGTCATTAACCATAACAGCTAGTGTCATGTTCAGTTCAGTGTCAATTAGTGAAACTCTAATCGGCTGAACAGTGACTTACATACAGTTTCATTATATAGATAAAGCTCCAAAGACTAGGCTCAACAGATCCACTCTTGGGAGTTTGTGATGTAACACAGCTTTGCTGTCATGTGACTTTTGGCAATTGAATGGACTTGCTAAAGGATATCCCACACAAAGGGCTCGACTGAGATAAAAACGAAGTTCATATGCACCAATTAGGACCAATCTAAGACTGATCTAAGATGGACTTGGAACAGCAGACCATTTTATACTGGTCTCCCACTAGTTCAAATTATGAAATTAAATTAAATAAAACATCAAATTTGTATTAAAATATATAAAAACAGTGATAATAATAGTTTTTTGGCACATGGACTTGGAACAGCTGACCATTTTATAATGGTATCCATCTATTTTAAATTAAAATAAACATGAAAAACTATATTAAAATGTATTTTTTTAAAAAATGAAATGATAAGAAATAGCTTTGAGTGTCTAGTCTTTCTCACCTCTCTGTCTGGTTTGTGTGGTTTCATCAGCTCCACCGGCTGACCTCTCTTCACCATCATGACCTGTGAGTCACCCAGCCAGGCCACATGCAGCGTGCGACCCCTCAGAAAGGTCACGACCCCTGTGGTGCCACAGCGCATGTTCTGTTCCAGAGATACGGAAGCATAGATTGTCAATACAAAAAGGGCTGATATGAACATCTTGATGTCTGACAGTGTTTGTGGGGTAGGAACTCACTTCACGTGATGCCTTCTGTATGAACCGCTCATCTGTCAGTTTGAAGGAGTGACACAGAGCCTCTTTAGGGTCTTGACTGAACATTTCTTGTCTGACCAGGTTTACGTGCAGGTGATTAGCGGCATAGATGGCAGCATCCAACCCGCCGTGACCATCAAACACAGCGAAAAAAGCCTGCTCTTCCTGATCCTAAACACACATACTTTTCTGTTAGCTTCACCTCATAAAATGATTGTGACAAGTAATGAAAATTAGAGATGAATTGTTTTTTTTTTTAGTTGATTATATCATTATTCAAAGCATTTTCTTACAGTTGTTGTACTAAAATAAATTTTACTGTTGTTATTCATAAAATAGCTTATTGCCACATAAAAGACCTCATAATCCATTCTTAATTGAAATAAATCCCTGTAAATGTCTCTCAATCCGTGCGAAACAGAAAACAAAAACATGCCAACCTCTGGCATCCAACAGATCAGAAGCTGTTCACAAATCAACTGCAGTCAACGTAGCGTAATGAAATACTACACATGAGAAATATATGCAAATGAAATGTTGGTGCTTCCTCTTGTCGATCGGTTTTAATTATCAGCAGCTTACGAATTATTAAATGGCTTAGTTGCATAGCAGGGCTGGTCAAATGGGATAAGCTCTCACTGGTATAAATAAGGATTTCATTATAGAAGAATCCCCGAGCTGCCATTACTGCGACACTGTGTCAACGCTGCACCCGAGCGTCTCGGGACAACATGGAAATGCTCACATTTAGTTTAGGTTTTTATGACATGTGGATGCATACAACAACTATTTTTATTTATTGTGATAATTTCAATGTAAAAAAAAACACTATTTAAATTAGATAATACATCAGGCAATAGTTTGCATTATATGCATATGTGACAAACGTAATTGTTTTTGTTCTTTAAATTTTTTATAGAATTTTTTATCTACTCCAAAGTGTACTCTTCAGTGTGCATCATTTAATTATAATGGGAGCGTTCTAGTTTTGTCATGTTGCTCATGTGGAACAGCACTGATGTGGAACAACAACTATGTTTATGTTTCTCTCTCCGTAAATGCACTGAATGATGTCCACTTATGTCTGGGACTGGCCTCTGATCTGCTTCTGCCTAAGGCAAAGGGATGCTAGTGTTCGCAAAATAATACCAGTAAAAGCCCAGCATTTATCAAGTGGCTACCAGATGTGACAGATGAAGTACTGCCCCCCAGAGTGTGGTAGGGAAGAGCGCATTGATGAAACTTGCTGCCATCAGGACAGAATATTCCCCACAGTCGTGCTTTAGGGAGGGTCTGTTTCATGCTACAGTGGACAGCAATGCCACAGCGTCTGCTCTTATTAGAGGAAGAATAGCCCATACATCTCATCTGAAACATCAAGTAGATCTGGACGTGAGACGGCAAATCTTATTGCTTTCTGGTGACGGAGCACATTCTCGCTCGACTGGAAATTACACTGGCAAACAGGAAAGAAATTACATAATGCTGTTTCAGGGATGTTAGGTTCAACACAACTCTACTATGATGAAAAGTGATGTTAAGTGTATTGGTGCTTTAGCATCTACCTTGACTCAGATTTGTATGAGCTATTTGTTACAGTGTGGAAAGCTCAGCAGAGACTTTAAAATGAGTTTTTGATGAAAAGCAGTCATGAGCTGCTGGACAGCCTTAGTATTCATGGGCTGTTAGATGCCTTAGAATTTGCCTGTGGGTCAGAGCTGTGGCTTAGCAGCTCGCGCAGATCCTCAGACATATTGAGCCCTGGTGCTCATATGGGTGCTGCTGGTTTAAATCCATTGTACATTTCCTGATCATTTTCTATCATCTTTTCCCAATCAAAAGGGGATGTAAATTAACTTTAGAGAAGAATTTACCATGGAAATGATCTCTACATTCATAAAATAAATACAATGTGTTGTAAGATTTTTTTGGAGATACTGTCTGACAAATATTCCTTAAATAGTTGTCCTGAGAAATCATATTTGTCTCTATGACAGGTACTGTAAACAGCCATAAAATAAATAAAATATTGACTCACAGAGAAATGTTGGATTATTTGGTGTTTATTATAAACTACAGTTTTTTTCATGCTTTTGAAAGCATTGTTTACGCTCAACAAGGCTGCATTAATTTGATCAGAAATACAGTAAAAATGTGAAATATTATTATAATTTAAAGTAATTATTTTATATTTTAACATATTCTATTGCAATATGTTTTAAAATTATTCCTGTGGTCCAAATCTGAATTTTCAGCATCATTACTCCAGTCTTTAGAAACATACAGTAACCTTCAGAAATCATTTTAATATGTTGATTTGCTGCTCAAGATACATTTCTTATTGTTATCAATGTTAACAGTAGTTGTGCTGCTTTTTTTGTGGATTTGCTGCTTTTTTTCTGCTATATTTCTGTGGAAACTGTGATCCTTTTTTTTTTTTAAGGATTCTTTGATTAATAAAAAGTAGTGCTGTCAAACATAACAAAAAACAAAAACAAAAAACAATTAAAAATTGCACATTTTTTTCTGAAATTAATCTCAGCTTACATTAAAATTTTTAAATGTACTTTTATATTGCAATAATTTCACATTGAATCCTCAAATTAATGTAATATCAACATAAAGCCAGTATATTTTGAATGCCATATTTTTTAAGACTGAAGTCGAGTATCACTGATACCAATATTACTGATGTCTCTAGGAAATTGTTCTTTTATTTCCTAATATTTAACCATTTGCTATAGCCATTCAACATTACAGTATATAACTTAACTTACAATAAACTTCTAATTAAAACAATCTTCACATAAACCCATTATAGTAAATGTCATATTTAGCTACCTGTGATCTTCAGCAAGTAGTTATCAATAAGTTATCAACAATAAATTCTAAATTAAATATCGATGAATCCTTAAAGCTACAAAGTTATTGATTTCCATTTTTCTTTTGTTCTTCGATGAACAGACATCCAAGCAGTTGGGTTATTAGGTTATTTGGCTGCTATTACTTTAAGAGCGGATCTGAGACACATGCTTGTAGTTTCATTTGCGCTTTAATATGCAGTGATACAGGCTATAGCGTGCTTCCCGCTGTATTTGTGTGTGCAGTTTAAGAGCATGCACTACGAGCACAGTGTATGATATATGGCCTCACAGCATCTCATCTGACTGCAGTTAACGTGCTAATTTTGACAGCACTAATAGACAGTTAATAGGAACAGCATTTATTTGAAATCTTTTGTAACATTATAAATGTGTGTACTGTTACTTTTGATCAATTTAATGCATCCATGCTGAATACAAACACATTTCTTAAAAACAAAACAACTTACTGACCCCCTTTGAACAGTAGTGTATATTATATTTGGTGAAAAATAAAAGGTAATTCAAAGTCACAATCAAGGTCATACCTGTAGATTGAAAAGTGTGTTGAAGTCAGGAATGACGACATGTTTGTCTTCCATCTTTCGGCGCATGTTTTTAATAGCGTGGATGGAGGTCTCGTAGTACGGCAATTGGCGGCGGCGATACGGGAACTCCTTTAGCCAATGACCACACGTCTCGCATAGCTTATTAAAGACCAGCCGGGCCAGCTTCACCGAATCAATCTCTGCCGAGGCAAATAGCATGTTACATGTAAACACTCTGAGCTGCTTTGATTCCGGATGACTAAGCTGCCATTCTTTCATATGTCACAACAGTGTAAAAAAAACACATACATGCACCATACACAAACAGACAGTGCTGGGTTTTTTTTTTCTCACAAGCTAAACAGATTTGACTGTAATATCATATTGGAAAAGAAGAGTGCATGAGCTGCTGATTAAATGCACAGTGGAAACGGAATTGAGGACAGTGGGCAAAAGAGGCCATCTGCCAGCTGAGAAAGAGAGAGGAGGTGACTGGTTAATGATGATGGGATTGTTCCAGCTCTGGTCTCTATGGACTAAAACTGACATTCCTTCGTTCTGTGAAGTTCTCATCAATATCTCTGAAGCACATGGTCTCCCTTCACAAACACCTGTGATCTACATGCTGCTATTTACGCCCTCAAAGCTTTTCAGATCCTGATATGACGCATTTGATGGACAACTAACCCAATTGCTTTGTTGTTTTAATTCGTGTACAGAAAGGTGCCTATTAAAGGGATCGTTTACTTAAAAACGATAAATCTGTTATCATTTATTCATTGTTCCAAACCCACATTCTGGCAGATCAAAACACATCATGTCTGGTCGAATGTCAGATGACACCAATTGCTTCTTGTTCTCATGTCTCTCATATTAGAAAACGCCAAATTTGAATATCTGGAAGACTTAAAAGATAAAAGGAATGAATTTCAGTCATTTGTTACTTAGGGCCCTATCATACACCCGGCGTAATGCGGCGCAAGTGTTTTTGCTAGTTTCAGCCCGACACAGTTCTCATTTTCCCGACCTGCGCCGCGTTGTTTAAATAGCAAATGCATTTGCGCCCATGGGCGTGCTGGTCTAAAAAAGAGGTGTGTTCAGGTGCATTGTTGGCGCGTTGCTATTTTGAGGAATAGAAAATAGACTGCTCTATAGACCAACTCAAACCTGGTCAATTGCGCAGTATTTTTTGTTATTTAAAGAGCACAAAATGCGCCTCTGGTAGCTGGGGACTACTTTCAGGCGCTGCGTAATATCACTGCGCCTGCTGCGGCCATGTTACGGCAGCAAAGTTCCTTGATTATTACACCGGAATGAGAGTAGTTCCTAATCATATCAGCCTAGAAAATCGCAACTTTTCATTTTCCGCCAATCTTAGTACACGATATAACTACAGAAGAGTCAAGTTTTAAATAGGAAAACGATCGAAACTCTTTGATCATTTTTGAACGCGATGCTACTGGTCTAATCAGATTCAATGATCTATGCTAAGCTATGCTAAAAGTGCAATCGCCAGACCCGGAGATCGGCTGAATGGATTCAAAAAAGGTAAAACTCAACTTATTAACTCTGGGGGAGTTGGAGAATGAGCCTATTTCCAAAAAAAGTGGAGTGTTCCTTTAAATAACAAAAAAATACTGCGCCATTGACTTCAGACCAGGTTTGAGTTGGTCTATGGCGCAGTCTATTTTCAGTTCCTCAAAATAGGCGCACAAATGGGCGCAAATGCATTTGCTATTTAAACAAGGCGGCGCAGGACGGGAAAATGAGAACTGCGTCGGGCTGAAACTAGCAAAAACACTTGCGCGGCGCCTCGCACCAGGTGTATGATAAGGCCCCTAGTCTGAAAAAGTGCCGCATTAACATTCTTCAAAACATCTTCTTTTGTGCTCTAATGTACAATGGAGAAAGATAGAAAGTCACACAGGTTTGGAAAGACATGAGGTTAAGAAAATTGACAGAATTCTTCTTTTTAGGTTTACAAAACCATTAAAAGTATCATTGGCAAGCAAGTTATTTGTTTCTCACGCTCATAAAATGTTGCTGAAAGAGTTTGCATGTTCAAAACTTATGGCAAAGTCCCAGATTTGTCTAATGGAGTGTCTGTTTTTTATGACTCCATTTATTGCGTATTTTTCAAAGGCTGCATTTTTGTCTTTGTCTATCAGTCCGCCTCAATACTGCTTTTGACAGATGTATTTTAGCATTGTGTGGACGCAGAGGCCTTTTAGATTGTTTGATGGTTGTAAAAACAGACATTACATGCTCTTTTCTCTTCCCTTAGCCTTTTAGATGCTCTCTTTCTCTCTCTCTCTATTTGTCTTGTCTCCGTGGGCACAGTGTCTAAATTTAATCTGCCATCTCAGGGCTGAG
This sequence comes from Acrossocheilus fasciatus, assembly GCA_036784905.1. NCBI lineage: Eukaryota > Metazoa > Chordata > Actinopteri > Cypriniformes > Cyprinidae > Acrossocheilus > Acrossocheilus fasciatus. Next base: position 18,078,228 of record CM071947.1, on the reverse strand, counting down.
CTGGTGAACAGTATGTACTGCCTTTGCCCTGAGCAGACGTCTGTCTGCCGCCCATTATACTAATGTCAGTCGTTTCCACTGCTACGACTTACACTAAACATACTCTCTGCTGCTGGAATGGGTCACTTCATGTAGGCCTGTTTAAAGGACTGTACCTCCCGTGAAACCCTTTATCAACTGTCCTGGCTGAGGAAAACCAGACTCGGCTCAAGTGGAGTTCTCGTGCTCTGACGTATTTTTGAACAGTGCTTAAACTCAACACAGATTGCAGTCCATCTGGCTTTATAAATCTACCATCCACTCAGGAAAGTGTCTGGGATCAGCGTGCTATGTGAATGTCTGCGCTAACTCGTGACGGCAATAGTTGGATGTGAACCACAGAGAATTATTGCAGCCTTCATGACTTGCCGGAATGATTGTATTTATGAGATCAGTGCACATGAACGCCACCGCAATGTTGTAATTACCAGTGGGGAAAGTCTGAATTTTCTTCCAGAGTTGTCGTATATCTATTAAAGTATTATGGCGGAAATAAATTGCTGTCGGTCACAATTAAAGATGAAATGAATAATTTTCCTACTAACAGAAGAAGAATTGTAATCTGTTTGGTTGAACGGGCAAACCGAACTACATTTCCATTCTCTGTGGCAGCACAAGAACGTTAAAAAGACTAATAAAATATATATTAAAATTCTATAATATTTTGTCAATATAAATTGAAAATATATAAACATATACAGCGGTATGAAATATAAAAATATAAAAACAATATAAAAATAAGATATTAATCTTTTAATGAATTTTAATACTGTAATATATTTTTAATAAAAATAAAAAAATTATACATTACGAATACTATACATTTATATATTTTTTATAATAGATTTATCAAATCTATTTTTGTCTAAAAATAGATTTTAGACAACAGAATAGAATTTTAATATCTATTTTATTTATGCATTTCAAATATATTAATTATTTTTTGTTAATTTTACAGTATGCTGTATAAATAATTTAAAAACATAATACTAAAAAATTTAAATCATTATTTTAAATGCTATATGTAAATTCAACCATTCATGTCATGACTATTAAAATGATTTAATATATTTAAATTATAAGCGTTTTAAGTGTAAAAATAAAGGAAATGGGCATGTACAATTAAAATACGCAATACTGACCAATACAGATTTTAAAAAACAAATATAGGCCAAAGACCAGTATGATACTAACATATTTCACAACATAATGTGCATCATCATTCGCATGTCAGGCAACATCTGTCCTCCATAAAGATTGTAATATATTTTCATGTGGCAGTTTACAGTTATTGCTTCAGAAAGAGTTATCTGAAGTGAAGGGGGAAATGAATCAGATCAGACATGATATCATAACAAAAAGAGGTGTCAAATATGAATCGATCTTTCGAGCTCAATTAGACCTGCTCCTTTCTAAACCAGCCAAAACTGTGGCACATTAGCAGCCGTTCTCACCTCAAATTCCTTTGCCATTTCAATTCGAATATAGAAAGATAAGAAAGCAATTCAGGCCACCGTTAAGTTAGTAAGTGACCTAAATTTGCAGTTGAATAGGAGGCTTAAAATTGTGCAGAATGGCCTACATTCGGATCAAATATCACAAGATCTCTACTCGATAGCAAGAACTCATTCACTGGCTTTACTGACACTGTGAGACTTCAGATGGATCACGAGTGTCGAGAAAACCACAATGAACTTACGCTAGACTCGTCTCGTTTAAAAATAAGACTTCACTGTGCGAGTTACATTTATGTGATGTGGTTTTTATAGGGCACTTACGAGGCAGTGTGTCTGTGCCATCCTCCACACTCTTGTTGAGATAGTACAAAGAGAGATCGCTTTGCAGGATACTGTCTGCTGTACCACGGGCCAGGGCTGCAGCCAAGGAAAAAGGGCAATTACTGTAAAAGAGAGATGAAGAGAGAGAGAGAGAGAGCTTTAAAACATCTGCCGAGTAGATCACGGAAACATTATGCAAAGGAGCGCTGTCCTGACAGTATTTGATTCAATTTTTTCTTTTTTCAGCACCAGAGCGAGCGCTCGTTTAACATGAGATGATGAGTAGGAGGTAAAAGCAATATGCACAGGTCAAAACAGAGAAAATGGCCAAAGATATCCTAGCTGAAGATGTTCTTATGATCACTGTGCATCAAAAACCTCTTTGCAAACAGACTTTTTTCTTGTATGGGGTGAGCTATTCCTTTAAAAAAGCTTATGGTGTGGAACAAGGGTAGAAAGCTGAACTGTAAGTGTTAAAGCCTGGCTTTTTAACTACTGATGTGAATATCCTTTTAGGGCTTGTTGCTCTGATGGATTGAGAGAGCGAGGAGAGGCACTCTAAAACTAGCATGACCCAAATCCACTCCAGCACTGTGCCGCTCTGAGAGCAGAGACCCCGCTGGATCACTGAAAATAAATACAACTGCACATTATGAAATCAAGAGCCGACACTTAAAGACAAGCCCCGTCATCCCCATAAGAGGATTTCATAAGAGATGATTGTGGAATTCTCATCTGAACAGAACAGGGATCTCCCCATTAAATGACTGACAATGAATTTTAAGATAAGGACCAGAAATCCTATATGTTTGTGAGGCATATTGGCATTATGACATGAGGAATACTTCACTGTAAATATCACTGTAAAACCACACATAGTTTTCAGTTGGAAAATTTCTTTCGTTTTTTTTTTTTTTTAAAGTCTATTATGCCAACCGACGCTGCATTTATTTGATCAAAAACACAGTAAAACAGTAATATTGTGAAATAGTACAATTGACAATAACCTTTTTTTCTTTAATACTCTCATTTATTCTGAATCTGGTACTCTTATTAATATTTCTTATTATTATCAATGTTGATAACAGTTGTGCTGATTAATACTGTTGTGGAAACTGATTTTTTTTTCTTCTTCAGAAATAACAGCATTTATTTGAAACTGTCATATTTTGTATTCATATAGTAAATAAAGTATTAATTTATTTTTGAAAAATCTTAAAATTCTTACTGATCCCAAACTTTGGAACAATATATATTAAAGCAAATCTAACAAAAAAAACTATTTCATTAATGCTCGTCCATTAACTGATGAAAAAAAAACAAAAAAACAACAACATGGTCTAATGCAAATAATTGGTGTTTCCAACTGTGGAAAGGAACAATTATCTGGCACAGAAACAGCAATATTGTGCAATAATACAATTTAAAATGACATTTAATTAGTTTAATATATTTTAAATCGTAATTTATTCTGAATCTGGTGCTCAAGAAACATTCCTTATTAGTATCAATGTTGAAATCAGTGCTGTGCTGCTTATTTTTGTGGAAACTGTGATCCCCCCACCCCCCCCACCCCCCAAGAAGAACAGAACTTAATTGAAAAATTATATCTTTTATAACATTATAAATGCCTTTACTGTCACTATTGATCAATTTAATGCATCCTAGCTAAATAAAGTATTAATTTCTTAAAATTCTTACTGATCCCAAATTTTTCAATGCTATATATATAGCAATCGCAAACCCAGAAAAAAAAAATTAATGCTTAATGTTTCATTAATGCTTGTCCATTAAAAAAAAAAAACTTGAACAAGTAATTGGTGTTTCCAACTGTGGAAAGGAACAATTATCTGGCACAGAAACAATTTATCTCAGTGAATAAATATGCCTCCAAAATCTTCAAAACGTGTGTCTTGGACAATGTCACTGTGCCATTCCCATCTCCCTCTGTCTGTGAGGGGCTTCAGCGGCGTTTGCCAACATTCTGTTGAATTAATAGCCTCAGCTGTGCCCTGATGGGAGAGGATAACAGAGCCATCCAATAATGTGATGTCCTAATCCCAAAAACATTTATTATGACGCGCTCAGTTTATGAACGACTGTCTGTAATTAATTAAAACTGATATGAAAGTTTTGCATAAAAGTCGTCAGAAGAAATGAAGATCATAAAGACAATGGATTTGATTTCATTCTAAATCTAAATATTTTACTTTCTAAAGGTTCAGGGTAACACATTTTTCCTGAACGTGGAACGGTGATTTACATTTCCAGACTCTGGTGTTTCTAGTCAAGTTGACGTATTTTCTGTTAAACCTATGAAACATGCCATAATTTTAACCACTATACACCATTATAATACTTACTTATTCTTGGTTACACCTATAAATTGTAAAATATAAAGTATGATCAACCCAGAACTTGTGTTACAGTGCATTATCCAAGCATTAGTCAAGAAAACGTCACCAAAAATGACCGTTATGAGGCATTATGAATGAATATCTTGAAGGGTTATTTCACCCAAAATCGAAAATTAGCCTGTGTTTTACTCACCCTCGAGGCATCCTAGGTGTATATGACTTTCTTCTTTCAGAAGAATCCAATCAGAGTTATTAAAAATTGTCCTGGCTCTTCCAAGCGTTATCATTGCAGTGGGTGGATGTTTTTGTTCAACAGTCCAAAACACGTCAAATAAAGTGCATGCATCCGTAATAAAATTGTGCCTTACACGGCTCCAAGGGGTGAATAAAGACCTCCTGCAGTGAATCCATGTGTTTTTGTAAGAAAAATATCTATATTTCAAACATAATAAACACTTCAGATATCTCACTTCATCTATGTGTCATAAGCGGAAGCCGTTCCGTCGGCGTTGCATGATTAGTAACGAATGCAAAGAGAGAACAAAACCAAACACCGGTCACGAATTAGAAGCACAAACCGAGGATTTGTAAAGAAAAATATCAGAGGATTTCGATATAAGCCAAGAAGAGACTGGTTTTCCTTTGCTAAAGTATGGAAACTTTTGTTCCTTTGCTCTTGTGAACAAACTCACGAGACTAGAATATCTCAGAAGCGCACGCACAACGCTTACGTCCTGCGTCATCCGCCAGAACGGCTTCCATGTACGACAGATAGCGGAAGTGAGAGAAAGTGTTTATTACATTTGAAATATGGATATGTTTCTTATAAAAACACACAGATTTACTACAGGAGGCCTTTATTCACCCCCCAGAGCCTTGTGAGGCACGTTTTATTATGGATGCACATGCTTTATTTAACATATTTTGGACTGTTGAACAGAAACACCCGCTGACTGCAATAATAACGCTTGGAAGAGCCAGGACAATTTTTAATATAACTCCGATTGGTTTTGTCTGAAGGAAGAAAGTCATATACACCTAGGATGCCTCGAGGGTAAGTAAAACACATTGCCATTTTCATTTTTGGGTGAACTAACCCTTTAATAATGATTTAAAATGCTTCCACTCTGGTGGTCACTGCAACGTAAGGCTGTACGGCACCGACAGCTGATGCGCCTGCATAACCATGACAATCCTGACAGCAGCGCCATGCTGCTTGCACAATGTGGGCTGCGCCATGACGATGGGTTGCCGTGGTGAGTGATGTTGTAGTGAGGCAAACAGCCACTATCCGCCCTCAGGCCAGAACACACGTTAGATATTAGAAATCAGAGCAATCTCGAACTGCTTCACACACACATACACACACACACACACACAGTGAACACGAGAGGCTGGAATACCAGCCCAGCAGACGGGGGGGCGGAAAGTGGAGCGTTCTCAAGGACGACTCAATGACGGTCTGCTCCAAATGAAAGATCCAGCAGAGAGATGAGAAGGAGGCTACAAACTAACAGCCAACAGCTTCTTCCAAAAATCATCTAGTCAGTTCACTCAGCATGAAGAAGGGATGAAAGAGAGCTCACATTAATCATAATCCATTAACCCATTACATAATTATTTATACTGTGTATATTGTTTGGATCGATATATCCATCCATCAATCTGTCAGCGCTCTCGGTGTTTATCGATATCTATCTATCCATCCATCCATGATGCCTAACTATGATAACTAACTTTGATGTATGAATCAGATCCTAGGGACACCGGGAGTCTAGGACATCACAGGGACAACAGTGTGCATTAGTGTCCGCCATGGCAGAAAGATGAAAAGATGGGAGAGAAAAGTGACAGTGAGATGGGGGAGGAACTGATGGCCTGAGGAGGGGACGAAGACAGAAAGAGAGAAATGACATGCCAATTGCCATCACATTCTGGGATCCTCCTCCGCATTTCCATTCATAGAAATGCTCTTGCTCTCTCTCCTGCGCACACGCACGCAGCCGTCACTACCTGAGGGGGAGGGGGTGCCGAGGTGGGGAGCTCTGATTGGCTGAGGCTCTCGGGCACAGCTAAGGTGAGCCAATGGGAGACGCCCGTTTCTTTTGCAGCACAGTGGAGTCAGAGACATGCTAAGGAATGAGGATTAGAGAAGAGCCGTTTTTGTCCTCTCAACCAAGTTGCAAAAAATACATACACGCTGCTTTCTTTATCCCCAGACTTCAAAGCACCGCACAAAGTGACGTCTCTGTAGTAAGCTACTAAGATCTCACAGCAGGCTTATATGCTGCCAGAGAGACTGTGAACGGAAATTAAGCATAAATAGAGGTGGTTCTGCACTCATATTGCTTGTGTTTAACAGATTAGCCTGGTTACAGAAGATAAACGCGACTATACAGCAGGAGGGTAGCAAAAAAAAAAGTGAGAGAAGCAGGGATGTGTGTTGGGGAGCCTTGCTTTGACGTCATTCGGAGAAACGAAGGCTCAGCGTGGCTAACACTATATAGTCACACTTTATGCCAGGAGAGAAATGACGCTTTGCGTGCGCACACACATGCACACAGCTATTCACTGCTGATGGACTTGCATAGCATATAAATGCAGCAATCATATCAAGGGACATAAATAAAGACCTCCACACACATACAGAATCAGTTTCCTCTTATAATACAAGAATTAAGCAAGGTACAAAAGGCTGTGTTATATTTTAAAGAGCTTGTTCACAAGCTCTCAAGTGCCTTATTGCTTTAATTAAAACAGATAATGAGTAATAAAAAATATTAGTTATATACACGTAAATAAATATTACTTAAGTGTTTAAATACTTTTTATCCCAACTTAAATATATAAAGACAACTACAGAGTAGCCATTCATACACTGATTCTTGTTATGAGTGTAAAAGCTGTGATGACACTGGCTCGACACATGGCGTACTTTTGGGGCGGGGCTATCTGTCTGTTCAACCAATGGCATAAGGAGGGAAACTTGTGTGAAAACAGTCATTATTTCAGTAAATCTGTTTTATTATAGACTTTAAGATTTTACTAGATGAAATGCATTTTTAGCTTATGGAAATAGTATTTTGTGTGTCTAGAAGAGCCTGTCTTTGTTGCAGTGTGGCTTGGCATGCACGTTCTAACCCACCTACACACACACACACACACACACACACACAAGGCTCTCAAGGGGGTTTCTACTCTTACATTAACTTTCAACCGTCCTTGACTATGTAACATCCACCAAACACTCTGCATCACTTGTGTGTGTGTATGAGAGGATTTTCCTTTTCACACACAGCTGCTCCTCTGGGACTCCAGTTCAGTTTAGCCATAAGTGGCTGTTCGGTTGTGATCCACGGTGGTGATATACTGCCATAATGAAGCCTCATTTATCATTAAGATTAAACTGTGTGTTAAGAATGCCTAAAATGAATATTAAGAAGATATAAAATGCAAAATTCTGTCAACGTCTACTCATCTTCACGCTGTTCAAACTCGTATGTGTGAAACAAAAGCTAAGTTTCTGAGGGCACTCTTTTTGATATAAAAATAAGTAAATGGGGACTGAAGCACTCAAGCACCAAAATGACTAAAAAGAACCATAAATAAATCATAATAATGGTCCATGTGGCTTATGGTCTGTTCCTCACATAAAGCTATCATATGACTTCAGAAGAGCACACAAGACATAAACTACTTTTATGGTATTTTCTTTTTGTCATTTTAGAGCCATTATAGATACATTATATTCCACTAAAGAAAGCAAGTCAGATGTGTCTGGAACAATGTGAGGGTACGTAAATAATGACAAACTTTTCACTTTTTCTTTAATAAGTACGATGTGCCAATATACCGCGTTTAACTGTGTAACACAACACATAAATGGACTTTCCCCAGTTCATGAGAAGAGCTGGTGGGTGAAAATGAGTTTGTGGGTGCTTGTTGATAAGTTGGAGTGTGTGCGTGCGTAGATGACTCAAGGGTTATTAATAGCAGCATGCAGGATTAACACCAAACGAAATCCTCTTCCAGTCCATCATACTCTCTCTCAATCTCTCTATTACACCCACCATCCTCCCCCGCACGCGCGCACACACACACACACACACACACACACACACACACACACACACACACACACACACAACAACAGCAGCCTAAATAAAGACTAGTGCTTGTTCTGGGTCAAGGACCTTCATGAAAACCCCACTTTTCCCATCATACCTCTCCCGCTCAGTATAGCGCCTCAGAGTCACGCTTTCAGAAAGGGAGGGAGGGAGAGAAAAGAGCGATGGCATCATCACGCCCACGCATCGCGCTAACCCACACTTTTCATACTCTCTTCCTTTGACCTGCCTGCTGACGTCGCACAGGTTGAAAAGCTTTGCATACCTTTACCGACAAAGTGAGTAAGAGCTAAATAGAAAGAGAGACAGAAAATGAGACATGAAGATAAAGAGAAAAAGAGGGCTTTATCGAAAAAGACTGCTTTTTGATGTCACAGGAAGTCGGTGTTATCTCAGGTAACAGCGTAATTGGGCCTCAGAGAGCATCTTTGCTACGCAATCTTTTTACAGCACTTTCTAAGGCCCAGACAAGCAGCGTTCAGTTCTAAATGTCACAGACTGTTTCATCTATCATAATTTCTGGAGGCTTTGTTCTGAGGGGCGTACAGAAAATTAAAATTAGTATAATTATGTCCATGCCATTATTTACAGCAAGGAATAAATTACTGGAGAGCTAGAGCTTTTCACTGCCTGTTCACACCAAGAACGATCAATATCAATATAACAATATTAACAATAACTATATTAGAATCCACACCAACGCGCAATAACATTCTGTTTATTATAAGTGCATACTGAAGTTTTTTTTTTTCTGCAACTTTAAATGCTTAAGCTCTTTAAGGTGGGGTGGATTCTGATTGGCTGTTAATGTTTTCATCGAAGGAATTTGTTCTGAAAGTGGTGTTCCTCGGTGTCATTATCGTTTTAGTTTTGGTGTGGACTTCCCAATACTAACAGGATGGAAATAATTATTAATTATTAAGTTTATTGTGTAAATGGCAGTTAAGGTCTTTAGGAAGTCACTGTTCTTTGAAGGAACCCAGGAACCATGAGGATTTGTTGATAAGGCTGCTATGTGCTTTTTAAGGAGTTCTGAGTCAGTTTTAGAATGTTGGTGCAAAAAAGTTCTTACAGTTCACCCAAAAATGAAAATTCTGTTATTAATTACTCACCCTCATGTCGTTCCAAATCCGTAAGACCTTCAGCTAGCTTCATAAAATTACAGTTGAACCACTGATGTCACATGGACTATTTTAATGATGTCCTTACTACCTTGACTTGACTTGAACTTGAGCTTGAGATCTTGACTTGAACTTGTCAGTAGTGTTACTGTCTATGCAGGGCCAGAAAGCTCTCAGATTTCATCAAAAATATCTTAATTTGTGTTTTGAAGATAAACAAAGGTCCTGATGACACAAGGGTGAGTAATTAATGACAGAATTTTTGTTTTTGAGTGAACTATCCCTTTAAATCTTAAGAGTTACGAATTTGAACAAATTAGAACATTTTTGTGTATAGAGAAATGATTGTAGATAAATGATTAAGAACGAAATATGGGGTTTGACAGCTTAAAGACACTTGCCCTAGTGTTCTCGCCCTCCAGTATTAACTGGACCGCAGGACTGAACAGACTTGAGCGCACTTGTGTTGGAATCTAGGCCATCAGCCCTCCAAACGGTCCACAGACGTGGACGCCATGCCATCTGGGCATCATCTCTCTCTGGCAAGGCGGTTCTATGTCCGAGTCTCCAATGGGGCAAGAACACAGTGGCCTGAAACCCGTGCTGGACTGTTGCTAGTGGAGGCTCCAGGCTGTGACATAATACGACGCATACCTTCCCCACTTCGACACCTAGTAGGGGGCTCAAACGCTCCAGGGAGAATCAAAAGTCCTGCAAGCATGTGAAGCGTAAAAACAAAATGAAAGTCACTATCATTGAGAAAGATTCTGGATGAAATACATCAAACAGTGGACAAATAAGACAAATGGGTGCAATGGAAATAGAGAAACGTAAAGCACAAAGGAAATTAGGGCTAAAGAAACCACCTGACTAAAGCCTGAAAGAGCATGTTAGGACAGATGATATGTTTTGCATCTCACCAATTATTTTACATGGCACTGGCACAATAATACTTACTAAAAAATTTCATGGGTTTCCCAATTGGCATCCACTAAGAAAGCAGCTGAAAGTCTAAAAGTTGCATAATCTTACCTGCAGCATAATGATACAACCATAAACAACATAACTGTGATATATATATATATATACACACACAAATCCTCTAGTCTAATTCTATCCATTCCAGCAGCACAGTAGGTCTGTTTAGGTCATTGCTCAGAACTAGATGCTTGTTCTTAATCATCATGTTGATTGTACAATGCCATAACTTAGCTGAGGTGACGCTGCAGTCAGTATAACATCCATAAACAAACAAATACAAAATATAGAGAGGTTAGCCAAATGCCATTGCAAGTTATTGCACCATATACCATGTCCAATCTATTGCTAGGTGCTACTAGGCAGAGGGCGTAATGTGGTCATTGAAGATCTTTGAATGTGTAGTATCTGCCCAGGATGTTCATGAGGCCTGATCAAACTCTTGACAATGTGTGATCAAAGGAGCTACTGTTTAACGCACAGCTCTCAATCACACAGTTCTATTTTGTAGTTTCCAGCAAGGTGGGATATTACCGGATGCTTTTTGAGTCATACGTTCCCTCTGGAATATTTGCTTTTCCCCACAATGCATTTGCCAAACAAATCTCGGTTTGGATTATGGAAAGCAGGGTTTGAGTTGGGATGAACTTTCACTTGGTAATACACCTTATTCGATACTGATATTCGTTTGATTTGGTTGTTAAAAGATGACTATTCATTATTTTAATAAATATCAAAATTTCAGAAAATTATAAGATTGTAGATTTGTCATCAATTTTAAATTCGAAATTCAATTTATTCCATTCATTACAGACAATGTTCAATATTTTCATCCATGAATTAGGAAATTTAAGAAATACATAAAATATACTATAATATATAAAAAATTAACTGAAAACTATGATTTAAAAAAAAATTGAATTATAGTGTGTAAACATTAAAAATATTTAAAAAAAAATCTACAATACAAAAAAAATGATAATGGATTATAAAAATTAAAATATAAATTAAAAATATTAAAAATTAATGTATATATATAAAACATTCCTAGTTTTTTGGAAACAAAATCAATTTTGTCAAGCATTCATGTTGCGGTTAATCGTTGCTAATGGTTTATTTTTTTGTATAGTAGTCAAATGAGGTCTCAAGCTGGCAGTGTGTGGATGCTTGAAAATCTGAAGGATAAATAAGGTGAGCGATGTGGGCTACGAAATGAAGTGTGCAAGTCTATTTGAGAGCAGATGACCTAGTTGAGCCAAGGAGGACGGTAATTTAGGCTGTAGTGACACTGACGCACAGGCCTACCTTCTGACCAAAACTTTTTTCTCCTCCCCTGTAATGCCACTAAAATTTATATTCCACTGCATCCAATATTCAATATCCATCGAAAATTGATTCCACCCACCCTTAGAGGACTGTATTTTGGGCCACTCTCATTGATGAGAGAGGGTCCCCTAAAGACATCACCAAAAACTGATACACTATACGTCAACTACAATTGTAGTTGACGTACACTGCCTTAAAAGGGAAAAAAAAAAACTCACAAAAACTGTCTGCCTGTCAAAAACATGAACAACGTATAAGCATAGAGGGCATTCGCTTTAAATAGCCAGACAAAAGCCTGGTTTCCTTTACAGGCAGTTGCTACTGTGTTTCTTGCTGTTGATAGGCTCTCTCATGAGCTTCTGCGTCCTTCACCTGTAATATTTGGTCAGGAGAACTTTAGAGGTTGCAGAGAGCAATTTCTGAGGAGAAACCAGGGCACTTGGAGAGACTCTACACCTTTAAGTGCACTTATAGGGATGCGATGGAACACACCTAGTTACTTCTGTCCCGCCCGAGCCAATCACGCCACTTGTGCCAAGGTTGTCTCCATGACTATGGCGTTGCTCAGTTCTTGAGGTGAGCTATGTGAATTTTCCAGTACATGGCTCTTGAAAGAACACAAACATCTCTGTTATTAATCTGCCAGTTAATTAACCTTAAATCCAGACACCAGGGCATCTTCATGAATAAATCTTATTAGCAAGGCATGATGTCTTTGGTTTGGTTTATTTGTTCTCTTTAATTCCCAATGGGAGCCTCTGCTGTCTCAGACATTAAAATAGGAAATCTAATCCTTGCTATCAGATGATTTAACGTTCTTCCCTTACAACCATCTACAAAATCAAACAAGCTACTGTACCTTTAAAAACCTGAACCGTATGAAATCAGACCCCTGATCCAGACAAATGCAAAATTAGACTGGGTTCGCTCCAAATCACCTGCAGGACAGCCAGCCAGCCTCATCTCAGGGCACAAACAGAACCTCTCGCCCTATTGTCTTCCAGCCCAGGATTAACACTATAATCCAGAGATTACCATTTGCACTATTTTCCAGCTCTATTTGGCTGATGACAGGCAAAGAGAGTCCGGGATGTCTCGGGAAGCAGCTGGCGCTTCCGTCGCGATTGTTAATTTCGGACATTCCCGAGAAGGAATTAATCAGCGGCGGGGAGATTATTACCCAATACGCCTCTGCTGATTAAGAGTTATGCAAGGAGACATCACGAGCGAGCGCAAGGCCACGACTTTGGAAGAGAGATGCTCAGAACTGCCCTTGGGGTCATCGTCATTGATCTAGAAAGGCGATCAAATTAGTGTTTCCACAAATGAAAGCACAGACACTGCATTGCAGGGGCAAAATAATCATCGTGCCCTGTTAGCACTGCATTTGGACTGTATGGCAGAGTGCAATCACACTAATGTACTTTGGCTAAAGTATGTAAGTTCTGCTCCCCTAGCCTCAGCAAAAATGATTCTCAAACACTTCTCCCATGTGCTACTGGTCAGACAAACAGCAAACTCACGGCACTGGTTGAGTTACTGTCGTCATGTTGAGCTGATCAGAAACAACAACCTTTGACGCTATCAACCTAGAAGTGGTTTACTTTAGTAGTACACAAACATCTACACAAAGACCGTCTGCAAGACAGTTCTTGTTCCAGATAATGTCATTGTTTGGGTGTGTTCAGATCTCTGGAATGCAGAGAGGGTTTAAACCGTTCACTCAGCTGAACTCGTAAAAACACATTTACACAGTCATGTTTAATCACGCATATATGTGACCCTGGACCACAAAACCAGTCTTAAGTAACATGATTATATTTGTAGCAATACCCAACAGTATGGGTCAAACTCATGTTTCATGAAGATATTTTGTTAATTTTGTTAATATTTTGTCAACTGTAAATATCTCAAAACTTCATTTCTGATTAGTAATATGCAGTGATAAGAACTTAATTTGGACAACTTTAAAGGTGATTTTCTCAATATTTTGATGCTTTTGCACCCTCAGATTCCAGATTTTTAAATAGTTATATCTCGGTCAAATATTGTCCGATCCTAACAAACCATACAACAATGGAAAGCTTATTTATTCAGTGTGAATCTCACAAAATCTCACAGAATTTCACAAAATTGACCCTTATGACTGGTTTTGTGGTCCAGGGTCACTCACATACATACATACTCACATGCATAGTCATGGGAAAAAATATCAGCACCCTTGCAATTCTGTCAGAAAATGCAACACTTCTCTCAGAAAATTGTTCTAATTGCACATGTTTTGGTATTCACGACTTCACGTGCTGATTGTTTTTGTTTGCACTGCAACAACACGAAAAAAACAGAAAAGAAAAGTCAAACCTGATAAAATTTTACACAAAACTCAAAAACGGGCTGGACAAAAATATTGGCACCTTGTCAAAATTGTAAGAAATAATTACTTTTCAAGCATGTGATGCTCCTGTAATTTGTATTTAGACACCTGTGGCAAGTAACAGGTGTGGGCAATATAGTAATCACACTTGCAACCAGTTAAAATGAAGAAAAGTAGACACAACCTTTGTGTTGTGTGTCACACTGAGCATGGAGAAAAGAAAGAAGTGTAAAGAGTTGTCTGTGGATTTGAGAGAAAAAAATGTGGAAAAACATGGACAATCTCAAGGCTACAAGTCCATCTCCAGAGATCTTAATGTTCCTGTGTCCACTGTGCGCAATATCATCAAGAGGTTTACAGCCCACGGCACTGTAGCTAACCTCCCTGGACATGGACGGAAGAGCAAAATTAATCAAAAATTACAACGAAGGATTGTTTGAATGGTGGATAAAGAACCCCGATTAACTTCCAAACAAATTCAAGCTGATCTGCAGACACAGGGTACAACAGTGTCAGCTCGCACGATCCGTTGCCATCTGAATGAAAAGGGACGCTATGGTAGGAGACCCAGGAGGACACGACTGCTGACACAAAGGCATTAAAAAAGCAAGACTGGAGTTTGGCAAAACTTATGTGACAAAACCACAATCCTTCTGGGAGAATGTACTGTGGACAGATGAGACAAAATTAGAGCTTTTCAGTAAAGGACATCATGGCACTGTTTACAGAAAAAGAAATGAGGCCTTCAAAGAAAAGAACACAGTCCCTACAGTCAAACATGGTGGAGGTTCAAAGATGTTTTGGGGTTGCTTTGCTGCTTCCGGCACTGGATGCCTTGACTGTGAACGGTATCATGAAATCTGATGATTACCAAAGAATTCTAGGGCGCAGCTTAGTGGCCAGTGTCAGAAAACTGCATCTCCACCAGAGGTCATGGGTCTTTCAGCAGGACAATGACCCGAAACATTTCAAAAAGCACTCAGAAATGGTTACAAACAAAGCACTGGAGAGTTCTGAAATGGCCAGCAATGAGTCCAGATCTGAATCCCATAGAACACCTGTGGAGAGATCTCAAAACAGCAGCTGGGAGAAGGCCTCCTTCAAATCTGAATGACCTGGAGCAGTTTACAAAAGAAGAGTGGTCCAAAATCCCAGTAGAGAGGTGTAAGAAACTCATTCATGGTTACAGGAAACAACTGATTGCAGTTATTTTTTCCAAAGTGGGTGCTACCAAATATTAAGTTAAGGGTGCCAATAATTTTGTCCAGTGCATTTTTTTGGGTTCTGTGTGGAATTGTATCAGATTTGAATTTTCTTCTGTCTTTTTTGGTGTTGTTCCAATGCAAACAAACAAACAAAAAAAAACATTTGACTACCAAAACATTTGCAACAATTTTCTGAAAGAATTGCAAGGGTGCCGATATTTTTGGCCATGACTGTACATACATAAAGAGTTCAGATGCAAAAGTGCTGTCTGAAATTTTCTTCTAAAATGAGCATTTTTCTCTCTCCCCTATATTTGTTCAGTTATTTCACTTTAAATGGCAATGAATTGGTGTTTTTCATTGCCATTAAAGTGAAATAACTGAACATAAACATAGGAGACTAAGAAAAATATTTTGGCTAGAAAAAAAGCATGTTTCAAATAAGTATTTTATATATATATATATATATATAAGTAGAAATATATGTATTTAAAAGTGGGAAGCTTAAGGGAACATTTCTCAAACTGGAAATATTTTGTTTCAACCTTCAAATACTAAAATACATTACAAACTGCACTCCAGTACAAGAAAAATGTTAAATCTTAGATTAAATCTTAAGATATGATCTTAAATCTTATCTGTTTTTGTATCTGAAATATGTTTATGTAAATATACTTATATCTACATCTGTAATTTTTTTATTTGTGGCTTTTTTGGATATTTGAAATGCATATAAAGGAGGGAAGAGAAACATAAATTCTAATGCGAATTAGTAAAATAGTACACTGTAAAAATTAAAATAGTTGTAAATTCAAAGTTAAGATTATAAAAGTACACTTTATAAGAAAAAAAATCTAATTCAGTCTTTCTACTTCAAAATTGTACTTTTAATTCAATGTGTTGCTTGCCAAGTTTTTGAAATTATTTGTGAAATGATTTACTCATTTCTAAGTGAAATTACACCATTGTTTCAATGTACAGTATTATGTGTAGAGTGCTCATTTGAAAACTGGATTTTACCAAATATTTGTTATATATTTTTATGTTATT
The DNA here is from genome assembly GCA_036784905.1 of Acrossocheilus fasciatus. Classification (NCBI taxonomy): domain Eukaryota; kingdom Metazoa; phylum Chordata; class Actinopteri; order Cypriniformes; family Cyprinidae; genus Acrossocheilus; species Acrossocheilus fasciatus. The sequence goes on along the minus strand of CM071947.1, from coordinate 18,061,873 downwards.
TTGCTCTTTCAGTCTCTAATGGAATCAAATGGGAATTGAGCCGAAACAGCACATACCCCAGCTATAATGTTATAATGCATACCAAAAAAAAGTCATAGTTTTAATATCAGATGTGCACTTCAAGAGTAATTCATATATCTTAAGAGCCGTGAACTCATATTACAAGGTTCAATTACCGTATGTGTTATATTTTAGCCCAAATCAAGTATGCAATTATTTTCTTGAGAGTCTACCCTCAGGACTTACTAATTACACACTGGAGACAATTATTGAGAGGCACTGTGTGGTAGTTGCTCAGTTCAGAGTTGACTTTGCAGTTTGCTCACTCTTAGAAATAGCATAATGAAATGTATCTACTTGGAACAGACATTTCCTTTTTAGCATACAAGCCATTTTGACCTCACTCTGAATTTCAGGTAAATCAGTGATAACGTTGTGGATTTGGTTCACTGAACTAAGCCATACCGCAGCCTGCTTCTAAATTAACTGAATTTCTTTTAGTACAGTTAAGGTGATAGAGCTGCGGTGATACGTCAGGGTGCATGATGGGATTTCAAGTGTTTTGATGTTTGTTTTTGAGCGGGGGTGTCCCGAGTTAACCATTTATCCTATTATTTCTCCCCTCTCCCTCGGTAATACACACAAACAGAGAGGAAAGAACGTCATTCGTGTTGCTGATGCATTTTTTTCTTCCCAGGTGGAAAAAGAGGGAAGCTGACTGGTCGAAACCATCACCGCTGACGCCACAGGAAGAGTCAAATCAGTGCGTGTGTGTCTGTGTGTGTGTGCGCTCAGCATGCATATCGCACCGCACAGACAGAGTTTCTGGCACTGATACCTGTCCTTGTAAACAGAGAAGATTGACAAATTGGCTTTACTCTGATAGAAGCAGTCTGACAAACTGCCCCATGTGTTTAAAGGAATAGTTCACACAAAAATGAATCACTTACTTACCCTCATGTTCTTCCAAATGTCTGTCTTTCTTCTGGGGAACATAAAAGATATATATATATATATATATATATATATATATATATATTTTTTTTTTTTTAAGAAAATCCTAACCACTCTTTTCAATAAAATGAAAGTGAAGACAGACTGGGCTTTCAAGATTAAAAAAAAAAATCTCACAATAAAAGTATCATGAAAAGTGGTCCATATGGCTTGTGAACAACAACTACTGATCAAAATTGTGAGGTCAGTATGATTTTATTTAATTTTTTTTTAAATGGAATGCTTATTTTTATTCAGCAAGTATGTACTAAATCAATCAAATGTCACAATAAAGACATTTATAAACATTAAGAAATATTTATATTTCCAATAAATGATGGCTGTTGTTTTCCCTCTATTCATCAAGGAATCCTAATAAAAATATCACGGTTTTCAGAAAAAATATTAAGCAGAAATGTTAAAAAAATCAGCACATCAGAATGATTTCTGAAGGATCATATGACCCTGAAGACTGGAGTAATGGCTGCTGAAAATTCAGCTGTGTCATCATAGGAATAAATGACATTTAAAAAATATGTTGTGTTTTAAAGTTTGACAGCCTAAGTCCTCATTCATTTTCAAACACATATTTCTTCAAAAATTCACCTTTTGTGTACCAAGCATGGAGGTGAGTAAATATAGAAGCAAATTTGATGTAAAGTTTTATATAACTATCAAATGTAAGATAAAACCCCCCAAAAATGACATTTTGCTTTCATTTTTGTGATGCAAGTCAAATTTGCTAAGCTAAGAGTCATGAGACAGCGACATAAGTGGCCTTAAGACCAAAGACTGGATTATGTAATCCACCAGCTGGCAGATCTGTTGTTTTGAGCAGCAAGATCATCTTAGGAAAAACCTGCACAGTCACAACATCTCTACGGGCAAAATGATCAAGCATCCATCAACAAAGCCTCTTCCTCACAAGGCTAATGAGCACACGTAATTTCTGTCCTGTGGCAAACACAGATCTGAACAAGGTCAAGATTGCATGCGACATGGACAAGAGGCTGCTTTCTATTTCCTCTCCCAAAGCCCAGGCTTTCCTCTATAGTTATCCCACTCTAAGAAGCCCCTTAAAACCCCTGGTTTAGTGCGATGAGTCACAATCTAAGCCCCACGGTGGTCCAAATTATTCACAGATGACTCAGAGCTTTAGCAGAGAGAGTGGGGTACATCGAGGCACTTGCCTGTAACACAGCGGCCAGTCGCGGATCTTTGGGGCGGCTCTGCTCGTCAGCACACTGCTTATTATGACTCAGCCCTCACGCGGTACACTCTCCCAGCGCTGACAACAGAAGGCCACTGCAGAGGCGGACCGACGCAGCACACTATCTCCAGTCAGCTAATAGCTCCCTGCGACTCAGAGAGGGCCACGCTGTCACTGTGTGCTTTCTCCTTGTCAGTGTTGTGAAATGCCGTATGAAGAGCTATGGTGTCTCATCTCTATTTCCATGTCTAAAACGTCTTACTCACTATGGACGACAAGCAGGGTAAAGAAGAACCACAGGTGTGCAATTCAAAATAGGACTAATGTGGTTTTCCGCTTCAGTGTTTCGCTTGGTCGAGGAGGTCATGGTGACGTCAAGTACTGAGCTGGAAAGGCTGGAGAAACAGTATGGAGGACACGACAAAATGACAGAAAAACAACCTTATGAAAGCTTTCAACAGAAAGCCTTATGAAAATATTGCCCTGCTAATTCAGCTATAGGGATGCAAGATATATTGGTACCATATAGGTTATCGGCAAATATTACAGACATGCAGTAACTTATGGGCGTCCTCAAAGATTGTAAAGATTGCTCTATGAAAACTGATTCTGAAAGATCTGGATTTTTATAGCTATGGATCGCAGTTTTATTTAAATCTGTTTTTGGAGAGATGGTTAGCGCAAAACAAAAACAGCAGACGGGCTGAATGAAAACGCAAATTCCCTCTCTGACAGCAGGTGGCGCTTACGGAACAGAAGAAATTCAGTGTTTTTACTTGGTTACCGCTGTAAACAAAGCAGCGCTGCGCTTTTGAACATTACGGAAAATTATAATATGCATTATTCGGAGGCAAGATGAAGAGAAACTCCATTCTAAACTTTTCTAAAGACCCCTCAGAGATACATTCATATAAACTCCAACTATATCGCAATTCATCTAACATCTCAACCGATTTGAATTGTCACATATTTGTATCGATTTTTAACCAGCTTGGTGTGCATCCTTTGAAAAGTTTTCAAGCTGAAAATCTTTGATCAAATAAATGCAGCTTTGGTGAGCATAAGAGACTTAACATTAAAAATCATACCAACCCCAAACTTTTAGTTATTGGAATACATACACAATTATGTTCTTTAAAATTTTAATGCATTTATTAGTAATAACAGCAGCCTACATCCACTATGAACTTGCTATGAGTTATTGTCCATGCATGAACAGTGATGAAAGACCAACATGTCGGTTCAGAATTCGATCTGTCGCTGGGCTTCATGATGTCAAGCTGAGACCCTGAAACACACACACACACACACACACACACACACACAGCAATACAAGGGCCTGGACTGAAATGAATGTTCCAAAGCAATGAGTCTTGAAGCGACGCAGGGGGTCATTCTAGTCTGAGGGGGTGGCAAGCAGGCAGCAGAATGTCTCTCGGCAGGGGGGCGGAGGCGCTCGGCTTTGTGTACAAGCAGAGCGTTAGCCTGGAAAGTCAATAGCGGGGCCAGTGTATTAAATATGTAGATGCCAGTGGCGTCAATAATGCAGATTTTCTCATTGGTGGCAGGAGCCACTGTCATAGTACACCAAACGCCAGACACTAAGCTGCTTGACTAAAGTGGGTTTCATGGGCCAGAACTGGATCATGATGTCCACAAAATCTCTATCACGTCCTGACCCAGATGTGAAGTTAAACTTTTCTTTATTGAATTTCTTCCATCATACAGAATGCGGCGTTTACCTGGCTTTAGGTGGCTGAGGTGGTGCCATCCTAAAAGTTAAAGTGATAGTTCACCCAAAATGAAAACTCTGTCATCATTTACTCGCCCTCACGTCATTCTTACTACAATATTTTGACTGTTTTTTGCACCCTCTTAATTTTCACTGACAAAAACCAACTTCTTTTATTCTCCACAGAAGAAAGAAAGTCACACAGGTTGAGATCGACATGAAGGTGAGTAAATGATGACAGAATTACATTTTTTTTTTTTTTGCCAATCTATATTTTAAAGGATTTTGGCATAATCCAACAAATATAAGTGTCCCAAACCCGGACAGAAATCAAGGTCAAAGTCCATGACATTTTACACATGACATTTGCATTCTTTCACTGATTATAATTCTTCTAAACAAATAGCATAATATATATGTCAAGTTGCTTATGTTCAGTGATTTATCAGGGACACCAAAATTAGTTTAGAGCCCCTGGAGAGACAAAACAGTCCTAATAATGTAGCCTGTCTCACCAAGGAGGATTTAAACTGAACCTGCTCTACATTTCAACAACAATTTGCTTATTAGTGCATTTGCATACAGCATCCTGAAGCAATAACCAATGAAGACCACCTTAAAGCAATTTGAACACAGTATAGAGTATACATACACACAGCATGGCAACATACTGATGTGCTAGCGTTACATAACCTGACTGTAGATTGGATTAGCTATCTAAAGACTGCTGGACAAGTAGAGCCATGGACACGTAAGCTGCAAACGTGCTGTAACTTGGAAACTGAAAAATGTCACTCAGGGGTCTTGACATTCCTTCAACTGAAACTAAGTCAATGTCATGACCCAAAACTGCGCTGACAATGCCACTGTTTAACAGAGGCTGGGGGCCATAGGTACAAAATGAATAATTCTGGTTGCATTCAGAAGGTGCAGTTTTGCACTAGCACAGCATGGAGAAGTGGGCTTGGGTTAAGTGCCTCTAGAGACAGCGATGATAGACTGGACTGTAACTAGGATCCAGGTCCTAGGTCAACTCTACTTCATATTGAACATTTCTGTTATGAGCTTCTGTTGGTAACCCTGTTAACAAGGTTCCTGGTTATTTGATTAATGTAATCCAGATTATTTGAAATTACTGTGCACATTAAATTTGGATTCCAAATAAGGGAATTTTAAGTGAACATAAAAATGCCATGAAATTTCACATCACATTTTTATAATGTATTTTTTTATAGTCAAGGGTGATATGCAAGTGCTCCCAAAGAGGTTTAATACATACACCTCAGAGGTTCTAACAAAAATGCAAACATGCACTACTGTTCAAAGTTTTGGGGTAGGTAAGATTTTTTTTCTGGGAAAGAAATAGCAGTAAAAGCAATTTTAAGGTACAAAAAAAATCAATTTCAAATAAATGCTGTTCTTCTGAACATTCTATTCTTCAGAATTCTGAAAAACACACAGTTTCCACAAAAAAAATATTAAGCAACACAACTGTTTCCAACATATTAATAGAAAATGTTTCTTGAGCACCAAATTAGCATATTAGAATGATTTCTGAGGGATCACGTGACACTGAAAAAAGTAACACTTTAAAATATATTAAAATCAATTTTTTTTAAATTGTAATAACATCTCACAATATTAGTGTTTTTACTATATTTTGATCAAATAAAAACCAGCTTGGTGAGCATAATTGTTAATACCATATTTCTTCTCTTTTTTTTTTTGTGGTTTGGCCCATACAATGGTAACCAAAACTGCCCCATTACCAAAATTCTTCCAAATATCTTCTTTTATGTTCCACAGAGGAAAGAAAGTCACACAGGTTTGAGAGAGAGAGAGTAAATGTTGACAGATGACAACTTGTGGGAGAGTAAATGATGACAGAATTTTCATTTTTCGGTGAACTATCCCTTTAAGGTATACATGTATCAAAATGACACTGAAGTGATGTGAACCAAAATTATTGTGAAAAAAGACAATCTCAGTTATTTGTATGCCAATGAATCATGCCTGTGTTTAACCATTAGACTTCCACCAGATGAATATGGCGTGTCTGTGAAGAGCTGAAGAGCTCCAGATCCAGGGAAGCAGTGTAAAGTAGGTCACATTACTGCTCTGCCTCCACACAGCCCCAGTTCTACAGCCCAGGGACTATAGGTATAGAGAGTAATGATCAAGGGAGAGGATACACACACACACACACACACACACACACACCAGCATGCTGTATTGGGTCATCCACTCCAGCTAGTCCACTTTCCCTGTCCTTTATAAGGTCACATTCAGAGGTTGCTTAATGAAACCAGCACACTTTTCTCAGGGCAGTGATCCATATCCATACTGAACAAAAAGGTTTAACTTATGGTTAAACATTACAGCATTACAGGACAACAGGTGCATCTGATCTAGATCTAGACCAGAAGAATTACCCACTTGGGTCTGTATAATAGAGAAAATAATCTGTCAAAGCACTTCAGAGACTATGCTAACCAGCAAAACCTTAGTCTGTAATTCAATTCAACAGCTGAATTTACCTAGCTTCATAATAAAAATAACTTTTAGATTTTAGAGTGAACTTGTTCAAAAAGATTCTGGATACCAACAGCAAAAATGATGTCTGCTATTGTAATTAAAAATTGCCCCAAAACTACATCATTTGCAGGTCTGGACAGAACCAGTAAAACAGCTGGAGAGGAAAATGCAACTAAAGAAGGGAAGGCAAAAGAGGGAAAATGCTGGGAGGGAAACTAATTTTTCAAAGCCAGATTGGAGACATCAAGTGTCAGGATTAAGAGAGATTAAATGTGCCTACAGTTTTTGGCATTTTGCTTAACAAAAGTGGCATTTAAAAAGCAATTTAAAGACTGCATCTCAGCACAAAACAAACTCCTTCAACATTCTTTACTTCACAAATGCAAAAACACAGAATGTATGCAATATTCAACTAGAACTAAAACTATTTTAAAAAATAAATAATAAAATATACATTTTAGAAGGAAAGACTTGAAAAGTTGAAGTACTAAAATGATTAAATTACTAAACTAAAATTAAAATTTAAAATATAAAAAATAAAAGCTAATTCAATATATTAATAAATACTAAAATAACACTGCTAACTTATTGTTCATTTAAGTTTCTCATTAGCATTTACAGAAAATCAAGAACTTGAAAAGCATGTGATCTCGAAGACCTCCAAGAAGAAACACAACAATCCATCTGCGTAATTTGGATTTCTATCCCGAATATTAACGTGTTTGTGCATGCAGAGGCATAAAGCTCTCAGAAGAGGCCTTCAGGCCCTTTGCTTGAGACAAAAAAGGAAATGAAATAAATCAGAGGGAAAAATAAGGAAAATACTGAAAATAATTCTAGCTAATTCTGTTAGATTTCTGTTATTTAAGAAGTGGCATTACTCAAATAATATGTGACCCTGGACCACAAAAGCAGTCTTAAGTCGCTGGGGTATATTTGTAGCAATAGCCAAAAATACATTGTATGGGTCAAAATTATACATTTTTCTTTTATACCAAAAATCATTAGGATATTAAGTAAAGATCATGATCCATGAAGATATTTAGTAAATTTCTTACTGTAAATGTATCAAAACTTAATTTTTGATTAGTAATATGCATTGCTAAGAACTTCATTTGGACAAATTTAAAGGCGATTTTCTCAATATTTTGATTTTTTTGCATCCTCAGATTCCAGATTTTCAAATAGTTGTATCTCAGCCAAATATTGTCCGATCCCAACCAACCATACATCAATGGAAAGCTTATTTATTCAGCTTTCAGAATATGTATCTCAATTTCTAAAAACTGACACTTAAGACTGGTTTTGTCGTCCAGGGTCACATATATATGTTGAACTGTATTATGTAGGACTTTTGTACAATGCTACTTTTTCTTCTTATAAAATTAATTAGCTATCATCTATGGCTAGAAAATGAACTACAAACTATATATTATTGTGTCAAGACCGTAAAAGCACAGTTTCCTGAAAAAAACATATATATTACTTGGCAGAAGAATTTGTTTGTTGTGATTATTATTAATAAATTACATAATTTTTTGAACATTGGTGTCCTTTATCATATATCAAGATCCTCTGCATATCATCTGTCTCTAACATCATCTGTTGTAAAATCACTCTAACACACAGCCTTGAGTGGCTCTGTTAATGCACTGAAGAAGTACTAGCTAATGACCAGCACTAATCTGGACGCCGTGTGCATGACTATCACTTCTGACCTCAACGATATTGCAACGGGACAATTTGTGTGAGTGTTAAATGAACAGTGTCTCCACTGGCGGGCTAAATAAACGAAGCCCTTTATTGCAGAACCTGACCTGAAGGAAGACAGCCCTGGGAGCATCCTATGCTTAAAAAGGGTATAGAGAAGGCCAAGCCATGTGGCGCTGGGGCAGCCCTGATGATTAAGGGATTACCACAGCAAGTAGTTTTCCATCCCAGGAGAGCCCTGCTCAGAGGACTGGTCAGCACAATATTGAGAGGAAGAATGAGAGAGAGGCGAGGGGAACAAACTGAAGGGTAAAGATCAAAATCTTTCTTTGGGCAAAAGAAACAGCGGTCTACATGGCTGAGCAGTCTTAAAGTGATAGTTCACCCAAAAATGAAAATTCTGTCATGAATTACTCACCCTCATGTCATTCCAAGCCTGTAAGACCTTCGCTCCTTTGTTACATTTCTACCACGTTCAAGAAAACCAGTCAGTATCTGGTGTGACCACCATTTGCCTCACGCAGTGCAACACATCTCCTTCTCATAGAGTTGATCAGGTTGTTGATTGTGGCCTGTGGGATGTTGGTCCACTCCTCTTCAATAGTTGTGCGAAGTTACTGGATATTGGCAGGAACTGGAACACGCTGTCGTATACGCCGATCCAGAGCATCCCAAACATGCTCATTGGGTGACCTGTCCGGTGAGTATGCTGGCATACAAGAACTGTTATGCAAACCGATTGTTGCAGCAGCTGTCCGGGTGGCTGGTCTCAGACGATCTTGGAGGTGAAGATGCTGGATGTGGAGGTCCTGGGCTGGTGTGGTTACACGTGGTCTGCGGTTGTGAGGCCGGTTGGATGTACTGCCAAATTCTCTGAAACGCCTTTGGAGACGGCTTATGGTAGAGAAATGAACATTCAATTCACGGTCAACAGCTCTGGTGGACATTCCTGCAGTCAGCATGCCAATTGCACACTCCCTCAAAACTTGCGACATCTGTGGCATTGTGCTGTGTGATAAAACTGCACATTTTAGAGTGGCCTTTTATTGTGGCCAGCCTAAGGCACACCTGTGCAATAATCATGCTGTCTAATCAGTATCTTGATATGCCACACCTGTGAGGTGGATGGAGTATCTCGGCAAAGGAGAAGTGCTCACTAACACAGATTTAGACAGATTTGTGAACAATATTTGAGAGAAATAGGCCTTTTGTGTACATCGAAAAAGTCTTAGATCTTTGAGTCCAGCTCATGAAAAATGGGGCAAAAACAAAAGTGTTGTGTTTATAATTTTGTTCAGTGTATACGAACTGGAAAATGTTCATATAATATTTTAAGGATAATAAATAAATGAAGGATGTTGTAAATTTATACTATTTTGTTAATAAAAAGAATATGGAATCACATTTAAAAACTATAATTTTTTTTAAAAGTAAATTTAGGCATCACAATACAATATAGTGAATGATTTTATGCACAAACACAAAAATCTGCTATAGTAACTAATACAGTAACTAATGCCAATACGTGCTCTTGAAAAGCTTTTAAAGAGTTAAACTTTCCTCTGATAAACTATCAGCATCCCTTTAAGTCTCTGCTATATGATGGCAAAATTGCAGAAACAATTAAATATCCATTATTGGCCAGTGCTGGGTTGTTTTCAACCAACAGGTGTGTTTAACCCAACCGCTGGGTTCGTCCATATTTTACCCAGCGCTGGGTTGTATTTAACCCAGCATTTTTTAGAGTGTACCAATCAATAAACAAGTCTATAAAGATATATATATATATATATATATATATATATATATATATAAGCTGCCGATATATATCATCCATTTCTAGACTAACTTTCCTGTTTTCTCTCAATGTCAGGATACTAATCAAACCATAAATATACTATATAACAAAAAAAACATCTAAATTTCACCAAACAACCAGTTAGTTGTTGGACAACTAGTCAACACTGTATATCCCTAATGTACTACATAATGAACTTAGAATGCAAAATTCTTGAAAAGAACATAATGACACCACAGTGATTCTACCAAATGCCATACCTGATTAAAGGTTTCAAAGCTTTGGTATTTGAAACCCACTACTCTTCTTAAAGGGTGAACTTTGCCTTTTGAAAGTGCAGCGAACTGCACGGCGCACCTGAGTGCGCCAGCACCAAACAGAATGAAAACGAGCCCCCGTCCAACCCACTCAGCTTAATTGCTCTGCGACTGCGGAGAAGCGGGGAATCAATCATATTTCCATTCAATTAGCCAGCCAGCAGTTTGAGAGGAGGTGACAGACCTCTTTTAAACAAATGAAAAACAGGCAGGAAGATACAACCTTGGAGGACCTGTGAGGGAGATGCTGCTGGCAGCTCTATGGTCAGGAGAACGTTGCACAACGCTATAAATGCTCAGGTTTTTGTGGTCCAAGGCTTACATAACCTGGCACAGGTGCTGTTTTTTTGTTTTTTTTGTTTGTGATGGACAGATGAAAGCTTGTTGATGTGATGAGAAATCCAAGAAAACACACATATTATAGCGCATTACACTAACACCAATCTGGAAAAACATTTCAGAGGCAGATCTGAAATAACATGCATACATCTTTGGCATTTGTACACACTGTCCCCTTTGAGATGAAGCACCCTGATCTCTGAACAGTGAAAAAAAGACAAGACAATCTGGTCTTCAACTCTCTCTTATCCACTCCTGACCTCCCAAGAGGCACATTTAGGGAAAAACGAAAAAGAGAGAAGACCTTAAGTCGAGTCCTAATTAATATCTGGCCCAGAAAACATCATTCAGAAGTGCAAATAACAGCTACGGATGCCAATGGTGGTTTATAAGTAATGACTTGTGAATCCTTGAGGAGCGTCTCTCTCGCTCTCTTCTCTCCTCTTGGCCACTGCTGTCGGCCTTGTTTGTCCCTGTGCAGTTCTAAATTTGTCCATATAGACAGTCGAAGCGGAGGCTAGTTCATTCTGCCGTCAGCTGAAATGAAAACAAGCTGAGAGGAGCCACACTCGCTTCTCTTAAGTGTCAGGTCTGATCACAGTGGAGATGAACACACAGTCCTAGAGGCCTAGGGGAGGCAATGAGCTGGATTGATTTATTGATCAAATATTCCTCACTGCGTTTTGTGGTTTCAGCTGCGGGCTATTACTCAGACAATGAAATTCTATTACAGGCAATAGGCGAGCCGCAGGGGTTTAAAACGTTGCAAAGATCTGATGGTATTCTGAGCACTTCAGAGCATGCAAAGGACAAGTAACGTACTCTACTCTACTCAAAAACTACTTTTAACCTTGACAAGTCCTAAAAATGTGAAAAAAGGTGCAACAGACAAAAATGTCAATCTGCAGGGAAGTACAAATTATTGCGAGTGATAGAGAGAGAGAGAGCTAGATAGATAGATAGATAGATAGACAGACAGACAGACAGATAGACAGATAGACAGACAGATAGAGAGACAGATAGACAGACAGAGATAGACAGACAGAGATAGAGAGACAGACAGACAGACAGAGATAGAGAGACAGACAGACAGACAGAGATAGAGAGACAGACAGACAGACAGAGATAGAGAGACAGACAGAGATAGAGAGACAGATAGACAGACAGAGATAGAGAGACAGACAGACAGACAGACAGAGATAGAGACAGACAGACAGACAGAGATAGAGAGACAGACAGACAGACAGACAGACAGAGATAGAGAGACAGACAGAGATAGAGAGACAGACAGATAGACAGAGATTTATTAGATAACATAGTAAACTAAAAATAAAAACTAGGCTAAAATCAGTTATTTTAAATGTTACAAGTGTGTTTACATTTTAAGTTATATTTTATGCTGTTATTAAATTATTAGTGTTTTAAAAACACCAATAAAAACATGCAATATAATGTATGAACTGGGGAAATGAGCATGAACGGTTAAATATTTAGTACCAACCAAAACAAAATGTTTAAAAAAAATAAATAAATAAAACACCTTGGTAACTTTATGACTCATTAATTAACTACATTAGTTAACATGAACAATGAAAAATACTTAAGCATTAGTTGATGTCAATTTTAAAATTGGCAGATACATTATTAAAATCAAAAGATGCATCTGGTAATATTTAATAGGCCTGAGTTGAGCTAAAATAAACTCAGTTATATTTTTATTAAGTAACATTAACAAATTTTAAAAATGCTGTAACAAATGCATTACTCATTGTTAGTTTATGTTAGATAATGCATTAACTAACATTAACTAACGGGACCTTATTGTAAAGTGTTACCAGAAACTAAAGTGTTAACAGTTCATGATTACCAAATATGGTACCAACATACCCAATAGTAACATCTGTGATAAATTAAGCAACATATCATGTAATTAGTTTGATTAAAATTGTAAACAGCTCGACATTGATAAATGTAAATTAAATAAAATAAAAATACATTTAGACAGCACACAACAGACACTTTACGGAGCCTGAAATAAATCTAAATCTGATTATAGCTCTACAAAAGAAAGTCTGGACGTGATCGGAGCGGGAGGGGGTCATCTGAAGCGCAGCTGCTGTCAGTGTGTATCTGAAGAGGAACCATACTCTAATGCCATGCCAAGGGTGCCCGTGGCCACACTGACCCAGATGAAAAATAGCATCCTTTCATCTAGACAACACCTGGCCACAGATACATCGTCTCCTCGCATGAAAAAACAATACGCTGACACATCTATTTGTTTTCCTTAATTGTTGGATCAATGTTATCATGACCAGACATCAGAGGACGATCCGATGCGGATGCTGATCAAACGCTGATGATGAAGAATTTATGAGAGAACAGCGGTTAAAGAGACAGTTCAGCCAAAAATAATTGGTACCAAAAACAATGTTGTAAGCTTTTTCAAAAAATAAATAAATAAATAAAAATAATAATAAAAAACATATATCAATTCTGAATCCAGAAATATACACAAGCTAGATTATCACTGAAATCCCATATTATAATGGGGTTTATGATCATATTTCTGTGCATTGCTTACTGTGCATTCAATGTGATTCAATGTTTAAATGTCTTTTCTAGGCACCAGAGCTCAAATTCTCCAAAACAATCAATCCTAAATGTGACCCTGGACCAAAAAAAAAAAAAAAAGTCTTAAGTAGTTGGGGTCTATTTTTAGCAATAGCCAAAAATACATTGTATGGGACAAAATTATTTTTATTTTATGCCAAAAATCATTAGGATATTAAGTAAAGATCATGTTCCATGAAGATATTTAGTGAATTTCCTACCGCAAATATAACAAAACTTAATTTTTGATTAGTAATATGCATAGCTAAGAACTTCATTTGGACAACTTTAAAGGTGATTTTCTCAGTATTTAGATTTTTTTGCACCCTCAGATAGTTATAGTTGTATCTCTGATTCTAACAAACCATACATCAATGGAAAGCTTATTTATTCAATTTTGAAAAATTGACACTTATGACTGGTTTTGTGCTCCAGGGTTACAAATTATTAAAAAAGAAACCTAAAAGACAACAAAAAGGGAAACTCCTGCCATCACAGATGAGTGAATGCCACGTATGATGCTACAACATGCAAATCCTCCCCTCTGCAACAGATATTTCCTCCATCATTGATTCTATCATGACACAGCTGTGTGGTGTAGTGTGCCGTTTGTTTCATTACCACAGGCGCTCCCTTGGGCTGTGTGTGTGTGTGTGTGTGTGTGTGTCGCACGTCTTTTGTGCGTGGGTATGCATGTATGTCTGTTTTGTGTAGAGTGTATGTTCATATGTGTGTGGTTTACAGCTGCGAGAGACGGGGGTTTAATGAGCTTCAGGAGAGCGTTCCTCTATCCATTAGTGTCTATCAGGGCTCCCCATTGGCTCGGAGGGCCTCCTCACCACAGGAGGAGGAAATAACCTCCCTTCCCAAACTCCATTTTTAGCCTCACATTCGCCACACATCCTCATTTATCAGCACACAACAACTAAACCAGGCTGTTAGATAATATCGTCGACAACATCATTTTTAATGTCAACTAAAATAGAATGGGTATTCCTGTTCGACTTGATTTTGAATTTAGAGAGAGATAATTAACATACTACTGAATGAAATGCGTTATATTACTTAAAAAGACAGCATATTTTCAAATTAATTGTTGATGGTGAAGAGCAAGTAAAATAATAAAATAAAATTTAGACATTGATGTTTCTTTGAAATCCATCATTGAGTGGTTTGCTAGGTAAAATAAAATAAAATTTAGACAGTGTTTAGACAGTGATGTTACTTAGACTTCCATCATTGAGCGGCTGCAGGGTAATAAAATAAAAATAAAAATAAAATAAAATGCACAGCCTACAATACGTACAATGAAAAATCTGCGTGCTGAAGCACAAACTGTTGAGGAACACCATATTACAATATTGGAAAACAGACCTTTAAGAAGGATGTCAAAGTCAAAGTGATGAACCTCATATGTAGAGGTCCGTCTGAGTCACTATCTCTCTATCGATTGGCTCTATTAAATGATACCCTGCATTCTTCCTACGTCAGAAATATCACGCCACTGGTAGGTTGCCACCATCATCAGAGCTCTGGATTTGTAGCGAAGCTTATTCACCGTGCCGTCACCAACCTCCCCTATCAATTTTTGCTTCTCTTTTTCTTCTTCTCCTTTCCACACACACACACACGCAGCCACCCTCTCCCCGCACTCTAAAGGGAGCAGAACAAAGGGGATCTCCACTTTTCTCCTAGGACTATTATTAGATCTTCAACCCAGCGACAAAATAATCACACGTTCAGCTGAATCACCACGCAGGCAGCGGAAGCTTCAGTCCTGAAGTATGCGAAGCGAGCAAGCCTCCGTTTAGAGCAGAAATAAACTGATGGCTAAATGAAAGATGATGCATTACTCTGGAATACAAATTTGTGAAATAATGCATATAAACCATTCTAAAGGCCATTGCACACTGAATCCGAAATTTCCGCACGTTAAAAAATACGTTTTCGCATCCGTAGCATGCATTTCATAGGAAAGGATGAGGAAAACCAAAAAAAAAAAAATTTCAGACACAGTGTGCAATGACCTTAAAGAAACACTCCACTTTTTTTGGAAATAGGCTCATTCTCCAACTCCCCCAGAGTTAATAAGTTGAGTTTTACCGTTTTTGAATCCATTCAGCCGATCTCCGGGTCTGGCGATAGCACTTTTAGCATAGATCATTGAATCCAATTAGACCAGTACCATCGTGTTCAAAAACAATCAAAGAGTTTCGATATTTGTCCTATTTAAAACTTGACTCTTCTGTAGTTATATCGTGTACTAAGATCGGCGGAAAATGAAAAGTTGCGACTTTCTAGGCTGATATGATTAGGAACTACTCTCATTCCGGTGTAATAATCAAGGAACTTTGCTGCCGTAACATGGCCGCAGCAGGCGCAGTGATATTACGCAGCGCCTGAAAGTAGTGCCCGGTAGCTGGGGACTACTTTCAGGCGCTGCGTAATATCACTGCGCCTGCTGCGGCCATGGTACGGCAGCAAAGTTCCTTGATTATTACGCCGGACTGGGAGTATAGTTCCTAGCCAAATCGGACTAGAAAATCGCAAATTTTGATTTTCCACTGGTCTTAGTACACGATATAACTACAGAAGAGTCAAGTTTTAAATAGGAAAACTATCGAAACTCTTTGATCGTTTTTGAACGCGATGCTACTGGTCTAATAGGATTCAATGATCTATGCTAAGCTATGCTAAAAGTGCTATCGCCAGATCCAGAGATCGGCTGAATGGATTCAAAAACGGTAAAACTCAACTTATTAACTCTGGGGGAGTTGGAGAATGAGCCTATTTCCAAAAAAAGTGGAGTGTTCCTTTAACTGTGGTTTGACAATAAAATGATTATGCATTCGTGCATCAAAGGGTTAAATCAATCTTTTTCACTTTAAGGTCACTATCAGACAAATGATAAACATCCATCCACCATATAACACTCTCCTGGGGACAGATATTAGTCAGGGTCAGTAATCTAGAATAAACCTTGACATCTGAGCGTCTTCGCAGAGATTGGTTTATTGAGCACAGCAAAAATCTGAGTGGGGAAATAGCTCTGAGATTCCCCAGAAAGACTGTATTTGTTTGTGCCAGAGCAAAAGGGATTCTCCACAGCAGGCCGTGGCAGCCTGTTGCTGACATTTGAATGAAATTCAAACACAGAAAACAATAACCTCTTTGTGAGGTGGTCAAAGTTTGTCAGATACAAACACAGTGTAGATCTGTAAAGGCTGGGTAAAACAGGAGCTGGTTGAGCAAATGCATTAAAGGAGGTAACCAAATACTATCTGAGGACCTTGTGTGATTTAGAAATTACCCACCGCATCTGAATTTGGCGTGGCGCATTCGCACGGGATCGCACTGTGATTTTACTCAAATTTACTGACTTATCTCCCGGATATGATGTAGGCTTTGCATAGCATTATATAGAATAAACAGAAGAATCTTTCTTACCGCATGCTGATATACATGCCATCCATCTCCATCTGATCATTCTTTGTTTTTGCTTTACTGATGGTTTTTAGCTTTCTCTTTCTGCAAACTGTATGGTGTATAGCGATATCAAAACACTCCAATTTATATTCTTCACAAAAAATGGATAGAAATGCGCACAGGAAACATAAACCTTGAAAACATAATACACGACCCTGCCAAATCACAGAGATGCCGATTCGCACTGGACCTCGGTGTTCAGCGAAATATGGTAGGTCATTAGCAATATTTGGAATTTTTACTTGACAAATTTGGCCGATTCGCACAGGATTAAGATCACAGACAAGCTTCGCAATTATTACAATTGACTAGAGGTCAACAGGTAATACTAATCCTATTGACTGACCACTAATCTGAACATTCTTA
This sequence comes from Acrossocheilus fasciatus, assembly GCA_036784905.1. Taxonomy (NCBI): domain Eukaryota; kingdom Metazoa; phylum Chordata; class Actinopteri; order Cypriniformes; family Cyprinidae; genus Acrossocheilus; species Acrossocheilus fasciatus. The sequence continues at coordinate 18,044,774 of CM071947.1, read as the reverse complement.
TAAACCACGTCTAATAGTACACAGATTATAATGTCCAATAATATTAAAAATATTCATATTATCAACGTCGAATGAGATTCTGAAGATTTAAATATAATCAATATCTAATAATATTCTGAATACTGAGATTATAATCAATGTCTAATAACATTCAGAGTATTCAGATTATACCTCATGTCTAATATATATATTTTTATCTTCTTTCAAATTTTATTCTGAATGTTCAGTTCATAATTAATTCAGAGTGTTCAAATTATAATCAATTTCTAATAATTCTCTGAATATTCATTTCAGTGTCAAATAATATTCAGAATATAATCAATGTCCAATAATATTTGGAGTATTCCAATTATAATCAATGTCTACTATTCCTTTGAATATTCATATTGTCAGAATAGTCGATTTATTATCAATATCTAATCATATTCAGAATATTCATCTTACAATTAATATCTGTGACAGCTACTGCACTGAAATGCTCTACTCTAGCAGAAAAACACAGGCTAGAAAAAAAGTTACCACTTATGCAAAATATATATTACAGTCACAAAATAGATACAGACGAGGCTTAAACTAAAATATGAAACGTGAAAAATCAATAAAGCACAGCTGAAACAACCTGACTCGGGAAGTGTGCAGCTATTTGGGCATTTGCGCAGCCATTTATCACTAGACCCATTAGATGTGTGTATGAGTATTTCATGCACATAAAGATTCTGCTAGGTTTGAATGGGCTATTTATAGCAAGCCACTGACGTAGTTTATCAAACGTAACCCCTTCCCACAGATCTCGCGCAGAATCCAAAACACCGCGATACCACACCGCTCGCTACACTACTCTTGGCTGTTCGCGCTGAATGTATATGAAGCTGTGTAGACAGGTGTGTCGCGGCATATGGCGATGGCGCACACAGCTGCCGACATCTTGAGAGTAAAAGGTAACTGTGTGCATGAAACATGCATGGGATCAAAAGCAGCCGTGCTCACTTATTTAATCGACTTGATACAGGCGACATGGATGCTGTATGCTCGCTCACATTACAATCTGATAAGCATGTGATCGTGTCAGATCAAAACATATCGATAACAACTGATCACAAAGGAAATGGTAGCGTTAAAATGATTATAACGAAGCGCTACGCAAATGCGGGGAATACAGGAGCTCGCGCCCCATCAGAGGACTAAAGGGGGGGTCATTGGAGAACGGAGGGTGTAGCCTATTCAGAAAAATGGACTACTGTATGGACTGCGAAATTTGTTTGCATTTGTAATAAAAATGTGAAAAAAATTATTTTCATATCAGAATGACTTTAATAGTTGTCATTTTTTCAGTTTCTTGTATTTCGGTTATGGCTACCGTTGTAATAATATCAATGGTATAATGAAACAATAAAGTAATAATCAAAATATTATTATTATTACTATTAAAATTATTGTCACACCTGTAGACTTCAACATACAGCGATATCTTGGCGGTGCACATGAACTGTTACCAATTTGTAAACGCTCATATTTTATCTTCTTTGGCCGGAGCAAAACTTTACGCGTGTTGAAATGTACGAAACATTCTTAAACTGTTAGGTTCCCTAAACAATGAGCTTCTCATCCACAAACACGCAAATAACTGTGCAGGTTACTTCAGCTGCATGAACACGGGAGCAGGAATTAGTTTCCTTTTGTCCTTCGCCCTCATGTATTTATCCTTGCGCTCTTTTAATGTTTACAAACCTAAAACAGCCGCACGCGCATAGTGAGTGAAACAAATGAAGCGCGAAGGTGCATCGGTACTTAACTATTTACACAGGTGCTGGAGACACAGGTCGAGACATTCCCCCTCCACCTCGTCCTCCGAGATCAGGTCCGTCAAGGGGCGCATAGGTAGAGGTACGTCCTCCTGGAGAGGTGGCCTCATCTCCCGCAAGAAGAGCTCCAAGAACCTCTTGAAGGTTTTCTCCTCGTTGGCAGAGCCGGCCATCGCTTCTCATTCCTGGAGAGACCAGAGACAGCTGGAGCCGGGCAAGAAGTCTACACTACTTTGAATCATAGGCTGGAGCGACTCTGTAGTCGCGCGAGTTGGGGAGGGCGCGCGCTCGCGTGAACGGAGAGGGATTCGCGCATCAGACGTGCGTGACGTCACACGGGGGCGGGGCATGGAGAGGAGGGGGGCGAATTAACCTTACAATTAACCCATTTAATCCCATATATTTGTGACGGAAATTTACTTTTGACTTTAAAGGGTCTAAACTGATGATGTAGCCTATTTTACATAAAAGGCGCGAGCGGTTTCATTCCTGAATGTCAAAGCGTCATGTCATAAGACAGACATACTGATCATGTTTGAACGGTCTATTATTGATGTATTTTTCAGGTTTTTCTGTTTTATGTAAATCATGGTAGGCCTGTGCAAACATGCCGGAGCGCCTCTGTAGTTTCCCACCAGTTACAGGTGTGACTAGAAAAAAAAAAAAAAAAAAAAGTTATTTTAGAAAAGACAAGAAGTTTGTTTTGGAAATCCGAGGAGCAAATGCCTACACGTTTCCAAGTAAATGGGAAAATTCAGAGATTAAATGAGTTTTAAAAAGTATAAAATTCCAACGTTGGCTGACCACATAAACAGCAGTTCCATTATTTTTCATAACTTTAAAACATTTTTATATAAAGTAGCCTGTCAACAGTTATTTTAATACATTTTGTATTTTTAAAAAGGTAATTAAAGCTTTAATATTTCAAATAATAGGTAGGCCAATTATACGGCATAAAAACAATTATACGGCATAAAAACCTCGTTTTGTTTTCTCATTTAGCAGTCCATATTTTTTATAATTTAATCAATGCACCTTTTTCCATTTCATATGTAATCTAGGTATTTTTGCACGGGCTGTGTTCTGTATTTCTCTATGCGCAAAAAAAGGATGTGTGTATCGAGGGGGGGGGGGGGGGGGGACCTTTAAAAAAAGTAGCTATACTGAGGTGCGCGTGCTGGACTATATTTAAAACAGTCATAGAGTGAGAATATCAATTTTTGTTATAAATAACTTTCCAGTAGACGTAGGTTCATGATGCGCGCTCTAAACCAGCCTGTTTTAGCCACACACACACACACACACACACATATATATATATATATATATACATACATACAGCCTTAGTTGCGTGCAAGTATGACGTCGGCCAAGCACAACGCGCCTGTGACGTAACCAGCAGCCTATGCTTCATGTTTAACGCTGGATTTGGTTTTGTCTGCATTTTTGAGAGCAAGGTCCTCATTTGTCACACCTTCGAGTCAGTTTCAACGTTATCTCGCTGTTTAGACAGATACCTTTTTCTACCAAAGCTGAAATAATCACTCAGTGAATATTCTTAATAGCCCCGATATCAATACATTTAAAACTGTCACTATGAAAACCTGGTGGCTAGCCCTCAGAAATTTGTTACACATTAAGCTAATTAGGCTACTATACTAGTAATCTATTGAGAGACTGTGATTCAGACGCCGTAAATAATCATATTTAATCGTTTAGTCGAAACGGCCACGGATTACTTCGACAGAGCTCTTAGAGAGAGTGTTTATGAGTGAGAAACTCGGCAAGTGATGCTCTGTGTGCCTGTATATAGGACATCAGAGCTTAAGCTAAAAATAACAACTGTTGTAGATTTCACATCGTCGCTGGGAATTAACTGTTCCGCTCCCAGGCATTGTTAGTTCAGCTGTGGGTTGCCAGATATTATATTTAACCCTAAACATTAAAATGACGGAAAAATTAAAAGATTCTTACATGGCTTAAAAGATAAACTATATTTATTGTGGTTTTAGGACATGCCTTGTTAGTTCAGCCAGGGCTGTTTGATCATATTAAAAGCTAAATTAACCCTTTCAAGAATGCATCAGTCTAGTGTAAGTATGTGTTCAAACAAAATATTATAGTTAGACAACTACAGCTATTGCTGAGACATTACAAAAATGACAGAAAAAACCCCTGAAAGCATCTTTAACGAAAGGGGGTCCCATATTTTAATGTTAGTTCAACTGCGGCTGCCAGATACTATCATTAACCATTAAACATTAAAATGACAGGAAACAATCTAAAAGCTTCTAACACAGTTTGAAGGATTGTTTTTGTTTTAGAATATGTTCGTTTAACTGGGGGGTCGCTAGATTATGTAAAAGGCAAAATTAACCCTTTCATAAATGTACTGGTGTAAATATTTCCACACAACATATTACAGTTAGACAACCACGGCTATTGCAGAGGAATTCAAATGACAGAAAACTTTGAAAGCTTTGTGAACCATGAAGCTGAACTCACATTTGTTGAGTTCAGAATTATCATTATTAAAATGACTGGGGGTTCTATGATAATATCCACCTCAGTGTTAACCTTTTTGAAATCGTAGGGTAACCATACTTTCTGGAAAAATATCATAGTTATCACAGCTATATCTTGGTAACGAAAATGACAGAAAAATTACGAAAGCTTTTGAAATGAGTAATGACTATTGTATTTTGAAACTGGTTACCATGGTGCATATTTGTAAAGAACAACAAAGTGTAGCCTTGCCTGTACAGAGCAATCTGAAACTGTATTCATAGTCAGCTAGTAACCTGTCATATTCATCTTCAAAATTATAGGTCTTAAGGTAAAGCGATGTGTGATGCAGTGACCCAGGATGACACAGCAGTGCAGGAATACCCAGTGTACCGTCCTCCTCACCTGAGAAAGCCTGAGGCCAAGAGCCTGTTAGGACACATCCAGACAGTCACCCATCTTAAACCAGCCCTGACAGACAAATGATGTAATCCAATTAGTCCAGCACTCTGTCTCAGGCAGTTCTTCAATCATGATCTGTTCATGTGTCTAACATGGAGGTTAAAATCATCAAGTACCCAATGTCCCCTTCTTCCCACATGAACATAAAGTGTTTAAGTCAATTCTTCTGCCGGGTGTCTCAACTATCCATTGCCAGCCAAGGAAATATTAGGTGAAGTGCTCATATTTTATCTTTGTCCTGATGTAATGCTGGCTTCCCAGTGCATAATTCAATTACAGTGATGAACCTCACACATATATACGCTGGGAGTGAACGAACCTGGATGATATACTGATATTGAACCAGCACAATCTGCGGCTAAGTTATTAATGTTACTTGGAGGTGTATGTGAGCGGTAAACTCTTTATCTCTATACTGTCACTCATGCATAAATCATGGCAGAAAATCATTCTGATGTGACCTGTGCAACACAATGTACACAACAAAACCTTCTGACTGGGTTAATTAGGGCCAAATTATTCACTACACTATTACAAATTTAGTTAATTGCATATTATGGTACAAAGTTTGGGCCCGTGTGAATTAGGAGACATGATTAACGACTGTCGATTGTCAATTAGTTTGACTAATCACTAGCACTTGAAGCGACACAAAAACTATTTTGCATATATTATATACAGAATATTAGCCAAGTAAAGTGTTGGACAATACTGAACAACAAGAATAGCTTTTAATATTTTTATAAATATACAGTCTTTAACCTGGTCCATCAACCAATTTAAGTTGGAAAGTTTTGGTCACTTTGGAATAGGTTTGCATTTTCAGTGTCTCCACCTAAATTGTAACATTGTCTGATTGTCTGGTGGGACATTTATATTGGATACACTAATTGATGCACCAACACCACAAACAATCAGTATACTATAATTTATTGAATAATAATCCAAGAACTAATCGTCCTTAATTGTGTTTTTAAATAATATATACATATCTGTACATTCCTGTTATGATGGTTTGCACATTTCGAGTTTTGAAGAGACTTCCTACTGCTTTGAAAAGCGAAATGGTCTGCAATACATCTTCAAGACAGATCCTCCATTCGAGGGCGTTTGCTGTGGTTTCCTGAAGGAGATGAGACTGCAGATGAAGCAGTAGTAGGTCTGGGTTCATCTGGGGCATCCCTAAAACCCTGGACCTGTGAGAGATCACAAATATATATGTGTGTGTGTGTGTGTGTGTGTGTGTGTTTATATCATGTTGAGTACTTCAAATAAATGTTAACCGAAATAAAATAAAATATTAAACAACTTAAACTTGTTTTATTTCAGTTAGTTGCCAAAAAAATATTTCTTATTTTTGTTCAATTTAACTCTTAAAGTACTAACTAAAATTAAACTAAAACTAATAAGTAAAAACAAATAGAAATTAATAAAAAAGGCATGTTCAAATATTAGACATATTTAAAATAGAAATATCAAAAACGCAACAGAATTATTAAAACTTTAAAATTAAAGTGAAAACAGAAAATATAAAATGAAAATTCAAAATAAAATTAAAACAAACACCGCTATAGTATATCAATAATCTAAAATAACTAGAAAATAGTGTGTGTGTATGTATGTATATGTATATATATATATATATATATATATATATATACACTGTGTGTCTGTATATATAAATGTATAAGGAGAAATGTAAGGAAATATATTTATGTATGTATGCACGTATGTGTGTGTGTGTGTGTGTGTGTGTGTGTGTGTGTGTATGTATATATATATATATATATATATATATATATATATATGTATGTACAGACACAGTATTATATGTACAGACACACTCTTGTGATATACCTTTATACATTTTCCTTTCATTACATATAAATATATTTTCCTTGTATCTTTCGCACTGTTGAACTTACTGTGATTTGATATTGAATTGTTGCTTCCATTTGACTTGGGGACTTGTACAGGGAGGCGAGCCTAAACACAAAGTGGACAGTGGAGAAAAGCATAAAATGCATTGTTTTTTTCATTGCAGAGTGCACATTCTCTCTCTCTCTCTCTGACCTTGTCTGCTCGGTTTAAAAAGCAAGAGGGTCTGCAGCAATTCAAATGCAGGGAGGCTGAACTGTACAGCCAGCGGGAAGACCTTCAACTTTATGGCAAGAGACGAGAAAGCAAGATGGAGATGCTCTCTGTGCCTCTCTGCTGCCTGCTGCTACAGAGTAATAGACTGGCAGGTATGCAGGATGCATTATGAATAGGGTCTGGCTACAAAAGGCAAAGCAAGCTACTTGTTCAAAGTGATTCATTCCATCACCCACGGAGGTGAAGGGTAAAGAGTTTATGCAACATACTCTAGCTCGCTCGCTCTCTCTCTCCAGAATACACATTTGGCTGAGAACCCCACAGATGTTGGCTTCTATTTTCTAAAGCCACATTTTGCTGTATCAGGTTGAGTGGACTTAAAAGACTAAATCCAGAATAAAAACACAATAAACACCTTCCCACACAACTAGCAAATTAAAAGTGTTTGTGTTTACCTTCGCAGTCCCTCCCAGTGCAGGATGAGCCTCTGCGTCGCAGCATGACCCCAACTCTCACCTGAAGTGTGAATTTTAATTGTTATTCTGTTGGTGAACATGTAAAAAAAAAAAAAAACACTGAATGGATGCATTCGTATCTGTTATGTCCTACCTAATGCAGGAACCAGCTTAGATTGGCCATTTGAAACTCTTGTCGTCATCTGATTGGTCAAAATAACCTAAGAGCACATGGTAACCAAATACAATTATTTTTATTTAAAAAAAAATTAATAAAAATACAAATTTTATATATACTGTGTATAATATATATATATATATATATATATATATATATATATATATATATATATATATGTATGTATGTACGTATGTATGTGTGTGTGTACGTATTATACATAGACCTGTTATTTTAGTATTACTGATATGCTTTTACAGTTTTTGTAAATATTATATATTATATATTAAATTAGATTTTAATCTATAATCTATAAGTTTTTGCATTTTTGTTGTATGTTGTTGATAATTTAATTTTTTGCCTATAGTTTTTATATTTTTTATTGAATAGTTTTAATTTAATATTAGTTAGTTAGTACTTAAAGTAATTAAATTACGAGGTAAATTAAATGAAAATGGGAAATATTGCCCTGACAACCAGCTGAAATAATACATGCTTATGTTGTTTATATTTGTAATATTTTTTATTTTATTTTAATTTAATTATTATCATTATCAATAATTTACACAAATGTGAATATTCTGCAAAAACAATTAATCAAATCTTATATACAGTAGTCAACATTTGAAGTGGATCAAAAAAGTTCATCAAAGTTGTTGTTATTGTTATTGTGGGTATTGTTTTGGTTTTAGGACAACTTTTATGAAAGGTTTTGATCCACTTCAAATGTTGGCTACTGTATATCCTAATCAAATATCCTGATCAATCTCTCTCTCTTTCTCTATATATACACACACATATATATATATATATATATATATATATATATATATATACAGTCATGGCCCAAAATATCGGCATCCTTGGTAAATATGATCAAAGAAGGCTGTGAAAATTAATCTGCATTGTTAATCCTTTTGATCTTCTATTTAAAAAATTCACAAAAATCTAACCTTTCACTGGATAATAAGAATTTAAAATGGGGGGGGGGGTATCATTATGAAATAAATGTTTTTCTCTAATACACATTAGCCACAATTAACGGCACCCTTTTATTAAATACTTTTTGAAACCTCCATTTGCCAGTTTAACAGCTCTAAATGTTCTCCTATAATGTCTGATGAGATTAGAGACACCTGACAAGAGATCAGAGACCGTTCCTTCATCCAGAATAACTCCAGACCCTTTAGATTCACAGCTCCATGTTGGTGCTTCTTCTCTTCAGTTCACTCATTTTCTACAGGGTTCAGGTCAGAGGACTGGGATGGCCAGCAGAAGCTTGGTTTTGTGCTCAGTGACCCATTTTTGTGTTGTTTTTGAGGTTTGTGTTTGGATTATTGTACGGTTAGAAGATCCAAACATGGCCTATTATAAGATTTCTAACACAGTCACTTATTGATTTTTTTATCTGTTGGCATTTGATGCCATGTGTCTAAACAAGACGTCCAGGACCTCCAGCAGAAATATAGGCCCACAACATCAAAAATACAGCAGTTTATTTCATTGTACACATGGGGTACTTTTTATCGGTGCTCACCAAACCCATCTTGAATGTTTGCTGCAAAAAAGCTCATTTTTTAGTTTCATCTGACCATAGAAGCCAGTCCCATTTGAAGTTCTAGTCGTGTCTGATAACTGAATATGCTGGAGTTTGTTTTTGGATGAGCGAGGAGAATTTTTCTTGAAACCCTCCCAAACAACATGTGGTGATGTAGCTGCTGTTTGACAATTTTTTTTTTAAGGTTTTCTGACCCCGAGACTCTACTATTTTCTGTAATTCTCCAGCTGTGGTCCTTGGAGAGTCTTTAGCCACTCAAACTCTCCTTCTCACTGTGCATTAGGACGATATAGACACACGTCCTCTTCCAGGCAGTTTCCTAACATTTTCTGTTGATTGGAAATTCTTAATTACTGCCCTGATGGTGGAAATGGGGATTTTCACTGCTCTAGCTCTTTTCTTCAAGCCACTTCATTAATTTGTGAAGCTCAATTATCTTTTGCTGCACATCAGAAATATATTCTTTGTTTTTTTTCAATGTGATGGGAGATTAAGGGAATTTGGGCTTTGTTTTCCCTCCTGTTTATATTTCTGTGAAACATGAAGCCATGGCTGAATAATTTCATGTTCATAATCACCCTGGAGTGCTCAAAATTGTGAATACGATTGGGAATATACTTCAGAGATATTTATTTAAGAATTTCTAGGGGTGCCAATAAACGTGTATTAGAGAAAAACATTTATCATCATAATGATAATTCCCCTCTATTTTAAATTCTTATTATCCAGTGAAAGGTTAGATTTTTGTGAATTTTTAAAATAAAAGATCAAAAGGATTAACAATGCAGATTAATTTTCACAGCCTTCTTTGATCATATTTACCAAGGGTACCGATATATTTACACACACACACACATATTCTAATTTGTCTGCTATCCATTATTCTTTGTTTCAGTAGTAAGATTTACTGAGTACCGCTACACTATGTTGTGTTGCTAGTTGAATGAGCTGCTGGGCAAGGCCATTTAGGAGACGAGTCCTCTGAGAAAGATCCTCAAAGTCATGCCGGAATGGGAAGGCGATGCTGTCAATCACTACTATCCTCACCTGTGATTGGAAGATACAACAACATGTAATTTATAAGCATGTAATTAGCAGTACTGTAATATCACACTGCTGAAAGAGATGTTCTTAGAAACGGTCCTGATTACTCATTTTCACCTCGGGATGCTCAGAAAGGAAGTCAGGTAGGAGGTAAACCTCAGCTAACAGCTCTACATAGTCATGGCAACGGACCAAGAAGAGGTTTGAGAGGATCTTCTCGACAGTAAGTTCCTCTAAAGCCCGTCTCTGTTCTAAGAGGAAAAGCAAAGACGGATTATTTGACAATTATACATTTTGTGTCTCATAAATGAATTCAAACGTGCATGAAACTACATGTAAAGTATTAGGCCTGGAGAGCTTATAAAGCATTTTTTGTTTTCTGAAAATACGTACATTTAGACATCCCAACTTAGCTTAAATACTCAAAGCAGACCTGTATCCTCTGCCAGGAGACTGCAGTGCTGCACGGCTGCCTCTGCCATATCAGCAACCCTCTGCACTAAGAAACTCCCTTCTGTGTCTATATACAGTGCCTTTCCTCCCAGACCTCCAAAACACACAGGAATCTGCACATCCACAGCCAGCTGCATGCTTTAAAATGAAAAACACAACAACATCTCTTTTATGAAAACTACGAAGACTTCTTTAGAGCACATAGCACTTTTTAAATATATGTGCTACATATTCCCAAGAAGTTGAATTTAGGATGCACTATACATTTTATAATCCATTTCCTCCCATACCACAGCTGAGTCTTTCCAACACCAGGGGCCCCGCAGATCTCTGTGGTCTTTCCCACAGGCACGCCCCCTCCGAGGGCATCATCCAGGGCCGAGCAGAATGTCACTATGCTCCCCACAGCCTGCTCCTGGTGCAGGAGATCCAGAGCTGTTAGGCTCTCTGTTGCTGCCCTCTGCTGGTGAGGCTGGCCATCATCCCTCAACATCTGCAGCACCTCCACTGCCTCCTCCTGTGAGATACCTGCCTCTGTGAACGAAACAAGCACGGATATAACAAAATGTGACACTTTTCCAGTAGTCTTTGACTCTTGTGAGGCGGTAAGAAAGGTACTTTAGTGCTATTTTCAAATCAAAACAAGACTTGTTGATGGGTAAATACCTTTGCAGAGCTGAAGAGGACGCATGTCAATCAAGTCGGACGCCAGTTGGAAACCCGCGTTGATGAGCTTCACCTTCACTGAGGGCGCCAGGGGGAGGCTGGGCACAGTCCTGTGCATTTTACTAGCGCTGACACGGACAAAAAACAGGCTGAAATGCCGTTTTAGACGCGGTTGTCGGTTCTATGCAAGTTTAGGACAGATGACAACAAATTCTAGCCTTTCGAAAATAACTTTTTTTGGGTGGACTCACTCAGAGTCGTTCTTTGAAGAATTGAGTATCGAAAGAATATTTTATTAAATCAAAACTTTTAAATACTAAATATAAACGTATGAGGACTTATGTTTCTTCATATAATTGTTCTTCACTTTGATACTCCCTCCAAAACAAGAAACGACGCGGAATGGAAGAATTCTCTTCAAAATAAAAGTCCCAAGACGACGCCATTGACGCATTTTAGTTCACGATTATATTCAGTTTATTTATTTATTTTTTGCATGCAAGATGCAGTGTTGGGGAGTAACTAGTTATATGTAACGGAATTAAGTAATTTAATTACAAAATAAATGTAACTAATCTGTTACAGGTACTGAGGAAAATGTGTAAATAAATTACAATTACTAATGAAAATGTTAATGACTACAAAGGGGGATACATCTGAATATTTTCACACACACATACAGATAAGATTGATTTATTTCCCAAATTGCATTGAGACACCAGTGTTTCAGGACTAACCCTAACCCTGCCTGCTTTAAACGTTTCAAAATGATGATCAGTTTAGAAAAATTTAGGGAAAAAATAAAATAAATAGAAATTTAAAAATTTAAAAAAGTAATTGATATAGTTGCACTACTTATTACATTCTAAATATGGTAACTTGTAATCTGATCTGTAACGTATTTCATTTCCAAAGTAACCTCAACACTGGTAAAATGATATGAAGAGTTCATTTGCAAAAACAGATAACTCACCATGAAATCATGTTTTTCATTGTGCATTCCAATTAATCTCAATCCAACTGCAGTTAGGTTATTTTGACTTGGTTTAAAAAAAATAAAATAAAAAAAAAACAGCCAACTAACACAGTAAAACAATAAAAACATGATAACATAAAAAAAAACATGTTTTTGAACATTAAAAAAAACAGAGTTGTCTGTTTTTGCAAATAAACTCTTCATATAGTGATATAGTTATATATTTTAAGAGCCGTGGGATAGAGAAAGAGAAAGCATGTTATAAAATTATTGAATGGCTCCATTTATTATTATTATTGAATTTTATTACTATTATATATGTAGGAACAATACGAATTTAGCATAATAATTTTATTACATACAATATTTACTTATTATCATCATAATCGTTGTCTTATTTGACTTATATACTACCTATGCTTTAATTATTGTTTGTGTTTATTAATTTAACTCACTTTGTAATATGCTGTTGATACATTTCTCTTTGTATTGTTTATGTTATGCATGCAATCATAATAAAAAAACGAATGTTGACAAGTACACAGCAAATACATTATATCGCTACAAATTCAGAAATAAGCTAAAGAAAACCATAAAATCTTGCTAGCACGATCATTTCAGCCCAGTTCTTACTCAATAATGTTCCAGTACTGAGCCTGTTGTTTTATCTGGAAGCACGTGATGTGAACCAGCCACTGCGATTATTACAACGCAGACCTCGGCTGTCCCTCATCCCGCCCTGTACCTCCGACAACTGTGTTTACAAAACAAAAGCATTGCAAGAGAAAAAATGCGCGTCGACATTTCGTACGTAAGGTAAACATGTTATATAAACGCCATATAGCAGTTTAAATTACGCTTGGTTTTCGTAATTATATTAAGTCGGTATTTTATCGTAAGCTGTTTGAGTCCGTGTGAAGTGGCTCAGCGCAGCGCGTTTTAGAAGCAGAGCAGCTAAATGTGTTTGGATCCGTGCCTGTTTGACAAAGCTGAGCTCAGATCGACATATTCTAAAGTCTTTTTGTTTTAATAACTGTAGGAGCTTATTATAGAGCATCATGAACTGTCGATCAGAGGTCCTGGAGGTGTCGGTGGAGGGCAGGCAGGTAGATGAGGCCATGCTGGCCCTCCTGCACACCATCCTCCTGCACCGCAGCACAGGCAAATTTCACTATAAGAAAGAGGGCACGTACTCCATCGGCACGGTGGGAACTCAAGACGTGGACTGCGACTTCATCGACTTCACATTCGTGCGAGTGTCGTCTGAGGAGCTTGACAGGGTTATCAGGAAAGCAGTAGCCGAGTTTAAGGTACTTCTGATCACATTATTTCATTTACGAGGTATGTTTGAATAGGTTGCTGTATTTCAGTATAAAGGTGCTCTGTCTGGATACTGTACCATGGTAACATCCTGTTTGCACCATGGTAGTACCATAATATTACCCTACTTTGTCATTTAACTTTAAACACTTTGTTAGGAGATACTTTTTATATACTTTGTCTATCCATTCAATTCATTTTATATACAAAAAGGTCTTCTTTCCTCAGTATTTCTTCCATTTTTGATCTTCTCTTTTATATTCAGTTTATTCTTTTGTGTTAATAACACCCAGCAGCAAAAGATAAAAGAACAAAAATAGAGACATTAAATAAACAAGTAAATAGGTTAGTATTTTACATCTCCAAAGGAAAGGGTTCACATATTAGAATTCTACCATGCACTTAAACACACATGTAATACATAAAACCTAAAAATAATCTATATATATATATATATAGCCTTATGTAAAATTGTATATTTGAATTCACCGTTTGTGTGAGAATGTATATACAGTGGGTACAGAAAGTATTCAGACCCCCTTAAATTTCTCACTCTTTGTTATATTGCAGCCATTTGCTAAAATCATTTAAGTTCATTTTATTTTCCTCAATGTACACACAGCACCCCATATTGACAGAAAAACACAGAATTGTTGACATTTTTGCAGATTTATTAAAAAAGAAACTGAAATATCACATGGTCCCAAGTATTCAGACCCTTTGCTCAGTATTTAGTAGAAGCACCCTTTTGATCTAATACAGCCATGTCTTTTTGGGAAAGATGCAACAAGTTTTTCACACCTGGATTTGGGGGATCCTCTGTTCTGTCAGGTTGGATGGTAAACGTTGGTGGACAGCCATTTTTAGGTCTCTCCAGCGATGCTCAATTGGGTGCAAGTCAGGGCTCTGGCTGGGTCATTCAAGAACAGGCACGGAGTTGTTGTGAAGCCACTCCTTCGTTAGCTGTGTGCTTAGGGTCATTGTCCTGTTGGAAGGTAAACCTTCGGCCCAGTCTGAGGTCCTGAGCACTCTGGAGAAGGTTTTAGTGCAGGATATCCCTGTACTTGGCCGCATTCATCTTTCCCTCGATTGCAACCAGTCGTCCTGTCCCTGCAGCTGAAAAACACCCCCACAGCATGATGCTGCCACCACCATGCTTCACTGTTGGGACTGTACTGGACAGGTGATGAGCAGTGACTGGTTTTCTCCACACATACCGCTTAGAATTAAGGCTAAAAAGTTCTATCTTGGTCTCATCAGACCAGAGAATCTTATTTCTCACCATCTTGGAGTCCTCCATGCGGGCTTTCATGTGTCTTGCACTGAGGAGAGGCTTCCGTCGGGCCACTCTGCCATAAAGCCCCGACTGGTGGAGGGCTGCAGTGATGGTTGACTTTCTACAACTTTCTCCCATCTCCCGACTGCATCTCTGGAGCTCAGCCACAGTGATCTTTGGGCTCTTCTTTACCTCTCTCACCAAGGCTCTTCTCCCCCGATAGCTCAGTTTGGCCGGACGGCCAGCTCTAGGAAGGGTTCTGGTCGTCCCAAATGTCTTCCATTTAAGGATTATGGAGGCCACTGTGCTCTTAAGAACCTTAAGTGCAGCAGAAATGTTTTTGTAACCTTGGCCAGATCTGTGCCTTGCCACAGTTCTGTCTCTGAGCTCTTCAGGCAGTTCCTTTGACCTCATGATTCTCATTTGCTCTGACATGCACTGTGAGCTGTAAGGTCTTATATAGACAGGTGTGTGGCTTTCCTAATCAAGTCCAATCATATAATCAAACACAGCTGGACACAAATGAAGGTGTAGAACCATCTCAAGGAAGATCAGAAGAAATGGACAGCACCTGAGTTGCAAATATATGAGTGTCACAGCAAAGGGTCTGAATACTTAAGACCATGTGATATTTCAGTTTTTCTTTTTTAATAAATCTGCAAAAATGTCAACAATTCTGTGTTTTTCTGTCAATATGGGGTGCTGTGTGTACATTAATGAGGAAAAAAAATTAACTTTAAAATTAGCACATATACACACACACACAAATATATATATATATATATATATATATATATATATATATATATATGTGTGTATGTATGTTTTTTTTTTTTTTTGGAACCTGTGATACTTTTTTTCTTTGAACAGCATTTGTTCATAATAGAAATCTTTTATCAACATAAGTCTTTACTATGACATTTTATTCATTTAACACATCCCTCCTGAATAAAAGTATTAATTTCTTTAAAAAAAAGAAAGAAAAAATTACTGACCCCAAACTTTTGAATAGCATTGTATATTGTAACCCAACATTTCTTTTTTAAATAAATGCTGTTCTTTTTAACTTTTTATTAATCAAAGAATCCTTCTCTGATATCACAGGTCCCCAAAGAAATATGAAGCACCACAACGGTTTCCAACATTGATTATAAATCAGCTTATTAGAATAAATTCTGAAGGATCATGTGACACTGAAGACTGGCGTAATGATGCTGAAAATTCAGCTTTGATCACAGAAATAAATTATATTTTAAAGTACATTAAAATAGAAAACTATTATATTAAATTGCAATAATATTTCACAAAATAACAGTTTTTTTCCCCTGTATTTTTGATCAAATAGATACAACCTTGATGAGCAGAAGAAACATTAAAAATCTTACTGATCCCAAACTTTTGAGCGGCAGTGTATATATACATATTTGTTTTTCCAAAACATAGTTTGCACAAAAAATGTAAAAATATTTAAATTAAGTTATTTTTAAAAATGTATTTACGCTATACCTGACTAAAATCCAAAAACAAACAAACAGTAAAACAAATCATAATAATATAATAATAATAAAATTGTTCACCTAATAAATTCATATCCCAAACCTTTCAATAAGGTAGCAACGTTCTTACACGTTTTATAACCGCAACCTTATTTCTACCCAGGATGCTCTTGGTAATTCTGGGAGTGATGGCATGGGTCAGATCTCTTTGGAGTTCTACCAGAAGAAGAAGTCACGCTGGCCCTTTTCAGACGAATGCATCCCCTGGGAGGTCTGGAGCATCAAGGTGAACGTGGTGAACCTGGCCAACGAACAGGAGCGTCAGATCTGCAGGGAGAAGGTTGGCGAGAAGCTCGGCGAGAAAGTCATCAACATCGTGGAGGTCATTAACCGTCACGAGTATCTTCCCAAGATGCCCACACAGTCAGAAGTGGACAATGTGTTCGATACGAGTTTGAAAGACGTTCAGCCGTATCTGTACAAGATCACGTACCAGATCACTGATTCTCTGGGCACGTCAGTGAGCACTACCATGAGGAGGCTGATCAAAGACACGCTGGCATTGTAAAGGACCAGATGCTTCTTGGATGTTTATGATGATCGAGTAAAAGTAGAAAATCACATTACATTGTTTCTGAATGGGATTTACACTTTTCCTGTATAATAATGGTATCCACTATCTTTATATCAGCTAATTCATGCAAGAATATTATTGTTACTTCTTTTTTTTTTTAATAAAAATCTAATTATGTTACCTAAATTGTATCATGTACGGAATTTTTGTTTGCCTGATAAACATAAATTTAAGGAACACGCGTGTTGGCTTCCTTGGAAAATCTTTTATAAATATCAGCATTAGGCCACAAGTGCGTGCTCTTTCCTTGCATTCACCTCAATTCAAAGCTAATTGAGAACAATAACGTCTATTCAATTAAAAACACAACAGAATTATGTAATACATAATTATGCGAGGACTCCCAGTTTTCTTCTGGAAGTTAAGTAGGCCTATTCTTTTGTAACCGACATGGTCTCCAAATCAGAACACAAACACTGTATTACACAGTATTGATATTTATTTTAGAAAGCAAGCACAGAAAACAGTAGAAAATGCTTTAACACAAAAACTGATACAGTTTTTAAAGCCACATTAGAACGATTCAAGTGCTTACAAATATTAGTTATTGCAGTGATACCACAAGAATACCAAAAAAGATATACTTTTCATAAAACAGAGAAAATGTTGTATGTGTTATACAAACAAAGACCATAAAAATGTGTTTTGAGGATTAAATGTTCTGTTCTGTCATCACTATTCATTCAATGTCGTACAATCTTTCAATGAACCATAATAAGAAGTTTATCAATTCCTGAAATAACCATTTTATCATCAGGACACATGTTGATCTGTTAATAATATGGTTGGATTCTTAACCCAAAACAAGAAGCATATTGTGTCATGTAATACTGGGGTCAAAAGTAAATGCAAACTAAAGCAGGTACTTCTATCCTCCTGAGTAATAGGCGACTTATTCATTAATGAATACCTTTGTGGGGAAATAAGTTAAAAAGGAATGTGTTACCATTTTATCCATCAAAATATAGACTAAATGACAGTAGCTGATGGAAAATGCAAAGAGCCAGCAACATACTTAGATTTTGTGCTCAACAAAGGCCACAAGCTTGTGAAGCCAAACATCCCCTAATGTAAGGGAAGAAGACTTTTTACTTAATTGATTTAATATTTCAAACACTTGCTAAATATGAGGAAAAAAATATCAAGGAATAAGATTACTGATTTTGTGCTTTAATATTTTAGAATAAAGATCTTCTCTGGGTCATACTGTCACAGAAAAGGTCCACTGAACATTGGGAATGTCCAACCATTCAACGTCATTGCATCAAGACTTCATTAATCACTGAGTACTGGGTTCTGGTAAGTTGAGCTTACACTATGGTAAAGCTCACAATGTACTGATACAGTACTGATACAGTGTGAAAATCTACTCAAACTTCATCTCTACACATTTATGAGAAGTAATTCCCACATATACTGCATGTCCTGTACAACAAAAGTATTAGGAGATCCACATTGCAGGCACACACTAAACTGCTTAAAGAACATCACTCCAAACCTGCTATTTTGTACATATAAAGCCTTCTATTTGTTCAATACAATGACTGAATAATATCCACAACCTCTAAACAAAAATACCATGTAAGTCTACATAACTGGCAAAAGCACATTGACAGAATACTCTTAAAATGAAAAATACAACTTAACTAGAAATGTCGAAATTAAGTTATAAAGATTTTCCTCTATCATTGTTCACAAAGTTTATTGAATAGTTTGATATCTACTATTTTAATCTGCTTAAGGTATGGTTTTATATGGTTCAAACACATCTTAAATCAAGATGTAAATCTTCATTCTCTTAAATGACCAAAGCAACAATTTAAGATTAATAGCTCTAACAACATAAGCAGGGCTGAATTGGGCATTTAAGAAAAAAAATTTAAACATCTTTTTCCTTATCTTAAATGGGCATAAGTAAACTTAAAGCTATCGTTTTAGGCCAGCAAAGAGGGAATTAATGTCTATTAATGCCCTTTCTACATCAGCCTGTGCTTTTAATAGAGAGCCATGTTTATTTGGAATTGCTTCAAAGTGCTAAATAACAGCATAAAGGCCACTAAAACAAGAGAGCTGTATGTAAGTCTTCCACGTAACAATCCAAAAAAGTAATCACTCATTTTTTGTTTGCAGTAAATCAGAACTGAGGAAAGAAAGAAATCAGTTTAATTTATAACAGTCTTTCCTGACCACTGAAAAGTGAACTTAAAAATAATACAGGGAAATGCTTTCGAAAACAAATGTATGTTTTAAGCAACTCTTGGCATGCAATCCAAGATGCATTCAGGAAACTCTGACAGTCTAAATACTGTTTATAGAAATAAGGTGTATCGAGTATGATCAAATGCTATTAATAAATCCCTGGGTTTTGTCTGCAAGTGTTTCCCAAAGTAAATCATGTGACGGTTTAAAGGAGACAAGGTCCAAGTTAGTCAACTTTAATGATTAGGGCTACAAATGTGCAACTCTGCGCTCTTACGTATGGCTCTGCTCGTGACTCCACAGACTGAAAGCGGTCTTAAATGTCCGGTGACAGAATTTGCACATGTACTGCCGTTTAAAGGTGAGCGCAGAGAGAGTTGGGGCATGGTAAAATAGCGTGTCGGATTCCTGAGGGGTGATCGTTTTTTCGGTGCTGTCGGACTTGGCGTGAGATTGTTCCCTAGGCTCATCATCGCCCGTTTTGTCCTGCTCTGGCTTCTTGAGTTTGGTTGACGGTGACGTGGAGCCTCTGGGTTCCTCTCCTGGGGCATCCATCCCAGAACGGGTCGCTTTAAGTGGAGAAGTTGGAGGTTCTGGGATGGAAATTGTAAGAGGTGGAGAAGGAGATGGAGAAGACTGAAGCCTGTCGATGTCTCTCATCCCTGGCTCTTCAGGTGTGGACATGTGGGACTGGTAGTGGCTCCAGAGGCGGAAGTTGGTCCTGAATGCTTTGTGACATATGTGGCAGATGAAGGGTTTGATGTGGCAAAGCAGTTCCTGATGACGTTCCAGGTCTTTGTGGGCACTGAAAAGCTTCCCACACTTCTCACAAGGCCAAACGCCCGGTTCCTCGGAACCAACAGAAGCAGTGCCCATGCCATCCTTAGCAGATACTGCTTCCTCTTGAGGTTCCTCTTTGACCTGCAGCTCTCCCTGACCATGAGCACTCAAGTCCTCTGGGACATAAGACGATGAGTCTTCAGAATCATACATGGGTGGAACCGATGAGTCACTGTACACTCCTTCCTCTCTGGAGTCACGCATCGATTCCTGAGAAGAAGGAGGAACTCCGAGAATGCTGGATGATTCATCATGATTACTCTCTTGGAGACCAAGAGTCAACTGCTCCTTCACACTCATCATATTGTGATTGTGAACTTCAACCTGATGACGCCATATGCTGAAAGAAGACTTGAACGTACGCATACACTCAAGGCAGGTCAGCTTCTTGTACTTGCAATGAGCTTCGTGGTCTTTCTTGACAATTGTATTGGAGAATCGAAGTCCGCAGTATGGGCAGACGGTAGCATACCTGCAAGCTCTCTCATGGTCTTCTAATTCAGTCAAAGAGGGCAGTTTTTCATTGCAAAGCCGGCAAGAAAAGACGTCCTTATCTTGGTTTTCTTTAAGATGCGTCAACTGCTGCTGCTTGTATTGAAGGTCTCTCTCTGCATCCATGTCAAGGTTAGCCGGCTCAGCGGAGTGTCCTTTCATATGTAGTTTTAAGTGCGATTGAAAGAAAAACATTTTGCCACAGTAGGGACATCCATAGGACCTCGATCGCCTGTTTTTCCTGCCGAAGGGTTGCGACTGCAGGCCTTGCTTGGATCTCCGGAGCTTCATAATCAAGGCCTTCTTTATCTCCCGCTCTCGAACAATATCAATTAGCTTCCTCTGAAACTTCTCATCCAGGACAGAATAGGAACTAGAAGAGGGTGCGGGATTTTGAACCACGCCGTGTTGGGTTTGGCAGTGAGTCCAGACTTTGAAGTTCGTGTGAAAGCGTTTGTGGCAAATGTCGCACGCATACGGCTTCTCTGGGTTGTGGTACATGTTCACATGGCGATACAGACCTGCATTGGACCTGAAAACCTTTAAGCAGTTCCAGCACTTAAACATTTTGTTAGGTCGAAGTTCTCCAGGTTCCTCATTACTATTGTCCATGTTGGAATTGTAAGGTACCTCATCAAATGTGCTTTCCTGATGCATCAGATGATGCTCATTAACAGGCCTAGATCTCTTAAAGGGCATATAACTGCCATCTATCTTAGTCTTCCTCTTCATCGAGGGAGTGAAGTAGCCTCTCGGACCTTCATCATAGTTTGCCTGAAAGTCTTTGAAATTTACCGGCAGGTTGTCTCCAACAGTAATGCGAACTATTTCCGAGGGGTCAGCAAGAGGACTGCTGGGCTCCGCTTTAATTCGGAGTGGAGTTGTTTGAGTGCCCTCCGTCTGATATGCATTTCGCTGTCTCGACCTGAGAAGAAGTGGCATATCTTTTGACACCCGATGCTCATTTTCAGGGGATGGCGACCTTGCTGTTGTGGTAATTAACTTGACCACAGACTGTTCTCGACTTTGTGAGTCCTTTAGCTCCAGAGCTGGAGAAAAAACAGGAACTGGACTATCCATCGACAATGATCTGCGCAGCAGACTTTTAATAAGTGGCCCACTTCTGTCTACGGTTTGGTTGCGTGGACCTTGATGTTCACCCACTGCTCTGGAATCATGCAATGCTTCCATTCTTCCATCAATGGCGCCGTCAGTTTGATCTGATTGTAGGCTTGCATGCTGTACAGACTCACTAAATGACACTGAGGATGTTAGTTGCGGCCTCATAGATTGCGATCGGTATTCAGTTCGACGTCTCAGTATGGACGTTGGTGAGGAGATGATGGATCTGCAATTGCCATCGTCTGTGTTTTTATATGAACTTCTGCTGTTGGAGGTACTGTTGGACTCTTTTTCATTTGGTCTGACGTGTCCTGAGGATTGGCTCTGATTACTGAAATCGTGTGTGAGCGAGGGTGGCTCTGTGGCCTGTTTAAATGGTTTTCCCTGAAGAGTTGAACTTTTCCTCTGAAACACATCCATGCCAGGCTGCTCACCTTGACCTTGATGTACAATAACACTTCTCTTTTGAGTAGCGCCATCCTCCTCCTCAGAGACCCGTTTCCTTGACACAGAGTATGACGCCTGAGGTCTTACAGACATGATGTTGGTTAGAAAGGGAATGCCGAGGCTATATCCCAGCTCCTGTATAGCAGCCAGGCTGCATTTCTCCACAAACAGAGATGAGGAGTAGATGTAGTTTAGTACAATCTCAAATGCATCAGGCTCACAGAAGTCAAGCTGAACAATGGAGCGGTTCTCTGCATCCCTTCTGGAGAACATAGACTGGAAATATTCACTGCATGCTGCAAGGATGCTTTTATGGGCCTGGTATTGTTGATCACCCACTAACAACACGACATCACAGAGCTGACCCTTCAACCGCTGCTCGTTGAGGACACCCAGCAGTGAAATACCATGGGAAGGGTTACAGTAGTGCCCCAGGCTCTCCATTTTGGCTTTGAAGGGGAGTGAAACAAAATACAAATTTAGTGACATTGAAAAGTCATTACTATCAAGCTACAAAAAATGATCTTGGTAACATTTTACACAAATATAAATACGCTGACAAAACTTAAAGCATAAGGTATTATGAACTACAAATAAAAATGTTGTACATTTATGTATTTGTATCTAGATTTATAAATACGCTGTTTGTGCATTGTTAATTCATGTTTGCTTATAACACATTCACTTATTTATACAACTTAAAATGTTACAAATATATTCAGATATGTGGAAATGAACATTAATGTGCATTAATAAATAATGCTAAAATTAAATCATATTACCATGATCGTGCAAAAATAACATCTTAAACATTAAAAAGCTAAGATAGGCACACAACATGCAAGCTGGCATTTGTAACATTTGTCTCAAACAAATATACATTTCCTCTAAATTTGTTTTCATTCAAAAAAAATAATACCTACAGTTATTGAAACATCTAAAATCAGAATAATATTTAGTATTTTGCCTTTGAATATTGTCTTGAATAATGAGGCACCCTGGACTGACTGAGATATAGTGTGTTAAAAATATCATAACAACAGTCTGACGAAGATGCCTGACTACAAACACTATTCATTTATTAATACATTTTAAAATAAAACACTGTCACATGACAGCAAACAAAACCATAAAGAAAAAAAGTCGACGTTTAAATTGTAAAAATATAAATATTTATGTTATTTAGTAAGCTGTTAAATAATATGTCACTGTAGAATTACAATAAGCAAATAAATGTCATAAAATACAGTAAGTGGGCCTACCCAGCGTCTACGCATGCGCACAACGACCGCTGATTACATCATGTCTAACGTTAGTTACAGTTGGTTTTACGCTGCCTTGAGAGACTATTCGCTCATGAAAACGAGGCGTGAGTATGCTTATATTTCAACTGAAATGATTTCGCTGCATATTCCTTCCTCTTAATCTCGAGCTCCACTTCATATATAACCATTTGTTGATTCACCGTTGCCAAACTGTGACCATATCAGCAAACAAGTCACAAAATACAGGCAACCGGTTGCGTTTCTTCACTCTAACGCTACTATTCTCAAGGTAGGAAACGAGACGATTAGAACACGCGTCTGCGCGCGCACACAGCCTCTCCTGTCACCGACTGCGCAGACGTCGCATCCTGCACAACAGACCGAGAGCAGCCGCTTCTGTCAGGAAAGAGAGAGAGCGCGAGAAAATCTCCTCGGCGTTACGTCAGGAAAGGCTGATTTTACCCAAACAACATTCAACTACTTCAATTAGACGACGAAATAAAGTTGTTCAGGATCTCAACTCACCCTAGTTCGGTGGCTTTGGATGCCCCGGAGCTCCGACGCTGGACTTTGTTTCAGAGTTGCGTTGAGCATGAAGCAGTCGTGATTCCATCCATCTTGTATTTGACGTCATCCCACTCTAGGGATGAGGTCATCGCTAAGAACGCTCGTCACGTGTGCTGCTCTCTGATTGGCTGCTGTGTGAGCTGTGGGCGTTCACGGAGGAAATGAGCGGAGGATGACGGACTGATGAACGGTTGAGATGAGTTCGCGCAGAGACAGGAAGCTTTTTGTCATTAAGTATAATCAGCACTTATAAAGAATTTTTTAAATTTAATAATAGGGTTACAAAAAGTGAAAAAGATAATTCATAATATTGGTGAATTGTATGACATTATTGTAATTGAATAATGGAAACGATAACCATGTTCATTTATTATCAAAATAGTTAGTAGCTGCTGCACTTAGCCTATAATTGTATTTTTTTATATTTAAGTTGCAGCATATCTGAATGTGTAGTTCTTTTTAATTATGCTTAAAGTTGCTTATATGGTGTGCTAAAGATTCTGTAGCCTGTATGATGCATGCTGATTAACTAATAATTACACATAATTCTAGAAGATCTGGGTTCTTTCCCCTCTGAAACTAATTAAAGTGACATGCTTAATAAGGTTTGTCACAGTGTCATGGGACTTTGCACTTATTATATCTTCCTAAGGGAGAACTATATTGTGTTTACCAGTATAAAAGCCAAGTTAAGTCATATCAAAGTGAAATTACATGAGGCAAGTTTCAACATTATCATTTTTTTTTTTGGACATGCCTTATATCCAGTGCTCCCACTGTCGAGAAAAAAACCTGGGGTTATCAGGATTTTTTTTATTAGTTTAAAATTTTTACTTAAATTGTGAATAGCAGAGGTAGTTCAAATATCTTGGTATCTTAAAAATATATATTTTTCTAGTAATGCCATGCAGAATTCATTCATTTATTCAATCAATCAATCAATCAATCAAAAAAATGTACATGAACTTGTTTAGTCCTTTTACAGGATTAATTCACCCAAAAAGGAAAATCTGCTGAAAATGTAATCACCCTCAGGCTACCCAAGATGTAAGATGAATTTGTTTCTTCATCCGAACAGATTTGAAGAAATTTGGTATTACATCACTTGCTCACCAATGTAGCCTCTGCAGTGAATGGGTGCCGTCAGAATGAGAGTCCAAACAGCTGATAAAATAAAATCTCTTTTTTTTTTTCTTTTTTTTTTTTTTTTAATTATTTTGCTTGTAAATGGTGCTTGATCTGTGCAGATTTCTCTCCTGATTCAGACAAGACGACTTTTTTCACTGGAACAAGCAATATTATGGATTGTGGAATTTTAAAGTTAAAAATGTCTTGATGAATTTATTACAAACATGCAGATTTTCACATCACAAGACTTCAGTTGATGGACTGAAGTCATGTGGATAAATTGTGGATTATTGTGATGTTTTTATCAGCTGTTTGGACTCTCATTCTGACGGCACCCATTCACTGCAGAGGATATATTGATGAGCAAGTGATGTAATGCTAAATTTATCCAAATCTGTTCAGATGAAGAAAAAACTCAAACTGGATGGCCTGAGGTAAATTTTCAGCATATTTTTATTTCTTGGTGATCTATTCCTTTAATTTACACAGATGTACAAATGTACATTCTGCCCAGAATTCTACTGGAAAACCCAAAAATGTTTGGAAACCCTCACTTTTTTCTTTCCCTCAGTGTATTCTATGGCAAATAACTGGTTGAATTCTGATCCTCTCAGTGGTTTCTCAAGCACACGGTACATTATGCTCTCCTGCTCTCTGCATGAGAACACATTAGTCACTCAGTGAGCGCATAACACTGACATTCTTTAATTAGGCTATTTTTCACACCACGTTAATTAGCTGCTAGATTTATCCAAATGCCAGGCTGGGTGCTGATAATCTGGTGTCCGTATGTGTGTGTGTCTGTGTATTTATGGCGTGTAGTATGTTCTCATAGACTGAACATTATGCGCAGCTAAGCTGGTTCAGTCAAGGTGCAATTTTCACCAGAAAGAAAAGGTCTCGAAAGCAAAAACCTTTGCCAATTGTGAGCTAAGAGGTTTGCAAAGGGGTCTAAAAGGTACAATGGTGACACTTAAAAAACATCATAAAGGACTTTTCTCAACGTTATCTGAAATGTAACTTAATGGTGTCACTAAAATGTCTGGTAAGACACAATTTTAAAACACATTTAGTTATTCTTTTTTATAATCAGCAGCATTTTACTGTAACTTTTATTCTCAAAACCCCCTCAAAATGAACTTTTATTCCTTCTAAAGTCTAACACTGACTAAAGGGTAAAGTGTCAAAATCTCAAATCACGCCATACAGTAGCTGAAAGTGAAATGCTTTTTAAAATGCCATTAATTTTCCACTGTTGTTACAGGAGTCTTTTGGTTTAGTAGCACCTGTGCAGAGCAGATAAAGCAGACTCAAGGGAGTCGATGGCGTCTGGAGAGAAAGGTGGGACAGGAACAGGTGTCAGCAAGGTTTTGCTTCCAACAGTGTATGTGGAGCTCATAGAGTAAACTATTCCATTCACAATGACTTAGTATGATTTTTAAAAACAAGAAGCAAGTATTTGGTAAATCAAAATGCATTGGGTTGTTGGTACCTGGTTAATCACATCTCTTCTCGGCCTTGGAATGGGGCACAACACTTTATTTGAAGGTAGGAAAAATCTGCTTATGTTTTCAAATTGTGCTTCACTTAAGCACCAAATTGATCTCAGATGGTTTTCATATACAGTTTGAAATTAGGCATATAGAAAGAGTTTATAAAATGAACAACTTGTTAGAAGTTTCATGAGAAATTCAAGTTCACATTGATATTTCATACTTTGGTATCTTGGCAAACCTGAGCAATAGTTTTTCCTTTGAAGCTCTAAAGGAGATTTCTGAAGCCTGAAGAAAAAAATTGGATACATATTTCTGTTTTCACTCAGTTTAATTTCATTAATTTCTCTGAGATCACTAGTGATTTTTCTTTCCAGTGCAAGATTTTTAAGAAATAACTTTTTCAGCAAGTATACATTAAAATGGTCAGAAATTACAGTATGAAATGACAGAAAATACATCTATAGTGTATTAAAAGATCTCTATTTCAAATACATTTTTATTACTCAAAAAATACTGAAAACATATCATGGTTTACCAAAAATATTAAGCAGTACAACTGTTTCCGACATTGATAATAATACACTGTAAAAAAATGAATCATGGGTCTCGTAATTTTCATTAAATAAAATGAAGGTGATAATTAAAAATAGTGAGTATATTTCATTAAAGAAATTGTGATTCGGTGTTGTATAGAAAATATTGAGGACTTTTTACTAATAAAACCAAGAGATGTGTTTTCCTCATTTTT
Organism: Acrossocheilus fasciatus; assembly: GCA_036784905.1. NCBI lineage: Eukaryota > Metazoa > Chordata > Actinopteri > Cypriniformes > Cyprinidae > Acrossocheilus > Acrossocheilus fasciatus. Next base: position 18,017,551 of record CM071947.1, on the reverse strand, counting down.
TTTTTAAAGGAAAGCAGTTTTGAGGCTTGAACTGAGGAACTGATTAAACTAAAAAAAATTAAGGAAAGAAGGATACCTATTTATTTTAAGAGAATTAGCTCAATTTTGCAGTTTTATTTTAGAGGTGACTGTTAGTTCCCAGCATGCTTTTTTGAAGTGTGTAAATTTTGAAATTAAATGCTATTTTATCACAGACTTTTGAGAATCAACTTAAAATAAATGAGCACATTTCACTAATTATATTAAATTCATTGTGTCATAGATTAATTCATTTAGGAGATTTTACATGATTTATTCAGGTAGATTCCATTAAAAAACCAAGCCATAAAAACTACTCAAAAATATTATGTGTAATATTGTTACCATAATTTTTTTTTTTTTAAGCAGATAGCCCGTTCCATTTTTTACAGTGTATGAAATGTTTCTTGAGCACCAAATCAGCATATTAGTATGATTTCTGAAGGATCATGTGACACTGAAGACTAGAGTAATGATGCTGAATCTATTCAAATAGAAAAGAGTTGTAATTGTACATTTTACAGTAACCATATTACTGTTTTTACTCTATATTCTATCAAATAAATTCAGCTTTGGTACGCATAAGAGACTTCTTTGAAAAACATACACTTTAGAACATTAGAATGGTATTTAGTATTTGTCGCTGAGCAACTGATAAGATTGTTGAATTTGTCTATTTCCGACAATTTTTAATTTGTTTAAATTTTCAGGATATGACCGGACTCTGTCAGGTTATCATCTGTGTAATATGACTGAGTCTGTGTCAGTGACCCATGTGATCTCCGATTCAACCTCGTACACCCAGAGGAAACCGTGTGGTGGCTGGCTGCCATGGAAAATGTGTGATGTCACAGTTTATAAGACAGAATACCGAACACAGGTGTCAGACATGCCCAAACAGGTCATGAAGTGTTGCCATGGCTATGAACAAGTTGGGAGTTACTGTGCCTTGTGTGAGTACTTTCAAACAAATTCATATGAAATAGAATTGTCCCTGGAAAGTAAATGCAGAGATGCTGCAGATCGTCTTAATCTGCATGAAAATTGACATCATTGTTGACCAATGTAGACTTTCCAGAGATTTTTTTATTAATTTTGTCTTTATCTAAGCCTTGAACAGAAGTGCAGAATTCACATCCAAGCCAGGACTGTGTCCCCCAACAAGAGCGACAGGATGTCTGAGTAATAATTCAAACTCCTCCGGCTCTGTGTGCAACTGGGACATCGATTGTCCTCAGTGGCAAAAATGCTGCCTGATCGAAAACACCTCCCCCATCTCTCAGTGTTCAGACCCTGTACCATCAGGTATACACAAACCCATACAGAATTCTTATAGGCACATTGTTAAATAACATACAATGAGTTTAAAAAGGCAATTGTTCCTCAAGTCAACAGAACCTGGTGCTTCAATGTGACAATAACAGTTAAGACAACCTATGAGCTAATTACCAGGGACAACGGACTCTTCAACCACACCAGACTGCTGCACTCTGTGGTTTGTAATCATCGGTTTATCGTTCACCTACGACATTATGTGCTTTATAAACTTTAAGATGCCAAATATGCTGGCCAGTTAGCTTACTAACTGAAACACAGCACATACACTCTTAAAAATAAAGGTGCTTCACGATGCCATAGAAGAACCTTTAACATCTGAAGAACCTTTCTGTTTCTTTGTGGCGAAGGAAGGTTCTTCAGATTATAAAAAGGTAAGCAATGGTTCTTTGTGGAACCAAAAATGGTTCTTCCATGGCATCACTGTGAAGAACCTTTCAAGCACCTTTATTTTTAAGAGTGTGTGTTATATATCTGCAGTGGGTATGTTCTGCAGTGATGTAACTGTTGGGTCTTTCCATAGATAACTGGCGCTCTGGGAATTGATCTAATTTCTGTGCATCATGTCTGGACAAAATCAGCAGGGCCCTTCACAACCTCTTCCTCATTCCTGGTTTGTTCTTCTAAAGTTATCTTACTAGAAGACATCTCTACAAAACTGTATCTGCTGGGAATCATTGAGGAGGTGACTAATTTGGTGGTGGAAGGTACGACAAATCTGATTTCTGTGATTGTGAAACCAAAGCATTTCATATGATTAGGTTTGTCAAGACCAATGTCATATATTTCAGTTTTCGATTATAAGAAGAATTTTATTGACATTTCTTGACATTACTTGATGTCTAATGTACGATTTGGATCCTGAAGCTAGACTAATTGGGAGCCATTGATCTATAGAGGTCTTTATTAAAAAATTAACTTTTATGTAATAATGTCATTCGAGCATGTCCGTTATCTTGATAAATCCACATCCTCATGCATACATCATCATTTCCTACACAGATGTGGATGAATGTGCAGCTCCGCAGTTGAACAGTTGTTCTCCACATGCAAACTGTACAAATACAGTAGGGTCTTATACATGCTCCTGCCATCCTGGGTATCACGACCTCAATCTTTCACAGCCAGGAAGAGTTTGCATGGGTAAGAAAGCTACTGCTGGACAGATCAAGATTCTCAAAGGAACAAAAGCAATATTTTGAAAGCGTCACAGAGACACAGTTACAGTTTTTGGGAAATCAATCTTCCACTGGCTTACTTAATGTCTCTGAACGTTAAACTTAGATATAAGAAACCATTTTAGACCTGACACTTTATAAAGTATTTCTTTAAGTATATTAATTACGATTAAGCCACCATGAAATCAAAATAAACATTTCTTGTTTTTACGTTAAAAAAAGAATGTGCCCTCGTAATGTTTACTCAAAAGCATTGATGTCCCCTCCCCCCTCACAATGACATCTCATTATTGCAGCAATTGGCCCTTTGCAAAAAGCTTGATTGACAGGCGATCTGACCAATCATAACGCCGAATCCGCCATTTTGTCCGAAAAAACAACAACAAATCAGACTGACTTCGATGGACTTAAACTTAAATCTGAATTATTCTGTTTATTGACGTTTTTCAGAGGTTGAAATAAAATACCTTCTAATGTTTATTCATGTTTATTTCGTATTTTAAGAAGGCTAAATATGAAAAGACGATTGGTTAATGTAACGCATGTACTGAGGCAATACAGTGATCTGTCATGACACATTAAAGAGCCACAAAATGGTATTTTAAAGTAACTTACAGGTCCATTATCTTGATAAATCCACATCCTCATGCATACATCATCATTTCCTACACAGATGTGGATGAATGTGCAGCTCTGCAGTTGAACAGTTGTTCTCCACATGCAAACTGCACGAATACAGTAGGGTCTTATACATGCTCCTGCCATCCTGGGTATCACGACCTCAATCCTTCACAGCCAGGAAGAGTTTGCATGGGTAAGAAAGGATGATCATGACATAACAATGCTATCCTTAAACCATATGAAACCCCATCATTTTGAGAGGACCAAGATCCAGTCCAAAGTTTTCTGTTTCTAATCAGCCTGCACTGTCACTACACAACCTCCACCACCAACCACCACCACCACCACCCCATCCTGGACAACTCACACTCTACTACAACCAACCACCACCACCCCATCCTGGACAACTCACACTCTACTACAACCAACCACCACCACCCCATCCTGGACTACTCAATCTCCACCAGGTACACTAGAATAACTTCTGATTATCCCCATTCAAAATGATCAGTTATGGTGCATTTTTTCATCAGGAATCACTTTGTACTTTGTTGGTGCGCCTGTCCTTTCCTTTCCTTTAAGATAATAAAGCCGATGGAGGACAAACGAGTACCTTCTCGACATCCACTGTTGAAACCTCTTCCTTCAGCCAAACATTTTCTACGTGTGGTTTGTTATCTTTACTTACTAATCCAAAGTCTTAATGTCTTAAAAGTTCAGTCAAAGCACAGTGATGTCTGATTTATGAGACAGTCATTCTTTGGAGTTTGTTCTTTGCTATGAATTATTCAAACTGATTTACAGATAAATGCTTAGTTTACTGTAAATGATTCTGTTTAAGTGACTTCAGTCTGAATCATAATGATTAATAACTTACTGGTTAAAAATAGTGTGAACCCCTTAAATGAATTTGAAGACTTTTGTCTGTTTTTGTTTGTTGTTGTTCTATGAACCTCTCATTTTTCATACACTGCATGTGTAGCATCTAGTTTGGTGTTGTGAATTATATATCTTGCCAACTTCTTTCTTTTCTTTCCATGTTAAGACTACACACCTAAGATCATCAGCATCCTCTCTTATAATGTCACTGCATCATCCTTCCATGTGGCATGGACCACCGACATCCAGACCGGGGTCACCTTCCACCTGGTTCTGCTAAATGGGAGCAATAAGATACAAAATAGGCAAGTGATGAGCTATAATTGGACATTCACCGACCTGAGTCCTGTGGTTCTTCATACTGTACGTGTCACTCCAGTTGCCTGTGGTAACCACGGAAACCCCATAGAGATCAAAGTGAGAACAGGCAAGTATAACAGCAGGTTAATTATTATTAAGTACTAAACGTATACTTATTAGACATTTTTTACTACAAATTCAGTCTATAGTAATAGGTTCCTGGTGTTTGTTCAGTATATTACGGTGTCGGCATGATTAAATGTATTCACGTTTAGGTAACTAAATACTGTGCTTTTTTTTAGATGGACAGTCTCTTGGAGCTACAGCCCGCTTGAATGGCGTGACTTATACAGAGGCCTTGAAAGACTCAAACAGTTATGAATATAAGGCGTTCTGTGAAAGTGTCATAAATGAGGTTTGATGCATTCCATATTAATCATAGCACATGAGTAATAATGTATCAAGATGATACTTTAGGCATGATGTTACATACACTCTCCAATCTTCTAGCAAATTAATGCTCATAGACATAGACTTGCATTGATATCATAGAGTCTTGGTGATGGTCATGACTTACACCAATCAGCAACCATCTAGCAACCAACTAAAACGCCTTTGCAAATGCATAGTAACACCCTAGTAACCATTCACAACACCCTAGTGTATTTCATAGGCAAACCTTTACATTTTCTTCATAAAATGTAAAAATGTAGTTTTAATTTTATAATCCATGATTTATCTTAAACAAGATCACTCTCAGAAATGTGTTGATTCTCTTTTAAATGTGTCTCCAGACTCTTTTGTCCTTGTCTTCAGAGATACGTGCTCTAGTCATCTCTGGACAGGTCATCATCCAGATAACTTCCCTCTCATCCGGCAGCATAATCGTGAACTTTTCCATCATATTTCCATCACAACCCGGCAGCAACTTGAGCATGTCAATCGTGTCCAGTGCTCTGATGGGGTCTCTTCAGAACAGCTCCGTATATGACGTAGACCATAACAGTATACACATAACAGGTACTGGTTACTCTTTCAGGCCTTATTTTGAGATAATGAACTGAAGTTAATGAATGACAACACGTTATATGAAGTCTGATGTTGGAGCTGTTTCCACATGATGTGATATGTTGACTTGTGATATGTTGATGTGATTGGTCTCTTGTCATTTATAGATCCAGATGAGTGTTTTCTGGATAAGGCAGACTGCTCTCCATGGGCTTACTGTAATAACACGTTTGGCTCATACATCTGTGACTGTTGGTCTGGATACACAGACTTGAACCCCAGTAGACCAGGGCGCAGCTGTGCAGGTACACGCTGTAGAGAACGCTGCTGTAGAGATTTCATTAGACTGTCACACATCTTTAATTGAGACAAACAGGGGTCGATAACGTACAGATACAAGTTGTTTTTTAAAGATATAGTGACTACAAATCACAGTTTGGACATCATTTACTCACTTTTATGTCTTTATGTCTGTTTAAAAAGTAATTTTTTGATGTGTAATTTCTGTGCCACTGATGGCAACAAACAAAATTTCAAAAGTAATGACTGTTTTCAAACAGATTTCCACCACAAACAAATAGCCCCGCCCCAAACTCATGCCATTGGTTGAGCCAATCCTGACCAATGTCATATATTTCAGTATTCGATTTTTTGACATTACAATGACATTACTTGATGTCTAATGTACGATTTGGATCCTGAAGCTAGACTAATTGGGAGCCATTGATCTATAGAGGTCTTTATTAAAAAATGAACTTTTATGTAATAATGTCATTCGAGCATGTCCGTTATCTTGATAAATCCACATCCTCATGCATACATCATCATTTCCTACACAGATGTGGATGAATGTGCAGCTCCGCAGTTGAACAGTTGTTCTCCACATGCAAACTGTACAAATACAGTAGGGTCTTATACATGCTCCTGCCATCCTGGGTATCACGACCTCAATCTTTCACAGCCAGGAAGAGTTTGCATGGGTAAGAAAGCTACTGCTGGACAGATCAAGATTCTCAAAGGAACAAAAGCAATATTTTGATAGCGTCACAGAGACACAGTTACAGTTTTTGGGAAATCAATCTTCCACTGACTTACTTAATGTCTCTGAACGTTAAACTTAGATATAAGAAACCATTTTAGACCTGACACTTTATAAAGTATTTCTTTAAGTATATTAAGTACGATTAAGCCACCATAAAATCAAAATAAATATTTCTTATTTTTATTTTAAAAAAAGAATGTGCCCTCGTAATGTTCGCAAAAAGCTTGATTGACAGGCGATCTGACCAATCATAATGCCGAATCTGCCATTTTGTCCGAAACAACAACAAATCAGACCGACTTCGATGGACTTAAACTTAAATCTGAATAATTCTGTTTATTGACATTTTTCAGAGGTTGAAATAAAATACCTTCTAATGTTTATTCATGTTTATTTCGTATTTTAAGAAGGCTAAATATGAGGCAATGATCTGTCATGACACATTAAAGAGCCACAAAATGGTATTTTAAAGTAACTTACAGGTTACTTCTGGTATGAAACAAGGTCGCCGCTTTCAAATTTTGTCATTTTTTAAGAAATTCAAACAATAAATATTGTTTTGTGGCTCTTTAATGTGTCCTGACAGATCACTTGATTGCCTCAGTTCAAGCGGCACGTGAATTGATCCCATTTCACATTTACTTCAAGCACAAAATAAACATGAATGAACATCAGAACGTATTTTATTTCAACCACGTAAAGATGTAAAAACACCACATTTCTCAAGTTTAAATCCACCGAAATGAATCTACTCTCCTGTCTGATTTGTTTGTCGGGCAAAATGGCAGATTCGGCGTTCTGATTGGTCAGATCGCCTGTCCATCAAGCTCTTTGCAAAAGGTCAATTGTTAAACGACAATAATCCAATCAATTTTCAATGGACTAAATCAGGTCCTGGCTTACATTTTTCCTCATTTGAAAAGCTGGATATACTTGGATATAACAGATATATTCACTTGGATATGCCTGTTAAATTATTCTCATCTGTTTTTTCCTGTTCATGGCCACAACTCCCACCACAAACTACCCTGGAGTATCTTCAGATTCCACAGGCACTACAACATCTTCCACCACCATGTCTGGAAACCCAACTATGAGCAGTACAGTGAGCACAACTCATGTTCAGCACAACACAACAACGTCTTCAACTTCCACAGCTACTAACAGACCAACAACAGTGACGACCAAAATTCCTACAACAACGCTTGCACCAACTACAACTCCCGATTCTCAGATATCAAGCACTCCACCAGATTTGATCTTCCATGTAGATGTTGAGTGCATCCCGGGGGCTATAACAGTCATTATAAGGCGTGGCGTCTTGCACAACCATTACATCCAAGAGAGTTCCCTGTACCTCGGTATACCAGAATGTGGTCTCAGTGGGCAAAATGAATCCCATGTGTGGCTCACTACATCTTGGAAGACCTGTGATACTATACTAGTCCACGTAAGTCCTCCAGTATCATTAAACTCTGTAAATTGTGTCTATGTAGTGTGTTGTGTGATAACATAACCAATGTTTTTTGTCTTTTAGAACGGCACCCATCATTTAGCTAATGTGACTCTATATAACAGCGTGAGAAATGTTCCTTCTATGCATCTGAAAGTTCCTGTCACTTGCTCTTACCCCGGAGGCATCCTCATCTCCACGGGATACGCCCCCTCAGGGTACTGTGCTTCCATAGCAACTGTCTCCATGGAGCTTGTTTTTCTCTTGGTTTCCTACTCAAAACGCCATCTCTTGTCACGTCAAGGACATCTAGACTTAATTTAAGGTGTTAATTATGTCAGCGTGCATGTTAAACAACAAACACATTTTTCCTAAACTCAGATATCAAACTGAGACCAGATTATTTAAATTAGGAGTGGAAACTCAGTTAATTACTTTTTCTTTCAGTGGATGACTCTCACATTTGCAGGTCACATTTCTCACCAAAATTAAAAGAAAACGGATGAAATTATATATTGCATATATAAGAAAATAAAGACCATTAAGTTTTTTTTTACATTGTAACATTATTTTCATGACAGTTTCCCACCCAATTCTTATTATCAAAACTGTCTGATTTTATTTATTTATTTAGTTTAGTTTAATTGTTATTGCCCTCAATGGTTATTTTTATTAGAATCCATGTGTCAGTATTTTCCTTCTTTTTTAAAAATTAGCTTAAATGAAATAATAAAATAAAAACAATAAATAACAATAAATGTAAACCTTTAAAATATAAAAATGAATAATACAAATAATAATAATAATAACAGCTACTGTAGTGTAAATATATAAACCATTAGCATTTAGATGATGAATTATTAGAATAGAATTGCTATAATAAATTCTTTTATTTACATTTATTTACACTTGCATAAATTAAGTCATTTAAAAATGTTATATTTAAAATATAAAAATTAATACAATTAAATAATGTACTGTAGCATCTTGTTTTCATATTGCGGTAACGAACATGAGATTTTATAAAAATGTAAAAACCCTAAAAATGGGCTTTATTCCTTTAAGCGAAATATAATTTTCAAATTCTTTCTTTTGATTTCAGGGTGATTTTGTCACTTTGATTACAACTAACAAACCCTGTCTTTTGAAGGTATTTTGATATAATCAATGACCCAGTGGCAGGATCGGGTAGGTTCCAGGTTATTGTGCGGCTGCTGAAAGGGACGATTCCTTTACCTGAAAATTACACCCTCTCCACTGACGATGAAATCATTGTAGAGGTTGGGGTCAACACTACAGTCTCCCAAATCAAAGTTGTCATCGACAAGTGCTGGGTCACTTCCAGCAGCGATTCATCAAAGTCTCCCTACAATCTGTTTCTGGATAAAGGGTGGGTGCAGCTTAATTATGTCTTTGAACTTGACTGAATAATGACTAGAACTTGGAGCTTTTAAAAGTAGGTTTTTCACAGGTGCTCAACTCTGTCCCTATTTGACTGTGCTGTATTGGATACCCACTGTGTAATGTGTTCACATATCTCTCGCTGTTCCTCAGTTGTCAAGTGACAAACCTATACACAACTGTTCTTCAGAACGGAAATGACACTGTGGCTTTGCTATCAGTGCAGCTATTCAAAGCTGTAAATCTCAACGTCATCTACCTGCACTGCCAGGTCCAGATCTGTGTTGAAATTCAGAACGGCACCTGCAGACCTGTGAGTTTATATGTGTGTGTGTGTGTGTGTGTGTGTGTGTGTATATATATATATATATATATATATATATATATATATATATATTTAAGTACTTTTACTAATCATGTATTTTTATTTATTTCAAATATTTCATAGTTTTTTCTTACTTTTAGTAGATTAATAGAATAAATAGACAGCATATGAACAGAAATGTAAGAATGTTTAATATAATCTTTTTGCAAATCAATAGGCTTGTACGAAGACATACAGGTCTTCTAACTTTGATGGAGTGATGGCTTCTGTTGGACCCATAATGAGAATAAATTCAAGTAAATACTTTTTATTTAATGCAAATGAATGCTCATATATAATATATATACATTGTAAAAAGTGATAAGTTGACTTAACTTGAAAAAAAATTGAGGAAACCCGTTGCCTTAAAATTATTAAGTACATAATAATTAAAAAAAAAAAAAAAAGTTAAGTGAACTTGACAATTCAATTAACTTATTTTTTTTTTTAAATTATCATTTACTTAAAAATTTTAAGGCAACAGGTTTCCTCAATTTTTTTAAGTTAAGTCAACTTTTTACAGTATATATACCTTGTGTATTAGGACATAATATTAACTGACAAAATCTTTCTTTCTCTTTCTTTTTCTTAAAGTGTCGGTCCAAACAGATACATCAAATACTCTGCAGTCTGTTGGATTTATTCTGCTTGGTGTTGGGGTGTTTCTGTTTTCCCTGGCTGCCATTGCAGGATTGGTGTATCATAAAAGGAAAATCGGCAACTACAACTTTCGTTGTAAACCACAGCAACAGAACTTCACCTATCATGTTTTTGAAACCTAACTGCACTCAAATAGTTAACTGTAGCTGTAAACTGATAATTTTATTATTGGATATTACTAATAGTCCCAGTATAGGCCAATAGAAAATTAAATTAATGGTGTAGATAAATGGATTAACGGAATTAATGGATTTGACAAATTTTTTTTGTAGAAAAACAGTCTACTATGAAAATTATTATTTATTTTATTTACACTTTAATCTATGCATATGGTATAGATCAAGGCCTTAACCATGTCTTTAACGTGTGTGTGTGTGTGTGTGTGTGTGTGTGTGTGTGTGTGTGTGTGTGTGTGTGTGTGTGCATTTTTAAAGAAATTATATTTTTGTTTTAAAATTTGCACACATTCATTCCTATTCGTACGCCTGATATTGTCGGAAAAGCAAAATGTTCCTTGACTGTCATGTTCATACACATAAAATAAATAAACGATTCAGCCATTTTCAACACAAAATGACGAAATTTAGTAGTTTGCATCATGTTATTGTTGATCGTTTAACACTTATATAGTGGAAACCGTTATGAAATATTAAATACTGCTTATATCTTACCTCGCATATTCTTTCACTGTTAAAACTGAAGAGTCGCGCGGGAATTTCCGCCTTCTTTGATTTGATTGGTCATCTCAGTCATTTTGACATTGAGGCAGACAAGCCTAAAAAAATCCATTCACATTCCAAACAGAGATGCATCAACAGTGTCAGATAGTAGGACAGAAATGTGTCCGTTTGTCAATTTTTGGTGGTACTTGTTCTTCTCAATGTCTGTTGTGGTTAACGGCTCTGGAATAGATATTTAAACTGGTTGAATATGTTACTTATATAAGAAAACTGCACACAAAAGCTCTGTACCAAATACACAGCTTTTTCAAGAAAGGTATGGCACTTTCTTAAATATGCCACTAGAGGCCGATGTTGTATTAGCTGTACAATTTGATACCAGCTTTGGTTGTCTGTACGTGCTATACATTTAGGCAGATGAAAATCTGATTAGTTTTATTAGTCATATTTTAAATAAATGTATACTTCAACTGTCTCTTATATGGTCTGTTAAATTACTGTTTCAAGCTGTTCTTTTCTTAATTATATATATATGTGTGTGTGTGTGTGTGTCTATCTATATATACAGTGCCCTCCAAAAGTATTGGAACAGTAAAGACAAAATTGGTCTGTTTGCTGTGGAGTCAAAACATTTACAAATATGATTAAAAGATGAATATGAGACAAAACTACAGAATGTCACATTTTATTATTGGGTGATTCAACTCAGATGTTTTACCAGCTAATAAGTTCAGCACTTTTAGAGTTTCATCCCTCTATCTGATGTGAGCATAAGTATTAGAAGAGTTGGCTCACAGGTCTTTCTAAGTGATCAGCTGTGTCCTGTTGCATTAAATCTTCAGATATTAAAAGCAGGGAATGTGTCGTATCAGTTTTATCCATTACTTTTGCATTCTGAATCTTGCATTCGATGAAACCAGGATGAAGATGAGGGAGCTGACTTTGAGAGAAAAGCAAGCAATTTGGATGCTAAAAGAAAAGAGGAAGTCAATTAATGCTAAAGCAAAAACAAAGGGCATGGAGAAATCAAGAGTTTGGAAACCACCAGCGACACCAGCAACCAACAACTACCTGATCAGCTGAGAAAACAACAGTAGTTGATGACAGACAAATCAAAAAAGCTGTGAAAATGAATCCTAAAAGACGTGTCTGTAAAATCACCAACAACTTCCAGAAAGCTGGGGTGATGCTCTGACAATCTACTGTCCTCAGGAGACTTTGATACAGAATTACAGATGCTACACAGCAAGATACAAACCTCTGACCAGCTCCAAAAATAGAAAGATTAGAGTTTGCAAAAAAGCACAAAGGTGAGAAGAGTTTTGGAACTGTGTTTATGGACCGATGAGACAAAGATGAACCTTTATCTAAGTGATGGGAAAGCACAAATGTGGAGAAAAAAAGGGAACTGCAATGATCCCAAGCATACAGCCTCATCTGTAAAGCATGGTGGAGGTGGTGTCATGGCCCTCTCAACTTTACTGATGACTTAATGTATGATGACAGTAGCAGAATGAATTTGGAAGGATACAAAACCATCTTGCCTACCGATATTCAAGAAAATGCCACCAGATTCATTGGGAAGTGCTTCATATTGCATCAGGACAATAACCCAAAACACCCTGCCAGTTCAGTCAAGGAGTTTATAAGGGCAAAGAAATGGAAAGTCTTAGATTGCCCAAGTCAGTCTCCAGATTTAAATCCGATTGAACATGAATTTCAGCAGCTGAAGAGGAGAGTAAAGGCAGAAACTCCCCAAAACAAGCAACAACTGGAATTGGCTGCATTAAAGGCTGGGAAAAGTCCCAATACTTATGCTCACATCAATGAGTGCGATGAACTCTAAAAGTGCTATCCTTTTTATTTGGAAAAACATGTATGAGTTGAATCACCCAATAATAAAATGTGACATTCTGTAGTTTTTTCTCATATTCATCTTTTAATCATATTTGTACATGTCTTGACTCCACAGCCAACAGAGCAATTTTGTCTTTACTGTTCCAATACTTTTGGAGGGCACTGTATATATATATATATATATATATATATATATATATATATATATATATGTATGTATGTATGTTTATGCACTGCTGCTCAAAAGTGCAGTTTTTAAATGATGATTTCATTTATTAAAGGAAAAAAACTGTCCAAACCTACCTGTCCCTACGTGAAAAATTAATTGCCCCCTCCTGTTAAATCATGAAAGAACTGTGATTAACCACATTATTTTAGAAAGCTGAGTTAAATTTCACTAGCTAAACCCAAGCCTGATTACTGCCAGACCTGTTGAATCAAGAAATCACTTAAATAAAACCTGTCTGACAAAGTGAAGCTTAAAGAGCAACACATCATGCAGCGATCTAAAGAAATTCCAGAACAGACGAGAAACAAAATAGTTGACGTATATAAAGCCATTTCTAAGGCTTTGGGACTCCAGCAAACCATGGTCAGAGCCATTATCCACAAATGGAGAAAACTTGGAACAGTGGTGAACCTTCCCAGGAGTGGCCGGCCTACCAAAATTACTCCAAGAGCACAAAGACGAGTCATCCAGGAGGTCATAAAAGAACCCAGAACAACATCTAAAGAACTGCAGGCCTCACTTGCCTCAATTAAGGTCAGTGTTCATGATTCAACAATAAGAAAGAGACTGCGCAAAAACAGCATTCATGGGAGAGTTCCAAGGCAAAAGCCATTGCTGAACAAAAAGAACTCCAAGGCTCGTCTCACATTTGCCAAAAAATATCTTGATTATCCCCAAGACTTTTGGGCAAATATTCTGTGGACTGATGAGACAAAAGTTGAACTTTTTGGAAGGTGCATGTCCCGTTACATCTGGCGTAAAACCAAAACAGCGATTCATAAAAAGAACATCATACACACAGTCAAACATGGTGGTGGTAGTGTGATGGCCTGGGGCTGCTTTGTAGCTTCAGGACCTGGACGACTTGCCATAATTGAAGGAACCATGAGTTCTGCACTCTATCAGAAAATCCTGAAGGAGAATGTACGGCCGGCACAATATATAGTGTTTATGGAGAGTAATGTGAGTGAATGCCTATGTAATTATGTTCCAATCAATTATTCTCAGCCTTGTAGGAAGGATTTTACATTTCCTAAAAATAGAGTGACTATCCACTGAGACTCTGAGTGCAAGGCGCCTGTGTGAGAGAACTAGTAAACAAGGCCTCCTCGATCTTTTGTAGGCTGAAGGGGATTTGTGAATTCTCCAGAGACAAGGAGTGTAAAGTGTATCTCAGAGATGGGGGAATCACACACATCTTCAATTCACCAATTATTATTCAGCTACATGCTAAAAGTAAGCCATCTCTGTGGCAACATCTCAGTTTTGCCTTCTGGAGCTGTAGAACTGTGTGTATTTGTGTGTTTTAGTGGATGTGAGTGTGGACGGATCTATGATGTTTGCATGTGAATTCATGTGTTATAAAAAGCAGGTCATATCTTACACAATGGATTTCTCTGTGGTAATTTTGACTGTTTACTACTTCAAAATCTTGATTTGTAAGTTGCATTAGGATCAAGATGTAAACCAACAGATTTGAAATATACAAAAATCACTGTTATCTTAATTACTGTTTCCCTCTGCTTCTGTTAATTAGTGCTAGAACCCTTCCAGCAATTAATCTACAGTCATGGAAGCATATTAAACAATCTCATCAGAGAAACCAGCTTGCTTAGATGAATATAATAAACAAAAGTGCTTTCATGGTAATATTTATGAATGTGTGTGTGTATATATATATATATATATATATATATATATATATATATATATATATATATATATATATATATATATTTTATCTATGAAAGAGGATGTGTAATTTAATAATCCCAGGTCGTGATATACTCATCAATGTTTATTAGAGAGGGCAATGGCCTGTTGAAAGGAAGGACACAAAGTTAATGTCCTTTATTCCAGTAAATGCAATTATAAGGATGCAGCTGAAGCATTAGTGTTGTAATTTAAATAAAAGGCCATGTTCAGTTCCATCTAATTAGCCTTCTTTTGTCTCTGAAGATCAAGTCTTCATCTCATCTAGATTTTCAAGAGTCTCCATAGTCACAAGTGCCCTTAAATGTTATCCCTGTGGAAAATTCCAGTTTAGGATAGTTGGTTTGGTTCTGGGTAGCTGGTGATCATCATCTACAATGTGTTCTGACAGAAGTGTGGTCTTGGCCTCTAACATTCTCCTTGTCTGTGTGTAATATCTGCCCTGTGAAACCAGAAAAGAAAAAACACAAACAAAAAAACTCCCTCAGGACTTTCTCACTCTCTCTAAACTCTCAGGTTCAACCAGGATTCCCACAGTTCACAGCAGAAAGGAGTAACTATGGATCCTTGTGCTAATGCCTTTTAAGCCATTCATTTTTCATTAGATCTCTGTCCAAATTTCCCTCTAAACTTTAAATAATTCAGACGATAAAGACAGCTGACTTGGAAAATGGGAAGTGACAGCTCCATAGTCCATCATGATGTGGACTTTCCATTGACTTCTTTTGTTGTCATAATGAACTGAAATACATACAGTTGTCACAGTCTTCAGCTGGTGTGCCCAAGATGCAGAGGACAGTGTGGTTGTGTAGGCACATGGCTTGTGTAGTGTTTGTTTGGTACCATGTGCTTTCTCCTGTCTATTGTCTGACCCCACCCAGCTTGTTACTTCATTATTATTTCAGTGATTCCACCTGTGTCTCCCTCATTACCTGCCCTACTTAGTCCCCCTGTGTTTGCTGTCCTGTGCTGTTTTGTTATATGTTAGTAGTGTTTGTCTTGTTGGAAGTAGCTGTGCTGTGGTCTGCCTGTCTGTTTTCCCCCTCGGGGTAGTTTTTGTTGTTTTGTTTTATTATTAAAAGACCCATTCTTCCTGCACCTTGAGTCTTTGCCTCATCCCTTCACCTGACCGTGACAGAACAAAACCGCCACTAAGAGGACTCTGCAGAAGATGGGCATCTTCCTGTTCTCGTCTCCTGGCTATAGCAAGCTCCTTTCTCTTCAATAGAAGAACACCACCATCAAGGAGTTTGTACTTGAGTTTCTGACCGCAGCGGAGGAGCTTGATCTAAACGATGCTGCGCTAAAGGACATTTAACAACTGCCTTGACAAGCCTGTCTGTGCCTGGGACATGGGAATGCTTGTGAGGGAGATGGTGGCCTTCCTCCCGTTGGCCCTCCCCTCCTTCTACTCACAGACTGCCAAGTCCTCAGTCCTCTGATGAGCCCCTTCGGGAGGGGGAGGAGGAGAAATGAGTCCACCTCATCTACCTCCTTCCCAGAGTCGGCCGAGAGCACTGCAGCAACTGCTGAGGTGGCCATCTTGTCAAGGTCACCTCATTCTTGTAAGCAGAGAAGGATTTCCTCCACCCTACAAGCTCCAGTGGTCCTGGAGAACCTGACTCCGTTGGTCCCAAGTCAGGTGGTCCTGGAGGACCTGACTCCGGTGCTCTCAGGGGGTCACCACAGAGCCGCCCGATTTCACTGCTGCCATAATCAAGGCAGCCATCTTTGCCTTTCATCTCATGGCTGTTCTGTGTGCATGGGCCGTCTCGGGGCCTACTCCAGGGCCTGTTCCAGTCCAGGAGCCCTCAGAGCCCACTCCAGAGCCTGTTCCAGTCCGGGAGCCCTCAAAGTCCAGTCATGAACCCGCTCCAATCCGGGAGCCTTCAGGGCCTGCTCCAGTTACTCTCGAGGTGGCGGTATCCACTTCAGCTTCTCTCAAGTGGTGATTCTCCTCTCCACCTGCCCCGCCCTGGCCTCCTGCTCTGCTACAGTCTCCAGGCCCTCCTTCACTCCACAGGCCTGAACCACCATCCCTCCCCCTGTTCTGCCTCCTCTCCACCACCATCCTGGACTCCTGTTTTGTGCCCTGGATTGTGGAACATCTGGAATCCACCCCTTAGCTGGTGTGCCCAGGATGGTCACCAGAGGACACTGTGTGGTTGAGTAGGCACATGGCTTGTGTTGTTTGTTTGGTGTCATGTGCTTTCTCCTGTCTATTGACTGATCCTGCCCAGTTTGTTACCTCATTTCAGTGATTTCTACCTGTCTCCCTCATTACCTACCCTACTTCGTCGCCCTGTGTTTGCAATCAAACCGTTGTACTGTTTGATGTCAATAGTGTTTGTCATGTTGGAAGTAGATGTACCTGTGTCGCTCCCTGCTGTGCTGTGCTCTGCCCTGGCCTGCCTGCCTGTTTTCCCCCTCGCAGTAGTTTTGGTTTTTATTTTTTAACTTTATTAAAAGCCCCATTCTTCCTGCACCTTGAGTCCTCACCTCATCCCTTCACCTGACCATGACAACAGTATGATACTTCCAAGATCCATACAATGTTTTTTTTAGTTAATGTTTAAAAAAAAAAAGTGTACCGGGCTAGTTGTCTCACAGGCTGTACATAATTAATTCTATTTTAATGTTTATTATAAAAAAGAAACCAACAAATGAGGAACAGATTTCTTAATGGATATAGCAAAAAAGGACAAAAACAACCAGATAAACACTTAATTTGTTCACATTTATTAGACTTTTAAACCGTATGTTATACTTTAATGAAGCACTTAATGACATATTTGCTACTCTACATGATCATCATGGCAACATTGCTTGTTGTGAGAGAGCATGAAACAGAAAATACATTGTAGCCCGATCTCACGGCAATTCGTGCATATTTTACAAGGTGGCTAATTCGTACATATGACCTCACTTGTACAAATTCATACCATTTTTGCTAAATTGTACGTATTTTACGAGTTGCACAATTTGTACGAATGACCTACACCTAAACCTACCCGTCACTGGGGTTTAGACAAATCGTACAAAATCGAATTAGCCACCTCGTAAAATACGTACGAATTGGTCTTGAGATAGCGTTGTACATTTATAGCACCATTTCAGTTGTTGCAAACAGTCTGTGAGCGCAGATACTCTTTGTTCATATTTTTTTCATTGGGAAGCTCATCATTTAATCTTAATCTATGACATACAATAGCCTATATACATACAGTACTTTAATTAAACACATCTCTCTTTCTGTCTGCAAAAATATTTTCTAAAATACTTCTCATTACTTCATTGTTCTGTCTATAGCTGCCTTCCTCTTTCTTGTGTGCTTTGTATCAGTACTTGACATCCGGAGCGAACCGGACTACTCCCCGACGTGGTTCTGGTCGTTCCACCAGTGGTTCTCTTCCAGAGGTACCCGCGGAATAATAATCGCTGACTCGTCCGAGGCCAGACTCAGATTCTCTAAGGAGCAGCACAGTGTTATTGCCAAAGGGGGAGCGGAAGGGCGACAGAGGGAGAGAAAGAAAGAGAGAGACACAGAGACACAACATGAGGTGTTTTATCCGGTAGATAGCAGTGCGCACTAGAAGAAACGAGGCTTTGAGCATTCTGAGACCACATTTTACTCAGCATTTCTATTTATAGAAAATCTATTTATAGTGAGACCAATGTAAGTGATAACTGATCAAGCAATGCTTGAATAAGTATTCTGGTGAGAAATACGCTATAGTAACATGCGCAAAAGATACTACACATGGCGAGAGTCTTTTTCTATTGTCAATAGCCACGGAAAAAGGACGTTGCTAGGCATGAGGCGCAGTATACGTTAACCCATTCAGCTGCGACTGTATTCAAACGGTTACTACACATTTATTAAGGACGCAAATGTTCATTAAAACATTATTGGATTAAACAAATTCCTTAATTGAATCTTTCCGCCAGAATATATAAGCCACATAGTCTATAGGCCTACACTGCAGCTAAATTCAACCGTCAGTTCACCTTTTAGTGCTTAATTCTGTTCGGTACACACACAGTTCAGTAATTTACGAGAATGTCAACCACATTTGTGACCCTGGACCCCAAAACCAGTCTTAAGTCACACCGGTAGCTATATTTGTAGCAATAGCCAACAATACATTGTATGGGTCAAAATTATCGGTTTCTTTTATGCCAAAAATCATTTGGATATTAAGTACAGATCATGTTCCATGAAGATATTTAGTAAATTTCCTACCATACATTTATCAAAATTTTTGATTAGCAATATGCATGACTAAGGACTTCATTTGGACAAATATCAAGTGTAGCGTTAGTTCTGGCAGGTCACGTTAGTCAAGCTCACATCAGCTGACTCTCAGCTGATCCCCATCTACCAATAGGAATACGACACCTATCTAAGCATCGATATATAAGGTCCCTCAGTATTATCAGCAGTTTTCACATTGCTCAATAGCTAATTACCCTCCTCCATCCCCAACTCCTCCTCTTGTCAGTCAGGATTCAGCCTTCTGATTCTCCTTTTAATCAGACTGATTCTAAAATGTGTACATAATATTATTGAACTTTAATGATATCTGCAATACATTTATGTTGGTTCTGTTCTGTTAACCCTGGGGAGTTGTCGCTGCTCTCCCTGCTATCCTGCATAGATGTGCAGGGAGTTCTTACCCAGAACAGAACCATACCGCCAATCCAAACTGTATGCTAATTGTCAATCATCTTTGATAGTGGTCCTGACAGAATTAAAGGATTTTTTTGCACCCTCAGATTTCAGATTTTTGTTGTATCTCAGCCAAATATTGTCCTATCCTAACAAACCATAGATCAATGGAAAGCTTATTTATTCAGTTTTCAGATGCTGTATAGAGCTCAGTTCCAGAAAAAAAAGACCCTCATGACTGCACTGTAAAAAATGAAAAGTTAAGAAATCTTAAAAGTTTAAGGCAACCAGCTTCAGAAGATTTTTGAGTTTTCTCAACTTTTTTTTTTTAGGCGATTTTTGAGTTCTCAACTTTTGGTTGTATAAACATTTAAGGAAAACTCAAAAATCTCCTGAAGCTGGTTGCCTTAAACTTTCAAGATTTCTCAACGTTTTATTTTTAATTTTTATTTGTAGTCCAAGGTCACATTTAACAACGTACCAAATTGACTCTCGAAAAATGCAGGTAGCGACAACTGCATTTACAGAAATTCTACGCAGTGTGTACAGAACCAAACTAAACAACTAGTTGTTGTTTTTAAAGTTAGTTTTTTTTCTGTATGTGCGTTGCAGGAAATCACAGGGTACGTTTTGACTTATTAATTGTTGTCAGATCTTCCTTTAAATAAAAAATAAAAAAAACTCAAAAGTGTTTTTATGATTAAATAAAAGAGCATTAGCCTACATTTATTAAAAATATTTCTTTTTAATTAAACATTGTATTTACTGTATTTCAGGCACTACTCAAAAGCAGATTCGTGAAACTGAATATGTAAACTCTTTTGTGGTCTCAGCGGAGCCTCTTTTGTGGACCCCAATATCCTCCAAATAAATAGATGAATTATAAATGTGATCTCAGGTTGTTCAAAGGAACAGTCCAGAAATAAAACCAGCATGAAAACAACAAGACAGACACCACTGAACAAGAATGCAATGTGCTGTTCTAAAACTAAAGATTTAAATATCATCAAGTTCAATTTCATTAATCTCCTGAAAAAAGAAAGAAATTAATCTACGAGTGACATTCTAAGTTCACAGTAGATGGATTGTTCTTGCAGTAGGGAGAAGTGATTGATGGTACCTCAAATTACAAGTACCACAAAAAAAGATGTGACACTTCAAACTCTTCTATAGGGAGCAATGCCATAGATTAATACATTAAGAACAAAAAAAAAAGCCTTTTCCCTGACCTATTTTTCTTCAAGAACACAATAGCAAGCTTGTATGTGATGGTAGTCAACATTGAAACAAAACATGCACGTATAAAAATCACTGTAACAAAGTAAGCGCTCAATGTCCAACATTAACAGGAAAACAACATACATGAGCAGTCAAACTCCTATTCAACCTCCTTTGGCCCAACACTTTCCATATGGAAGAGAATACACATGGGAGCAAATCAAAAGATGAAGAAGACTGAACAGTTATGGTGTACTAAAGTCTCAATGGAAACACTAGAGAGTACGAAACACTAACAACACTACAGTTTCTCTCAGTGAGTAATAACTGTGCTGCTGAAGCACGGATGAAGGCGGAAGAAGCGTAACTAATCTCAGGCGAGAATTACCTTGGGTCGGGCATCGCACAGCGCCACAGGTGTTGCTTTAGTGTCTGCACCCAACCAATATCACGGATGGGCTGACAGAGCTGAATGTAGTGGTACTGTTTTAGCATAACCCTTCAAACGAACGACAAGATCACTCGTTAGCTGAACATTAAAAGTAATTAAAGGGTTAGTTCACCCGAAAATGACAATTTCGCCATCTCCCTCGTGTCATTCTAAACTGATATGAGTTATGTGGCAAGGCTTTGCAGAATGCATTTTTCCATACAAGTATCATTATATGGCAAAACGGTTGTAAAGAAATAAAGTCATTGAAGTTTGGAATGATACAAGGGTAAGTAAATGATAACAAATTTCATTTTAGGGTAAGCTATTCCTTTAAATCCCAAAGCACAAAATCATTATGTATATCAACCAAATTTCAATAAATCAATCAATAAATCACATCATTATAGCCAATCATTATAGACTCAGTGACTGACACATATTGATCTTTCAAGGACTATTTCAGTCTATTCAGAATGGAATAATTTTTAAGTACATCTTTGATATTTGGTCCTGGAATAGGAAGTTTTGCATCTTTTATTACTTTGCACATGTGAGACACTGAAAGGCGCAATATATCAGATTCACTCGAGATGCAAACATATATTTCTCAACTCTCAGCTGACAGCAATATGCACAACCTAAAAGATGCCAGAACCTATTCCAGAGCCTGTGACACAAAAAATATGAGAATCGCAAAACCAAACGTAAACCATAAACATCGGAATAGTTCTCTTCCATGTGGATTCGACGTCTATGACTGCGACAAGAGAGACAGACAGAAGGACAGGGGAGAAACGATACAGATGCACCTACCATTGAGTCCCCAAACCCTCCCACATCTCAAACAAAATGAACCACGACACCTCTGTTTCTGCGTTTGCATTTATTCATTTCAATAAATATGAGCAAGCAAGAGAGAAATCACAATTCACATTATCACAGTTAAATCTGAGGCCCTTTCATATAACAGTTTTTTCCGCTCCTTTTTCAGTATGCATGGACTATAGATAGCACCTGTGCTAAGCACACACACACTCACACTCACTGACATGTACAACCCCGCTATAGCTGCTCCTCCTCTGTCTCCCCACGATGCCTTCCCTTAATTCCCACATTATATTAACAGTAATTGAGTCACCAAAGGCTGCAAAATACAAGAAAAGGCCCTCAACCCTGTGGCGCAGTCAGTTTCAGAGCACAGCACAGAAGAGAATGAGCTCCATGTGACTGTATTCTACAGCCAGACTGAAGAAACAGATACCTTCATGCTTTACGAATTCAACATTCTGAATGTAATTTCCACAAGTAACGACAGTCTAGACTCTGGACTTGAAGCGTGTATGTAATACATGATATGGTATATCAGCGGTAAAGACGAAGCGGAACGGCTGTGTCAATCAAGCGCATTCATGGAGAAGAATCTCTCTGCTTTCTAGTCCTACAGAATGCTAGTGGCACACACCACGAAAGATAAAAAGATTACAGCTGAACTCAAATAGCATGCTATTCTTACTATTACTGTCATATATAAAGATATTTAGTATTATAAAATAGTATTAGAGTTGTATAGTATTCTAAATTCAGCCAGGGTAGTGCTGTATTTAATTTGTGACAGGAATGAAAATGAGGCTGTGAGGGATAGAATGGACTGTGCCGTTGTTTAACAGCATACCGATTGTTCAGTTGACAAAAAAATTCAATGTGACGTCTAACCTAAGGTCTTTCTTTTGCCAATCTGAGTTTACTTTATTTACAAGCAGTCATACTGCATTTGTATTAAAGTGTTTTACTCGCGTTTCACAAAAACACAATTTATTGAGAAATAATAAATGCAATTATTCCTAAACTTCATAAACACATGCAATTTGATTTAGTTAATCTTGTTAGATCCAGAATGTTTTAGTCACTAGCACTAGATCATAGTTGTTTGTTACCACTTGTTTTTGATTATGAAAAGGGGATAAGATCTTCAATCTGGCAACAGATTACAGAATTACTGTGCACCGATTGGTCAAACAGGACAATGAGATCACATACTTGACATACTGAAAATGGAGAAGACCTCAAGGGATGAGACTAGAGACAGAGAGAGGATTTGCCAAGGGGAGGTACATGATTAAAAAAAACAAAAAAAAAAACAATGCAAAGCATGATCTTACACAATGCACTCCCATAATGCCAGCAAATGAAGACATTTGGATACTAAAATGAATGCCATTCAGTCCTATGAACTACCAACATCTTTTTTCTTTCATCACAAACTGACATGAATCTGTGACAGTGTTGTGTCACATGCAAAGCCATGATTATATGCTGTTACATAAGGCCTGATCAGATTATATCTAAAAAGATTCCACTGCCAACAAAAAATCATCTCTGTGAATGTATCAGCATTAAACTTTAAAGGGATAGTCCATCCAAAATTGAAATTCTATCATTTACACACCCTAAAGTCATTCCAAACATGACTTTCTTTCTTTCTTCTGCGATATAATGGCTTTTGTCCAAATTTGGAACAGCATTTGGGTGAGTAAATGATGGCAGATTATTTTCCCTTTAAGTTAGGTTTAAATTTGCATTATAGGCTCACAACCTCTAAGGTGAATTGACTCAGAGATTGTGATGAGGGCTTGAAAGCCAATTTCGTTACGAAGTAAATGTCACATGAAATTTCCTCTTATTCGTACGTACATGTGCATCTTGGGAAGTGGCCTTTTTGGAGCCACCAAAACAAAGAAAGATGGCATGATCATGCAGTCGAGAGTAAACAAACAACATTCCGAACAGACTGCATTCAACTTACCATTACATCAAGGGACACATGATAACAAACAGAACAATTAGTCAAGAATACAGGTCATGTCAGTCATTGAACAACAGGGGGGATGCAGCAGCAAAACAAAACAGGAGACATTCTGGGAAAAGTCATTAATAATTAATAGGTTGAATCTGCATTCACATAAAGAAGGGCTTTGATTTTAAAGCTGGCTAATCTATTGACCTTTAGAGTTCCCTCTACTTTTGGGATCCCCCATCTGTCTACCTCGGGGGCTCCCTTAGGGGGGATGGGATAAGTGTGCATGTGAGAGAGAGAAAAAAACAGTTGGGCAGAGTGGAAGATATAATGTTAAATGTTGTGTTGTGATTCTTACATTTATGGTGCAATATGGAACAGAAGTTCTCAAACCCAAACAATGCATAAACATATTTTAGTTTATAATAAATTAGATTTCTACCAGTTTGCACATAAAATCACAGTGAACATTTAAAGCCTATTCTATCCAAAGACAAATTTACAGTACATCCCATAATGCAATATCATGTTACAGTAGTAATCCAGTTGGTTGCGTAAGCAACAAAGTAGGCCAAAACAAGGCCTTATAATTGTATGACCTTGACAGATGTTTTTTTGGGGATACTGATGTTCTATTTGGAGATATCCTGTTCTTGAAATTATTCAAAAACATTTTCATAATATGGAATGGTTGTCAAGAAAACAAACAGAATAATTCAAATCATCACAGCACCAAAGTGATCATAACATATCACTTAGGAGCTCGGGGTGTTCGCTCAATAGAATGACAACATAAAACAGGCAAAGCAAGCAGATTAATATAGTCTTAAAACCAAAGATGCACATTTATCAAAGATTTCTGATTGAGAAATTGGCCTTTGTGTTTTCTATGTCGCCTAATTCACATATACATGTTTTCAGAAGCATAAATTGGATATAAATTGGCTTCATTGAAAAACCCTTGATAAATGAAACCCACCAGTCTGTGCATCTGATGGTACATACATACAGAGCCAATGGCTCCATGCAAGATAAGAGCATCCACTGGCCAACCAGTAGAGTGGTTGCCATGGAAACCTCGTTCGTGAGATGAGGAGAGTGGGTGGAGCTATAGTAAATGCAAACGCTTTGATATCACTGAGTGAGATTGTGAGGCAAAAGAGGAGAAAACGTCAAATCCAACCCTGAAAATTGAGTAAAATCAGCCCACTGACCTCTTAGAGAAAAAGAGAGAGTGAGAGAAAGATAGAAAGAGAGGTGGGGGTATTGGAAATATACAGGGAGGAATATACGAGAGGTGCATCGGCTAGAAAGAGAGAGAAAGAGAGAGAGAGACAGAGGGGCAGCAATGGACAGAACAGTAAAGGAATGAGAACCTCTTATTAAATAATTTTGCAGCCTTCGTTCTGCTTTCACCCTTTCAGGAAGAGATTAAATGAGAGAAGAAGTGCAATGGTTTTTACTCTTTCGCCTCAGCCAGTTTGTTGTTGATCTCTTTACTTTTCTCCTTGTCGCCCTGCGCCGCTCTGCCCTCCGGCTGGTTCTCGGAGCTCTTCTTCTTCGAACCGCGCACCGATGTCGCCTGCTTCTCCTTGGACTTCTTCAGCGGTTTGCCAGGTGTGGCGGATGTGCTCTTTTTGGGTTTGGAGCGAGGAAGACTGGTTTTCTCCACCTGTATAATACATAAAATAGTACACAAATGGCATTTTACTACTATTACGTGACTAGTGCTGGGTAGTTTCGTGTAGCCAGAGCTTCAGACTGACGGCAGAAGGTCTGGGAACCTTGGCAGCTTTGAATGGTCAAGGCCCGCCCAAGAGGCCATATAACGGGTAAAACAAGTTGAGTTTTGTGCCACATCATGTTTAGGGGCGTGAAAAAGTTTCCACAATAACAGACTGGCGTGTAAAACTCTTGGACATATTTTAAAGATTTTACGCCGCAAACTTTAAATATTTCACATACATCGTCACAGTTGTAAACACGACAGCTTTCTTCTTTCGTGAGGGGGTCTGGCATCAGACGGAACATCAACGAACTCATTGTTTCCAGACGGAACATCAACGAACTCTACACACACGTCTCCCAGTAATCCTGCATAATTCAACCAATCCAATGATGACTTAGAAACTCCCGAAGTGTTTCCAATTTTGTGTGCGATATGCATCAGACGTTCAGCCAACGGTCCGTGAGCGTGACGTCTGAGGCTGAGACTAAGGGCTGGGTATCATAACATTTTTTCGAGATCCATACCGATACTGATACCTTGACTTCGATACAGGTTCATGAACAACAGTTTTTTTGATTCCAATTTTATGAAATGCATTTTGACAAGATTACTTGTTGATGTTTTTACAGACTCAAAGACTCCACTGCACAAAGGAACAAATTATATGACTAAAACACACATTAGATCACAATTGGGAGTGCTTGAATGGTCACGTAAACATGGGTTTTCAGTCTTGTAGTGAGGACAGAAAAATGCACTAGAGTAAACTTAGCCTTACATCTATGGGGGTTTACATGCACACACACTACAGCCTCACATGTGAGCCACATCTCTGGGCATTACTGGCATCAACTAGTGTTTTTCCTTGATGGCTAACTAGGGCTAATCACCAGCACTTGATTTAGGGACATCAAGCATGCTGCATGCTTACTGGCTCACTGACGTTTACAAGATTAATCTCTTAGGAATCGAAATTTGGTACCAAACAACAAGACATTTTTCGATACACAATGGTATCGAGGCAATTTGATCAAAGGCTAACAGTATTGACGTTGTTAAAAAATAGCTGGCCATAAAGTCACATAGTATACTAATCTCAAAATGAGCACCGTTTGCAAAAATAATAATTTGCCATAGTGTCAGAGTGACTATGGTGATATTGTAAAGCTAGTCAGCTCAGTATAATAAAACAAAGAGCTGATGCTGATTCGCTAAGACACTCAAAGCTTGAAGCAAAAGTTATGTCAAACAACTCTGAAAAATTACTGCTGAGAAAAAAAAAAAGTTCAGTTATTTTCCAGCCACGGAGCACATAAATTGCTGACATCAAGTTACTGAACCCAAAAATTGATTTCCAGCCTTCTGCAACAAAAACACACTGACAAAAAAGAATGTAACCAAACATTCAAAAATTAGGGGCGAATTAAGGTCATTATCATCGAAAAATCCAACTTCTGATCTAAATATTGTATTACTTAACTTCCACACACAGGCTCGTACCTTACTGCTCTCTCTGTAAGGCTCATGGTACAGTGTGCGTATCCTCCTCCTCTCCAAGGCCTTGTTGTCATCTGGCTGCTGAGAGGCCTGGTAGCCCCTGTAGGTGGCGCTGTAGCTGGTCTCCAGATCAGTCCTTTCTTCGGGAGGCTGATACTGAGACTTGGCCTTGATGAGCTTCACAGGTTTCACGTCTGCGTAGGCTTTGTACTCAGTCCTGACATTGAGAAACAGATAACATCAAAATTATTGGAAAATTGAGTGTAGTGGGTGATTCAGCCGATATATATTGAATTTCAAGACCACATTGTACAGAGTATGACAGAAATATCATCCTTAAAGTCCACCATTAAAACTGAGTTCATGACCCCTGTTTTGTTTTAGCCAATAGGCTATAGTTTCACAGTTTGTAATTTGTTAGTCTGTGACGTGGGGGTGGGACATTCCCATTCTAGAGAGCATTTGATTGGCTAAACCATCCAAGTCTAAGATGAGTCATCAATATTTCTGATCCATTTTTCTTCTGAACAGAAAAGAATATATCATAGACTAGTCTCAAAACTTGATTTTTAATTTTACTTGGTCAACAATTGCTGTTTCCCATGCCATTTTTAGGTTCTGATAGAACAAACACATGAAGAAACTATTTAAAATTACAAGCCTCTACACATACAATACAAGAAAGACTACATATAGAACAACTACTTGGTACTGCTATATATAGACACTGGATAATAAATCCACCCTCCATAATACAGAGACCCCCCCCCCCCCCCCACCTGCATCACAGAGAGTTTCTCCTGAGACAGTGGCCCCTCCTTTAAGATGAGTAATGAGTCTTTATTCACTGAGATGACACAGACGAATGGTATATACACTTCACGGGTATGTGCATTGCAGATTACCCAACATGCAACGTATCCGCAGTGCATCTAACACACATGCATACATACAGACAGAACTCTCTCACAGAGACCAGCACAGAAGACACGTCTCAGACAAACTCTGATTTGTAAATAATCATAACTGATTAACTAATGAGTCACTCACACCAGTTTGTGCACTTGTTTTATCAATTGTATAAATCTCAAATCTGAGTCATGATGTCTTGTGAGCATAGCTGAGGATTTCTGAGGAATGATGGAATAATGGATATTCATTGTAAATATTTACATGCATTCTATTCATTTTTGACCTCTCTCTCTTTCTTTTTGATTCTGTAACGTTACAGCCTCAGAGGGGTAGGGAGTATTGATTAGGATTGACAGGACGGGAAGAGAAGAGATGGGAATGCCAGGCAGAGTAAACCACTATCATCCCATTAGATCAATTAGTTTTTTTAGTTTATGTGAGTAAGAAGCAAATTAATACATCTCTGTATGAAACAGAATCAACCATTCTGACATATTATGATAAGGCCTAAAAAAAGCTAGGAGAACATTTGATATCACACACTGTTCTACTGGAGATGAGGTTAGATAACATTACTAGATCAAACTCCTGTACACTCACAACGAGGAAGGATTCTAAACAGAAAGCGCCCATTATTATGTGACCAACAAGCTGATGAGCAAAGTCATGGGACAGCATGTGGGGGAACATTAGCGCCCTCAGAAAAAACAGGGGATGTGAAAATCACGCCCCATGTCCTGTGCCAAGGAAATTTTGGTTTGAATACAAGTGAATCTCTATCAACAGCAAAAATAACAGGAATTCAAATGCCTTTTTTTGTATCAATTTTGTTGTTAGAGTTGACCCAAACCCAAACTTTCCACCTTAAATTGTGAAAAATCTGTATGAAAATATTAATTATTGCATTGAAAATAGTATATTTAAAGGGATAGTTCACCCAAAAATTTTAATTCTGTCATTAATTACTCACCCTCATGGCCTTCGTTTATCTTCGGAACACAAATTAAGATATTTTTGATGAAATCCGAGAGCTTTCTAACCCTGCATAGACAGCAACACAACTGACACGTTCAAGGCCCAGAAAGGTAGCTAAAATCGTTAAATGTGACATCAGTGGTTCAACAGCAATGTTACGAAGCTACAAGAATACTTTTTGTGTGCAAAGAAAACAAAAATAACGACTTTCTTCAACAATTTCTTCTCCTCCCTGCCAGGCTTCGATGTGTGTTCACAGAAAAGTATTCTCGTAGCTTCATAACATTACGGTTGGACTATTTTAATGTTTTTTTACTACCTTTCTGGGCCTTGAACTTTTCAGTTGTGTTGCTGTGTCTATGAAGGGTCGGAAAGCTCTCTGATTTGATCCAAAAAAAGATAAACGAAGGTCGGGTTTGGAACAACATGAGGGTGAGTAATTAACAACAGAATTTTCATTTTTGGGTGAACTATCCCTTTAATTGTGTGTTAAGGAAGGATACATTAAAAAGCTAGCTAAAAGAAAGGATCATGTACAAACATAATGTATTCCTGATAAATTGTTCTTTGGGAACACGAATCTGACAATACTGCTGGTGTTTTGATTTAAAGGGAGGCCTCCTTCTCTCTCT
Organism: Acrossocheilus fasciatus; assembly: GCA_036784905.1. Lineage (NCBI taxonomy): Eukaryota > Metazoa > Chordata > Actinopteri > Cypriniformes > Cyprinidae > Acrossocheilus > Acrossocheilus fasciatus. The sequence continues at coordinate 17,987,954 of CM071947.1, read as the reverse complement.
GTTGAGAGCACAGGGGAGAGGAAAGAAAGAAGTGAAAGTTGTTACATAAGGCAAATGAAGTCCAGTCAGAATGCTTGAAATGGCAGCACAAAAGCAACTCACAGAAGTCCAAGGCCACAGGCACCAAACACTCACAGGACAAACATAAAAGAAGAAGGGGGAGGAGTCAGAGTTCATACAGCACAAGAGACATATAGAAACAGACAGACAGAGAATGAGAGAGACATAAAGACAGAGAGAGAAGGCTGTTACACACATACAATAGAACTCCAAACAATGAGCTTACTGTGCTTATTGTAAATGAGTGCTTGGTACCAGCTGTCAAATCATTCATTTGATGAATGGCATCAACCCTGTTCTACAATGCTACTTTACACCAGATTTTTTTCTAATCTAACAAAATTTATTTAATGGAAAAGCACAGTATTTATTCAAATGAGCTCACACATTTAATTAACTGCTGTCACCAAAAGTCATCTGTAGATTTGAGCATACAGTGGGGTTGATACCTCTTCCTCTCCCCAGGCTCTGAGCTTTTGTGAACAGCCCTGTCACTATGGTGATATGCTGGCACTAGAGAATTGTGTGGTGGGGAGCCAGAGCAATGCATCATGGGTAGACTTGGCACATTGGAGTAACGTGGTGTTTAACAGAAGCTTGTAAAACTGTTTTGCTTTTTACTTGGATCCAAAAACAACATCCTGATTATTTTGATGTAGTCTAGACCTGTTAGATGACAACTCAGCACTTGATGCCACCAAAAATAGACAGCATATTTGAATGAATGAATACTGTAAAATTGATTCATTTTATTAATCCACCAGCACTGCAAATAGTTAGATGTGCAATGGCTTAGTTGATTATTTAATGTCATTTTTATTCTAGTAACAGCCTCGCTGTCAGATCAATAGGTTTCCTGCACCCTGTGGCGTCATCTTACTGCTGTACCTCCAGCATGACATATTCCTTCTGACATTCACTTTGGACTCCAAGTGAATCCCAATGAGATTAGCCCTGTAATACTGCCCTGTAAGGCAAAACTCTCTCTTATTTCTCTCTCTCTCACTCTCTCTCTTTGCTGCTTCCTCTGTTATACTTATTGATTGCAGTCTTTGAATGGGTACAGTGCCTTCAAGTACTGCACTATACAAGAAAAGGAAGGAAAGGCATAAAAGCATGTTAATTACTTATATAAGAAACAATTAATGGAACATGGAAAAGGCATATATATTTATATATTATATATATATATTTAATTTTTTTTCATAGTACAATATATTTTTCTTACTTTCCCTAGTATTAAAAAGAGCTGTGCTATTTATTGTATTATTATATTACATTATATTGTATTATTATATTATGTTATATTATATACTTGCCCTGTAAGTATTAATTGTATACTATTCTAGTACTTATTATTTGAATTATTATTGACTTATTATTACCTTTTCTTTTATATTTTCAGATTTCATTTTCATTTTAGTAATTTTATGCCATTTTCTTCTATTTCTATTTACCTTTGATATATATTTCAGTTTTAGTTTTGGTCATTTTAATACTTAAACCTCTTTTTTTTCTAATGTTCATTTAATTTTAAGTTCAATCTAATATTAATTCATTATTAATAGTTTTAGTTAGCAATAACAACAATGAATCAGAGGTATAGTGTTCTATTTTAAAGCCAACAATGTAACAATAATACACAACCCTAAAATAATTAATAAATATAAAACAAATGGCAAAAAAAAAAAAAAAAAAAATCAATCAGCTATTCCAAGATTTTGCACACAAAAATCAGAGATAAACTGCAGACCAAAGCATATTGATCCACAGGGAGAGAGAGAGCGAGAGACACTGGAGAAATAAATGAAGCAAGCAACTTCCTCTCCACCGCATCCTGTCAAAACACACCTGTGATATCTCTGGCTTAAAATAAAGCACCACAGAATGCTTTTTACGGGCTTCTCACAGTAAGAGGATCATTTTTGATATCCAGTTTCATCAGCTCGTGTCATAAAGCTTAAGCCCAGTCACTGCTTTGTAGCATGACATAGCAACAAAGCAAAACTCAGGACTAAACATGAGATTAAGTCAAACTAATCCTCAGCTTTTCCGTTTAAAGAATCGCCCTTTAACAATCCATGCATGCACTGTCATGCAAACTGAACTGATGACACTGTATTTGTCCTCTTGTGTATTTTCCTCCAAGTCAAGAAGAAAAAAAATCCACACAGGAAATATGATGATGCACCATGAGGCATTTTGAGATTAAACTTCTCAAATAACAACAGCCTAATAATTCTGAAGGCAACATTCCAACGCAATTCAGGCTAAATTTAATATATTTATCCAAAGCAACCTGCAAATGTGCAACACCACCGGCAATTTATCATAAAGCTCAATCTTCTTCAGCTGCGCATGAGTAATTTGCAAGTGCACATGAATGAGTGGGAGCGAATTATGGACCAATTGCCACCTGTCAATTAAACACAAATACTCCATAATGACGGACTTGTGTATTGAGATTGAGAAACCAATTCTGAGAAGAGAGAAAATGTTCTTTCTTTACACATTTATTGTTCACTGTTTGCAATACAAAAGTGATTGAAAGGCAACTGAATACCAAGTAGGACCAGGAACAGCACAGCACAGCACTATACAAACTTCAGCTCCATCTGTTTTAAACAAAGACGGGCAAATAAAAGCAAATGAAAAAGCTGTGTTTTATATGCTAGAGCTGGAATATAAGAGTGCTCTGCAAAGACTGCTCTCTGAATTTTGTGCCGCTTTCACAACAAATGGATTATTAACAACTGGGAATTCCACAATGCACTCGCTGGCCTCGCTTTGCCCTAAAACTAACCCTGAAGAAAATTAAAGCCTTTTCCAAAAACAGCTTCTGCTCCAGCGCTCTCCAGCCCCCTGCATGTCCTGCCATCTGTAGGTGTTAGTACGCAAGATTTAACCCACAGCTGACCTCCAATGTACAGCTTTTTTCACTCCACAATACACTTTCAAACTGTTTTTATACTGGTCTAATGGTATTGTATATCTCTTAACCCTAAAACGATCCCTTACTTAAACCATTTTTCCTTTTTTAGAGATATGATTTAGCATTATTTCATAGATGCTCAGATCTATGACAGTGTCTTCATGTTGTGTCAAGTGTTGTCGTGCTGTTTTGCTTGGTCTTTCCACCCCAATCTCAGAGTAAAAAGTAAATACGTTATGAGTTTGATCTGAACTGTACAAAAATGAGCAAGAAAATAAGCATTAAGTCCATCCCAGAAACAGGGCCGTAAGCAGATCGTACAAATGAGATGAGACAAATGTACAAATTAGCCACCAATTTGCCAAAACCTAAAATAGTTACGAATTGCCATGAGATCATATTGGTCTTTCCAAAATCAAGCATCTGAGTACAACGTCCCACAAAACTTTTTTATTTATAGAAACTAGGATCAGTTTCAATATACTAAAATAAATAATTATACTGATTATTAACAATTTACAATAATAATAATAATTTACAATTTAAATCATTACAGATACTTAAATGTCATAATTTCAGATGTTTCAATAACTGAGTGAATGAAAATGTACAAATATTTTTACTCACAAATCGCAATATTTGAGACCTTGGCATAACTAGAAAATGTATTTGCCATGACTTTTTGCGATTTAATTAATTAATCCATTCCAGGATTTACAAGACTTTTAAAACACTTCTAAATTTAGGCTCTCTCATAACTTTCCAATATAGTGGGAATCCTGCTTCCTTTGTTGATAGGGTGAATTAAAATAAGATTAGATTTTTTTTCTTGCTGTTTTAGCTTATTTTAATAATTGTTTTGCCTTATTTTATGTCATTTTAGTCGTCTTAAGGCCCCTTAGGAAGTTTGCTGAGGCCCCTGGTTGAGAAGCATACTGTACAATCACTCACTGATAATCAATCAGCCATACCTGTAGGAGCTGCCAGAGGTGACTTCTTTTTTGATCTGCTGGTTGAGAGCATCCACAGCTGCCCTCCCTTTACCCTCTGTAGTGGTGGCATCCCCCACGCTCTGCCTGTCCAACTTCACGCCAGCTTTGTTTTCAGAAGCCACGGTTGCTTTCTTGGCTTGCTTCTTTTTCCTTTCACTAGATATGATCTCCTTCTCTTGCACCTTGTCAGCAATCTCACTCTTTTCCACCCCATTGTCCATCATCTCCGAGGAGTGTTTGGGTCTGTCAGGGATGCGGTCATTGCCCGCTGAGATGGTCGGAGAAGGTTTGGGGATCCAAGGATGATCTCCCCTCTTTGGGATAGGCCAGGGTTTGTAGTCCTTCTGATACTGGGTCTCGTTGTTAAAAGGAACCTCGGGGCCGTGGTACTCGTTCTTGGGCTTGCAGCTGGGCTCCGGGCGAACTTTCCAGTGTTTAAAGTCCTGGCGCATCACAGACCCTGAGATGTTCTCCTCCTGGGCTGCAGGTCCTTTGGTCACCGCGTCGTGGTCGTTGTGAAGCGGCTGCGTTTCCTTCGGCGCGGGCTGCTGCAGGTGAAAATGCTGCATCCCGGACGCGTCCGAGTACTTGGTGAAAACCAGCGGCACCGCAATGTCGGCCTTGTCCAGCTGGTTCCAGAACCGAGCCATACAGCAGGCTCTGGAGATACAGGGCCATGCCATGATGGTCTGCCAACGTCTTACCTTGAGTTATGTCAATCTCTTCCTTTTCTCAAAGCTGTTTTGTATTCAGTTTGTGGAAGTAAACGCGCTCTTGTGTCTCGAGGGAGGAACACAAAATGTCCGATTCGCAATGTTTTTCCTTAAAACGATGCTGTCAAAGATGACAGGACACAAATCCAGTGTAAAAGAGGCATTACGGGTTCTCGAGGGGTTTTTTTTACCGGTGAAATATTGTGGTTTAGCTCCGTCCTGATCCCCTCGCGCTCGTTAGAATAGGAGAATGTGTTAAGACACAGCAGCCCCTCCCGCGCGCCTCCTGCGCTCAGCATCCACCGAGAGCTGCATCACCTGCCGCTGTCATCATCACGCAGCGTCTGCAGTGGGCGGAGTCGCGCTCGAGTCCCCGCCCACTAAAGTACAGTCCTCAGGATATCGCTGTTGGAAATCAGGAGGGATGCTCCGAGTCCAGACATGTTTACTTACTGATGATAATGAACAGCAGATGCAGAATTAACCATTTCATTTGTGTTCACATGACAAGCTTTTTTTCCTTTTTTTAAAATTGTGAATTGCATTATTATTAAAATATGATTAATTATTATTAAATATGAATATCTGCTCAAGTAACACTTGAAAAAAAATATATATATATACAGTGTAATTATTCTATATATAGGCTATATAGTTTTTGAAAGAATCTCTTATGCTCACCAAGGCTGTTTTTATTTAATAAAAAACTGAAAACTGTTTAAATCAGTTTTAATATATTATATATAATCATACATGTGGCAATTTAAATAGTTATAGACACTTAAATTCCACAATTCCATATGTTTCAATCACAATAACAGTAAGGGTGAATGTTTTTTTTTTTTTTTTTTTTTCATATAATTTACCCCAATAATAATAATAAAAAAACAATAAAAAATTAAAAAATAATAATAATAATAAAAAAACGCAATTCCTGACAGAATATTCTAGAGCTTGGCATGACAAGAAAATTATATTAATTGTAAACAATTTCCATACATGTTCATCACACTTTTAAAATTAGGCTTCCTCATGTATCCAAGTCTTAGGGGACGCCTGGCTCTTAAATAAAATGACACAGCACATGCACAAATAAATAAATAAATAAATGAATAAATAAAAAACAGTACTTTTGTGAAATATTATTAAAATTGACAATAACTTTTTCTATTTTAATATATTTTAATTTCCAGCAGTAATTACATATTATATGTATTTAATAAGCTGATTTGGAGCTCGAGAAACTTATTATTATCAATACTGAAAACAGTTTCATTACAGATTCTTTGATATAGAAAGTATAGAAAGAATAGAAAGCACAGCATTTATTATTATGTCATTTATAAACGTTTAAATATAAAACGTTCATGACATTTTGAAATTTTTATGTGTTATACATAACCAAATATTCGTATTTAATCATATCAATAATTAATTTAATTTAATTTTAATAATAATGGATTTCACAAACAAAAAAACCTATATCATCCTCATGCTAAACAAATAAACAATTTCAATATAGATTATTTGAATGAACACACACACACACACACACACACACACACACACACACACACACACACACACACACACACACACATATACAGATATATAATTAAAAATAACATTATGCATATCAGCTCCTGTTGTAAGGCCTAATTTTGCACAACCCTTTGTCTCCGGGGTCAAAAGTCTTAATGGTGTAATATCAAAGTACTCTTGGTCTATAATCCTATCACCTGCAGTGAATATATGAGATAAGGTAGCTGGTGAAAGAAGGAGGGGAGCAGACCAAGACATGGTGTCAGACTTTGACCTCAATGTGGAGATCCTAGCGCTGTGCTGATCTCTCGGCCGCTCGCCGACTCTTGCTGTCTTCTGGTTTAGACATGAAGATTTGTTTTGCCCCGGCTGATGTGCCTCTGGTTAGGAGGATCCAGACTGCTGTCGTACTGCAGTGGGTCTTCTCTTTCCTGGCGCTCGGTAAGTGCATGTGCTTTTATTATAGTGTCTTTGCAAAGCCATCAAGTGTTGACCTTGAATTAGATCTATAATCACAGTCTGTATTCTGTCTCTTACACATACTGCAATAGTCACTGCATTTTAAGTTAAATTACATATACTTAAAGTCAGACTTCACACAGTTTAAAGAGCTACTCAATATAATACCTTTTACAGTCTTGCAAGTCCGTAAATACCTTTTACAGTGTTTTTAATTTAAGAAAGATATTGCAACTTTATAGATGATTTGCATTTAGATTCGTCCACTGGCTGTCATGTTTTAAAGGTAATAAAAGAATATAACCTCATACAAATGCCTTATTCTAGAAAGCACATCACTGTGTTTTGAAAAAGCAGGAAAACATGTTCAAATGTATTTTCTTCTGTCTATGACTATGTAGGCCTTTATCAAAGCACTAAGATATATTGAAACCTCCAGGTCAAAGTCTTCAGTGTGAAAGATCCTTACTGTAAACGCATTTGTGCTGATGTGTTTTCTTTCAGTCTGTGCATTTGTGTCTAATGTATCTATGTGTTTATTATCATTTTTTGCAGCCCCATTATGTATTATACTGTTCCTCTTGCTACTCTTCACTCGTTTCTGGCTCATCAGTGTGCTTTATGCCATCTGGTGGTACATCGATTGGGACACACCTTCACAAGGAGGTAGAAAAGTGCCCTTTATGTGCCGAATGCGCATGTGGGAGTACATGAGAGATTATTTCCCTATAAAGGTGAGTGGGCGGATCTATCGAAGCAAAATAAACTACGTCTCTTGGCTGTTTTGACCTTTTAAATAGCATTTTGTCACTAAACTGTGTCATATGAACTACCTTAACTTAGCCAGTCAATTCAGAAAGTTAGGGTGTAAATTGTAGCCTATGTATCTTAAACACAGAATGACATTATATGAATCAACAGTGTCTTTCTTTGTTGTCATTCGTTTAGCTGTCTATCATTTGCATCAACGAACATCAGCATAATAGTTCTTTCACCAAATGAAACCAACACATTGTTGCTCCAGGCAGAAAAACAAAGCTGAACCATTTATATGAACAGATAAACAGTGATTTTCAGGCCTAAATAATGAGGGAACAATGTAACACTGCCATCTAGTGCCTATTCATTTTCTGAAAATGGTGCGAAGCACAGCATCCATACCTTTCCGCAGAATTTTAAGAAGCTCGTGTTAGCATTTAAAACAGTGTCTTGTTTTATTATATATATTTATTCAAGGACCCATTAAATTTATCAAAAGTGACAGTAACTTTTAGATTTTTTACATTTCTGTTTCAAATAAATGCTGTTATTTTGAACTTTCTATTCATCAAGTATTCTCGCAAAGAAATCTTTGTACAAACAACCCGAACTTTTGAATAACGCAGTGTGTATTTTTCATCCATCTGAGATTTAATATTGAGTGCATTCGTTCATTTTCTTTATAATAACATGCAAACAACTTTTTGGAATACGTTTATTGAAAGTACTGATGTACTACAGTATTTTAGTGACCGACCTTGCTATACTTTGTACTCTTGTTGATGATGTTTTGTTTTTCTCAACCGTCAGTGCCACATCAAAAATACACTGATTTGATTAGCGTCTCAGGGAAATGTTATCGCTTTGGTAGTTGAACCCTTGATACACTAATGTGTCTTATCTGTATGTATCCGTCCATAATGACAGTCTTTTCACCTTTTGAACAACCGAGGTGGCCTCAGAAGACACTGTGTTCAGAGTGAATGAGTAACTGTAAACACTGCGGGGGGCTTAAACCCCTGTTCAAAACAAGGACATGATCTTGAAGGGAGACAAAATACCCATTTCAATGAAAACAAGTTGTGTTTTGATATACAGTATAGTTTAAAGGCTTCGCAGATTCTTTTTCATTTAAGTTAGTGATTATTTAATGATGTTTGTATAAATCATATGAGCTCAACCATTTACTTACACAATTGTATTTTTTTCTAAGAAATTTCCTTTTTGTCAATTCACAATACAGTCTGGGTTTGTCCCAGAATTCGCAAGAAGCACAACATATGACTAAATGCGTCATTAGTATTAAAGAGGCCCTGCTGTAGCTAAACAGAGCATCTGTATTCAAAGTGAATAATTGATTAAGATGAAACCTTGCTTCAACCACCGGTGCAAATTTTCTTTTATCCTTACACAACCTCCTAATCTGAAAGCAGATCAGGGATCTTGGAAAAAGCAAACCTTTGCTTATGCACATGAATATTGAAGGTGACACTGAGGGAATTTAGTTTCTTAAAAGAGAGTTATCAAGAACCTACCTCCACAAGTGCTTAATAAATGTTGTGATGAGAATAAATGTTATCTCATATAACACCCTTCAGTGACAACAGCGTGTGATTAGAGGCATCGATCGTTTACACTTCTAACCTGATAAAACCATAAATGTCAGCTGTGCAGTGATAGCTACCTTTACTTTATTTCCCATCCCTATATCTGGTTAGTTACTGTTGGCAATAGACATTTAGTTAGCAGTCACACAGTGGTAATATTCATGTGCAAAATACTTATAGACCAATAAACAATGTGGTTATATCGTTTATATAACTAGGTTGGCATTAATGACTGGCTAGGCCTATACTTATTGTATGGCTAAGCGACAAATAAATAAATAAATACGTGAACATGAAATATTAATTTGAGCTGAAATTACTTTATAATTGTACCTGTATATATTTATCTTAACAAGACTGGGCTACATTGCGCTACTTTTCTTTTGCAGCATCTCGTGCATGACTTGCATTCTTAAAAAAGTTAAAGAAACCCAACTTTTTTTTTCAAAAAAGGGTCTCGAGATCAATTGACATTTTTTCCCCCATTCTAACGCCTGTTTCTCTCTGTGTGAAGACAGCTATGGCTTTGAACTGATATTTTTCCTCTTTCTGAAGTGGCAAGAATGCACCCTTGCTGTTGGTGGATAGGCCTATTAACTGTGGAATGGATATTAAACCATCACTGAATGTATGAAAACGTGCTTCACACTGCCCTGACTGTGCAGTTCATCTTTTTCACAGAGAACAACTATTTTGTTATTCTCTGAAAAACTGTTGTTGGAGATGCTGATTGCGGTTCTAGGAAATTCCTGGATTTGTTAATGTCAAGCCAAAGCTAAAACACTCAAACACTCAAATCTGGCTTGAGGTTTGACTGCTGATGTTCTGTGTTGAATAGCTTTAGTATTCTGTTGACGCTTTCGGGTTTGGTGATTGGTGTTAACGGTTAAGTATTAACAGATCTTAGATCAGTGTGAAAGGTCATTATAAAGCCCTATACAGCTCTGCACTGCACATGAACAGCACATGATCACTGACCTTAACAGCTGGCCTTTTGTAACAAATGAAAGAAACCTGATCAAACTTGTTTACATTCTTTCAATTATTTAACTTCTTTGTCTCTTTACTAGCTGGTGAAGACAGCTGATCTGGACCCTAGGAAGAACTATGTGCTGGGTTTCCATCCTCATGGTATTCTTGTGGCTGGTGCATTTACAAATTTCTGCACGGAAGCGACAGGTTTTAGCAAACTCTTCCCTGGGTTGAGAAGCAACCTTCTCATGCTGCCTCTCTGGTTCAGAGCCCCCTTCTTCAGGGACTACATTATGGCTGCAGGTCAGTTGACCTGATCATAGAATACTGTAAAAATGTATACTAATTAACAATAGACAAACCTTATCACAGAGACCTCAATCTTTAAGATATAAAAAAGTGCCTCAACATATTATTTCATATAGCTATTGTTTTACTAGTTACACAAGGCAAAATGTGTATAAATAACATGATGTACATTTATCATTTTTTCGGAGCTGTTATTACAGACCGCTACACCAGCTGTTCTAACTTTTAAAAAATGTGTGTGTGTGTTCCAGGCCTGGTTCCATCGGACAAGGAGAGTGCCAGCTATGTGCTCCGGCAGAAGGGAGGTGGGAACGCTGTGATCATTGCAGTTGGCGGTGCCCCTGAGGCTTTGGATGCCCATCCTGGTGACTACACTGTTCACCTGGCCAATAAGAAGGGCTTCATTAAGCTTGCAATAGAGCATGGGTAAGCGGTAGCTTTTTCCTGATTGGTTAATAGTATGAGAGGCTATGCTAGCCTCTTGCTGCATTAGTGCCAGTTGTGAAATACAAGCTTGGGCAACTTGCTGTAGCAAGTAATAGTGCTGAATTTATGAAAGGCTCTGTTACCCAAGCAAAAGAATTTGATTAAGAAACTGTACAAAAAGCGGAATAAAATTGCAGAAATGTATTATTTATATGAGCATTTAATATATGTTTATTTAATCTGTTACATATCAGGGTTTATTTTGTAATAATGATTGTATACATTATCTCTGACATGCATATTTTCTTACTTTTTTGTGCATACATTTTATCAAAGACAGCAAAGAATTTAGGTTAAAAATCCTTTTTTTTCTTTTTTTTTTCTCTCTCCATCCTCCAGTGCAGATTTGGTTCCTATGTATTCATTTGGAGAGAATGAAGTATTTGATCAGGTGAAGAACCCTCGAGGCACCTGGCTGCGATATATTCAAGAGCGCATGCAAAACATTATGGGCATTTCTCTGCCTCTCTTCCACGCACGAGGAGTTTTCCAGTACAGCTTCGGCCTAATGCCCTACAGAAAACCCATCAACACTGTTGGTAAGCGCAGTCAAATGTTAGTCAAATATCACTGATGTCAGGTCTAGGTTACCCATACACAGTAAAAAGTGATAAGTTGACAACTTAAAAAAATTGAGGAAACCCGTTGCCTTAAAATGTTTAAGTAAATGGTAATTAAAAAAAAATAAGTTAATTGAATTGTCAAGTTCACTTAACTTTTTTTTTTTTTTTTTTTTAATTATTATGTACTTAATCATTTTAAGGCAACGAGTTTCCTCAATTTTTTTTAAGTTAAGTCAACTTTCACTTTTTACAATGTAGGAAAAATGTATTACTCAGTGGTTGCTTTTCCTAAGCTCAGGAGAATTAGATGAGATTCTCATATATCTGTCATTTTAGTATCAGCAGCTTTTCAGAAGTTTCTCCTAAAATTCCTTAAGAGAAATAGAAGTAGACACAAATGAGACATGACAAATATTTGAGAAAAAAAGAGTCAAAACTGAGAATGTGGTGGAAGAAACAGAATATCTCTTTATTGTCTTGCTGCAATCTCTATCAAGACTCCAATATTGAACTATTTTATTGCTCAATGGTTGCTTTTTCTAAGCTCGTGAGACTTAGTTGTGATTCTCATGTATTTCTCATTTTAGTCTCAAAAGTGTCTCAGATGTTTGTCGTAAAAATCCATAGGATAAATAAAAGTAGACACAACTGAGACATGAGAAAGTTCTGAAAGAAAGGAATCCAAATTGACAATGGGAGAGAATTCTGAGAGAAACATGGGAGATCTCTTTATTGTCTTGCTGTAATCTCTTGCAAGACTCCACTATAACACTATACAAATGTTTAACTGTTCAGAGGTTGCTTTTTTTGTTTGCAATGGGGTTTTTCACAGTTAATGGTCAGGACAGTAGGCGTAGAGACAGGAAACGATTGCGACAGCTGAGAATGAAACAGGAGCAGGAAAGTAGCTTTAGCTGGAATTCGAACCCATGCTGTCAGAGGTGCAGTCGTGCCTTCACACTGATGTGCTGCCCACAAGGCTATGGCTCTGACAGAGGTTACTCTACGCTCAGGATACTTAAATGTTGCATTAAGATATCAGCTTTGTAATAAGATGTCTTCAATTTTATTTTAAAACATTAAACATTAAACCTTTACTAATATTGTAAATATTAAAACTATCATTTAAATAGCATTAAACATTTCAGAATATCATGGGTTACTAATTTTTTATTTTATTTTTATTTTTTAGCAAATGTAACACTAGTGTATCAGTGTTTTTTTTGCTTTGTTTAGCATTTTTTTGTACAGCTCATTCTTGCATGTATGTAAATATAGGTTATGGTTTCCTGTTAAATCATTGTGCAATAAAACACCGTCTACATAAAACAACTTCAAATATGACAATGCATGTATTGTCTTTGATTGAAATGGTGTTGATAAATGACATCGAAGCTAACCAGAGGGAAGAAAAATAAAATAAAAAAAGAGATCTCTTTAACATTTCAAATATTTCTCCTTGACAGAAATGAGGTTACCTTAAGATTGAATGGAAACTTTTGATTGAGTCTTCTCTCCTGCTTCTCAAACTTGTTTCCTGGCTGAGACAAAAACTCCAGCACTCTCACAAAGGTCTCCTTTAAAGCTTTAGAAGAGACCTCAACAACATCACACACTGTGCTCAGATTCTTCTCCTTATAGCTAAAGACTCGAGAGCTCTCACATTTGTCTCCTCTAAATTTCAGAAGTGATCTCAATAACTTTACAAAGTGTTTTTACAAGCATCTCCATTTGATCTTAAAGTAACCTCATTTCTGTCTAGGAGAAATATTTGAGATGTTAAAGAGATCTCACTTTTGATTTTTCTTTCCTATGGGTAAGTGTAAGTTAAAACCATATTTTGAATCTGTGCAACTACCTTTTTGTAGCCTAAGCTAAACAGAAGCAATAACCTCTCTGTCATTTCTTAGCCATTTATTTGTTGTACTGTACCAATACACAAGTCTTATCTGTCACCACTTTTAGCCTACTGTACACAGGTCCAAACTGTTGCAAAACCTGGAAAGTTAAAGCATGGTATTTGCTTTTTAGCAACCCTAGAGAACTGCCAGAGTCATATCAGCAAATGTGAGATGAATCGATTGGTGGGCCTCAGGCATCAATGAATCAATGAATCAATGAATCAATGAATCAATGAATCAATCTATCTATCTATCTATCTATCTATCTATCTATCTATCTATCTATCTATCTATCTATCTATCTATCTATCTATCTATCTATCTATCTATCTATCTATCTATCTATATTTTAACAGTCCTTTCTGTCTTCCTCAAGTGGGTCGGCCAATTCCAGTAGAGAAAAACGAGAAACCAACGGCGGAAGAACTGGATGTGTTTCACCAGCGCTACATGGACGAACTCAGCCGACTGTTTGAGGAACACAAAGGAAATTATGGAGTAGATGAAGATGCTCACCTGCTGTTCCAGTGAGAGGATCACTGAAGCGACTTTGACATTGTGTACCTATGTGTTTATGAGAAAGAGACAGAAAGACAGTTATATATATGTCTAATTTAGTCTCAGTTGTATATTGTCAGCTTTTAAACCATTGCTGTTTTGTTTACCAGTTGTTGAATGTAATGCAGAATTTTTATTTCCTGATAAATGCAATGTGTAATTCAAAGCAGTTCATGCTTTCACATGTACCAAACATTGCAAAAAATGTAAGTGAAATTTTCTTTATGCTTTAACTTCTATATTAACTGGTTTTACTCAAGTCAGAAATATTATGTAATATGGCTAATGCAAACTGACTTAATCAACAAACTTTAAAGCAGCACATCTGAATAAATCTGCACCAGTTTTACTACTCTGTCTGTTTGAATGATTCGGGACACAGAGACACTAAACTTTCTCCACTGACTCCCAAAAGACAGTTGCATCTCTCAGGAGGACTGCCGTGTATAGGTCTTTAGCCATTACAACATGTAGTAAGACAAAGTTAAGATGGAACTTATTCATCTGATGGTGTAAAACATGAAAGTCTTCACGTCAGATAGATAGACAGATTGACAAATGCATCTCTGCCCCTTGAGGCTATTTTTGTCCTCAGGGTTGATTTGGGTCAAAGCTTACACCATGCAATGGTCAGTCCTGTTTCACAATGCACACTGGTCTGGAAAAGACTTAAGTCATGCCAGAAAGGACACATTTCTCCACAACCAGGCCCTGGCCGACTACGCACGCAATTATCACAGGCTGACCAAATGTCTACACCGGATAAATCAGGCTTTGACCATTGCACTTGGACAGAGACAGACATCACAACTGAAGGTCAGCACTGGACCTTGAAATGGAAGACATGGAAGGCATGGAAGACATTAAACTGACCGGCTGCTGTCATTGATTTAAAAATAGTGCAAATATGAAATGTATGAAAACATTGGGTCGAAGGTAAATTCTTGTTATGACTCTTCAGTAAGTTATGGTAAAAAAAAAATCAAATGGATCTCGTATGTGAATGGTGGGTTTAGAGGGGAGTTAAGGGGGTGTTTCACTAACCTGGAAGCTTCAGCTCTTGCACTGACAATTATTTTTCATATGCCCTGTGATAACACTCTGAAGGGCTATTTAAAGACGCCCAAAGGTACAACACTTAAATTCAAATGGCCAAGGGCAAATTTCTTTTTTTTGTTTGTTTGTTTCTCAGGGGAATGCAAAATCATTATAATAATTATAATATCATTTTTCCTCCCATCTCTTTTTCTCTCTCCTGAACACACACTTAACCAGCTAATCAAAGTCGTCAGGATAACCAGCTAAACTCTTCAGGACAGTGGTCCTCCAGAAGCGGAGTTTGACACATGTGCTTTAGGGGCTCAACAGGGCATCAGTGGTCTTAAAGCAGGTCTAATAGCAAAGACAGTTGCTCTCAAATGAAAGTTTCACAGCGCATGATAGGACTATACCTGGAATCTTTGCTAATCTTTGCATGCATCTTGATATGCATGCTTCCATGTGTGTGTGACAGGCTGTGGAGGTGTGTGTGTCGACAAACATATGGGATTTCTGCGGCATTTGTGTACTTTGATCCTATTATGATCCTTATTTTGTGCTCAAGAAAAACCGTTGTGTAACATCAGGTTTGGCCTGTCAGATCACTTTTAATAAGATAGTCTGCATAACATGAGTCTCCCATACCACATATATGGAATTTTGTGAATGTTTCACAATAGAACTGATCATTTATATATATATATATATATATATATATATATATATATATATATATATATATATATATATATATATATATATATATAGTCTTATATTTATATAAAATAAACTGTGTATGCATTACTATTTCATGTGATTTCTGGTGTGCTTTTCGACCCACAGAAATATAAATTTAACCCAATGGAAATGAATTTGTATAGATGTATTTACATCATATCTCCAGTCCAAAATCAAATAAATTTCATTTTCCTTAATAATTATGATTTTCTTGCCCAATCAAAATCTTTATATGAGATGTCTCCTATCTTGATGTGAAAATCCAATATTATCACTAATTGTTATGTTTTAGAACAAAAGAGCAAAGTACAAGACCGGATGCTTTGTACACATTTTATCATTTCAGCAACACCTTATCTTCACCTGCACCAGTGGGTAAAAACTGCAGTGTGGATGACCACTATTGCAAAGGACAAAACAATATACACGCTTGTAAACATACCGTTCTGTTTATCAGCACTTCTGCTGATGAAGAAGTAAACAATATAAGAAAGAAGAAAAACAATATTTCAAAAAGATGCTGCAAAAAATTATCTCTGTTGACCTTCAGATTTTATGAGACATAATGTAAGTATGTCATTGTACATCAATTAATGCCAGCAAATGAAGATTTGTCTAATAGAGATTAAAGTTCAAAGACCAACTAAATGAGCTTTGCCAAATGGACTTCTGATATTGATACAGTACAAATTACAGTGAGCTTGTGTAATTTACTGTCTAGACTGAATATGTTTCCTCATCAAAATTGGCTGATTATTGGCACCCAGTACCCATAACGTTTGTGATTTTTCCCTATTGGTGATAAATGTATTACAAAATGTAAAAAGAAGAAGTGCGGATCATGGTTTCATATACCCAGTACCCATTAAAACGGTCTTAATATCAGTTTTTACCTATTGTGTCATCAGATATCAAAAAGCCCTCAAGGAAATAGGTAAAAATAAAAAAATATTATTCAGAACTAGCAAGCTAAAATTATTTCATAAACATTAATACTTTAAAAACCCAGATTGCTCAAATTTCTGACTAAAAATTGCAACCGAAAAATTCACACAAAATTGCACTATAGACATTTTAGCCTATTTTGCATAACAATATACTGTGTATTAGCTATAATGACATAAAATGCACCAAACATAACACACATTTATATTTCAAGCAGTTGATAATATGCTTGAGCAGCTGCAGATCAGTGGTCTCTCTGCCATCTGAGAGCTGGCCAAGCCTGGCAAGAAGAACAGGCCAGTGACGCTGGCTGTGGCGTTGTGAAAAAGAAAAATTGTGAATTTTGAAACAGTTAAAGTCCCTAATGGACATTCAGTCTGGCAGGCTGCTATCTCTCACTGATATCACTTTTTTACCCTTTGGTTTCTCAATTCTGAGGCCTATTGAAGTTTTGTATAATGACCTACGAAGTGTTATTTTTATTAATAGAATATTACAGTCTTGGTTTAGGTTAAATACTGCAAGTTGAAATATATGAGAAAAAAAAAGGAGCAATAATGAATGTTTTTATTAAGTGTGGACAATTGGTCAATAAAGCCTGAGGGCGGGGCTAAAGTCTCCTCCGTCTGATTGGCTGGGCGCCCATCTCCGTCTAGTTTACCTTCACAGACCTTTAAACCTCCAGATCAGATGAAACGGGAACCAGTTCTTCGCCAAACATCTCAGCAGAGAGCCTTGAAAGTTTGCCAGCTCCAGTCAGCAACTACTGACAGAAATTCGTCAGTCAGAAACAGTTTTTATGGAAGTAAAATCTTTTCGTCTGAAAATATTGCTGAAAGCGAAGGCGGTTATAGTTTGATTGACAGCTGTATGCTCCTCCCCCCGAAGCGCTTAAATGACAGGCGCGCGCCTGTGAGTTCGCGGACGCCAGTACAGAGAGGGATGCTGTAGAGCAGCTCAACTTCCACCAGCGACATTTATTCTGTTCAACTTATTATTATTCGTGCCTCAACCATGAAGACCATACTCGCTGCATATTCCGGTGTGAAAAAGGGTATGTAAAAATATTTTGTGAAATAATTTAAAATTTGCATTTTAATTTAATTTAATGTTATCATTTATTAAATGTATACGTTTTATGTGTAGGCTATGTATATGTAGGCTATATATGTTTGTAAAAACATAAAAAACATAATTAAGTTAGTTAGACACTTAAGTGAGATTCATTAAGTCTCCATCATCGAGAAGGAAGAAGAGAAGTAGTGTCTTACTTGGCTGTGTGTCTGATGTTTGTTGTTATTTCCAGTCAGGATGGACTCGGTTAAGATGGGATTATGTTGTCTTGTGATCTGATTTCAGTGATTGTAAGAGAAGCGTGTGGTTGTGTGCTTCAGCACCGCATCTTATCTTTTTTTGCACTATGTAAAATTCGCTCGAGTTTTGTGAAAAATGAATTAGAAGTACCACGGTGTTGGTTGTGTGCTGTCATTCTTGGGATATAATAGCAAAGAGTCATTAGTTTCTTATTTCCCACATCATCAGACTGAGATTTTGTAAGTTATTTGGCATCAGATCACGTCTTATGCACTAAAAACAACCCGAATGACACTATTCTCAGTTGACATCATCTAAGTTTGTCACAGTTATGATATGCATATCACCATTTATTCATAGGCTTCAGACAGAGCGTGATCTAGAGAACAAGCGTTCCCACAACATTAAGCTGGTTAATTCCAATTTTCCTTTAAATTCTGTATAGGCTCAGGCTCCAGCATCCTCTCGGCTTTACAGGACCTGCCCTCCGTCCCCTGGCTGACAAGATCCAAGATCATGAAAAATGTGCAGGTGATCTCCGTCCTGCAGTATGTCCTCACATTTCTTGCCATGGGTGAGTGGAGCAGTCAAGTTCATTAAGAGACTTAAGTCGGCAGCTTAGAGAATTTACAATGTAGGACATTGTGTTGCCTTACTGAACTCCTATGGATTACTTGTTCATGAATGTTAAAGGAATAGTTCAACCCCCCTGCCCCCCAAAAAAGGATGAAAGATTTTATGAATAAGCTTAGTCCTACCTTAGTTCATCCAAGATGTAGTAGATGTTTATTTATTGGAACAGATTTGCAGAAATGTAACATTACATCCCTTGCTCACCAGTGGATCCTCTGCAGTGAATGGGTGCCGTCAGAATGAGAGTCCAAACAGCTGATAAAAACATCACAATAATCCACAAGTAATCAATCCATCCATCAATTAACGTCATGTGAAGTGAAAAGCTGTGTGTTTGTATGAAACAAATCCATCATTGAGAACTTCAGTGAGTCCTCCATAATATTGCTCCAGTGAAAAAGTTGTCTCATCTGAATCAGGAGAGAAATCTGAACAGATCAAGTACTGTTTACATGCAAAAACAGTCCAAAACTGTTCTAAACAAATATGTTGGTGGATTTTGATTTGAGAGGACAACAGGGGATGGACTTTTTCTCTGGAGGTAGTGGATTATTATGGATAATGGAGGTGTATTTTGGTTAGAATTGATGGTTCAAAGATAAAATGGCTTAATAATGGATTTATTTCTTACAAACATACAGCTTTTGCTGCACAAGATGAATGAATGAATGAATGATTTTTATCAGCTGTTTGGACTCTTATTCTGACGGCACCCATTCACTGCAGAGGATCCATTGGTGAGAAAGTGATGCAATGCTAAAGTTCTACAAATCTGTTCTGATAAAGAAACAAAATCATCTACATCTTGGATAGCCTGAGGTTGAGTAAATTTTCAGCAATTTTGCATTTTTGGGTGAACTATTCCTTTAAAATCTCAGCTTTCTGCATCTTTAGCTTGCTTTACAAATTTATGTCCACTCTAAATACTCTTTTTGCTCTTCTAGGCATTGGCTGCTCTTTGCTGCTGATGTACATGTTTTGCACAGATTTCTGGGTAATTTCCGCCATTTACATTGCCTGGCTCATCTATGACTGGAACACCCCTAAACAAGGTAACCTTTTGAGTCTTGTCTTCTATGAGTAAAGCACACCATTCATGATTCAGTCTTTTCAGAAGTGTAGGATGCTTGTTGTGACTGTGTTTGCATTTGTATTCTTTGTTAATGTTCCAATATCTTTATCTTAGGGGGCCGCAGATCAACCTGGGTGAGAAACTGGACTGTGTGGAAATACTTTGGAGACTATTTTCCTATAAGAGTGAGTGACTTTACGTCTTATCCAACATTACAGTTTAAGGCCTAACCACTGAACAGCTAACAATTATGCAAATAAAAATTATCCTCAGAGTCGAATTATGGAATGTATGGACTTTGCAAATCTCAAAGAACGCTCTTTTCTATACAATATCTTGACATTTCACTTTAGGTCGGTACATTTTTTTTCTAATGTTTTTGAAAGAATGCTCACCCGGATTACGTTTATATAAACAGTGATATTGTGAAGTATTAATGTTAAGTATCTTAAGTATCTTAATGTTTTTGTGGATGCTAATCATTTTTTTTCCAGAGTTCTTTGATACATAGAAAGTTAAAAAGAAAAGCATTTATGCGAAATACTTTTTTTTTAAAGTGATGTAAAAGCATTTACTGTCATGTCTGATGAATTTAACGCATCCTTTCTGAATAAAAGCATTCACTTGTTTAAGAAAAATGTACTGACCCAAACTTTTGAATGGTAGTTTAAATATTCTGGCCAGCGTAAAATCTGTTAATATACGTTGATAACTCTGTTAGGTGCAAAGGGGAAAAGATAAAAAAAAATGTAGCCTTTAGTTTCGTCCTGTTCTTTTCTCTGCTTGCTTGACATTTCTGTTGGGTTGGGTGGATCTTGATGTGAGTCGTAAGTGCACTGATAGACTTTGCTCATACTGATCAGTGGAAGCTTAATCACTGAGCACTTATTTTGTCTGTTTGTCTTGTGTCTTATATGCGTGGCAGAGTACAGGCCTCTGTACAACAACTAAGTGATACACAGATTAGCATAAACGAATATCTGCATGATGAAAGAGAATAAAAGTAAACTGTTAATTGTCTGACACACTTCTCTACAATATCAATCATGACTCAAAGGAATGCCCTGTGTGTGCCAATTGGTTTGGACATTTACCTTTAGTCACTTGATGAGATCATCACTTTGCCAAGTGTTACAGCGCATGCCAGCTGCGTTATGATAAGCATGAAGAGAAGTATGGCCAGTAGTGACCAAAAATGGTCTTACTGAAGAATTCAGTAGGTGTATGAATGATAAAATCAGACCTATTGCATTAACAACTAGATTCATTAACAACTAGATACAATTATAACTGGATATTTTATTTTTTTAAAACTATTATGGAGAAAAAACTTGGGTGCTTTTGACTTGGACCAATAAGCAAACACCTGGCAACCCAGTATTCCCTAGCAATCGCATAGCGATGCAGTAAAAAGGGTGTGGTCACATTTACCATTGTTTGGCAAATTTTCACGGGCGAAATCCAGTCATTTCAGTTGGAATCCTTGCAATTGGGAATTTCTCATGAGGGTGAAAGTTTTCCGCCCAGAGATTTCGCAACGGGTTTAAGCTTGAAATGCACATTCGCCACATTGACCAACAAAAAGCTGCTTGCTTTGAAAGTGACTCATACATCACTAGACTATAGCCAATGAGCCTGCTTTATCCATAAAATTTTGCTAATGTGACTGTAAAAAATCTTAGCAATTGCATAACAATGGTAACCACTCACAACACACCATATTGTGATAAAAACAATATTAATTGTATGGCAAAGAGGTGACGTTTTGAGTCTCAAAAACAAGGGCATCGGCAAACATTCCATAAACTTTCTCCAAGCCTCCTCCAGACGGTTATACCATCTCGTCTGACACAGCATCTGTCTTAAGACCTTTGTTTTTTCATCCATTAATGTCATTATGCAACACTGCCTGTTTGATTAGCTGTTCTTATGTACACAGGCTATGCAGCTTTAACACTCTGTACATACTCTGAGTGCATTCGCTTCCTTTTAAGATGCTAACTGTTGCTCCATGCTAGTATCTGCTGCAAGTCTTAATTATCTGCTGAAAAGAATATGTATTAAAACAGCAGATAAGTGCTTAATGATAATTCTTGATAAGAAAATGTGTTCGTTAACAATATAATGTACACACAGTACAGTAATTGTAACTGTGTCAGAGTAAAGAGCATTTATTGCCTTTAGATAAAGTATGTCATTACTGACCTTTGTCCTAAATCTAGAAAAATAAGTCTCTTTAATGCAAAATATATTTAAATGGTGTTTAATCAGTTACGTTTCTAACTTCCCACTGAGAAATTTGCCTTTGCAGTTGAATTAATCACATTTTTCTCATTGATTATTTGCAGCTCATCAAGACGCATAACTTGCTTCCCAACCGAAACTACATTTTTGGCTATCACCCTCATGGCATCTTCTGTTTTGGTGCTTTTTGTAACTTTGGGACTGAGGGCACAGGGTTCTCCAAGATCTTCCCTGGAATCAAGCCGTCTCTGGCCACATTAGTTGGAAACTTCCGCTTGCCAGTGTTTAGGGACTATCTGATGGCTGGAGGTACATATAACTGTTTCATTTTCTGCATAAAAGCTTTCATGCATTCGTTGCAAGCAGTTGCATCATGTGACACTGAGTGAAGATCAAACTGACTCAATACATGTAGTTCATTTTGGGCTGATTAAAAAGAGGACCATACTTGTCCTCTCTGTGCTGTAGATAAGAATCCTGTAGTCTATCAAGGACCTCTGAGCTTTGTCCTATTGCGTAGAGAGACACATCCCTGCATGTGCTGATGTCAATATTTTTGAAGACCGTCTGTTGAAACCTGCCCTATGTACCCACAGATTAGAATTTTCTTCCACTCTCTTATAAGAAACAAACATCAATAGTTTCTTAAAAATGTCAAATATTTATTTCCAGTAATATAATATAATATAAATATAATAAAATTCAATTAATTCAATTAACTTCACTCATCTACCTCTCACAGTTAGTTCGGTAAAATGAACCGACTCGTAGTCAATCCACAAAAAAAAAAAAAAAATGGGGTTAGTACACTTTTGCTTGGCTATAATAAAACCAATAAAAGTGTTTTATTTTATTTGTTTTTATTTGAAAATGTTTTCTTAATGCTAATACAATTTGACATTTCTGTGATTGGTTTATTAGCTTTTCATCAACTCCACAAACCCCATTTTGGGAACCCTGGTATAAACTATTGACTCTATACCCTTCTGTTTCTCAGGTATGTGCCCAGTAAACCGTAACTCCATTGACTACCTCCTGTCTAGAAACGGTACGGGCAACGCTGTGGTCATCGCGATCGGAGGGGCTGCAGAGTCTCTGGACTGCGCCCCAGGAATGAACTCCGTCACGCTGAAAAACCGCAAAGGCTTTGTGAAACTGGCCCTCAATCAAGGGTGAGAACCGCAAATCATTTCCCTCACCACCTTCCCTGCATTGTTTACTTCAGCTGTACTGGTTTACTCCACAAAAACAAGTCAATAAAGTTCATTGTGCT
The DNA here is from genome assembly GCA_036784905.1 of Acrossocheilus fasciatus. Taxonomy (NCBI): domain Eukaryota; kingdom Metazoa; phylum Chordata; class Actinopteri; order Cypriniformes; family Cyprinidae; genus Acrossocheilus; species Acrossocheilus fasciatus. The sequence goes on along the minus strand of CM071947.1, from coordinate 17,964,844 downwards.
GTTTAGGTTTATGTTAGCTGGTAGTAGCTTCCTGAGTTTCTGTGTTCTCTGATTCAGTTCTGTTGAGGTTCTCTTGGCAAGCCGTAAATGGCAGGGCTGTTGCACGTGAAGCAACACAAAGCCTTCAGAAGCCCATGTTGGGTTAGTAAAGCATTTTGTGGTCAGAAATGTAGAGAAACAACAAGAACTCTGCCAACATATTTGCTCCGAATTAAGCTACATCATTACAAAGCAATAGTAATACTGTGAAAATCCTCAACTATTCAAATCTCATAGAAGCTTATAGGATAAATAAGTTCTTAAAGCGCAAATTCTTCCCTGTCTCACAGGATTTTAAGACACGATTACACTGAAACAGTTGTTTTTTTTAATGTAAAATTAACCATTGCAGATTCTCTTTTTGTTTTAAAATGTATCTTTCTCTGGTGCCTTTCTTTGTCATTATAAAAACTTTTTAACCTCCTGTTCCCCTTTCAGTGCTGATCTGGTTCCTGTCTACTCATTTGGTGAGAATGAGGTTTACAAACAGCTGATTTTTGACGATGGCTCTTGGTGGCGTTCGGTTCAAAAGAGACTTCAAAAGATTTTAGGTTTTGCCCCCTGCCTGTTTCATGGCTGTGGACTGTTCTTCCCTGAGTCCTGGGGCTTTGTACCATATTGCAAACCCATCACTACTGTTGGTGAGTAATGCCACATATGATGTCTTAAGGCAGAATAAATAAGCTTTCCATTGATGTATGGTTTGTTTAAACAATATCTGGCTGAGATACAACTATTTAAAAAAACTGGAATCTGAGGGTGCAAAAAAAAAAAAAAAAAAATCTAAATATTCAGAAAATCACCTTCAAAGTTGTCCGAATGAAATTATTAGCAATGCATATTACTAATCAAAAATTAAGTTTTGATATATTTACGATAGGAAATTTATTCATGGTCTAATATCCTAATGGTTTTTGCATAAAAGAAAATCGATAATTTTAATCATACAATGTATTTTTGGCTATTGCTAAAAATATACCCCAGCGACTTAAGACTGCTTTTGTGGTCCAGGGTCACATGTTGTCTTCTAGATAATCAAGACTTTTCTTGTTAGCATTTTCTTATTAGAGATGGATAAAGTAAATAAAATACAATAAATATTAATAAAATATATAATGTACTAAATATGTATGAACATGTGGATGTATAGATTTTGATGAAACAAATATAATATAATATAATACAAATTTAAATATATATGTACAGTATATGCACAAATTTGTATTAAATTAATGTGTTTTAATTTAATTAAATAATTATAATTTGTTTATTTTATCAAAAATATTATACATTATATTATTTACATTTATTATTGTTATATTAAACATGATATTATACAGGTTTCATGCTGATATTTAGATATATTTAAATATGTTTATAACCTTTAAATCCTATATATGTGTATTTGAATCCTACTAGCTTTAAACTGGCACAAAGCTGTTTTACACGGGTTATAGTGAAACAACCTAAATATAGTTAAATACAGTTCAAGGACAGTCTCTGTGTTGATACAACTGCTCTTTCAGTTTACGGTCGATATTTTCTGACATCAGAACCACATTAATGGTTAAAATTTAGTCATTTGTTGACATGATCTCGGTTTAACTTGAGTTGAATGGTCTGTGAATGATTTGTTTTTTTTTTAATGTTTCTTTTTTCTACAGTTGGTGAACCCATCACAGTTCCAAAAATCGAGGAGCCGAGTCAGGACGTCATAGACATGTACCATGCCATGTACATCAGGTCCCTCAAATCTCTCTTTGACAATTACAAGACCCGTTTTGGTCTAAATGAAAGTGACATCCTTCACATTCAATGAAAGGCAGCATTGAGGAATAATAACTGTATAAAAGAACACTCTGGAACATCTGCCTCCCAACTAAAGTGCCTGTTCAGAGAAGGTGAAAGAAATCAATGCTGTTGCTACTCATTCAATACAGTAAACTCTACTGAAATCTACTGTACCACATGGGATGCAGTGAATCTAGCTTGTGTCACTTCTGCTTATTGCCACTGGGTGGCATTATGCTATAAATACTACAGCTATTGCTACACAAAGTATAATCTAGATTTCACAGCTGATGGAGATGCATTCCTTAATATATGGCAATACATTTACAAGTAATGTATTTAAGGTTTAATTTAAATGCTGTACTTGATAAAAGCACATTTTTGTTTGCCCCCATTATAATATTTTACTGCACAAGCAATGCAATTATTGTGAGTTTTGCCTCCCTAAAAAAAATCATAGGGTGGTTGTGTAACCAAAGAGCGGAGGTGAAGCAAACGTGTGATTAATTTGGTGGAATAAGCTGGAACAAAAGTAAATATGACAAGGTATTTTGCTTTTAAGAAAATGATCCTGTATGATCATAGATTGAAGGTAAAAGTGAAGTCTAGACGGTGAAGATTATAATGAATGCCTGTAAATGTGTGATAGTATTATCAGAATTCTAATGAATGCTGGTCATCAACGCAATTGATGATTTACCACAGAAGTATTAATTTTGCATATATAAGTTGCACATGCTTTGTTGAGCTCAAGCAAATAGTTTACATGCTACTAATATTGCAGCCTTCAGATAAGTTCAGTTTTCAGCATCTTCCTTTATTTGACATTAACATTTCATCCCAGTTACAAGTATCAGGCATTCGTTCAATAAGCAAATGCTGGAGAGACCTCAAACTTGTGTTTGCATGCCAAATCAAATAAATATATTTTTTTGAATAGCAAATATAGCAAATAACTTCGATTCAAGTGCCGAATTGTATGTATGAAATCATTTTTAACCTGATATATTAAAGTTTTTACTCTGATTGTTTATTTAATGCAGCTTTTCACTGGTGGATAATAAGCATTTACATGCTGACATTTAACCAAAGATTCACAGTTGTGACTAATTGCCTTTTAAGTTGTGAATATGCAATAAATGCTGCCATCTCTGATATCAGTTGTCATTGATGTCTATGAAATGCTGATTCTTTAAAATAAACTTTTATATATTTTCAGAATAAACGTTTATGGAAAAGTACTATGTCTGTCCTGTTTTGTGCCACAAAACTGACCTTGACACACAACAGCAAATGTTCACCTATCCCCGTCTTTTTTTTTTTTTTTAATGAGAGATTTATGCAATAGTTCTAGATTATTAGTCCAAAATCCTTGGGTCATGTGAGATAGTTCTTTAAATGAATCCATATATAATAAAATCAGTGTTCTCTGAACAAATAATAAACTCAAATATGCCTTCGATAAACCAAATAATACTTTATAATTCACATTCACAGAAAAATCCAGTACATCTTTAAGATACATTATAGGATTTATCACAGTAGCATGCACTGTATAGACATAAACAAAGCAAATAAATACTGAACTATACTGAACAAAAATCAATTTTTGGGGCCCAGGGACTACGGTGGATCCTCATTTTGGCACGAAAGTGTAACTGGGACCCTTTATTTGATTGGCTTATATTAGTGAGGTGGGGCACATGGTTGAAAGATATTGATTTATATACTTTATCTAGGTCACTAATTGCTTACTTATGTTACAATATTTATAAGCAGTTAAAAATGCTAAACAATAATCAATTACAAGCAGTTATAAATCCAGGAAATTAAAAGATTATTAAACTATATATATATATATATATATATATATATATATATATATATATATATATATAAAATAAAATAAAATAGTTATGAGTAACTATGAGTAAAATAGTTAAATAGAGTTATGAGTTATTCTAAATAGTCCAAAAATAACTAGGTCCCTCCATGTTTTACAAAATCCTTTAAGTTAAGTTTTAAATTTTTTTTAAATATTAAAATATTTAAATTATATGGCCAATGGTTCATTGTCTATATTATGTATATTATGTTTATTTCCATATCAAATTTACTGATTTTTTTTTTAAATCAGGAAGAACAAGGTTTTCAAGACATTTGACTTATTATTAGTAAAGTTGGGCAATGGCGCCCTCTTGTGCTTCATGTATACTTTAATAATAATAATAATAATAATAATAATAATAATAATAATGAATAACAATAAAAATAATTGATAAATATATACGGATTAATAAATTTGTAATAATATATATATATATTTTTTTGTCGTTTTATAAGTACAAGAACCATGCCAGTTTGCCAGTTTATTGCACAATATACATATTCTGCTCGTGTCAAAGCAACGCTCCTGATATCCTGATATTGCGTTTAACGGGAGAACAAACGGTTTTCATTCAGCACTCCGCCCGTTGGGATCACGTTCCTCAAACACGGCCCCTCACTTCCTCATATTTGTAGGAACACAGAGCGCAGCATGAGTTTCTAAAGGCCTCCTCCCGCCCTTTTCCTTTTGATTGACAAGCTCTCCACCAATCAACTCAGAATATCCATTTACGTCACCAAACATCTATTTTAGTGACAGCTTCCTCAGCCAATAGGCATCATGCGAGGGTTTGCCGATCAAGGTCGCGGTAATGGCTTCCTAGGCAAGACTTACTTTGTTTATGCCGCCGCAGGGACTCCAGTAGCAGCGTTTAGCGGGCTCGCTGTACGTTATATTACAGATCTGCACGTTTGCGAAGAAAGCTCGGAAACTGACACCTTCGTGAGCGGGAGTTTCTCGCCGATGGGGCTGAGTTGTATGGCTGAATGAGGCGATCGCCTGTGGTACCGTAGAAGGATGAACTCCATCGCCGGTCGGGATCTCGCAGTGTCCGCTGGAGCTGTCAGCAGCAACCCCGGAGCAGCATCCTCCAGAGTCCTGCATGTGGAGCTCACATCGCAACAGGTACACCTGCAGCATCCAGCCATATGATCCATATGTGTCTGGTTATAGTGGCTAAATGTCTGGCGGATCTGCTTGTGCATATGTCACATGTCACCGGATGATCATAACACTGGGCCTCCATGTCCAGTTAAGCTCTGGTCAACATTTATGAATGCAGTGGAGTTTGAAATAGAAATATGAGAAGCTATAATTAAGACATTGTCAATAATAAAGCGCTTGATTGTTTAATAAATATACTACACCGGTTATACAGTGTAGTGTCTGGCTGTCTTGTCACGGTGGGTCTCCAAACTCCAACACAAATACAAAATAGAGCAGACAGACTGCATCCTAATATGTATTATTCATGCTCTAAAGACCTTGGAAATGGCTGGGAGGGTAGTGGTGGTGCTGTCTTATAGAGTGAACTGTGCTTAACTGCAGCTTTTTGACAGCACTGACATAAATGACTATAAGTTATGTCATACTTTAAGACTGGCACGCACTGTTTTGGGGGTCTACAAAGAAAGACCTTAGTTATTAATATTTGGTTCACTTGGTTTCTTGTTAGAGTTTAGTAGTTTACATTTATATGGTTCATCAACCAGAAAACAGTATTGCTATATTTGTGTTTATATTATTTTTGTGTGTTTAATTAAAAAAATAATATTAACATTTATTTCAGGCTAAAATTGCATATTGTGTATTGTTTATGTAATACATGAGATTGCCATTAGAGAGTAGCTGTGATTGTGTGTGTTGTAACAGTTGCAGTGTTGCAATACACACAGCACTCATACATGCCCTGAATCTGAGTGTAGATCTCAGTTATGTGGAATGATACTCGTGTCCTGCAGCGATCGTCTGTTTAATCACACCCCTGGTTCCCGGGAAGTGTTTGGGGATCACAGGTTTTCCTCTTAATCAGTGTCTGTCGATGACTTGGCATCCTGTGCTGGGAGATGTTGCATTACTTAATGCTGCAAACATGTTGTCTCATGGCTTTAAGCAAAAAGTGGTTTCTTGCATGTATATCCAAACCGGATTTTTAATATCATATAATAAGGTTTAATTTATGTTATACTTTTTTTTATATAGAAGTGTTGCCAGTAGTATATTCTAATGCTGCAGTTTATACCAATGCTTGTAATATCTGTATGTTTCAAAGGTTTTATGTAGGGCTGTTTGATTAATCAAAATATAATTAAATTTGCAATATTTCATATTGCGATGATCAAATGCAACATGCACCAACCGCCTCCCCAATCGTGCAATTAAAAGTACTTATAAACCAGCTGTTGTCAACAAAAGAGAAGGCTCCCTGCATTTTTCCGCTAAAAAAGCTTGATGGTTTAACCTTTGAAATTGAAAAAAATGAAGACACTCATAAATAATTGTATTGTAATTTTATAGTTGTACTGCACAATAAAATCATGATAATTTTTAATATATTGTTTTCCATGAAATGCTCATTTTTATTTTACAGGGAGATATTACAATAGTAATATTGCTTTTTTTTTAATAATGCAATTTAATAGTAGTATAGCAGTACTAATAATTGTCTTTAATAATTCTAATAACTTTTATCAGAAACTTTTTCTCTTATGATAGTCATCTACTGTTCTGCTTTTTTTTTCTTTTTAAACGGAAAGCACTGTTATCAAAAACTGAAATATGAAACGAAATGTGAAGTCTCTGTCACATGATAGTGGCTTGTCAGAGCTCATCGCACCTGTCTGAATTTCATTTTACGGGAAATGGTTGTTATGACACCAATTACTTTGGCACTCACACCAGTCACTTGTGACTCTCTTACTGTTTGAGGCAAAGTCCTAAAGGCCCAGTGTTACAGACTACAGACGACCTCTGTCACACCCTTGAACGCCATTCATTTGTTGTGCAGCAGAAGAGCGTTGCTATTCAATGTGATGCGATTTATCAACTTCAGCATTAAGTCTGGCTTGATTTGTTGTTTCGGCTTCATTAAGCTGTTTGAAACGGCTGTGAAACGGCTATTAAGGGAAAGTTGCTCATACACTAGCTTGTTTGTTCCTGTGCTAGTTAAGTAGCCTGGTAACCTACTAAATTGTACCTCTGAACCTCTGCATTTCAGAGTCTGGGACAAGTCTGGGAACCTGGATGTTCCTCAGTGTTTTGTTGACTGAAACAAGACAGAAATGGGGGAAAACTGAACAAAGTGTGGTGTTGTTCCTGTAGCTTCAATAATCCTGTGGGGCATCCCATGACTTAGATTTAGTATTTAATGGCTCACGGGCAGCACTGGAAATTCTCTGTGGCTGGTTGTGATGAAAGCGGGTCAGGTGAAGACTTTAATGTGCTGAACTCTCAGATTAAATGTTTCATTGAAATGGCTGTGGCCCTCTGCCTTAAAGGGATAGTTCAACCAAAAATAAAAATTCTGTCATTAATTACTCGCCCTCATGTTGTTCCAACCCCATCGGCGTCAACGCCTCTCGTCTACTTTGAATGGAGTGACGTCAAGTGTTGCCGAGCTGAATTGTGGGTCCGTCGTGTCGCTTCACTGGTGTTGCTCACGGCAGAAGTTGTAAACTTTTCAACTTTTCAAGCCCCAACGCAGGCGTCAGCCTATCAAATCGCCTTATGCAAATACCCTAAGTGCAGACGCTAGCCAATCCCGTTCATGCAACACGAGAAAAGTAATGTGACTGGCTGTTGTCACTATGACGGCCGCATCAGCACCAAGCTTCAGACACGCCCTCCGTCAAGCGTTGACGCCCGTGTGAATGTATCGTAAGACCTTCGTTCATCTTCAAAACACAAGATGAAATCTGAGAGCTTTCTGACCCTGCATAGACCGCAACACATCTACCATGTTCATGGCCCAGACTGGAAGTAAGAGCATCAATAAAATAGTCCATGTGACGTCAGTGGTTCAACCGTAATTTTATGAAGCTACGAGAATATTTTTTTAAACTTAGAAGAAAACAAAAATAACGACTCTACTCAGTACTCAACAATTTCTTCTCTTCGATGTCAGTCCTCGATATCTTACTTTGTGTTCTGAAGATGAATGAAGGTCTTACAGGTTTGAAACGACAGGAGGGTGAGTAATTAATGACAGATTTTTCATTTTTGGGTGAACTACCCCTTTAAATCCGCCCGTTGTGAAGGGTAACTCTGGAGTTTTTCTCCATGTTCTGTAGGTTAGGATCAGTTTTAACAGTAAGGAGTGATTTATGCAGAATGCATCCTTGAGTTAGTCTAACCAGTTTTTAATTACTTTTATATGAATCCTGCTGGTTGCATAATTATTTGAGTGTTTGGGACTCAAGTTGTTTGTTTTTTTCAGTGTCTTGTGCCATTATAGCAGCTAGTTTTTAACACGCCGAGTCAAGTCGAAGTTTCAGAAACGCATCTTGAGACCCCTGCATTCGGTTCCATCTAGCTGTTTTATGTAAACGCCACCAAAGAAATGTTCACATTCATGGTCAGGTGAACCTGAAGCATGTCAAATTACACAAGACCTCTGTAAGACCAATTAGTGGACTGCTTATTTATGCAACATCCTTTCTGGGGTCACATCGTAGACCTGTTTTATAGGGTCTCTTTCTTGTTTTTTCCTCCTTTTTAACCTACAAAAGCTCTTATTATGGTAAACCTTTCCATGCCTACCAATTCCTTTTTCCCTTGGCTCCTTCAAAGCGGTGGATTTGTGCCCGATGTGCGGCAGTGATGTCATGTTTTGGTCAGGGTGGAGGACTTGGCTCTGTAGTGACGTGACGTGAGACTCACAATGATGTTTTGTGTCTGTGTGTTGGTCTGTTCCTGTTCACTGTCATTTGCTTGCGATTTAAAAAAAAGTGTAGAATTGTGAAACATTCAGATTTTATTGCATGCGTGATCCAGTAAATGATATCAGTGAGTTGAACTCTGAGAAATGTCATGATGATTTCCATTGACCGCTCAAATTGCATTGACAAAAGCCACCATTAATTGCTTGTGAATTAATGGTTATAATGTATGTTTTTTTCACATTTACTCATTGTGCTTGATTGCTTCAAAGTGTTAGATGTATATGTATAGATTATGAAATAAAGTAATAATGATGTTAAATGGTCTTTGTCCATTGCCCTTGTCTCTGTGACGAACTGTCTTTCTTTCTTTGTCCCGACAGAGGCGTTTACGTCACTTGCGGAGCATAGCAGCCCGTAACATTGTGAACAAGAATGGCTCTCCTCTGCTTGACACTTACTTCACCCTTCACCTCTGCCAGGAGGATCGGATATCACGAGGTGACTGATGCCAGCTGAACTGGCTGCTATTCTCTGATTGTTCATTTAATTTATTAATTAAACTGCAGTGTGTAATTTCTGTCAGCAGTGACACCAAGAAAAAACAGAAAGTAACTGACTGTTTTCAAACAGTTTTTCCAAACACTCGCCCTGTCTTCCATTGGCCTTTGAAGAGATGGCCACACCCCCAGACTCACGCTATTGGTTGAGCTGTTGTCGGGCTGGTTGAGTCGCTCAAATAAACTTTTGATAGTACCATGTTTTTACACTTTAAACGTGTGGAGACATTAACCTTTGATTTGTGTACATGGTTATCTTGGTATATTAAAGCCAAATTTAGCCAAAAGTTTTGCAAAGCAAATTTAAACTCTAATTAAAAACTAAAGTTTTCTACTTTGGTGTATGTTAAAATGTAATTACTTCTGTGACGCGAAGCTGAGATTTTCAGCATCATTACTCCAGTCTTCAGTGTTACGTGATTCTTCAGAAATCATTCTAATATGCTGATTTGGTGCTCAAGAAGCATTCCTTATTTTTAATTTGTGTTGAAAACAATTGTGCTGCTTAATATTTTTGGGGAAACACTTGCATATAAAGTATAGAAAGAACAGCGTTTATTTGAAACAGAAATCTTTTGTAATATTATAAATGTCTTTGCTGTTACTTTTGATCAAATTAAGGCATCGTTGCCGAATAATTGTATTAATTTCCTAACAAACAAAAACTTACTGATCCTAAACATTTGTACGGTAGTGTATCCTGTAAGTCACATTGAATTTAAAATCTTTTGAATGACTTCTAACCTTCTCTTTTACTTTTCCAGATTTTTATAAGAGTGAAGTCATCCGAGACTCATTGGTGAGTGCTTTTGTTTTCATTGGTGTTTGGTCATGAGATTTAATGTCTGTTATTCTAAAATGTGAAACGAAAGACGGAGCAAAGCATATCATAGTTTAGCAGCGTGGTGTGGTGTAACATGATATAGCGTTGCGTATCAGTATCGTCTCCTCTGGATTTATGTTCTGCCGTCAGATAAGAAAAAAAGTACATTTCTTTTCATTTAATCACACTGTAAAAAAAAAAAAGAAAGTTGAGCCAACTTCAGCAGATTTTTGAGTTCGCTCAACTTATTTTTGTGGGAGAACTTTTGTTATATGAACTTAAAACGACAAGTTGAGAAAACTCAAAAATCTGCTGAAGCTGGTTGCCTTAAAATTTTAACTTTTTATTTATTTATTTTTTTTACAGTGCACAAATGTCCTTAATCTGAGTTAAATCTTACAGGACTGCTGAAAGATTTACAATGGTAACCATAGTTAATGTATTACTGTAAAACCACTAAAAATAAATCGGATCTTCAAACAGTTTAAGACACTTTTACACATTTGTTAATATTAGTGGATGGTTACTGACAGAAATGATTGTTACCACAGTAAGCCATTACATTGTTTACATTGTTTTTGTAAGTTGATTAAAATATTGACCCTTAAAGGTGAGGTGTGTAATTTTGTTATGCTAAAATGCAAAAAGAACTGTGAAGACTGTGGCTTTGTGGTTGCATGCAGAGTCTGCCTGACAACACCAGCAGTGTCTCAACCAATGGTGTGAGTTTGGGGGCGGAACTATCTGTTAGACAAACCAATGGCAGATGAGAAACCGTGTGGGGAAACCTTTTTGAAAACAGTCATAATTTCTGGAACTAGTAGTTCAGAAATGACACACTTTGTATACTTTTTAAAATTATACTTTTTAGCCATAATAAGAGTTTTAATCATGTTAAAAAAAAAAAAAAGACTGACCTAGAGCTGAACTGGCAGTGTATGTAAAAAGGCAATACTGTTTCAATGTTCTCCTCAAAACCAAAAGCATCAGGACTTTACACATATGGACATCTTTACACATATGGCAGGTCTACACTCTCACCTACACATAAAAGGCATTGATACAGCTCCATTTGCTGATATAAAACAGGTTTGCTAAATGGGCTTTTCGGGGTCACTCCAGCAACCTTTCACTTTTGAAACAATCTCTTGATTTTAATACACCAGTGGGCCTCTGAGGCTCTCAAACGGATGTTTCTTCCGTCATTGGAGACTGGAAAGCGGTTTAATGACCATGTGGTCACTCTGTCCAAGCCTGTAATTCTGCTGAAAAACATTGACGCATAGCAACTGCTAAAGTGTGAAGAGTGACAGCACAATACATAAAAGCATACGATCATCAGTAATGTGATTTATGCAAACACGATTAAAGACTCGGTTCTGACTGTAAGGAACATTTGAATAATGATGGTGATGATTGGAAGTATTATAGGCTATGAATGCTGTATTTATTAGTGTGTTTTCAGATGAAATGACACACCCATAAAGACAAGTATATAGCCGGAGGCCGGTTGTGTTATTCTGGGTGTGCTTTTCTTTCTATTTATGAAGTAGGCAGGGTTCTATTGAATGTAGTTGTTTGTTATTACGTTTACAAATGAATGTTCATTTAATTAAATGTAATTTCATGGCTGGTGGTCTGTAATTTTGTTTATTGCATCTCACTGCTTGTCCTCAAGGTTATTAGAGCAAAAAAGGAAATGTATATCGTCATTACAGCAGATCATAATTGCAGTAGTTTTGAAATAATCACACACACAGTCTGTTTGGAGATTGACACAGTGTATCTCTGACTAATATAAATGGATTCAATGGACTAATTTAAACCTGTGTAGCTGATACTGCTTTGCTCGACACAATCAAATACTTGAACCTCTTCTTGCACCTCTCTTCTCTCTTTTTTGTTTATTCATTTCCCTTTCTTATTGGCTTCCTGTCCTTCTGTGCCTCTTTCTTCTTTTGTGTAATAATCATGTAATCATCCCTTCATTCCATCCACTCTGGTGGTCATGTTGATGACTGTTTTGTATTTATTTCTGCTGACCTAATCACTATGACGGTAGTTTTGTCAGCTGCACATCCTCTTGGAGGAAGACCCTCTTTAGCCTCCAGACTGCCTGACGGCACAGTTTTGCAAATCTGTTTCTGCTGTCAGTCTTTGAAAGCTTGGCTTCGTTTTGCAGCATCATTGACTATGATGACAGGCCATGTCGCTCATGCTTTATTATTATTAACAAAATCAATATGTTTCGCAGTCTAAATTGCTGTTTTCTTTGATCATATATGTGACCTTGGAACGCAAAACCAGTCATTTCGTAATTTATGCATCATCTGAAAGCTGAATAAATAAGCTGTTGATGTATGGTTTGTTAGGAGAGGACAATATTTGGCTGAGATACAACTATTTGAAAAACTGGAATCTGAGGGTGCAAAAAAAATCTAAATATTAAGAAAATCGCCTTTAAAGCTGTCCAAATGAAGTTCTTAGCAATGCATATTACTAATCAAAAATTAAGTTTTGATACATTTACGGTAGGAAATTTACAAAATATCTTCATGGAACATGATCTTTACTTAATGTCCTAATGATTTTTGGCGTAAAAGAAAAATCAATAATTTTGTCCCATACAATGTATTTTTGGCTGTTGCTACAAATATACCCCAGACTGGTTTTGTGGTCCAGGGTCACATATAATTTAATGGCTGAATGTTTGTTGTTATCAGTGTATTGATGCCCAGTAAGGGAATATTTGTATCTGAAGCAGCAGGACGAAGTTATTTAACCCTGTGTTCACAATTTAGTTTGTTTGTGTGTTTTCAGAACCCAACATGGCGGAGCTTAGATTTCGCAATGCTTCCGGATCTCTTGGACACGTCTGTGTCGTGTTTTGTGGTGAGAATATGGGGTGGGAGGGAAGAACAGTACCAACTGCTTATTGAGTGGAAGGTCAACCTAGATGGGCTCAGATACACAGGACAACAGGTGAGGAGTCAAATATATATACATTCACACTCGCATCTCTTGCATTCCCTTTTTTATACTCTATCAAGTATAGGTTGTATCTAGCATGACCATCTAGTTTTCCCCCAAAGTCCTCTAAAGTTTTCTATGGGTGGAAAAAAAAAAAAAAAAGTACAGTAATGTAAAAATGAATGAAGTATTTATATATAATTATTATTATTTTTTTTTTTTCATTTTAAGTAAAACTGTTTAAAAAAAACTTTCCTTCATAAAGACTCAAGTTTGAGTCTTTGAAATCGGTCATGTTCATTCGGTTCACTATGCTTTCCAGGGAACACTTTTGAAATTAAGGTAAATTTTAGTTCAAATACACATCCAAACAAAACTGTCATTTCTTTCTGTCTATTTTCCTTCAGATTCGCTCCAGAAATCCAAATGAGATCATCTTTGGACTGAACGATGGCTACTATGCAGCTGAGTTTGATCAGAAGGTATTGTTCAAACTTTTGGTCTGGGTTGCAAAATAAATTCCAGGCCATCTTCAAACCTTGTCATCTATCAGAGCTCGAATTCGCTCACATCTCTTGGGTTTTTCATTCTTCATATGGTAAGAAGAGACTCTTTGTGAAGCTCATGGGCTGTTTTCTTTCCCACAGGAAAGTTCTGACAGGAAGAAGAACAGTTTGCTTCAGGTGGACCAGAGCTCTGTCAGAAACTCCTACAGTGTTTTCTCTTTACTGAGGTGAGACGGGCTCAATTTAAAAGGAACTTATGATAGAAAACAGGACTTTCTGGTTTTATTTTACTTTTGCATTCACAGTGCGAAGCTCCTTCCAAAATGATGTGCTTAAGGGGAAATAATATAATAAAATACTACAAAAGTGTAGCTGCTTGAAGACTAATCAGTGTTTTGATTGTATTAACACAGCACTGGCTGTTGCGAAAAAATAGGAATTTCATTCCTGCAGGAAAATGAACATTTGCTCTAACATGTGTTCAGCTCCAAAGAAACTCCCTCAGTTGCTTTGCAGAATTTTATTATCCTCCCATCTGAGACCCAGAAGCAGTTCTCATCATCAAAGGCCAGAAACGTTCCCTTCATCATCCACCAGATAGCGCTCTGTGCATTTTTTTCCAAATTGGACCCCTGCTGCAGGGTGGCGTCTTATTCTTCAGCCAAAGATGACTGATGTTTTTGCAGTCTTGGAAAGCTGTAATCCTTGGATAAAAGACCTGATGGATGAGGAGCACAGAAAATCAAGGAAGAAAGATTTGTCCACCTTGTCATAGCGTTTGGCAGATCCTAAAGTTGAATGTTGGCTTAATGTTCTGCTGTAGCTTCACTGCAGCACTAGATGGCAGCAGCTCTCTTCTCATCCAAATATGTTTTGAGAAAGAAGATGCTTTGGAGAGTGTTAAGTTACCCCTCAGCCCCTCAGCGCTGTGCTGTAGTAGGGTGATATAGAGCTTGCTGGAGGCTGCTGCTCTCTACGTGTGATGGTGTTTGTGAGTCTCTTGGTAGTCTTGATTAGGAGTCTGTGCAATATCTTGGCTTTGGCCTGAGGTGGGCCCATGTCTTGGCTGAGATTTTGAAATCTCACGCATAGGTCGCATATTTGTATGCACACGCCGACTGACAGAAACATGCATGGGATGCATTACTCCAGCTTTCTTTATAACTTTAATGGACTTGTTTCATTTTTGGAAGGACGCCTGTGTTAAAAATGAATAATGCCTGGATGGGAATTGCGAAGAATTTAATGTTTTCAATTCCTCTTCATGATTCACAATTTTTTTTAGTACTTTAAAGGGTTATTTCACCCCAAAATTCTGTCATTAGTCCCCCTCACGTCGTTCCAAACCCGTAAGACCTTCAATCATCTTCGGTACACAAATTAAGATATTTTTGATCAAATCTGAGAGCTCTCTGACCCTCCGTAGACAGCAATGCAAGGTCAAGGTCCAGAAACGTAGCAAGGACATCGGAGTCATGTGACATCAGTGGTTCAACCGTGATTTTACAAAGCTACGAAAATATTTGTGCGCAAAGAAAACAATAATAACATAATTTATTCAACAAATCTTCTCCCCGAGTTACCGTCTTCCGCCATTTTGGAGAGCGTCCCAGAAAGTAATCAACGTAATCAATGCTGTTTACGTTCAGTAGACAGTGCGCGCATGCTGAACGTAAACAACGCTGACAGAAATTTCGTTTTTGGGTGAACTAACCCTTTAAGGATAGATGGATAAATAAATAAATATTTGGGATGGGAAAAAATGCAATTCTACTGCTAAATGAGATTTTATTAATGAATATATTTAAAATATTTTTTGCACACAAAGGATTTTTAATGCCTTTATAGTCTTTGGTGTGGTCGCGTGAATGCAGTGCAATCCATGGCCTTTTCTGAAACCGCAATAGTGAACAAATCTGGTAACATTCATTTATTTTTATGAAATAATCTTGACAAAACTGTACTATAGCTGTATTATTCTGATTCACTAAAAAGAGCCAGCTCATACGAGTCATTTATTTGGGAGTCAGACTACACTGCGTTGTATGTTTCACTCAAACTCAGAAGAGCTGTATGTTTGGTCATTTGTTGACTACAGTGGTTGGCACTGTATGTTTTGATTCACTTAAAAGAACTGACTCATAAGAGTGATTCGTTCGGGAATCGGACTACACCGACTGTGCTATATGCTTCTGCTTCACATAACAGAACAGATTCAAGTGTCTTTCATTTGGGAGTCAGACTACACTGGCTGCGCTTTATGTTTTTGATTCACTTAAGAGAGCAGACTCAACAGTCATTTGTTTGGGCATCAGACTATACTGGTTGTGCAATGCGTTTTTGATTCAGTAAAAACAACTGACTCATAAGAGTCATTCGTTATGTAATTGGACAGACAGAAAGAAATACACGCAGAAGAGGCTGTGTGTGAAAAGTCTGTACAGCACTTTGGCGTAAACTCTCCTCTTGTCATATTGAATGGGCGGATGGCGGTGGTTGTTATCAGCATTGTGGAAACATTCGTTTTTGATTGACAGTGCCGTGTTGTCAGCGAGTAACTCAACCTGACAAACTTCAAGTAGCAATAAAACAGAGGAAAAGAGGAAAAACAAAAAAATCATAGTAGTTAGTCTTCTAATAAAATGAATCATTAATCAAAAGCAAAATGTTTCCTCTGCATGTGCGATTTATGCTACTCTAGGGCGGGCAGCCCGTCCGTCATGCTATACCGGGCCGCTCAGGGGAACAAAGTGGCCATTCGCTGATCTAAATCAGCGCTGTTGTAAGGAGTGTTTTCTTTTACTTTTGTTTTATGATTGCGTGTTAGTGGGCCAAAGTAGCTTTGTGTCTATGGAAAAGGTGTTTCACAGGCCTCACTGGTTTCTTTGGTTCCTGATTCCTTCCCGTACTTTCTTATAAAGGAAATGATCTCAGCGAGGCTCAAGCAAGCCAAAGGAAATTCCTGCTTGTGTATGAATTCAACTTTTTATCTCCCATCACCCCTCACAGCTGCTTCACACTGGGAATAATCAACACTTTCTTTCAAAATCCTTTTTGAGTGTGAAGAGCTGTCACATCTAGACTTGTATTCTTTGTAACATGACTAAATCCAGTGTATTACATCCAATTTTTTGGATGTTCTCCATCAGAAGCTGCCTTCTGCCGTTGTTTTTTTTTTACTGTTGAACATTTTGGGTGAACTGTTACTTTTAGATGTTCACTCAGAATTGCATTTTTTTCCCTCTTAATGCTTTGCAGTTTAATTTCCCTTACTTTAATAAATAAAGTAGCAAGTGAAGAACAGAGGCAGTGTTGTATGGCAAAGTTCAAGGAGTAGAGTGTGACCCCGTGGTTTGCGTGGCGATAAGCCCTTCCTGCTTTTAGCGCCTTTCAACAGGTCGACGGGTCGTGCGCACCCCCGCCGAAGGGCATGGTTCTGGACCGGATTATCGGGTACAACTTTAACAGCTGGATTCACGCTAGCCCCCTAAAACCCTAAAGCAACAACCTTTAGGACCGGTAACGCCTGCCATGCCTCACGGAAAAACAAACTTGGCCTTAATCTCCGCATCACCCGGCTGAAAATGGATGCTGGTGTTTAGGTCTGTCAGGGCTTTGTGGGAGGCTGTGGTAATAATAGTGTAGAGAAGGCATGTGGGGATATTGGAGCTCCGCTTATAGAGAAGCTTTAATAAAGGGATCAAGTGCATCAGCATCTCTCCAGCACCTTCTACAAGGCCTGTACACATAAAAGGTGTCATAAGACATTGCTAAAAAGAACATTTGGTGTAATGCAATATGTTTACGCAGTTTAATGTTAAAAAATAAAACGCATTATATTTTTGGGCTGTCAAACGATTAATTGCGATTAATCGCATCCAAAATAAAAGTTTTTGTTTACATAATATATTTACATTTAGTTATTTAGCTTTTATCCAAAGTGACTTACAAATGAGGACAATGGAAGCAATCATTTTTTTTAATAAATAAAAAGAAAACAAATAGATCGAATACAAAAACATTAGAGAAGCTTATATATGTGTACATATGTCTGTTATATATATACTTTGTATATTTATTATGTATACATAAATGCACAGAAAATATTTATATTCTAAATATTTATATTATATATTAAATATATTTAATATATAAACATAACATTTTCCTCCTTAAATATGTACGTGCATGTGTGTGTATTTTATATATACATAATAAATATACACAGTACACACACGCATATATATATATATATATAATGCGCATGTGTGTACTATATATATATGTGTGTACTATATATATATATATATATATATATATATATAACAAAAACCTTTATGCAATTAATTGTGATTAATCATTTGACAGCACTAATTATTTTCCACATACTGTACATTATTTTTGCTCCTCTCCGCCTCGCCTTTCTGAAACTTGTTGATTTTTACAAAGCTCTTTGTTGTGAAAAGCGCGGTGTGCTCTGATTGGCCAGCTATCTCGTGTTTTGTGATTGGCCGAATATTTCAAGCGTGTGATGGAAATGTTACCATGTTTGGATTATCAGCTTCCATGGCGGCGGCAACAATACTACAGCGAGAATAAACGTCATGTCTTCTTTCTTTGCTTATACATTTAGGGGGTGTTATGCAAATAACAGTGAAGTAGATTTGTGGGGGCGTGTTTGAATGAGACGTTTTAGGAAGGCGTGGATGAGTTGTAACTTTTACAAAGAATATCTCTTTGGGTTTGAGACCTTAATCTTTGCAACTTTACGAATCTTATATATGCACGAACAGCTTGTAACAGCACAGACCTTCAGTGTAAAGTCTTATCACTCTGGGTTCATGTAGACTGCGTCCATCTCTTGGCATGCGCTGTGGAGTTGTTATGTGTGCTTAATGTTGTCTCTGGTCTGTTGGGTTGAATGAATAATGTTTTAATGCAAATTTATGTAATGCTCAAAATGGAGCGCAGTCCCGAAGCTGTAATAATCTAACTCTGGACGGAGTTAAGCGCTGTAGCACTCAGCTGAATGTGCAGAGAGACACTGATGTAAGGGTCAGCTGAACCTGAATGCCCCCTTGCCGTGAGTTGGAGGGTCTGATAATTTGTGGGCCTGAAAACAGCAAATCTGCAGCTTACATGATCTAAGCTGCAGATCTAGAACTCCTGCAGCTGGATTTGTCAAAGAATTTTCGCTTTTGGTCCAGTTATAAAATAAACAAAAGCTTTTTGGCTCACACTAAGGAGATGGCCTTGTTTATTTAATTAAACAGCACTTCTTCACAGCACAAAAAAGGTATGGGGCTTAAAGTTTTGTTTGTTTAATAAAGAGTTGAGTGAAAGTACATGCTTAATAATGAGAATTATTTTAATTTAATTTAATTTTTGTTATCCTTTTGACCAGCATTTGAGGTGTTTAAATAAAATTCTTGATTTTGTTATTTTCTATTAATAAACAGTAAGCAAAAATTACAATAATAAATTAATATGCCAGAATGAGTAACAGGGGTTACAAGTTAAGTGAATTAGTCTAAATTAAGCTGTCACTCAGCAAGATCCATATCAATTAATTGATAAAATGAATTCCTAGACTATACAATATAAATATTTTGTGTATAATAATTTAATGCATTTTGTATATAATATAATGAATTTGCACAGTAATGTTTTAATATAAATATTTTTGTATTTTTAATATACATATATTTACATATATATTTAAACAGTAACTTTGGTAACAAGGTAGAAAGGTTGAGCTTGATAAATACAGACATTTATTTTGTATGCTAGCTACTTTTCAGATTGTTTATTTTTTGTTAAATAATAGGTCATTCAAAATATTACACTGAATATCTAAAGGTTTATGCCTAAAAGAACATGGATTTGTATTTCTATAGCTGTAAATAAAATGTAATGGACACCAATTTGTAACCTTTTGGTTGCCAAGGAGCAAAACACTCCTACAGACCTAAATTTACCAATGCGCTGTACTTTTATTTTTATTTTTGTGTTGACCTTTGTTCTGAAAGGTCCATGTGACAGACTGGAACTCCAACCAACGAAAGTGTTTTTGTGACCTTTTTTGTGAAGGTATATTTGAACACATTAAAATATGTGGTGTATTTTGGTAAGCACGACCCAGTATGTCTGATTACTGTGAACAGGCTGTTTTCCCCTAAAGAACTTGGGCTTTGCAGTTTTCCAGCTGTTAAAAAAAAAAGAAAAAAAAAGAAGAGTAATTGGCATCAATTTGTATCCTTTTGGTTGCAATTCCGAAGTGCCATCAAACAAAACCCAAGATTACACAATTAAGGCTCGTTCACACCAAGCACGATAACGATAAAGATATAGTTCTAAAAATCGTTCTCAATATTAAAGTCCACACTACAACTATAACGATAAAGGCACAGAGAAACGATGTTGTTGGAATCACTTCCAAAACTATTTTTTCCAGTTGATGAACGATACAAACATTGACAGCCAATCAGAATCCATCCTGATATAACGAGCTCAAGAATTTAAAGCGACAGACGCACGTGTGCTTAGAATATACACTGTAAAAAGTGATGTTGACTTAACTTAAAAAAATTGAGGAAACCCATTGCCTTAAAAAGATTAAGTAAATAATAAAAAAATAATAATAATAAATAATTAAAAAAAAAAAAAAAAAAAAAGTTAAGCGAGCTTGAAAATTCACTTAACTTATTTTTTAAAAATTATTATTTACTTAATCGTTTTAAGGCAACGGGTTTACAGACAATATCGTTCGCTGGTGTGGATGCTAATATCGTTATCTTTATAGTTATCTTTGTAGTTATCGTTCTTGGTGTGAACAGGGCTTTACAGGCTTTACCCTGACTGAGCCAAAATATCCTTAAATTAAACTGTTATTGAGCAAAAATGAACAGGGATGATGTCATGGAGAGGTGTCAAAGGATTGGTCGTCTCTCGGCAAAGACCAGGCAGGAATGTCAGAGCCCAAAATATTTCCATGCGGCACAATCTTATCTGACCCTCCAGTACTGGAGACAATGGCGAGTTCTGAGGTGTGTGGAGATGGAGGCGTGTGTTGACATTCTCCTGGTCTGAGCAGCAGGTAGGGGTCCACTGTAGATAGTTGCGTGTTTGTTTTCTTTTCCGTTCAGGCTCACATCCCTTCGAGTTGTTTGCACTCTAGATTTTTCCGTGTCGTGTCACTTGTTCATTGTGCAATGAAAGTGTTTTTCTTTCTTTTTTTGTGAAGGATATTTGGACGCAGGTTAACAGATGTGGCATGTTTTCGTGAGCACGACCCAATATGTCTGATTCCATTGCGAAGGCTGCGTACGTTATCTTTGATTTATATACTGTGAGTGTAATTATTAGCCTACGATGAAAACTGTATCGATCAGTGACACTTTTGGTTTAATCATACCAGAGCAATGAGTGCAGTGCTTTTTTTGGGGAAAGCAGGTTGAGTGTAACGTTGAAGCATTAGTTTAGACTGGATCTAAGTGTTCTTTAAAGTAAATTATGCGTGATTTGCAAGCAGATCTGTGGCTTTGGCAGTGTGTTTGACCTGCGTGTGTGTGTGTGTGTGTGTGTGTGTGTGTGTGTGTGTGTGTGTGTGTGTCCTGTATCTCCAGGATGGAAAGAGGACGTCAAGCAATGGCAAAAACAGCAGTGCACTGGCTGTCACCTGATATAAGGGCATATATCAGCATTTATACAAACAAAAAAAGAGACAGAAAACATTTTTCATCCCTTCATTTTGTAGATACCAACCAGACAGACTGTATTTCATTTCCTTTCTTTGTCTTTTCCACACACACACACACACACACACACACACACACACACACACACACACACACACACACACACACACACACAGTGATCCATGGAATGTTCCATTGAAGCAGTTGTTTAAAACTGAAAAGTGAAATGATATGAAAGCCATTCTATGAAATGGGTGCAAAGGAGTTTATATATGTATATAAATTTAATTATTATTTTTTGAAAATGGTAAAATTTACTAAAACAGTAATGTTTGTGAGAAAAAATAAATATTACAATTCATTATCATTATTATTAGAAAACAGAACAAAAATTTAGTAAAATGGTAACATTTATAAGATAAAGAAATATAAAAAAGATTTAATTTCTAGTTTTTAATTAAAATGTAAAAAAAAAAATTCAGATGCAAAGATTAAAATCTTAATTAAAATTAGAAACAGTGCCTTGGCATCTCACTGAAATGCCACTAAAATGACAAAAACTGTAATTGAAATAAATTAAAGCTATATAGAAATAGATCTAAAATTACATAAAAATGTCAAGCACATATAATAATTAAAATTAAACTAAAATTAAAAGGAAAACCTGAAGATTTTAAAAATAAAACCTAATTCATAATATTAATACTGTAATAACCTAATTAATACACAGAAACACTGATACAGCCAGGAGGAACCTGTCGCCTGATTGTATACACATTGGAAATATTAAAAGAATTGACTCGAGTCAGTTTTTACACTTGCTGTATGTATAGAAGGTATAGAATGGCAGTGAGAAATGAAGAACAGTAACTTGAATGTGTGTTTATATCTTTCAGTGGGCTGGTCAGGATCTTCATTTTTACCATCAGCAAACAATGTTACGATTGGGCAGTAAAATGTAATTGGGTTTGACAAGCTCCAGTCTGTCCCGGCCGTTTCAGGATATGACATAAGGTGGCCGTCAAAACCTCTCAGAGCGCATCTTTGTTCTTCTCATGTAGCATCTGTCTTTGTTTTCATTTCCTGTTTTATTTTCAGCCTGGTTTTACAATGCTGCGCTGCTGTCTTGCAAACAAACACCGGTCGAGATTTATTTGGTTATCACTGAACGGTAAATACATAAACACACCAAGAGGTAAATGTGGGAGAGAAGGAAAGTTGAAACGAGAGAGAGAACACTGTTTACAGTAACGCGTCTCTGATCTTGTTCCAGCAACTCTGGAATGAATTAATTCGTGTTTCAGGTCAAGGAGTTAATGCTTTTCTGTGTTTATTATTATTTTTTTCCCCATTCAGTCCTCCTTATTCTGGTTTTAATGCCTCTTTTGTTTCTTGTGGTTGCCAGGGTGTTGCTATGCAGTTGCTATGGTCTTCTGAGTAGTAGTTATCACATTTCTATTATTTGCTAAATGTTTTTTGGCAATGGTGGACAGAGTTTTGCTTTACAATTGCTAAGATGTTCTGAGGGGTAGTTAGACTGATGATACACGGGACAACTTTTTGAGCAATTTTGTTGGGCACTTTCCCACTTAGAATGGGTAACAAATTTCTATCTGGCAACATTACTCAAAAAGTTGCCCCGTGTGTGTTGCTAGGTTGCTGTTGTTAAGGTATTCTGAGTAGTGTGTCAAGTCAAGTCAAGTCAAGTCAAGTCAAGTCAAGTCAAGTCAAGTCAAGTCAAGTCAAGTCAAGTCAAGTCAAGTCAAGTCAAGTCAAGTCAAGTCAAGTCAAGTCAAGTCAAGTCAAGTCAAGTCAAGTCAAGTCAAGTCAAGTCAAGTCAAGTCAAGTCAAGTCAAGTCAAGTCAAGTCAAGTCAAGTCAAGTCAAGTCAAGTCAAGTCAAGTCAAGTCAAGTCAAGTCAAGTCAAGTCAAGTCAAGTCAAGTCAAGTCAAGTCAAGTCATATGTGACTATGGCTGTGTCTCATTTAGAAGGCTGCGTCCTCCGGAGGTCGAATCCTCTGGAGGTTGCATCCTCTGTAGGATGCGTAACATATACGAAGTGTCCTCAACCTACAATTAAACGAGACGGCCTTCGTAGGACGGGCGGAAAAGAAAACAGGACGTATCACGTTGATTTGCCAACACATTTAGAGCATCGTTGCACTCGCACACGACTTAAATGAAGGAAAAATATTTCTAAATTTGGAAAGTAATTAAAAATTTTTTTTTTTATTTTGCTCAATGTTTGAGGTGCTGCATCGTTCGTACAACAGACAGCTGTTAGAGAAAAAAAGGAGGAGGATATTAAGAACAAAGTTTAACCGAATTTACTGGAGGTAATTTAAGTTAAGTTGAAAACATCACACCTGCGCTTGTGTGTACATCTGCCGGCGCCGGCATTTTTCAAATTAACGACGGTTGTTTATGGCGACGCAAAGAATTGTGGGTTATCCGTAGCAGTGAAGGATACACCTGATGCATCCTCCGAATTCCCGTGAAAGAAGGTCGCATTCGAAGGTCGCATTCGGAGTGTCCTACTTGCTTTTCTGAAATGAGACAGCCTCGATGACGTATGCACCCTTCGAATGAGACCTCCGGAGGACGCAGCCTTCTAAATGAGACACAGCGTATAGCTCTTTTAACAATACAGATTGTCAAAGCAGCTTCGCAGTATTAAATAGGAAAATAGTGTGTCAATAATTCAAAATGACAAAAGGTCTACGGCTCTTGCTGTGTGGTTTCTAGGGGTGGGAGAAAAAATCGATTCACCTAACTGTTGCGATTCTTTTTAAAACGATTTAAAAATATATTTTTCACCTCAGAATCGATTTTTATTTCATTATTTTATTTTTCCTAAGAGGTGGTGGGGAGAAGTTAGCGCTTTGTAATTCAGTACCGCGCAGACGATCAGCGTGTGACATCAAAGTACCGCAAGAGCGTTTCGAAAGTACGCGGAGCGTCTGCTCTCTGTAGCTCTCGCGGGTGCTTTGATGTCATACAACGATCATTCTGCATGCGCAGTGCCGCTTCATTAGATGACGTCAAACACGTTTCAAGCCGGCACGAGAAAACAAAACCACAACGGAGGCAGAAGATCAAACCTCTTCCAGAATTCTTTCTGCGTCTTCACGTTTTGAATCCCAACTGCCGGGAAAACATGACGAAACATGACTTAAACGGTATGCAAAGTAACATAGCACTTTTTTTTATTTCAGAAAATATTTTTTCTACTCATTTTGTTGAACATTTGACTATTATATTCATGTGCAAGTTCAGGGTTTTGGTACTTTAAAGTTTCATGGTTCAAGGTACTTTAAATATACACTGTGTATGCTTCTGAAATAAACGTTTAGAAAGATCTGGTTCATTGTTTTTGTTAATATGATTAATCATATACACTCTTTTTAGGGTGTAATCAACTATTTTCCATTGTCTAGTTTTTAATAAGCAAATAAAAATCACAATAAATTGTAATATCGAATCGCAATAGTGACTGCTAAGATGTGTTTGTTTGTTTGTTTTTTTTAATTATGACAGTCTGTATATTAAGTATATCATTCAATTTTTCCCCATGGTCTAGAGTTAAAAACAAAAAACAAAAACGGCAACACATAGTAATATCGAATCACAATACTTGTAGAAATGAAATTCTTAAAAAAATCACAATACATATCGTATCGGCACCCAAGTATCGTGGTAGTATCGAATCAGGAGGTAGGTGTATCTTCCCATCCCTACTGGTTTCCAATGTGTTCTGAATGCTAGTTAGAGCACTGATAATAAATAGCGCTGCAGCTATAGATTATTTTAGTAATCGAGTATTCTACTGATTATTCCATCGATTAATCGAGTAATTGGATAAGAAGCCATTTTTCTTTATTAAAGAGCGATACTAAATATACAAGAGACAATAAGATAAGTCTATAGACTAATAAACAGTCAGCCATTAAATAAGTTTAAGAAACTAATTACAAGTAATAGAACAAAAAAACTACTGTATAACTAATAAATAAAAAATGCCACATACATTGTATAAAGTAATCAAATGACTAAAAACACTGCATATACTTCTTTGTGTAAATTAAATATATATTTCTTCTTATTAAAGTTCCAAAAGTGATTTTTTTTTTCTTTTTTGTTGTTTGATTAACGTGAATGACAGACAGCAGGAATATTAGACTGCTGTCACTTTAAGAGCTGCCTGGATCCAATATAATGTTATACATGTTTTCTTTCTCAGCTGTTTGCTTTCACTTGCAAAGATGGGCATTTTGACACATACAAGTGTATTTAACTGTTCAAGGCCTATAAAGCGGCAAAAATATCTCTGAGAGCACAGTCTTCACGTGCAAACACCTCTCTGACAGCATTCAGAAATGTGCTTATTGTGATGTATGCACGTGCATACAGCGGGATGAGTTCTCTTTTGCTGCTCCTTGCATTTCAACGGCTTAAAAATCACTTGTTTTTAAACCGCCACGCTTAAAACTGCAAATTATACATTTTCGTGACCACGTAGCACCGCAACGTCATGCGAGCATGTAACCGTGATAGAGATGATAGTCCAAAATCTCTACTGGTTGACAAATTTCTACCAGTTTATCGTGTCTACCGGTAAATTACCTACCCCTATGTTTACACAACAAATAATGTTCAGAAGCTTAACACTGTTGAAAGTATAATGGTGATGATTGATTTGTGTGTAAACCAGTATTAGTAACCTATTACTTGGGTCGCTGCACCCAGTTTCACTGTGAAGCAAACGCAAAATCATTGCATAAGATTCGCTGGAAGAGAAAGTTGTGATTGAGGTGTTTTTGTTTTATACTAGAGTGTGTTTGATGTCTGAGGTGACATGCCAGTTGCCAGGTAACCCTTCTGTGCCCTTCTCTGATTGGCTGGGGAGATAGGTGTTGACTGGCAGACGGGTTGAGGGCTGATAAGAGTGCAGACATGCGTGAAATCCGATTGGGCGATAACTGCCGCTCACCTGGGGGAAGTGGCCTATCAGATTTCTTCATCTCAATCACGGTGACGATAAAGATGTCAAATCAGCTTTGACTTGACTTATCGACATGCCATATCATCCAGCATATAACGAGAGAGACACGGCTGATAAAAAAAAATAATAATATTTTTCCTGTCGCTGTGTGAACTTGTTACAGGATAGATTTTAAAGGCTCTGTGATTTATGACCTGGTCAGCTCACGCAGAGTGCTGCTGGGAAAAGTGCGAGACGAGGAAAGGGGAGGCCCCAAATATGAGCGAGAGGGGTGTAGTTTTCCGATCTCAAGCTTTAGAAAAAGAGAGATATAGAAGAATATGTGGATTTATGGAAATTGTAGCTGTGTTTTATATAGTCTTGGTGGTCAACCACCAGAAATGGTCACCATAGTTGTGTGTAGACAATCACAAAACCTTACTTATCTCAAACTTTATTCAGTTTCACAGGGGTTTGTTAAAAGCAGATGACTTTTGAATGAGCTTTGCTTGTTGTGTAAGGTCAGATGTACTTCTTAGCAGATCTAGAGTATTTTAGCTTGGTTGAAGTTCTAGTTTTGGACCCGTGTGGTCACAGGAGGGCTGAAACATAACCCAGATGAATTGCTCAGGGAGTATTAGTGTGCATTGTTTCACTGTGCTGAAATTGGCACTTAACCTTTGTCAACAAACTGTTTGAATTCTCTAAAGCTAGTCATAGGAGAATCTTGATGGTCTGGATCAGAAGCTGGCCATCTCTCAGTTCTTTCTTGGACCTCTAATTGGATTGCTGCAATTCGATGATTGCTAACGAATGACGTGTGAGGTAATGAAGTCATCAGCCTAAGAGCTTTGGGAAGAAAGCAGTGCTAGAAAAATCATAAAACTGTATCACAAAGGACTCATAGCCCCTCAGTGGATTCAAAAAGGCCCCACAGGTGGGAAGATAGATTGCAAGGTTTTTGTCAGCATGTGGAAGGAAAATCTCTCCCCGTTACGCTCAATGTGGTGTTTGCAGTTTTCCCAGGATTTCTCAAATGCCAGAATCTGTTAAAACTAAGGAGGTTCACTGTACTGAGAGAAGATGTATCTAAACCCATTACTAGTGACTATTCTGAGCGCTGAAAGGCAGAATAAAAGTCCAGTAACACTTTAGAATAGGGAACACTTACTCACTATTAACTACGACTTTTCCCTCAATATATTCCTAATTTGCTGCTTATTAATAGTTAGTAAGCTAGTTGTTAAGTTTAAGTATTGGGTAGGATTAGGGATGTAGAATAAGGCACTAATATGTGCTTAATTACTATTATATGAGTTATTTTAATGACAAATGTCCAGAGCGCATTATATTGCCTATGCGAGAGCGCAAATCTCTCTGCTCGCAGGTGGATTCCCATTCATTCACTCTCACAGACAACGGACACGCTTTCTATCGATCAGACATTACATGCATTCACTCAAAAATGATCTTTTCTCCTGAGTTTAACAAACACCACCTGGAGTGTGGGCATCCATTGGCAGAAACAAACATTGGCGCATATGCCAACTAATGTAAATCAGCATAACGGTAGTAGTCTAAATGTATCTGTTTCACGCGTGTCCTGCATTTTCCCGCATTGTTCCACAAAATCCACAAAATCAATAGATCTATAGGGTGATCACCCTAGCGCAGAGTAATAAAATAATAATTACTAATTTTTGCTATCAGATCAACTGGTAAACTCCTGGAAAGTCTAAGGATCCAGTAACCGAATGCATTCAAAAAGTAAGAAAAACAGCGCTAATGCAGAGAAAACACGGCCGATTCATCAGAGATGGCGGAGATAATAGTACTCGCGTGCAGATGTCAGTAAAAAAAAAATCAGCAAGCTATGTGGCTTAAAAGCACAAGTGTTTTATACTGGATGCTGGCTGAAAGTGTTTTAGATTACGCAGTAGTCAGTGGTTTAGTAAATCTGGATCAGTCAGGTCAAGGTAGCTGATTTAGTGGTCTTTTGGCGTCCACCTGTGTTCCTGTTTGGTATTCAGATTGACTTTTGCATTTTTTATTTATTTATTTTTATTAAAAGTGCTGTAAACTACTAAATTTAATGTAGAAATGTTCATTTTCTGTGAAGCAGTGCATCATGAAAAGTGCTATACAAATAAATGTGAATTGAATTGCAAACAATTATTAATTAATTTAATTAATTAATTAATCTATTTTGGCACTATATACATTCTTTGCAAATTATGAAAATTAAAAAGTACTTTTTTTTTTTTTTAGCGCTTTAATTTGTATTTATTTGTTTTTGGGTGGGGTTGAGTACTGCCACTTCTTTCTTTTTTTTCAACTACAAGCATTGATTGCGTATCATATGCACGCCAAAGTCATTTTCTGCATAATGCATGCCAAATAGAAACAGAAAATCGTGCTCTACGCACTTTCATGAGACCAGGCTCATTTGCTTTTTTAAATGCCATATCTGTCACAAGTTCTTAGCAGCTCACAATTATTTGTTGTACCATAAATGTAACAAAAAAGTTTTTAACAAAGTTAATGTAATGACCTTTGTTTGATGATACTTGTCTTTATTTACTTTGATTTATACAGTCATTTGGATTTCTTAACCTGATAAATTAAAAGGATTTATGTTAAAATAACACAGATCAATAACATATATTTTTACATCTATGCAAATGCATCTGCAATATTTGTAACTTCAATAAGTAATAATAAAATAAAGAAACAGTTATGCAACAATGTTAAGGAGTAGTAACATTTGTACAGTCTTAAAGTTACAAGCGGCCCTTTGATGGCAGCCCTTAAAGTGAAAATGAGTTTGACACCCCTGATCTACATGAATGGACTTTAACTGCATAACAGCTGTGGATTCTGTGCTATTAGCATCTGCCTTGTGTCTAGATTATTTTTAACTCAGCCATGTGCATTTACGATTCTCCTTGAGGGACTCCAGTGTGAACGTGCTAATCATACTGTTCAAAAACACAGAGAAAGAACTATTAATGGGGTTGAGCGAGCGAGGCGAGTGCGAAACGAAGTAAATTGTACACCATCGATGAAAGATTGTATGGTCGAGCTCCCAGCCGCTGTTCATGAAAATCTCTTGGGTGGGAATACTGCACGCGAACAAGAGCAGCAAATGGCAGCTTGATCTCCAAATATAGACCGTTCAACCATTCGCTCAGCCAATCAGAGAACAGCAGCTATATGTTAATGTTAAAGCAGTGTAAAAATGAATGTTTGGGCTATTATGTACATATGCATTTTGCTGTGCGATGATCGTATGTGTATGGATTCTTCTGGTTTCTAACAGGCCTGGAGATTTTTTTTTCTTTCTTCATTTTCTTTCCCATGAGGCTTAGAGGTGCTGAAAGCTCATATGAGTGCAATCAAGCCTTGATTGATAGCTCCTGTAGTTCACAGATTGTTGTCTTATGCTGCTGTTATTTTTCTGAGAAAACCAGAGTGTGCAAACATGCTTAAAAAAAAGAAGAAGAAAAAATTCTGTACAGTAAAACAGTTGTTTGTGGACTTGAGGAAGTGAGGTGTGGTATTTTGTGCCCCTAGTGGCAAAAAAAGGAATTGCTTTTATTTGGTGACTTATTGTCAGACAGGTTTCCTTAACACGTCTACTGTCTGCATTTGATTGAAACTAAATTCCTATTAAAATCAATCCAATCCACTTTGACAGAATATTTGTACACTCTTGTCTTGGAATGCCTTTCAGGTGAATCGAAAACATTTGGTGTGGTTGTAAAACCAGATGAGTCAGAAAATGAGGCACCAAATGAGAACCATGGTGCAAACAAAAACAGGCACAATGAGGCGACCCATCTGCAGTGTTATTAATCTCTTAACAATCTTGTTCTTTATAAAAGTTTATCTTAACAAGCCCATTGCCTTTGAGAAATAAACAAACATTACAAAAACAACGCCTGACCTCCCTTTGGTCCAGCAGTCCTGTCATGAGGTTTCAGTTTATGTGTTCTCTAATTACCGCAAATATAAATCTGAAATCGGTCACCATGTGAGATCATCTCCCTCATATGCAGCAGTTCTGTTTCCATTACATCTGAGTGTGGGTGTTTACATATGTCCACTGTCATCCTTCATTTGATTGACCTAATTCCATTTATTTGAGTCGAGATCCAATCACTGATTATGTTTTAGTTTGATTTTGTTATACAATCGCTCACAACTTCTCAAATTCAAAGAAATAATTCCCCTAGAAATGAAAATGTTGTCATTGTGCACTCACAGTTTTGTATCATGTTCTAAATGACTTCTTTTTGAAGAACGTTTATGGCTCTCAATACAATCAAAATATCTTAATGTGCGTGTGTGTGTGTATGTATATACATATTATATATATATATATATACACAGAATCATTCTCATGTAAATATATAAAATGATAAATAATAGAAGCTACACGTTGTCACATTAACAACTAGACTAAATTTTATAGATTAAAATCCGTGTAATTTCCCGATTAGTTAGTCTTTTTTCACGGTTTCATCAAAAAGAAGCATAAGAGTCGCTTGTTTTGTAGTTTGAACTATACAAGTCAATTTATACGCTGCTTGTTGAGAGCAACAGTCAGAAAAACACAATAAAAGATCCAGTGCCTTTTTTTGACTTTGTAGTATTTTTATTGGGCTCACAGCTCTGATAAAACATCATCTGTTTTCTGTGGTGAAGGAGACTCAGTCTGAGTATTTTATTACAATGTTCTGCCTGCATTCATGTCATGAAATCATTCAGTTCTATTACTTGGAACCAGTTCTTCCTCAGATTCTCAGCCTTAAAAGTGATGCATCCTATGTGTGTGTTTCCTCCACAGACTGCACACGGCCCAGAGAGCCATTAAACAGACTCAGGTGACCGTTCAGAAGATCGGGAAGGAAATTGAAGAGAAACTGAGGACAACAGCGTCCTGCACAGAAAAGGTGAGACCCAACAAATCAAACTAGTGGGATTTCTTGGGTTGTCTAGATCTGCTTGTGTGCTCTTATTCATTCAGGATTATTTTTATATTCTGTATGCTTTCTATGTTCTCTAACTTCATAAATCCTCTCCGGCCTGTTGGGTTTTCTTTTCCTTTGCACCTGGTCCATACCACTGATGGTAAGACTCTGTAAAGCACCTCTGCAAGTATAAAAGGCTAAATTTACAGTTGCTGTATGCTTGACAGAATTTTATAGCAGATTGTCAAACACAATTTAAAATTCAGTACTTCACTCTCTAGTGGGGATATTGTCTTTCCAAGCTCACAGAATTTCTCTTTCATGAGGGATGGCAGTATAAACCAGCTTTTGATAAGCAATCTAGCAGTGTAAAAGACAAGCAATTCACTTTAGTGAATGTCCTTGAAAGCGCAATTGGAAAACATTACAAACTAATGTACTATTAGCTGTAACATGTAAAATACATAGTATATATACAGTTGTGCTCAAAATTATTCATACCCTTGGTGAATATGATCATAGAAGGCTCTGAAAATAACTCTGCATTGTTTATCCATTTTTCATTCAAACATTTTAAAATCACATTAAGGAAATGTTTTTAACAGCAAACACTCAAGAAGGGTTTGGTGCACACAGGAATAAAAAAAGTGTCCCACGTGTACAATGAAATATACTGCTGTATCTGTAATGTTGTGGGCCTATTTTTCTGCCAGAGATCCTGGATATCTCGTTGGCATCAAAGATTCTATCAACTACCAACAGATAAAAAATGTAAAAACTGACTGTCCATGCTAGAAATCTTACATTGGGCTGTGGTTGGGTCCTCCAACAGGACAATGATCCACAAACAAACATCAAAAATCAAAACAAAAATGGGCCACTGAGAACAAAACCAAGCCTCTGACCTGAACCCTGTAGAAAATGAGCGGGTGAACTGAAGAGAAGTACTACTAACATGGAGCTGTGAATCTGAAGGATCTGGAGTGATTCTATATGAAGGAACGGTCTCTGATCTCTTGTCAGATGTTCTCCAAACTAATTATAGGTGAAGACTTAGACCTGATATCTTGGACAAACGAGGTTGCAAAAAGTATTGAGTAAAAGGTTATGATCAGTTGTGGCCAATGTGTATTAGAGAAAAACATTTATTTTAGAATGAAATTTTTCTCCTATTTTAAATTCTTATTCTCCAATGAAAGGCTACATTTTTGTAAATTTTTTAAAATAAAATATCAAAAGGATTAATGATACAGATTTATTTTCATAGCCTTCTTTGATCATATTTACCAAGGGTATGAATAATTTGCACAACTGTATGTTTGTGTGTGTGTGTATCTAGGTGGATATATATATATATATATATATATATATATGTCATAAGTCATAAAGTATGTCATAAATTTGTTGTCGTGTCGTCGCACCGCTACTAGACAGCATCCCATTCTAATAGGTTTGATTGTATTTTGTCGCGCTACTTGCATAGTAGACATAGTGTCAGTCTTAATTCGTTTTTCGGCTCTTCGTTATTGCTTCAATGCAAAGGAAACCAGCGTGCCGGCTGCACCATTATTTGTCGGGTATGTTCAAGTAAGCTAGATATGCGCAGATGCTCTGCAATTGGGCCAATATGGCTGTCTTGAATATATCATGATGACTCACAAGTTCAGTATTTGTGCTAAATCTGTGCAGATTTGGTTTCAATGAACTTGCCCTAGAGATTAATGAGTAAAAAGTAACCCCCCACAGCTGATTTTTACCCGCTTTTGGCAGGTGTTAAAAATTGTATTTATGTATGTACTGTAAAAATTTGGGATCAGTAAGATTTTTAATGTTTTTTTTTAAGGGAGTCTCTTTTTTCTTTGATTCTTTGATGAATACAAAGTTAAAAAGAGCAGCATTTGTTCAAAATGTTTTCTAACAATATACTGTAAATCTTTACTATGACTTTGTATTCATTTAATACATCCCTCCTGAATAAAATTAATTTAATTTTTTTTTTAAAAATAAGAAAGAGAAAATGTACTGACCCCAAACTTTTGAATAGAATTGTATATTGTAACACAAAATGTATTTTTATTTTAAATAAATGCTGTTCTTTTTAACTTTTTATTAATCAGAGAATCCTAAAAAAAAATATCACAGATCCCAAAACTATATGAAGCAGCACAACGGTTTCAACACTCACAATAAATCAGTATATTAGAGTGATTTCTGAAGGATCATGTGACACTGAAGTCTGGAGTAACGATGCTGAAAATTCAGTACTGCGTCACAGAAATAAATTATATTTTAAAGTATATTAAAATAGCAAACTGTTATTTTAAATTGCAATAATATTTCACAAAAAAAAAAAAATTCTGTATTTTTGATCAAATAGATACAGCCTTGATGAGCAGAAGAAACTTCTTTTATATATAATATATTTGTATATATTTTATTTAGTTATATTCTCTTTGCAAAGAAATGTGATTGGGTAAAATCTAAATTCCCAGTAATTTTCTTAATCATTTCTCTACAAATGCAAAGCTTGCAACCAGTATTTTGAGCTGTTGCAAATTGCAATATTGTTTTTGCAGGTGAGAATGAGTGTTCAGTATGCTGGTGCAAGTACCCTCAGTTTCAGACAGGAAGTCAGGGTACCCAGTCACTCAACACCAACAGCAGCACTGTAGTAAATGGCCTTACCGTTGTGTATTTTGTGTTACACAGATCCTCATAAATATGTCATTAGGTCCTCAGGTGGTTCTTGTATCCCGTGTTTTGATGGATTTAGAGATCCTGAATCCCACTACGTTAACGCTCCTCTACGTATCACCGTGGCCTTGTCACCTACAAAATCCTCTGTTTATGTTTCCACACTCACTGTATCCTGCAGAAGAATGAAAAGTAAACGGAAAACATATTTAGGATTTTTGGAGGTGGCAGTCAGCAGCTGTTCGGGGAGGTTTTCAAGTTGTGTTTGTAGTTAATGAACACTTCAAAATTCTGTCCTCTCCCAGTAGGCTGCAAATGCCCAGACATCTTCCACTCAGAATAACCATAATCACACACACATTATATTTTTTTCTCCTTCTCTCGAATTCTTCAGAACTCTGATCCAAAGCGTAGTGCGCTGCCTTCATAGGCGGCGACCAGTGGTCTAGCAACATTTGTTTTGTAGATGCCGATGTAGGTTTAATATTTTGATAATGTAATAACGTTCATATTTATTTATTTATTTTTAAATAATTGTCTTTATAACTGTTTGCCTTTTATTCATGAGGCATTAGACATCAGATTGATTATTTTATTCTTTTCGATTCTTTTTATTTTATTGTTTCAAAATTAAGTATTTTATTCAACAATTAAGCACATTAAATTGATCAAAAGTGAAAGCAAAGCCATTTGTTATGTTACAAAAGGTTTCTATTTCAAATAAATGCTGTTTCTTTCTTCTTTCTTACTTTTCTGTTCATCAAAGAATCCTGACAATAATAAAAAATATTTTTAGCTCCAAATCCGCATATTAGAATAATTTCTGAAGGATCATGAGACACTGAAGACTGGAGTATTGTCAGTTGAAAATTCAGCTTTCCATCACAGGAATGAATTACATTTTAAAATATATTAAAATAAAACACAGTTGTTTTAAATTGTAATAATATTTCACAATGTTACTGTTTTTACTGGATCGAATAAATACAGCCTTGGGCGACTTCTTTCAAAGACATCTTACTGACCTCAAACATTTGAATCTGATCTGTTTAGATGGTTTTAGTTGGACCCCAGGCAATTTTTAGCTGGGAAACCAACTATCTAACCAGCTAAACACCGTTTTGTCCATACAAGGAGACCAGCTAGACCAACTTAAATGAACCTGAAATATGTTTTTAGGATAGAAATGTGTTGAAATGTACCGCATCCTAGAATGACCCCAGAAATCATTTGAATGAGTGAGAATGAAAGATTCCTTGACTCACATTTGCCCTCTCACACACTTGTGAGTCATAAAGACGCCAGTACTCAAGATGCCCGTACCACACACACACTCCATCTGGCTTTGATGTTTAAGTGCTTAGTGTTTGTATAGCGGCGGCCTTTCCACCTGTTGAAATGCTGTTTTCTCAGAGGGTGAGATGTCCACGGGACCTTCTATTGATCTCTGCTGTCCTAGTATTTTGGTGGTCTGTCAT
The DNA here is from genome assembly GCA_036784905.1 of Acrossocheilus fasciatus. Lineage (NCBI taxonomy): Eukaryota > Metazoa > Chordata > Actinopteri > Cypriniformes > Cyprinidae > Acrossocheilus > Acrossocheilus fasciatus. The sequence goes on along the minus strand of CM071947.1, from coordinate 17,929,568 downwards.
TTTCTTTGGAGTTTTGCCATTCTGTTTTCAAACTTTGTTTACTACATGAGCCTTTTTGGTTCCAGTTTTTTTTGTTTTTTGGTTGACCAAAGCAAAGAATATGTCACCTCGCTTTTTTTCTCTCACTGTGGCTCGAATCCAAATGATTTTGACGTGAAATTAATTTGTGGAGAAGCGTATCTTATGAACAAACACGTGAAAGCACAGCAAACACAATACGACATACAATAATTCCAAGTTAATTTGTGTTAAAATATCCCACACAATATCCATCCAAAGAGTCTAAAAGCCTTCTGAAGCGTACATATGCTGGGAATATTATCACACGTCTTTCTTAGGTGGTTCGTCAAGTCTCTGTGAATGACTCTGAAGTCTCTTCCTTTCCAAAAACGAATTGGCAAGTTTCTGGACTTGTCCGCATGTCAAATTTCAGGATACGTTTACACTAATAGCTGACACACTCCCTCAATCACATGAGCGCTACCTGGACCGCATGAAAGGTCAGCGAGGGTCTGAAATTCCTGCAAAGTGTATCAGTTACTGCACTTAATGAGCAAAAATCTGTTTCGAGTTTTCCGTCAGGCTTGAGGTTATGCGAAGCTGATTACAGATCAGAGCGTTCACCGCTGAAACAGCCATGTTGTCACTTCTCCCTGGCCGCAGGTCAGTTTTGAGCCTATTAGGGCACTTCAGGCAATCAATCAGCCCATGCACGCCCACTACACTGTACCGGTTATTGCTATGCTAATTGAATTATTCTGTACTTTCTCATTACTTGCGATTAGAGCAGACTGTGTAGATTTTAGTGTGTGAGAGGATGTGAGTTTCATGCCTTTAAGGTATGTGGCTTTTAGTCCAAGTGTGCTTGCTTTGAAGATAATCTATATGCTAGTCTACTAATCTTTTTGTATTTAATTAGACAAAGGTTTGTTTAATCAAATGTTTTATTAGAAGAGCTATTTATGTATATATGTATTTATTTGCTAAATTTATTTAATATTATTTTCACCTAACATTTTGTTTTTATATTTATTATATTTATGCTTATTTATGTTTTTTTTTTTTTTTAATTTTTTAATTTAACAGCTGATATTGATATTGATCATTATAGGGTATTTAATTGGGCATGTTAATTTCTGCCTGTTTTTACATGTAGATTACCCTTACTAGGGGTTGACCAATATATATTTTTCAGGGTCGATACCGATTATTACCGATCAAGTAGACCGATCTTTTGCACCGATATATATATATATATATATATATATATATATATGTCTGGTGAAAAATTAAATTTAATGTAAAAATTAAGAATAACAAGGGCTCTGACCATAAAAATGCTTAATATCGGTGTCGATAATCGGACAACCCCATAACTTTTACTGTCATGTCTTTACAAATATCATAATGGAATAACTACTAAATGTAATCTTAAGAATATAAAAATGAATATAATTTTAATAATAATGTTGTGATACCTAAATTCATGTCTTATTTTGTTTTTGCACAAAGTAGTATGCAATTTAAATATCAACCACATTGTGAAAATGATTTTTTCCTCATCAGTATCAATCTTTGTATCAATCCCTACTTTTTTCCTGTAAAAAAAAATCTTGTAGCGTGCATGTTCCTTTTTGAAATGTTTAACTATGTGTGAAATGTAATACGTTTGTCGTGCCGGTGGCGTTGATAGTAAACACGCAAGATCTAGGTCTTTTCCCACCATATAAGGGCTCAAGCTATCTGAAGATAGAGGTGCTATCTCAATCTCTTTGATTGACACTTCCTCAGCTGCCAAGTGCAAGAATACAAGATCCAGTAGATCCTGGAGATTTCGTTGCTATCACTACCACTCCATTTTCCCAACACCCAGTGGTGTGCACTTATGCCTCTGTATAAAGACATCAAATTGATTTCCTTGCTTGTGCTTTTCTGTAATTGCATCATGTTTGAGTGTTTGTTTATTCTAAATATGTATTCACTGGACCCTGGAGGCCAAGAGGATCAAACATTTGGAGATGCTCCTCCGTCCTGCTCTGCAGTAAACTCTGCAGTTCTGGTTATGATAGGGATCACCACCACCAATCATACAGTTTAAAGACATCGTGAACTTTCCCTGTGTGTTATCTCTCCTCTCGCTCTTTCTTTCTTCTCCTATCTGCTCTCGAACCCACTTTCACCCTCGTCAGATCACTGGTCCTCATTAGTGCACTTGGCTCACTAACAGTCCCGAAAGCCGCAGGGCTGTAGATGTAGATTAGATAGATCTGCTGTGGACTCATCTGTGCTGGGTGCTGGAGAAGCTCAGGGAAGATCTGGCACTGATGTCTGCCGTAATCTGCTTCAAAAAAAAAAAAAAAAAAAAAATCATCCTTTGCTTTTATATTACATTAATGTGAATGTTTCCGGCACGTGCCATATATATATACATATATGGAGTCAATACATTTTTATTAATGTTTTGTAAAGACATTTTCTATAGTAATATACTTCAATCCACAAAAAAGATCAACCATTATGTTGTCTCTTTCCCCAGAAAAAAGAGAGAGAGTGTATGCAGCTACGTATCGGGATTCTGAGGTGCGAGTTGGAGAGACAGAGGAAGGCGCTGGCGAGAGAAATGGACATGATGCAGAAAGAGAGAGTGCAGCTTGTAAAGAAAGGTAACCAAATTCATCAAACCATCCAAGTAATGAGAGATCTGTTCTACTTAGAGGGGGGAAAACATCATCATATGAATTCAAACGTCTTTTCTTTCTCTATACTGTTATACACCAGTGGTTCATATCCTCACACATCTGCAATCAGGCAGCATTCTCTTCCAAAGCTCAGTGTCAGACTGAATGTGTTGTGAAACTCTTCATCTTATTTTTCACTGATGTAACTTTATGCGTGTTCCAGTACTTTGGAGGACCGTATAGAGTTCCATCTGTTAAAATGTATTTCCAGATCTAAAACGCCGGCTGTCCGCATTCTCATGTAAATGTATTTCCATGCCTTGAATTGAGCAAGGCAGTTGTTTTACATCTAACCAGCCTTCAAGCAGAGTCCAGCATCAAATATTTTTACTGCTCTCACTTAAACTGAAAAAGTTGCAGGAAGCAACAAAAATCGCAGCCATTCAGAACAGATGATGTATTCAATTATTTATGATATCTTTCTATTTGATATCTGTATCTACCAACCAACCAAAAAAAACAACAAAAACAAACTTCTCGATGTATAAAAACCCTTGTAAGCATTTGTTTAGCAGATGAGTAATTAGTAATAAAGAAAATTTTGCCATGTTTTATACACCTGTCGCAGCAAACATTTGCCAAAATGATTTTATGATCTTGTAATAATGTCGTTCAGGGATTTAGACTCCGTGATTTGCCTAAATGGGATTGTTTACCATTAAAAAGTTTGCCGTGTTCAAATGACGTCATCCTGTTGGAAGCATGTTGGGAATCTGACTTAAAGTTGACATTCCATTGCACTTCTTTAAGAAGGATTTTGGATATTCCATTTTCAGAGCACTTTGTATTCTCTTTCCGAGATTTGAATTTGTGTGGTACTGCCCAATCAGATGACGTACACATTGCTTGTCGTAACTGATTTGGGCAAATTTTTTTGCTAAACATTATATACATGCCTATTTAAACCATGTTGTTAGTCATATTTCGTAATTTTCTATAATGATAAATCCTCTTGTAGCAAAATGCCACTTCTGGAATTTTGGCCCGTCCAGACCGCCACCACCCGTGTTTGTTGTGATTTAGTGGTCTCATTATTCTCTTCTGTTACTCTACACTGCTTCCATCAAAGATTCAGACTGTGCAGGCGGACATTGAACATACAGAGTTTATCCAAATCTAAAGTTCCTTACCGCCCCATTCGTCACAGCGTCCTGCCATTCATGTTTGATTTCTGAATCCCGCTCTTTTTTTTTTTTATTTTATTTGCCAAATGTTGCGCATGGGCGGGAGGTACGAAGAGGTGAGTTTGATTGATGTGGTGGCTGGTGTTTGACTAGAGGGTTGGGCTGCATACTGTGGGTTCATAAAGAATACATATATATATATACGCACGCTTGCACAACCGTAATGATGGAGTGGCCTGGCACTTGCCGTCCCACAATGCATTGTGTTCATGACCTCCTAGTGTGGAGAAACAAACAACAGATTTGGGGTTCAGGGAAAGGTCTGTTCTAGATGGATGACGTCTGCCCAACAGCCTCTGTCGAGAGAAGCCTGTCCTGACTGGAGCTGAAGGGAGCGGCCCATTCACATTCACACACAGGAAAAGACTTTTTAAGAGCCGAAGGAAAACATTATTTGAACTGGAGTAAGAGGAAAAGATGATGGCACACAGCTTGACCCCTCGCTTCATTCATTCTGAGATTTATTGGTCTTCTTTCTTTCTTTCTTTCTTTCTTTGTCTTAGCAGTTTTTTATGTATGCTTATATGGTTTTTATTTATTTTTTCAGTTTTTTTTTAGTTTGAGTTATTTTAGTACATTGTTAAACCTAAATACACTGTGTGCAGAATTGTTAGGCAAGTTGATATTATGGTCATATTTTTTTGCCAAGAAAATTTTACCAATTCCAAACGACATCAATCTTAATAACTAGTATTAATTTTGTATTGAATCATTTCTAAGTTATACATAATTGTCCATGAAGGCTGAAAGTCAAAAACTCCTTATTTCAGGTGTGCTGAATTATTAGGCAGGTTTTCTTTTACAGATAAAATGAGCCAAAAAAAGAGATTGAACTCAGAGTAAAAGTAAAAAAAAATAAAATAATAATAATTAAATGCCCATGAGAAGGATGCAATACTAATTCAATAATAGAATTAGCAAAGTTAAGGCATGACCATTGGGCAGCGAAATGCTCATTGGGTCAGCACGGTCAGAATTAAGAATTAAGGTGAAGAATTAGGTGAGAAACCCTCAGGAATCATTTAGTCTCCAGCGCCACCATTTTCCAGAACTGCAACCTTCCTGGACTCTCCAGAAGTGCAATGTGTCAGGTTCTCAGAGACCTTGCTTGGGTAAACAATGCTAAAAAATAACCCTCACTTAATAAGAATAACATGTGTTGTGAAATACAAGACGACTGATTTTGTATAGGCTTTATGGACAGATTAGTTGAGAGTGACTCTTGAAGGACCAGCATCACATCCTCTTGTACCACTGTTTGAAGAATTTATCTTCCAGAATCTGGCAGTAAGTTTTAGGAGCTCATTTTAGTCAATCTCTGCAACACAGACTTTTCAGGATAGGAGATGGACTAAAAATGAGTCTTAGCACACAGTGTATAAAAATGTGTATTTGGTCTTCCCTTTCCCTTCTTTGCTAACATCTCCTCAGTAAAAGATATTCAATGGGTTATTATTAGTAAAGAAAAGGGAGAAAAGTGCTCTCTTCAGGGAGTGACATGAGAGAAACGAGATTCCTACTTTTTTTCTTTTCCGTCATGTCCCTCTCATTTAAAGTCTGCCTTTCCCATTCCCGCTAACAAATGCCCCACACCTAAATTTCATTTAAACACTAATGGTCCTTTAAGCTATTGTCAGTCACCACTTATTTGCTGTGATACTAACCGGACCAGCTCTCCTAGAAACGGCATGAAAGCCTCCTTCCAAAACTACCGTAGTTTATCCCACTTACAAAGGGAGATTGCCAGAAATTGCACAAAATGACTTAAGTGTAACCACGTCTCATCTCTGTTTAATGTACAAAGCTGCAGTCATGTGCTCTCGCATTTCCCCACCGGTTCTGGTCACTGAGCGCTTCCTCGTTTCCATTGAAGCACAGAATAAAGCTTTGCAGGGTCAAGCCTTCTGTCACCATTTCCCTCGCTCTAATTTCTCGTCACGTCCGTGCACATGTTGTAAATTATGCCCGTAAAAGCGATTTGACGTTGTTATGATCGGTAGTTGCTCTCGGGACTGTGGGCCTGTAAACGTCAGATGTAGAGGCACTCCACAAACGAAGAGGAAAATTTAAAGAATTGAAGTAAAAAAAAATTAGTCCAGAGCAAGGGGACACACGTTTACTAGTCCTTTTGGTCATTAGAACACCTGTTTGCTTCAGTTTTCTGTGGTTTAGCTTTCATTTGTCATTTTTCATCTCATTAATATCGGCAAAATAAAAAAATGCTTTGCCAATGAATATTTTTTCGTCTTTAATTTTCGTTAATGAGATCAGTTGTTTCTGTGGAAGATAAAAGAAGGTATTTTTAATATTGTCTCAATGATTGTTTTTTACCATACGATGAAAACCTGTGTAGTCTAGTGTTGTTTTCGTTCTCATTAACTTAATTGTATGGATAAAAACAGCTGAAGCTTTCTTCAAAATGTCTTCTCGTGCTTCACAACTGAAAAAAGATTGAGGGTGAGTAAATGATGACAGAATTTATATTATTGGGTGAGCAATCCCTTTAACCTCTGCTGTTGTTTCTCCAGAGCAAACGCAGATAACTTCCTGCCAGCAGTCTTTAGGAAAGGTGTAGGCGGCAAAGAGGAGGCCTTAACCTGGTGCTGACAACTCTGATGGCCAAGAGAGATGATATTACTAAAGCAGAGTTGTCATAGGGGATCGTTTAAAGAGAACAAGTAGAGAACAAAAGCATTTAGACCTTTCAGTCTTTCTCTCTGCCTCTGGCCCTTTTTCTTTTTCCTGCTGTCTCGTCCTAATGAGAGGTTCAAGGCTTTGCATATGGGACCGCTTTGCTCCACGACAATGATCTCTCTTCCAGTTTCCCTGGTTCACACCTCCCATGTCTTCAGAAAGACAGCACCAGGGCCCTGGATGTCCCGCCAAGTTTGCTTTAGGACAGAGATCCCACAGAGCAGTAAAAGAGAAGAGAATGTGAAGCGTATTATAAAGCAGACGCTCTCTGTTTTTACAAGTGCGGGTCAGAACAAAGCAATTTTGCCCCCTTTTAAAAAAAACAAAAAAACAGACAGTCTGCTTTGATTTTCTCTTTCCACACTCATCTTCCCTCATCTTCTTATTTTATGTAAGTGAAGTGGAAAAGAACAGACAAGAATCAACTCTTTAAAGGAACTCCGAACCCAAAAATGAAAATTGTCATCGTTTACACTCCCTCATGACATTCCTAACCCGTATGACTTTCTTCCTTGGGGAAAAAAAAAGGTATTTTGAAGAATCTTCAAGCAATCTTGGCCACATATATACGTGTGTGTGTGTGTGTGTGTGTGTGTGTGTGTAAATAAATAAATAAATAAATATATATATATATGTATGTGTATGCATGTATGTATGTATGTATGTATGTATATAATATAAATATTGGTCCTAATACAGAGACCTGAGGCACACCACAATTTCAGCCTATCCTCCTTTTGATCTGTTTGTAGAGTGAATTTAAAACCTCCTCTTCTCTTCGTTTCTTACTCATTCATTTCTCTTGCTTTCTGTCTCTTCCTGTCTTTTCCCTCTTCTGTGGATATTATGTCTGAAATAATGGACCACAACAGTATTGCATAGAAGTGGGGCTGACACATGCATTCCACAGCAGCTCACTCTCACACACACACATACACACGCTCCTGGCTGATGCTTTGATCACATGAGGGTTATATGGCCATGCAGGCTAGGTTGGAAAATGTCTTTTGAACACCATCAGCAAAACCCTTTGAGCCAGTTAATCTGGGCAGAGTGTATCTCTTTCCAGCAATCAGATGGAGATTTACTGTTCTGTTTTCCTTGCATGTACACAAACATACTGGATTTCTGCACAGAGCAGCAGTTAAAGACAATATTATTTTGTACTTTTGTAATTTGGGAGTTTTTATATGCATTATGGAGCTCCGTTTCAAAGTGTGTGTTCAACTTCAGGAAATTGATTTTTATTACACATTTATCTAACAAATGTATTTTTTCCCCCTTTTCTTTACATATAGGTCACATTATTTTATTTTAGATTTTATTAAATTCTAGTTTTCCATGCTTTTTCAAATACATTTCTTGTTTAGAATTCATTGTTTCGTTGTTATTTATTGTTAATCTTAAAATAAAAAAAATAAAAAAATTATTTTAAATATAACAATAATTATTATGAAAATATGAACAATGAAATAAACTCATCATTTTGAAATGTGTGTAAAAAAAGTTTTTTTTTTAACAAAAATTACAATTCAGCTGTGGCATCATTCCCACCATAACCAATAATTTTGCCCCCGATAACGTTTTAACAAAATTGAGTGTACTCTATTAGTGTACCATGATTGTGATGAAATACAATTATTATTATTTTTTAAATATTACTTGTAAATAAGAATATTTTTATTGTATTTTTAAAAGTTCATAAGGCCAGAGCAGTTCAAGAAAGTTCATAGTTCAAGAAACACCCATAAATGTACTCAAGTACAATAACAGTTTACCAGAGTACTTAAGATTATGGAGTTTCACAATTTCATCATTAAATTCTTTCAGACTTTTTGTAATCTAAGCGTGTCTTATCCTGCTCCGTGATCTGAATTTCAAGTCAGGAGTGTTTTGATTATATGGTCTCGTCTTTTTATTATAATGCTGAGCCGTTATATTTATGTAAAAAATCCCTACAAGCATTTTTTGAATCTCAATTAGTTTTATGTTGCCTGTAGAGGAAATGTTTTTATAATGATGAAAGACTATGTTTTATGACGGTACAATTTAATAGACTGCCATCAAACTGAGACACACCTACCCACCTGTACAAACACACATGAGACTACCTGTTCATTCACTTCATTCCCGTCTTTTCTCTCTCTTTTATTCTCTCCACCTGTCTCTGCTCATCTCCGCAGAGGAGGTGTCGTCTACCAAGCATCAGGGTCTGGAGTCTGAGCGCAAGTCTTTGACGGAGTTACAGAAGGAATGCACTGCCAAAAGGTGAGTGATTGGCAACCTGCAATTATCCGTCCCTCTCTTTTCTCTTTTTCATCCCTCGTTTTCTACCCTCCAGTCCAGTGGTCTCACATCTGTCAAACATTACCGTGATGGGCCGCAGAATGGGGTACTCCTTCGTTCTGTCATTTTTTTTTTGGGAGCGCTTTGGGAGATTAGACGGTCAACTCAAGCAGACTAAGGGCATTCTGGATATATTTGTGTTTTCCCACCCACTTGAATTGCATCGTGTGACAATAAACAGATTATATTGTGCCAGCGCTGATAGGTTTGACATGACCCAAAGGAACACACAGTGGGTTGACCTCTGAAATAATGCTTTTGTACGACTGGTGGTGTTCCTCAGACTCTTGTTTGAAGCACAGATGTCAGGCCTCAGGTAATGCTGCAATAAACATTGCAATTATTTGTTATTTTGTTCACTTTGCATTTTTAAATAAAAAAAATAAAATAAAAATAATTATCATTAGTTAGAAGGGGGAACGATATAATATATCAGGAAAATATATAATCCAGTCTTGAATTAATATCACCCACATGATCACCAAGGCTTATGTGTCAAAGCACTCACTTTGACTAACCACTCCATCAACAACCGATTTTCTTATATGATTATATATATTTTTATGGAATTATTAATGGAATAATTAAGTTGCATCCTTGCTGAATACAAATATTAATTTCTTCTTTTTTTTTTTTTTTTTTACTTACCCCAAACTTTTAAATGATAGTGTATCATGGTTTCTACAAAAATATGAAGCCGCACAACTGTTTTCAACATTAATAATAATAGAAATTTGCTTCTTGGGCAGCTAATCAGCATAATAGAATGATTTCTGAAGGATCATGTGACCCTGTGAAGACTTTCAGGTTTGCAACACAGGAATAAATTCCATTTTAAAATATATTCAAATAGAAAAGAGTTATTTTAAATTGTAATAATATTTCACACTATTCTTGTTTTTACTGTATGTTTTCAGTATTTTATTTGATCAAAAAAATGCAGCCTTGGTGAGCATTAGAATTTTCTTTAAAAAAAAGTCTAAATTATTCATAACTTTTGACTGGTAGTTTATTTATTATAAAATATAAATGCAACATTAAATTCATTCCCCTTAAAGTATTACCACCACCATCACACACATTCAGACAGATGTCTCTGGGCGTTGATTTGCATCTCATGCTGTTTTTGGCACATTGGAGACCCACTTCCAGTAAAGACAGATCAAGTTATGTTCACAGTTTAGCAGTGGTTAGATAGAAATGTTTTGACCGGATTTTGGGTGGTGTAGAGCAGGCCTGGTGGACCCACATGTAAGCTATAGTCCAGTAAGGAAGGTATATCCTTCATACCTCATCATTACTTCCTTCCTGCCTCTTTTTCATGGCTGTAAATGAATACCACATTATCCTCTATCATTACTCTTCATCTTTCTCCTCAAGTCACAGACCCAGTAGCTGAAAGCTGAACATGAAAAGTAAACATTTTTTCAACCCTTTGCACCTCACCTACACAGGTCTTGGTTTTAGCTGTGCCCGTCACCCAGCCTCCCCCCGTCCTGAGGTAATGGTGTGTCCCCTTCTTGACAGATGTGTCCTGATTAGAGTTGGTTGTACCACAGGAGGATGGGGTCAGAGTGGAGGAAGTTCACTGTAATTTGGCAGTTATGATAATTGAGTAGTTCTTACCATTACTAGAGAGATGATTCAGAGCATCATTAGCAAAGCGAACTTCCTAAAGCCAATATAAACACTGCAATTAATACTTCTCTTTCCTCTTCTTTTTTTCTCTTTTGTGTCCATGTCATTTGGACTCCGTTATTTCTTGTCTTGTGACTGACTTCTGCCATTTATACAGTAGCCCCAAAAAGTATTTAGACAATTTTGGACAGTAAAACGTGTGTGAATTTCATTTTATTAGATAAATCTGTACACAAACGCTGCTAGAAATTTTCTTAAAAGCTACTTTTAAACGAATTGTTTCCAAGTTTGTTTTTAGTGGATATACGAATAGGTTTCCTGGAATATGTTTACACGTGTCATGTGTATTCATTTTATATAATAATAATAATAATAGTAATTTGTTCATTTATTTTTATTTTTATTATTGTTATTAACAACAAGTTATTAATGACACTTAACTTTTATTAATATTTATTATTAGTATTATTGTCATTAATAATAATAATAATAATAATAATAATAATAATTAATTGCAAATATAATAAAATATTAAATCATCAATCTAGAAATAAATAAAAATAAAGATAAATGATGCTTATTATTATTATTATTATTATTATTATTATTGCTGCAATATATTGTCTATTATTATTAGATTTATTATTAATTTATTTTAATGTAATTTTCATTATTAAACTATTATTATTTTTATTATCTTTTTAATTAATGTACTATAATACTAATAATATATCAGTTTATATCAACCTAGAAATAAGTAGATTAATAGTAATAAAAATAATAATGTAACTTTTTTGTATTTTAATTATTATTATTATTATTATTATTATTATTATTAGTTAGTAATATACTACAATACTAATAATAATATATAAAGATTAATAATAAATAATATTTTTATATATATGAAGAATTTATTTGCAAAAACAGATAACTCAAAACAATTTTTTTTATTATGTTATCATGTTTTTATTGTGTTTTATTGTTAGTTAGCTGTTCTTTAAAGTTAATTTTTTAACCAAGTCAAAATAACCCAACTGCAGTTGGATTGAGATTAATTAGAATGCACAATGAAAAAACATGATTTCTGAGAATTGTTAAAAACGGAGTTATCTGATTTTGCAAATTAACTCTTCATACACACACACACACACACACACACACACACACACACATATATATATATATATATATATATATATATATATATATATATATATATATATATATATATATATATATATATGTATATATATATGTGTGTATAAGCAATGTGATTATTAAATAATATTAATATATGAATATTTTATATTCTAAAAAGTATATGTAAGGGATAATCAAGGGCTAGCTGTGCATTAAATGATTTGAATGCATGACGTGGAGGCGAAGAACCTCCGCGAAGTGCATTCAAATCGTTTAATGCACAGCTAGCCGTTGATTATCCCGTTTATGCCATGGTCATTTGCCAGCATTCACATATTAAAGATGTTAATAATATTTGCGCTGCAATATTTGATGGGAACGATAAAAATGACGGTTATTTTCGTCTGTATTACTATTCAACTGTAATTGTATGTTACTATGGTTACCAATGTTTATAGGAAGCGCATTAATATAGAACGTGATTAAACTGACCTGGAACTACCTGTGCAGTTCAACAAATTTAATCAACACCTGCCAGCCAATCAGAATCCAGTATTCAGACAGACCATGGCATAAAATATTATAAAAAGTAACATACATTTTTGATTACACTTAATGTGAATATATGGTGAAGTTCTTCTGTGTTTGTTCTTCAACAGAGAGCTGTTTCTAAAATCCAATGCCCAGCTCACCTTCCGCTGTCGTCAGCTAATATCAGAGCTGTCCTACATTTATCCCATTGATGTGGTGAGTGTTTAACTGCACACACTATCACACTCAAACACACTCAACAGAAACACTCATAGTGCAGCTTCCTGTCTGTTTTGTTTTGTGTGCTGATGACTGGAGCGTGTGGCTTGCTGGGAATGTTAGAGGTCAGGGTCTTTGCAGACTCTGGTGTTACTGGCTGTTAACAAGTTTTGGTTTCCCACCATCTCAGTATGACCTAGAACTACTGTTCAGTGCGTACATTGACTGGTATCCGCAGAGTCCTGCTGCCAGTCAAATCAGTTTACAGAATAAAGCCACTGAAAATGAGCAGAAAACCTCATTCAGACCAAACTATCCTCTGCCAAGCCTTCTCAGTTGTTGCATAAAGGATTTGATTAATCGTCTGCTCAGGCTGTTTCCAGAGTGCTGTGCTCATGACTGCCTTTCTGTTGTTTTCTTGTTCTCTTTGCAGAACAATCAGAATGATTATGTGATTTGTGGTGTCAAACTGCCCAATTCTGAAGACTTTCAAGGTAAGTTTGGAGTTGAACATTCCTGTTGTTTAAGTTGTGGCGGACTGATTTATTAATTAACCAATTAATTGATCAATATTTGCTTTCTCTCGAGTCAGTCCAAAAATCTGCAGTCAGCTTGACCAAAAAACAATCTCATTTTCTGTTCTCTAATATAGTGTGAAATTATTCACACTAAATATTAAACTTCAGTAACACCCTGCATTGTTTGTTCTTTGGACATAAAAGAAAAGTTAAAGTATAAAGTTGCAAATCATACAAAATTTATTTACACCCCCCCCCCCCCAAGCATACAGTACTTTTTATTCATATTTTTCATTCGTTATTTTTGTATTTTCAATTTTTGTTTTAAATTTAGGTTTTTTTTTTTTTATTCAGTCAGTCATTTTTATTATTTGTTGTCATTTTTTGGTGTTTTTAAGAAATGGCTATATAATATTTAAGGAATAATTGACAACGGTCCATTGGATTATTATAAAAATAATGCACACCCGAGGTGTTATTCCAACTCATCCCATCTCATCCAACGCCTCAGTTGCTAATTCCAAAACGTCATTTTAAACCTAGTAACGGAGGCTTGAGCCGTTGATAGCAGACTAATGCAGTTAATACAGTTAATAACTAAGTTATGAGAGAGAGAGAGAGAGAGAGAGAGAGAAAATTACCTCTGTGCATCTCTCAATAGTGTTCGGCAGCAATGTCTCTAGTTATAGTGAAACTTGGTTCCTTTTGTTCACGAACAGCGCCGTTGTTGTTACCTCGCTTGTGAGAAATAATGTAGTTTATAAGTTGTTTACTGATAAAATCGTCAGAGTAGCGCTAACAACATTAGCGTGATGTATGCTAGTGTGCGCAAACTGTAACCGTTATGTATGTGCGGTCTGTGAGGGAGAGAGAGCGGGAGAGATAGAGTATGTGCTTTCCGTACATAATAAAGAGTAATTTTGAGGCAAAAACATGGACATGATATGTCGTTTTTATCCTTTTATTTACTATATTTATTTGTTTGGCCAGTGTCGTTGTGGGTTTTGGTTCTTTTGCTGTTTTTGGCTGTAAGGACCTTTTGAAATTACTCAAATCATGTGGAGAAGTGATATGGAGCTGTAATTCAGGAGCTGCCTGGAACTATGTTCACCGTGCGTTTCCCTGAAAATAATTGCACACCTCAGAATGTTCTTCAGCCAATCAGATTCAAGCATTCAATGGCCCCGTTGTATAAATCAAAATATATTATAATATAATTTTTATTTGTATTTCAGATTTAGGTATTGTAGTACATCAAATTGAAATAATGTATATGTGTGTGTGTGTGTGTGTGTGTGTATGTATGTGTGTATATATATATATATATATATATATATATATATATATATATATATATATATATATATATATATATATATATATATATATATATATATATATATATATATATATATATATATATATATATATATATATATATATATATATATATATATATATATATATATATATATATATATATATATATATATATATATATATATATATATATATATATATATATATATATATATATATATATATATATATATATATATATATACACACACACACACACACACACACACACACACACACACACACACACAGTATAATTATATATACATTATTATTATTATTATTTTTTTTTTTTGAGTTAACGTTCATTTTATTTCAAGTAACAATGTCTTTTTGAGTGATGAATAAGTTGATATTTGGCTGTTTTAAAATTAAAATGGTGCCCACTTGGCTCCAAAATGTAGCTCACATCAGTCAAATTTTGCACATTTTTTACATTTCAGCTGTTTTGAATGAATTTTCATAACCTTTTCACGAATTTCAGAAAGATTTTGAATGCCTCATTTGTATTAAATTGTATTCAATACATGTGCCACGCATACAGTATATGTCTGCGTAAAAAAGTCTGAGATATTTGCGTCGGTTTTCTCTGTATTGGTGAATTTCTCTTTCTCTTGGTCCGCCGTCACCCTCTGAATGAAATCAGATCGGAATGAGATACAGCAGATCTAAACTCATCTGGAGAGGAGCTCTTGAATCCCCAGTCAGTTCTGCTTCACCGGCTGCAATTCCCTTGATTTCTGTGTTTCTTCAGTCTGGCTGTGGATCACAGGCTCCAGGCCATCAATCAATCATCCTCCTCTGTTCTGATCAATGGAGCCCTGTGTCCATGGAACCCTTCAGCTTGTGGTTACGAGTGAGATCACACCAGTCAGTTATTCACACAGCAAGAACCATGGTCGGACCTTCTGACTTCTCGCATTATATAAGAGAAAAGGATTTTATTAGGGCATTCATCTCCCAGTTCCCTGTAGTTAGGCTTTTGGGGTTTTTAATAAGGAGAATGAATTGTGTGTGATGGGTACAAGTGATGTCTTTTGTTGTGCTGGCTGTGGGGAGAGTTATTCGTCTCATTTCCCATGTGTCCTTTAGGCAGCGCTGTATGTGTCGCAGGGAATCAGGTTTGGCTTTTTTCAGGCAGGAGAGGCATGACTTCAAAAGAACAGAGAGGTTAATGGAAGCCAGGTTGAACCGCGCACTCAACGACACGCATATTCACATACATGCATATGCAGTCTTTCACATATGTGGCTATTGCTTGGCACAGTTTCTCATGCGTTTTGAAAGCACGACGACTCTTATGCATATACAGTTTATTATACTAAATAAATCTCACACAGCTTTCCATAAGTCATATGGTCTGTGTCCACAGCTTATTTTCTTCATTTGGAAATATGTGGCTGTTCTAGCCTGGAAACCTTCTGTAAGCTGAAATGTAGTGAGTATAATTGCAGGGATGTCTGGGAAATGTAGTTTGGACGCATGTTTGTGAAAAGTGTGTTTTTTTATGGCTAGTTTCAAGAGGAAAAAAAGCTTTTTGCATTTTTTTCTTTCACAACCCATAATAACCGGTTGACCTGTTGTCCTTCCTGTTGCTCAGCAACCAAATATTTTTTGCTTGGCATTTGGGCTTTTTGTTTGAATTTGCTAGAAATGCCCCGAAAGGTTGCTGTTTAGACAGTAATGGGGCCATCACAGTGATTTAGATGGCATATAATTATTTAGGAAATGCACACGTCGGAGTGTGATTATACAGATTTAAAGACTGAACACTAGAATTAGCCGATCCTTGTTTTTTTAGAGTAGCTTTTAGCCTCTGGTGATGCCTTTGACCCCATCAGGAAAGGGCATCGCTGGGGTTAACCGACGTTTTGCATGATATTAGGTTATTATGCGGCTCCTTATAACTCAAGGGCCCTAAGGAGACTCAACAAAATGAATGGCCTTCATCAGCTTCCATCGAGTTAACAAATGGCCTTTGATTTATAACCTCAGATTGGAGTGAATTAACTTAAATTGTTGTGACTCATCCTTTAAAACGGAGTGTACAAATCTTGACCTCAAATGCAATGGAGGTTGTAGCCTTGTATAAATAATTTAGATCCATTTCGTATTACTAATATTTTTTGCATTGTGACATTTAATGTTCTCTTAAACAACAAACAGGTTTGTCAAATAATAAATTATAGAAATTGTTATATATAAGTATAAGACTCTATATTATTAATATTATGTATAATTATGTTATTAAAATATCATTTTAAAGTCTTTTATTCAGCATTATAAAAAATCGAGAATGAATTTTGTAATAAATATCGAACTTATTAGACAATATATTATTTATAATTATAATATATTGTTATAATATTATTTAAGCTGTTATTAAATAATGTTTTTTTAATGTATTTTATTATAAATATAAATTTCTATAATGAGAATGAGCTGTTGTAATGCAGAGGCATTACAGTAATGTGAACATGGGTTGGAAATGTGATTGTCTTGAAAATAATGTCACAATGCAAAAAAAAAAAAAAAAAAAAATTGTGATCCTAAAAATAGGATTCACTTAAAAAAAAAAAAAAAGATGATTTCCTTTTTGATTTTTGGTGGTTGAATATGACTGAGAGCTTTCTTTGAGATTCACCTGTCTTATTTGAGTTTTATTTGCTGTTTACATTTCTGTCATTTTTAACGTTTTTTTGTGTGTTTTCCTCTGTTTGCTGCAGCAAAGGATGATGGGAGTGTTGCGGTGGCTCTGGGTTATACGGCACACCTGGTGCTGATGATATCGAGCTTCCTGCAGATTCCGCTCAGGTATCCAGTCATCCACAAGGGTTCCCGCTCCTCCATCAAAGACACCATCACCGACAAACTCACAGAGAAGGAGAGAGAGTAAGAATGATTTTCAGATTCTTTCACTTTTATTGCTTAGTAATTAATTGAACTACAGTTTTCATAGCTCTGTATCACAGAAATCTTTTATTATTATTATTATTATTATTATTATTATTAATAGTTGACAGTAGAAAAGCAACAAAAGCGAACCAATTGATTTATGTTATGCATTACGCTCTAAAGACTTTCTTCCCTTTACACACAGGAATATTTATGCATCTTTTTGCACCTGTGCTTTATGCGTGTGTAATTTGTCCACCTGTCTGGTTCAAAATGCGTGTTCAGGGGTGGTTTAAGGCCCTTCTTGGATTAAACGCTACTTAAACGCAACGGGGTTCTGACTTTCATGTGCCCACCTCGCCTGCCTTTCATCCATTCCTCTTTAACTCTCTTTCCTTTCATCTTTTTATCTCATCCTCCCTCTCAGTAGATTACCACGTCTGCTGCAGCATGGGAGATAAATAACATCCTAGAAAGAGGGTCTCATTGGTGTCTTAAGTTTGTGTTTTTTTGTGTATCTTACTAATTGACATTTTGCCAAAGCTGCATAACTTCATGATTGATGTTAGCAGATTTAAACATTTTTTTAATTTGCATTTTTTATTCATGTATTTGTTTATTTTTTTTGTAAGGTTCTAATTCTTTTCTTGTTTATTTATTTAAATTTTGGCATTTTTTGTCAGTTTTATATGGAAGCCTATTTCAGCCACGAAATAAAGAATTGCTACCTATGAGTTTTTTCCTCATAATTCTGAGAAAAAAGTCAAAGTTGCGAGAGGTACAATAGGTGTATTTAGCAGGAGCATTCAAGAAATTGAATGAACAAATATAAAAAAAAAATTTAACACTATATAGACTGATTCATAAAGCAACTGTATTAAAGTTTTTCAGTCAAGAGTAGTAAGTGATTTTTCTCTTTGTGTTTTGTTGTTTTATTAACGTTAAAGGAATAGTTCACCCAAAAATAAAAATTCTGTCATAGTGTTACCATTTACTCAAAAGTTGTTTTAAACCTGAGTGAGTTTCTTTCTTCTGCTGAACATAAAGCTATTTTGAAGAACGTTGTCCGCAGTGACTTCCATATGATTTTTTCCTACTATCAAAGTCAATGTGGACCAGCAACTGTTTGGTTACCCACATTCTTCAAAATATTTTCTTTTGTGTTCAGCACAAGAAAGAAATTAATACAGGTTTGGGACAACATGTGAGTGAGTAAATAATGACAGAAATTAAATTTTAGGGTTAACTATCCCTTTAATGACAGTCGACAGCATGTTTAGTTCTGCCCCTTTAAGACATGCACGCATCTAAATATACAGGCACGTATCCATTTTTCTCTTAACGGTTTACTTTCATTTTAGAAATAACCAACTGAGTCTATATGTTATCCTTGTGTGTTTTGACAGTATTAGCGCAAAAGTTAACTTAGTTCAGTAATCAGGCGCTGTTTGACAGGGTTTTAGTGTGCGCGCTTCTGGTGTATGCGCTCAGAAAAAGCGGATGTCAGATCAGCATACGAATGAAACATTTAACAGGCAAGGCTTGTATGCAAATAATGTACTTTTGCGATCGCGAATAAGTGCAGTGACCTGTCAGAGTAACTCTACCGCTGTATGTCGTGTTGTACAGTATATAGAGACGGAGGCGCCACAACTGTAATTGAATGTGCCCTGTAGCACGATACTACGATATTTCTTCAAAAGCAGATCGTGGAAAGATTTTTATCATCCACGATCAAAAATCGTCATATCGCACAACCCTAGTTTACATTTTGCAAATCTGACTTTTTTTTTAACGTTTTTATCTTGTAATTTTTTTTCATGCCACAAAATTAAAAGGGTAATTGCGTCTTTTTATCTCAAAATTCGAATTATTTTCTTGCAGTTGCGAATTTATAGTTTATATGTTTATATGTCGCAATTTCTGACTTTTCTTTGGCAGTTATTGGAAGAATTGGCAGGTATCAACTTGCAGATGCAATTTAATCTCGCAATGCTGATTTTTTTCATTTATATATTGCAGAATCTTTCCTCAGAATCGCGAGAAAAAAGCCTGAATTGTGAGATATAACTCAGAATTACGAGTAAAGTAGTTAGAATTGTGAGGAAAAGTTGCAATTACCTTATTATTAATTTTTTTTTTATTCTATAGCAGAAATGGAATGGAATGGAATTTGGAATGCAATTTTTACATTCCATTTTTTAGAAATTCCATAATTTTTTTTTTTTTTTTTTGAGCCACAGGTGCATTGTTGTTATTTGAGGACAGCAATATTGAGTGCACTATTTTTTCTAAGGTTCATTCAATTCCTCCAAATCTGTTTGTAAACAGTTTGACCTTTGACATCCATCCTATGTCTATGTTTATATCTCTTGCGGCTAGAGTAACATTTCATCATCTAATGGGATTCTTTCACAACTCTTGAAACCTCCACGTTTGCCTGGTGTGCCATGAATGCAGTTATTTCCCCTAATCTTCATAGTTTCATGTTAAATTGGATCCTCAGGGTGTGATGTTGCCCTACCGTGTGTTGAGATGCTTGTAATTTGTCTTATTCGTGTGCATGCTATGCTGTGGTTGCGATGGAGACGGATGCACACTCTTCAGGCTTGGCCTGTGGGGTCCGAAGACCCTGGCATTTTAATGCCAGAATGTGTGGGCACTGCAATTACAGTGCCGGCTACCTCATTCAAATTATTGTTTTTCTGTGTTTTGGTGCCGTAACTAAGCAGGAGCGATCCAAGAAACGAGGCTGCTGGTGTGTGCTGATTACATGTCTGCGGTGCACATGCCCAGAGAGGTATCACATTCCTGCATTCCGCACATGGCGAAAAGCCCCTTAATGAAACTCGCAATAAAATTGGATTGTTATAATCAGATGGGCCCCCTTTTGAATGACGGGGTCGAGATGCCTTTCTCCGCTTTTGATGTAGGATTAATGGCTGATTTCAACAGCTTATAAATGAGGAGGAAGAAGATGGAGAGGTAAGAGAGAGGGGGGTAGAAAGAATAATCCTGGATAGTGCCAGCTCTTCCCCTCGTGCTGTGTGACGGACAAGTGCTCGGAAATGACTCAGAAAACACAATAATTGCATGCCTTGATTGATTTTTATTTGTGGTTTGATTGGGACACTCTTAAAAAAACAGGTGGTGTGACACACACAAAAAAACAATGAGATGCAATGTACTACTAAAGATGTCCATCTAATAATTACAGTAATAATAAATGTATTAAATACTATTAATATACACTACTGATTAAACATTTTGGTCTGTAGGATTTTTTTTTAAAGAAATGTATACTTTTATTCAGCCAGGATGCATTAAATTGATCAAAGATTACAATAAAGACATTTATAATGTTACAAAAGATTTCCATTTCAAATAAATGCTCTTCTTTTTAACTCTCTATTCTTCAAAGAATCCTGAAAAAAAAAAAATGAGCATGGTTTCTACAGAAATATTAAGCATCGCAACTGTTTTCAACATTGATTATAGTAATAATAAATCAGCGTATTAGAATGATTTCATGAAGGATCATGTGACACTAAATACTGGAGTAATGCCATTGAAAATTCAGCTTTGCCATCACAGAAATAAATTAAATTAAAAAATATATTAAAATAGAAAACATCTGTTATAATTTTATTTCACGATAGTACTGTTTTTATTGTATTTTTGTTCAAATAAATGCAGCCTTGGTGAGCATAAAAGACATTTATTTATTTATTTATTTTTTAAAATCTTTTGAACTAGAGTGTACATTGAAGCGGAGCATATCTTAAATTTTTAGATTATTGTTTTTGATTTATGCAATTTAGCATTTATTTAAATCCATCTAACTAGACATCATTTTATAATCTAAAAGCTAGTTTAAAAGCAGCTTGAGTTACTGTTAAGCTACTGTAAAATGAAAACTTTTCTGACAATTTTAAAGTATCTTGTGTGTTCCACACAAGAAAAAATGTTCAATTTCCGGCTGAACTTTCCCTTTAAATTATTAGCGTCACTACTTTAAGTGATGCTTAGCTACTCCTCAACTCTTTTACATAGACCAAATATATATATATAAAAAAAAAAGAGCCAAAAATATTGTCTGATTTCTCTACCGAGTCCTCCAGCAGTAGAAATGACCACATCCCTAGTTGCGGCTGGCTCAGATTAGGCCTTGCACATTTCTGATTTGCAGTTATGTCTAGTGCAGACGTCCCCCACCAAGCGTCCCGATTTGTTGTGTTCAGCATTGATGTCTAGATCTCTAGATGTTCTCCAGTTTTCAGCCGCATGAATGTAACTCAATAGGCAGTCTTTCTGCGGAGCACCAGTGAAGGACAAGCCTTTACCAAGTTCACAGACAGTATGTTCGGCCGGCCACCTCCCACCCTGCCAGTCACAGCGACTCCCTGGAGACAGCGCTGTTATGAAAGTCAAACAACAATCAGGACACACTCTTGGTGACCCTCAGCCCGTGTGTTTGTGAATGTATGGTTGTTTGTGTGAGGGGCGGCCATTAGCGGCAGCTGAGCAGAGGGTGAAGCCACTCAGCTGTTTAAACGGCCCCATGTATGTGTGTTTGCAGATGAATCAGGTGCCGCTGAGAAGATGAGGGTCTAACCCTTCAGAAGTCGGACTCCAAAGCTCATTAAGGTATGAGTTACAAGGAGAAGGAGAACAGAGGGACCTATGTGGCCCTCGTAATTAACTCCGCACGAGCCAGATCCTATTATCCCCGCTCCTGCCGTGGCCCTGTGACCTCCACACACCATAACTTACAGCAATATGAGCTGTAATCAGCCCCAACGTGTCGTTGTTTAACATTGTGTCAGCCTTACACTTGATAAATATGGTTCAAATCGTCTCCTCTATCTCTCTCATGGCCTGTTGGTCTGGAGTTCATGCTGTATGTCTGTCTCTGTCATAGCAGGGTTTTGGGCTTGTGTAGTGGGTGTTCTCTGAGCTGCAGTTCAGGCAGTCCATTCATCTCCTTCAGTTTGGGAACATACATCGGAGATCTTCATAACTGCACTTACTGTGTGACTTTTCTTTGTAGCCTGTGGTCTGCAGCCACACAGAGCAAATCAAGTTGTCATTTCGGAGCTCTAGTGAGTAAGTAGTCATTTAACAGATGCTTTTATCCAAAGCGACTTCAAGTGCACTTATTACAGGAGCTCGCTCAAGGCAGGGCTGTGCCGAATTCAGAATTGAAGAATTCTTTTCAATTCATGAGTGTGAATTTGAATGGAATTGACTGTGTCTGTATGGCTGTCTACTGTCTGTCAGTCAATCACTTATTCAATTCTGTCGAAGGGAATCGCATCTATCTATCATTCTCTTGTTCTAGCAATCAATCATTCTGTCTGTCATTCTAGCTATCGTTCTGTCTATAATTTAATCTGTCATTCTGCGTGTCCGTCTGTCCGTCTGTCTGTCCGTCTGTCTGTCCGTCTGTCTGTCTGTCTGTCTGTCCGTCCGTCTGTCTATGTATCTATATATCTGTCGTTTTATCTGTCGTTCAATTCATCGTTCTGTCTGTCTGTATCTATCTGTCTACCTGTCTATGTTCTATCTATCTATATCTATCTGTCTGTTGTTTTATCTGTCGTTCAATTCATCGTTCTATCTGTCTGTCTATCTATGTCTACCTGTCAACGTTCTATCTATCTGTATCTGTCTGTCTGTCGTTTTATCTGTCGTTCAATTCATCGTTCTGTCTATCTGTCTATGTTCTATCAATCTATATCTGTCTGTCTGTCTGTCGTTTTATGTAATTTTATCTGTTGTTCAATTCATTGTTCTGTCTGTCTGTCTATGTTCTGTTGTTCTATCTAAAGTTTAATCTTTGATTCTGTCGTTATCTATCTATATGTCTGTCTGTCTGTCTGTCTGTCCATAATGTCTGTAAACTTTCAAACTTTAAGCCTTTTAAACTTTCTTAAATTTTGAAACAAGACAAATTTTGCTTTTCTAGTTAAAAAATGACCATTAAATGTATAATGATTTATTTGAATTTCAATTGATTTTAATTTTACTTCCTTCCATTGCAATTCTTCATCCTGTTTGTTACCTCTATTCTGATTCATTCCAAACTCAGGAGTTGATTTGAAATATAAAATCATTCACAATCCAATTCTGACAGCCACACAATCATATTTTTCTCAACGTCAGGCTCAAACCTACAACCAGCTTTGTTTACCGGCTCAGATCTTTTAACACTATGCCTTCCAACATCCAGTTTTTAGATATTTCTTACTATTGTGCCTAACGAGACCATTACTGTTCCCACAATCCCAGGTGTCAGTGAGGTGGCCCATAAGCTGGAACAACCTCTGACCTCACCTCCCTCAAATTGTTTAGAGGGAGGCTTCATCCGATCACCCAGCGTGTGTATACACAGATCGAACTGATGTGACCACCCCTGGCCAAGATTTATCCATCTGATGATAAAGCTGTCAGGACAGTGATTGTGAATAAAGATGAGTGAAGTGTGAGTATTGTGGCGATAATCACTAGTCATTTGTCACTGATGTACAATCGTAGAGTCAAAAATCTTCCTTGAGAGTCTTGAGAGCAGACGAACTCTACATTCGATAGCTCATGGAGCTGGTTAGCTGGACTCAAATTAAGAATTATTCTGGCATTTTCCACATCCAGTCACTTTTGACCTGGTTCTGTTGGACTAGGCTTAACCGATCCATGATTAATGAGATGTTGGAGAGATGTTATTAAGAATGTGACTTGTTTTTCTATACGTCCACTTACTGAAATGATAATGTTATCTTCAGAGCTTAACAGTTCATATCAACATTCTTGAATTTCCAGCCTACTGTGTACATAAATTGAGGTCTAGAATTGTCAGGCCACATTCCCAGTGTCATAACTGTGAAGCATTTGGAGATCTTGTTTTTCTATACTGTAATTTTTTTGAAATTATAATAGCTCTGTTTCAAACCCTAGTGAACTGACTACCTTGAAATCATGTTAAAGCATCATGTGCACTCTCACTGCAAAAGTTGTTCCAAATCTTAAGTGCTTGTGCTTGACAAAGTAATGCTCCTTTATGTATCCAAGTCAGTCCCTTTCGAGGTTCCATTTTTGTTAGGTTGCTAACAAAACCTACGCTAGGTTTTGAAACAGCCAATGTTTCCTTGTCATGTATGGTTATGTAGAACTGTACTTCACTTTAGCTGTAATTGTAGAATCAGGCCACATTCCAAAGTCGCATTCTAAGTCATTTTCATATTTACTTGATTTTACAGCTGCTTAAATTGTGCAGGGCTCGTCCATTAAACTTGAACATTCGGTGTAACATCGACCCACCAGTCTCGTAAATGAAATCTGACGAATCCCATTCTGTCCATAAAACCATAATTTTCAATGTGCAACCTTCTTTGCTTCTTATTAACGCTCTTCCATCCGCTACTTCAGCCAAAACTTAGATCTAAAGTGACTTAAAATGCACCATTTGGACAGGAATTGGCTCTCAATAACTTTCCAGATCCAAGGTCAGCTCTACATGGGATTGAATGTGTAAACTTGAAGTTAGCAGCTCTGACCATTAAGCTACCACCACCCCAGACCTTTGCTTTCTTTTCCTTTCTTTCCATGCATATTAGAGTGATTGTGTCCCAGTGAGACTGTCTTGGAGTGCAGTTCTGCGGTTCCTTCCTTCCTTCTCCACCTGGGATGCCTCATCTGTGACCAAATGATGCGGTTTGGAGTTTTTTCGCTCCTTTACCAATTTGATCTACTATCCTCTTTTCTTAATGTAGCACTAAAAATACACACAATTCTTTTTCCGTAACGTTCTTGGCGATTTTGGAAGCTTCTTTTGACCCCCTGGATGCATTCTTGAAATGCAGTGGACTCTAACAACACGTTGCACCCACATTTCTTCACTTCTATCCCATCGCAGCACGGCTGATTGCTGCAGAGGCCTGGAGATGTGATCCAGATGTACTCTGGGTGATGGAGTCCAGAGATTGTCCCGTTAAACCCAAGCCCCCCTCTCATATTGGCTTTTATTAGGAACTGTATAATGGCGCTGTCCACTTTTTCAGAAGGACTTTATGACAAGCGTAAAAATGGAAGTAGGAATTGACACATCGCTCCATGAGTTGAGGAGTTGCCAGCTTGGGCTCTCAGACCAGAGAGGGTGGCCGTGAGCTCAAAGGAAAGGAAAAGTATTAAAGGATCGTTTGATGATGTCTGCTAAGATGGGCTGTGCTTCCTTTTTAGGGTTGACTGGTTGTATTTTATTTTCATCTTTGAAGGGCTCGCAGATCAGTTCCTCCTTGTCTGGATGCATGTCATGAGCAACTCCTAATTGCAGACATGTCAAGAAATTAGAGAAATACCAAACCATTGCATTTTGTGAGCAGCATGATTCATAACGTAATGACTTCTTGAAGGGCTAATATCATCTGAAGGCAGTGGAAAGACTCGTCATTCTTGTATTTGGCCCTCAGGGATGAAGTCCGGCTCTGCCAGAATCAGTTTGATGGGGCTGAAAGTTGATAAAAGCGCTCATCATGAAGACAGAAGACTGGAGCCAGGCTGTACCCGGCAGCTGAATACCTCATCCCTCTGGCTGTCTTCCGCTCATTTCCATCCCTCTATCTTCTAAATGTTCTCGATTTGTGGATCGTGCCATGTTTCCATCGTTCTTTAAATCATTCAGCTCTTGTTATTATCTTCAGGTCCAAATTGTCTCTATCTTTGAGCATGTTTTGAGTAGCCGGATTAAACTTGTTTATGTTGGGATACCCGTTTATGATGCTTGGAAAGCCCTCGCATTTGAAATGGCTTATTTTGATTGCTGTTTATTTGCCTTAAAAATTTGTCAACAATCTTGTGTATTAAAAAATGATCTTGTTCGTAGGTGTTGGTCTCAAGTAGTTTTCCAGTCTGGAAGAGGTTTATGGTCTTCACTATGTTTTGTTCTTAATAGGGCTGCACAACATATTGATAGAATATCAGTTGTTAGCGGATTTATAATTTTATATGCATTAATAAAATAGTTTTATATAATTCATATGAATATTATTTTAATTTTAGATTTAGTGCTGTCAGTTGATTTAAAAAAAAAAAAAAAAAAAAATTAATTAATTTTCTGAAATGAATTGCGATTAGGACCAACCCTAGCTCTGTCCCTGCGTTAAATATTTTTAACACCATTAAACTGGAAAAATGAATCGCCTGCATTAAAGTGCTAATTTTGACAGCAGTAGTTTACATTTACATTTAGTCATTTTGCAGATGCTTTTATCCAAAGCGACTTACAATTGTAACAGTTGTATTATTGTATGATCTTCATTATGTTATGGTTTAATTTAATTTAATTTAATTAATTTGTTTGAATATTATATTAGTATAATATTATGCAATCTTCATCGTTTTGTGCTTATTAGGGCTACACAGGATGTTGATAAAATATCAGTTATTTACTGATTAGGTTATTATTTATAATTTTACATGTATAAAATAATTACATTTATATAAATATAATATTTAAATGTTTTTATTGTTCATAATGTTGATATAGGTTCATCCCTAGGTCTTATGATCGTCAAATAAGTTTTATTGTTTGTATTTTCATTGGAGGTGAAAAAAACTGACCAGCACAACTTTCAAATCCAACTTTTATTTGTTCTTCAGGTATTTGACTGAGAATTTTCATATACTCCTGCTGCAGTTTTCCAGACTAGCTCCGATCTTCATTATGAAGTTTCAGTCTTTGCATCCGTCTGGCGTGCGACTGGGCCTCGATGAGAGTTAAGGGAATACTGCAGCAGCCTGCCGTTTGGTGGGTGGTCGGCGCAGATCATGAATAAGTCCAGGAACTGTTGAAAATCTTCCCAGCTACTCCAAATGACCTGCGCTAATGTATACTCTCCACAAGCCTCGGCACATGTGTTCCGCCTGCCTGTTTACATATAATAATTGATACTTCAAACGTACATAACCATGTCATCCTAACGCTGTTTCGTGCTGGTGCATATTCTCTGTCTATTTGTGAACTGCCCATATTTATGTGTTAACATGCTTGCATGTACGTTTTCTCACAATCCTTGGTTCTTTCCGGCACACACACTTGTTGCTTCTATCTCCTTTTCTAATCGCGAATATATGCAACATACCTTTCAGCGTTCCCTCTCTGTGCATTGTTCATTCATTTGCCCGGGAAATAGAGAACATTCCCCATAACTACAGTGTTTTTAATGCAGTTTCAGGCGTGGGGAGTCATAAATCAACCTAGCTGCTTTTAAACAAACACCTGCCTCCAAACTGTCACAGCTAATGGCAGCACTTGCCGTATAAATCAACCATAGCTGTAACTCCCAATATCATAGAAACGATTACACTGAGCATCTGCCATGCAATGCTGTTTTAATGGTCTATGCACAGCCGATAGCCCTCGCTGTAACCATTCTGACATTTTCCGCCTCGCTTTTAAAGTATGCGTGTGTCTTGAAAAGGTCCAAAAGGAATTTGTGGGTCACTTACTCTGTCGTCTTAGTTTCTTTATGAGCTGGTGTAAGAGAACAAGGTGCATCTCCCCCCCCCCCCCCCCCCCAGCTGTTTAATTAAGACCAGAATTGGGGCCGGAGAACAGGAAGAGAACACTTTTTACTGTATGTTATAGTTATTTATTAGGCTATCCATCTGAACTTTCTCATTTATACCATTTAATAAGTCAAACATTTCTATTGGTGGTGCGTGCGGAATGTTTGTTTGCATAATAACGTTTGCAGATGATTTTAAAATGATCAAAGCAGGACTAAACAAACTGTAGTATAAATTACAGTGGCCCTGAAAGTATTTGGATGCTTATGTCACACTTAAATATGTAGGAATGTGTTTGCATTATATAACATAGCTCAATTTTCCAAGTGTAAAAGTCGGCATTAAATGAAAGTTCACCCATTTTGTTTTTTAAATGCATATTCTAGATCTTATCGTGAACAGTTCATCCATCTAATGTTGAATCAAAATTTCTTAACTGAACTTTCCGGTGAAATGACTTCTCTGGTGACATATGCAGGACTTCTCCAATCATTTAGTCTGGTTAAACCCCGCCCCCGCTCGAATTCATCTACCATATCTTCCACATTTCAACATCCAATCAGCAACTGATACATATAATCAAGGTCCCGCCCTGCAGTTTTTCTTTATTAGTAATCAGTTTCACTATAAAAATCTTGTCACTACTTCTGTTTCTCTACCACTTTAAAGAAAGACAGCATGAGTGAATTTTTACAGTAAAACACGTCACAAAAATGTATTAAGTAAAATATTTGACCGTAAGATTGTTAAAAATACCTGTGGGAACTTGTTTTGATTATAACTGACTCACTTTTAAGATTTTAAAATGTTTTTACAACATCAATACATTGTTGTTATGTTTAAATTTTTTTTTTTTTTTTTAAATATTTAAAATGTAAAATAACTTTAAGTTAATCAAAATGCTGGGTGGGTGAAATACTGGTAGAAACTTGTCAACCGGTAGAGATTTTGGACTATTCATCTCTATACATGCTCACGTGGCGTTGCTGTGCTGCGTGGACATGAAAACGTATCGTTTGCACACATTTTTAAACATTGCAGTTTAAAAACTAGTTATTTTAAGCGCAATCAGCTGCGAAAGAGAACTCATTTCTCTATATGCTCACTGTCTGAGAGACCGTTTCTGAGTGCGTGAGTATCGAACATAGTAATTTTTGACGCTTTATAGGCCTTTATTGGTTAAATACACACACACTTGTAAGTGTCAAAATGCCCATCTTTGCAAGTATCCTCGTAAACACTGTAATTTAGGTTTTGAGGGAAAGCATATAGCTGAGAAAGAAAACACATGTGTAACAGTAGATTGGATCCGGGCAGCTCTTAAAGTGACAGCAGTCTAATATTTCTGCTGTCTGTCATTCATATTAATCAAACAACAAAAGAGAGAAAGTCTCTCACTGCTCTTGACTAAATCACTTTTGTAACTTTAATAAGAAATCTGTATTTTATTTACACAGTAAAACTATTTAGTGTTTTTATAGATTTGATTACTTTATACAATGCATGTAGAATTTCTTATTTATTTGTTCTACTGACTGTTTAGTGAGCTTGACATTTTTTGTTAGTTTTTTTGTGATATTGACATTGGTGACAAGAATTATGAAATTTCTATGCTATCAAAATTTTTTATATTATAAAGACCTTATTTAAAGCAAAAATAACTATATTGTGATACATTGTTAACCGTGAAAAAAATTACTTGTATTGTGATTATAAGGTTTTGGTCATATCACCCACTTTTACTAGTAACCAGTTGGTACTATTCTTTCCAAGCTGCTAGCTGCTTCTAGGGGTCAAAGGTCATACAGAGGATGAGATGGTACCTCATTAATATAACCACAGTCTCCACTCTTTATTTAAAGATTGACTTTTTTTGTAACAAAAGATCATCAGATGTACTGTTGAATGAAGCCGATTTCCTGTTTGTGAGTATGTGATCAATCAGAAGTGATTGCATTAGTTAGTCTGTTGAGTCTGCTTTAGAGTGGTCCGGTCTTGGCTGAACACCCTCACTTTATCATAGAGCGGTTACACAGAACATAGAGCTTATGTGCTAATATGAGGTCATGAAACACACACAAAACATACACTCACTCAAAGTGTATGTAAACATCCGGTCTCATGAAAGAGCTTTTTGTAATCGTACATGCCCGTCTCGTCTCTCTTGTTTAGTTACTTGATGATATCGCACTCTTTCTTTGTAACAAACATACACTGAAAAAAAAAGTTGGTGCAGGATTTATTACTTTTTGAAGAAGTTGCTAGTAAACCACACATTGAATTAAACAAGTAATTTTGAAGTATAAAACGTGAAATAGTATTTTCTTGTAAAATATATAAATCATTTTTACAGTGGAGTGAGGGAGAGAAGACCGAAACAGTCAGAAGGAAAGCAATGAGAATCTGTGTCACTGTCATGTTCAATTATCAAAATCTTTTTTTTTTATTGAGTAACATTCCAGATCATACTTCAGAGGGAAGTTTCAGCAAATGTGGAAACATGGAGGCTTGTTCTTGCGGTTGTCTTGCCCCGTCACAAACATTTACTGGAAATGTACAGCTCTGCTACTGGTGACCCCCTGCGTTTGAGGTGGGACAATGACAAACGCAAAGTTGCTATATTAAAGGTTTAAGGTAGGAGAAATTAGCTCGACAGCACCCTAAAACCTGTTGGTGAGAGGGCGAGGGGCGAGATATGTCAGCTACAGTCACACATATTTTTATTAAAATAATCAGTTAACAGTATTGAATATGTTAATTTAAGCTTTTTTTTTTTTTTTTTTTTTTTTATACATTATTAACATTATTTTCATTAATACATGTTCTGTTTTTATTTTTTACAACTTGAAGGATATTTAAAAAAAAAAAAAAAAAAAAAAAAAAAATATATATATATATATATATATATATTACAGTGTGTGTGTGTGTATATATATATATGTGTGTCACTGTCAAACATGACTCTCTATTTATATATATATATATATATATATATTTCTTTTACAACTTGAATGCATTGCTTTTTTACTTGTATATCTTTATATTTAAAAAAAGTAAATAATTTGAATTTTTTAAAAATTTATATGACTTCTAAACAAAGACAGTGTGCTATAATTATTTTATGGGCAGGTTATATAGTAACATTCAGTTAAATCAATTTTCTAGTCAATGGCTCTGTTCTGTTCTGGGTTTTTTTTTTCCATGCAAGCAATATGGGACACTGATATCCAGCTAAACTCATCCATTTGCGGTGTGCCTTGTTTTGTGTGACATTTTGTGAGGTGTGGGGTGAATGTAAGTGTTATCCTGCCATGTGAGAGTGAGAGTGAACATTTCTCCAGTCTCACTGTAATCCTTCACGTTTCTAATAGTGATAAAAACCATTCTCATTTCCTCTCCATTTCTCTCCCTTTCTGTCCTGTTACCCGAACACACTTTTCTCATATGTTCATACACATGCTTACACACACACACACACACACACACGCATACTCTCTTCCTGCCTCCTGTTGCTCTGTTATAATATATTTGACTGGACATTCCCTTGAGGAATTCCTGGTGCTCTGTGAACCAGAGTCACAGCAGTATGATCTCACACACACACACACACACCGGAGAGCGCTCATTAATCACTGTTAGGTGACGGTGTGTGTGTGTGCGAGTGATTTTTGGCTGGCTTACTGTGGTTGTTTCTATGGAATGTGGTAAGATGTGGCTTGCAAGGATATGATCGGGAACCAAGCGATGTTCGATTCCGGGTTCTTGCACAATTTGCACTTCTCATTTGTGTTGTGATGCAACACCGCTATTAAAGCTATAACGTGAAACATAAAGCGCGACTAGTGTAGTCCAGTTTCCTTACGAATGAGCTGGTTCTTTTTAGTGAATTAAAAACATACAGCGCTGAAAGTAAAGTCTAATTCCCAAACGACTGTCTCCGAGTCGATTCCAGTGTAGTCTGACTCCAGAATGACTCTCCTGAGCCAATTCTATTAAGTGAATAAAATCCAAACAGCTTAAGCAGTGTAATCTGATTTTTAAACGAATCACTCCTATGAGCCAGTGTAGGCCCATTACAGAATGAATGAATCTAAATGAGTGTGAGCAAATGAATGAATAAATTAGTCAAACACAATACAGTACAGTGCAACCAGTGTAATCTGATTTAATGGATTACTTGTATGAGTCAGTGTCCAGTCCAGTGTAGTCCCATTACAGAGTGAATGACTCTACTGTAAATTAATTGTGCTTTTTTTTGTGACTCAAACAATACAGCTTACAACTACTGTAACTGTGAGGCTTAAATCAGCTATTTTTCAGTAGGCTTTTTCAAATATTATTTAAAATTTTAGATTTAAAATGTAATAATTATTAATGAATTAAATGTTTTTGTTGTAAAAATTTTTTTTTTTAGTTTTATTGTTTAATACTTAGTTTGGGCAAGTTACTGGATTACATTTATGTTTTTGTTTTCCAAAAATGTATTTTTTAAAAGTACTAAAGTGAGAGAATATTGATTATAAGTGTATGTTTAATTTATTTAGGACTTTTCGCTTTAAGTGAATTTTGTTTAGGATCGCCATTTGTAATAAATGTTTATAATTAATAATTTAGTTAGTTTTATCCTAATCCTTAGGGGGAACTAAAATACACGTTTATAATGTTTATAATTGTTGTAAACATTTTGCTTTGTTTACTGGTATTTTATGTATTTGATATTTCTAATTATGCAGTGGTCTGTCTGAATACTCGATTCTGATTGGCTGGCAGGTGTTGATTAAATTCGTTGAACTGCACAGGTAGTTCCAGGTCAGTTTAATCACGTTCTATATTAATGCGCTTCCTATAAACATTGGTAACCATAGTAACATACAGTTACAGTTGAATAGTAATACAGACAAAAATAACCGTCATTTTTATCGTTCCCATCAAATATTGCAGCGCAAATATTATTAACATCTTTAATATGTGAATGCTGGGAAATGACCATGGCATAAACTTCGCGGAGGTTCTTCGCCTCCACGTCGTGCATTCAAATCGTTTAATGCACAGCTAGCCCTTGATTATCCCTTACATGCAACATTATTTTTATATGTAAGTAATTGTTTTAAATAATTGAAACTATTAATAATTAAGTGGTAATTAGGTCATATAAAAAGTTTTAAAACTTTGTTTTATATTGTTTATATATATATTTATTATGGTATTTTGTCATTCCTCTTGCGTCGCCTGTGTTGCTGTTTTCACTTATAAGTTTCTATTGTCGTTAAGACGCTATCTTGGAAGGCAGCGAGGAAGCTCACTAGGGTTGTGTGAGGAATTTGACGCACCACTGTACCTCGTTCTGCTCCTTTATACTCAAAGTGACATGAATGACGTGGTGAAGTGTGTGCGCGTGTGTGCAGTCCTTGTGGGTTTTAAGTGTGCACCTGCTTCAAAATTATGCACCGCTGTGTCTTACAAGACAGGAAGTATTTGAGAGTGTGTGTGTATAAGAGACAGAATTGTTAAGACAGGAAGTAGAGGGAATTGCTGGGTCTGTCTCCACTCTTCTACGATTAAAAGCACGAGTTCCAGGTGCTACTGACAAAAAGGCCTCACGGATTACAGAGGAACTTCCGGAAGATCACTCACACCTCTGGGTTGTATGTGTCTGCCGCCCGTAGGCTAAAGTGTGAGACCCCAGACCGGTTCCAGTCCACGACCTCTCCTACTGAGCCGTTTTGTGAAAATAAAAGATGAATGACTCTACGTCGCACGTTCACAATTGTGCGACTCTTATAACTGCATTCTTTAGGTATGGAGTCTTGAAAACACACACGCGGTGTTTTAACAAGCCTGACAGCGCTGTCAGGAGAGCTTTGTGGTTAAAGTGGTGATGTTTTTGTTGATCACAGGTGGTTAAGCTGGAGGCTTTTCTGTCCTCTGCTTGTTCTGTGTCTCTCTCGCTCTTTCTCTCCCTCCCTGTAAGCTCTTAATAACAGGGCAGTAATGTCGTAGCCTGGTATTAGGGGGCTGCAGTTATGTCAGGTGTTAGTTGGAGCCGCTTCGAGGAGGGTGCGGGATATTCACGAGTTGTCTTTTTGTCTGTTTGTTGGACCTTTCCCATCCTAAGTTTTCTCAGAGGGACTTTCCAACTGGGTTTTTCAGGCCATGTTCTCCAATAAAACTAATAGGATGTTCAGTTCAGGAGGTCTGGGTGTTTTTGAAATGTAGCCATTGCTGCAAAACTCAGAGAATGAACTGCTGACACAATTGGATAGTGTTGATCTTCCTCATATATTCTGTTTTTATTGTTCTTTTCCACAATATTCTATAAAATCATAATAAAAATATTTTTTGATAAATGTTATACATTTAAAAAAAAATTAAGATCAAAGCTTGAAATTCCCACTTTGCCTATCACCGATAAAATAAAATAAAAACGGTCAGCATTAAAAACCACAATACTTCAGTTACATTACTGTTTTTTTTTTTTGTTTGTTTGTTTGTTTTTAACTCCCCACATTTAGTTTTTCCATTTTCCATGTTTTTTTTTTTATTTTATTTTAATACTATAAAACTTTATTACTATTGAATACTTTTTTGGCAACTTGCAAACACTTATATTTTCTTAAGGAAATGTACATATAGTTCTTGTTCCTATTTTATTTATTGTTTTGTTTTGATATTTTATTTTGTATTTATTTTATTTATTTATTTATTTATTTAATTTTAATGAAATGAATACCAAAAGCTGAAACCTGATCATACTTTAACACTATTAAACTTTTTTTTTTTTACATTAAATTTATATTAAACGTATTATTCTGGTGGCTTGCAATCGCTTATGTTTCCTTGTAGATCTATTTCTTGTTTAATTTTTTTTATTAATTATTCTTATTTTTTGTTATTTTATTTTATTTTATTTTTTTTATTTTAATGACATTAAACCGAAGCCAAATCTAAGATAACTTTAACACTATTGAACTTTAATACTACCCTTTTGGTGCATTGCAAGCCCTTATATTTCTTTTTTTAGAAGTGCAAATTTAGTTCTTGTTCATATTTTATTGGCTAATGGTCAATGTTTATATTGATGTATTGCTTCAATATGATGAATGGATCAGCTAAAGATGAGTGTTGTCCACATCACAGACTTCCAGTGATCTCTGGAACGTGTACCCTATTGTATTGGCACAGTTTTTAATAATAAAAGCTTTTTTTCTGAAGTCTTAAATTCTCCGTAAACGCTTCAATGTGCACCCTTCAGAATTACAATAATAGTCCAGCGTGTTCATCTGTTGTGAATCTTGACTGGTTAGTTCATTATACGTTGCTCTGATGTAGACATTGATATTGTGTGCCGGTCGGCCATTTCTGCATCATGATTACGCTTGTGGTTTAAATGAGAACTGACCGAAAGAAACAAGCCAGAATGATGATTTTAATGGATAATAGATTGTGTTTCAGACATGCATTTGAGAAGCGGATCAGAACCAGACCTCCAGAGCTCCAGGCGGTCTCTTAACATCTGCTGAAATGTCTTACGTCAGAAAGAGCCTGTTGCCTTGCTGAGTTTGTGAAGAGTTTGAGGCATCATCATTGCTCGGTTAACTTCACAGGACATAAATACCCTTAAACACTGAAAGATTCCTGACTCTGAACGATGGTTTGTAAATACAGTTATTAGTTTCAGGCTTTGGTCTGTTGGTTAGCTGTTTATCCAGATGACCTGCTGTTTCTCGTTGTTTGGTGTGAGGTTGTCCTGTGCAAAGTTATGAACTGATTACGACCTCATAAAAAATGTTCTTCGCTTTGTGTTTGATATGGGAACCATGTGTAATGGTTCAGAGGTGAGTGCTGAGACTCTTTCTCATGATGCCTCTTTGCTGCTCTTGTTTGCAGGTTCCCCCTCTACCCCAGAGGAGAGCGTTTCCAGTTTGAATACGGTGTCTATTTGCTCAACAAAAACATCGCCCAGGTAAGAATCTCAGCATGTCCCATTGTTCAAATCAAGATGGCCGACAGACCGATTACACAGGGTGTGTCCGAAACAGAAGGCTTGGATGTTGCCCAGTTAGTCAGTGGCTTAATAGGTGGTGTTTTTAAGGAAAACGGCAATATTTTCATGCTGTAACTTGCAACAAAAGCACTTCCTGGTGTTTTTGTTAACACATACCAATAATTAGACTGGGGTCTTCAAACTGGGGTCAAGGAACTTCAAGGAGGCCTTAAGTAGCTGCTACAAATTCTCCGAAAATTGTAATTGGGGGAAAAAAAAAGAACAAATAAAATGCTAAATGTATTTTTAGGGCTGTTTGCGTATTTTCTTTAAATATAATTGAAAAATTGTCTCTCTCTTTGTTTTTTTTTTTTATTATATTAAATTACTTTTTGAATATACATTTCCATTCAAAAGTTTGAGTTTGGTAAGATTTTTATGTTTTTGAATGTAAATACTATATCATCTATCTATCTATCTATCTATCTATCTATCTATCTATCTATCTATCTATCTATCTATCTATCTATCTATCTATCTATCTATCTATCTATCTATCTATCTATCTATCTATCTATCTATCTATCTATCTATCTATCTATCTATCTATCTATCTATCTATCTATCTATCTATCTATCTATCTATCTATCTATCTATCTATCTAATCTATCTATCTATCTATCATCTTATTTTTTACCAGTCTTAACAGTGACTCTTATGAACTTTCACAATCATTTCAATATGCTAATTTTGTGATCTAGAAATATTATCAATGTTGAAAACAGTTTTAATAATTTGTTTTTAAATTGTCTTTAAATGTTAAAAAAAAAAAAAAAAAAAAAAAGGTAAATATTTACAATTTTAAATTGAAAATTAAAAATTAAATTGTGAATTTAAAAAAAAAATGTATCGGTGTATGTTGAAAAAAAAAAAGGTTGAAAACCTCCTGAATTATGAGGTATTGGTCTCTAATAAGTTTCCACAGCTGCAGTTCTAGAACTGATGTACTGTACTTTGTAGAATCACTTGCATTAACTTCATTCAGAATGACTCTCATGAGCCATAGCTCAAATCCAATTCCAATTTTAAGCTTTTGTCACAATTATACAGCTAGAATTTAATCAGTTTGCCTGGTTAAGTGCAATATTAACACGCCTCCGTGACTCTGGGAGTGGAATCCAAGCCTCCTGTGCTCCAGCTGTTGCCCCAACTTAAGGAGGAGATGAAAAATACAGAATAGACTGTAAGGAGGTCGACCGAATCGCTCCGTCTCTGACCCACGCAAACAGCACGCACGTTGCAAGAACAAAAACGTAGCTATGTGCATGGTATGGAGTGATATGTAAGCTTAGCCAACTCTGAGGGGAAAACTTATATATCTGTCATGTTTGATCTATGCCTCCATTTGTAGTCTGACTGCGAGATGCCCTCCGCAGCTTGTTCTTCATACTGCCTGTCGTCCACCATTTCCATTCCACGTCCGCTTAATCAAAACGAATGTAATGCTTTGCACCTTTGCCAGAAATCTTCATTAACCTTGTCAGTGTTTCTCTGTAGGGCAAGTTAATGGAGCTTATCTCAGTATGTTGACCGCATTCGAACGCTTTTTAAGCTCATTGTTTGTGAAGCCTCTCACCCGGAGTCAAGACGATCCATGTGAGCTCAGTGAACTCAACATTTTGAAGCATTTGAGTCGGTTGAACTCTACCGATTGGGCTTTTAATGTTACTTAACATGGCTACGTAGCAAAACAGATGAGCTGTAACCCATTTCAGGTTTGGGCCTCTGTGTCCGTTCGCACATGTGTTCCAGTTTGGGAGAGGAACTGTCCGGAGAATGCATGACGCGTTGCCCTTAAGTCACGCTACTTGTAATTTCCTCTTCTTTTAGCCGTTTCGATCCCAACGGCAAGGCCCACTGAACGTATTCCGTTCCGCATCTTTCCCGGTGCGCTCTTTGCTAATTCAACTAGGACTAAGCGGCTTCGCTGACCCCTGAATATTATAAAATTGACCTTGGCTTTTCCTACCTAATGTGATTTGCGAATAACTAGCAAGTGAAATCCTGTTTGTTATTTTGTTTTTATGGTCTGTGCCTCCATCGCTCGTTTTTTTTCCCGTCCGTCCCTCTCGTCTTTAATGCGTTCCGTTCGTTAGCCGTAGCCACGGTGGCTCTGTGTGTCCGGCTGCTGAGACTAAGCAGAGATCGGGTTTCACAGCGGTGCTCTTGTTCTGGAATGGAGGAGATTAAACGTCTATCTTTTATTAAATTGTGTGTGTTTGAAAACGATCCAAGCAGGCAGGAGGGAGAAAGAAAGGAGGGGTGTTTTAGTTGCTTTGAAGCAGCGCGCTGACTAGATGTTGTTTTTATTTAGTCCTCGTGTCATGGGAGGAAGGGAGAAGAATGTCAGGTGGCCAGCGGGGTTTCGCCCGGGCACTTTTGTCTTTGATAGATGAGTTGAGAACATAGTGATGATAAA
This sequence comes from Acrossocheilus fasciatus, assembly GCA_036784905.1. Taxonomy (NCBI): domain Eukaryota; kingdom Metazoa; phylum Chordata; class Actinopteri; order Cypriniformes; family Cyprinidae; genus Acrossocheilus; species Acrossocheilus fasciatus. The sequence goes on along the minus strand of CM071947.1, from coordinate 17,891,276 downwards.
CTTTCAAAGGCTTTTTTATTTTCTACTTTTGTTTGTTTTTCTTTGTCGTTTGCACTATTGCAACATGGGATGAGTCAGAATGGACAACTAATTGCTTTTATTTTCATTTTTGCTTTAAAAGGAATCATTTTTAGATGTTTTTAGTGTGCTGACAACGTGCTGTGTTTTAGCATGCTGTGAGACTGTCAGCACGCTTAAACTTTTTCAGAGATGTTAAGTCTTTAAATCTATCCCCTTCAAAGCACTGCTGCTGTAGCCATCAAAGCTGAGCTTTTATAACAAATTCACAAGCATCAACAAAACATTCTAACAATACATTTTTTTGTGTGTGTACTTTGATAGTTTTGTGTGATAGTTTTTGGATTTGTTGAATATTTTTTGTGCCATTTAAGCATTTTTGCATACTACTTTATACTAATTTATTGACAGACAAACAGCATTGCATTTTAAATATTCTGGTTCAATGAAATAAACAGATTTTGACAGCAATTTTCAATGTAAGAATGCATCATTTATGAACACATTAAGGAGCCATTCACACTGTACACCATGTTTATGTTTAAAAACATGCGACAAGGCAGTGGAATGGAAAAGCTAAATTTCTGTTTTGTTTTTTTTTTGTTTAGTGAACTTTTAGACAAAATATTAAAAAATATATATATTTTGCATATAGACGACTACTTGCATAAAATAGTGGCCCGTTTTTGTTTAAATTAGTGTTAGTCGACTAAAGGTCTGACCATTTTAGTCCTTCAGTCAATGAAAACGTCATGCTGTATAATGGTTAAATTAATTTAAAAAACATATTTTTGCTCAATTTATAATTGCGATGATTGATTGTTGTCATTTGAGAAATTAAGTTTTCTATTTCAAGTATTGCACTTTCACCAATAAAGCACAAATCAATAGAATGTGGCTTCACATTATTATTTGACCTCATCTTGTACTGATTTATAGGCTATGTAATATAAATTAATATCAAAGATTTAGATATGCACTCTCTCTGTCTACATAATGAAAACTGGTAAAAATACTATAACAGTGAAATTCTTCCTAGTAAGTGCAACAATTCCAAATGGCAACAATTTTCTATATTAAAACAACATTGGTTGAGTAAGTGCATTTATTCAGAAACCACAATCACAAACAATATATCCAAGATCTCATGACAGAACACAGACAAGCTCAAAGACACTTTTATTTAAGCCGAACATCTCACATGAAGATCGCTAAAATCCAGCTTACTTGTTTGTCTGTGTTTTCAGATAATCGTCGGCGCTTCTGTAATGAAGAGCGAGCGCATGGTTGCCAGATTGCAAAAATTAAGCAAAACACCAGGCAGAAAACATATCCTTCTAACAGAAGCTCTGATTTGGAGATTTGAGCTCTTGATATCTGGCAACCACATACATGAAAGCTCACATAGTAGAGCCATGTACAGCGGTCGGCAATAATATTGTCTCCTTTTTTCCGACGCAAATAAACAGAGATTTTGGTATAGCTTTAATTTCTAAAATACATTTTTGTCTTAACTTTTGTCGTCAACGATATTGCATGTTGATACAGTCACCGTTATCTTTTATTTTATCTTTTTGTTTTAGTCATGGGGAAAAAAAAACTTGCCAACGAACATTTTTTGCCATAGTTTTCGTTAATGGAATTAACACTAGTTGCCACTCTTTATTTCCCAATAATATGTCTATATATATATATATATATATATATATATATATATATATATATATATATATATATATATATATATATATATATATTAGATACATTAGGCTTCTGAAGAACAATTATTTGTACATTTCTCAATCATTACTGCATTGCGTTACATGTCTTACAATGTTTTGAAATCACTTGTACCCTACCTGATGGAAAAAAATCCTGTCTTTCACTCTGCCTGTGTCAGTTTGAGTCTTGTTAAAGTTTTAAATCCCTGCCGCCAAGATGCTCCTCTGTCGGTTACGGATTATGGAAAGTGAAACTTAAATCTATAGGGTCGTTGGATTTATTCACGCACGTTAAAATATTTATTTAAAGCTTCTTTCTGTTCAGATTCTTATTTATAGCATTATCATAATAGGCTGTATATTAACTTGTTGAGAGAAAACCGGTAGTTCGATGTGAAATCAGACACTGAGCACCCCCACATAGTCAAAATGGCACGATCATAACACCCTGCGAATATTCGACTGTCAGATTGAGAGTCGAATCAGGCTCCTCCTATCAAAGCATCGAATCGTTGACTATTTGGGGTCGCCCCTAATAAATAAATACCTATATATCTATCTCAGTGGTGTGCGGTGGTGTTTTAAAATGAGGCGGCAGATTTTATATAATATAATGCATCCCTGTTACACTTTGTTTATGCTAAGAGCAAATAGCTATATATTCTATGTACACCTAGCAGGATTTTCTGCTATTATACTACTTATTGCAAATAGTGGCAATTATCTGCACCTCGGTATTGTAGTACATTTATAAAACAGTATGCAATAATAATATATTGAGTGTAAATTTTATAATTTTAATTCAAATTATTAAATGGATGTCACCTTATTGGGACAATTAATCCCTACCCGATACTTTAAGTTCAAGTTTTAGATTATTTCCTTCATTATTGTTGAAAATTCATGCCTTTCCAACGTGATATCTGATTTGAAAGGGCAGGGGAAAAAATTTCGGCAAAATGCCCCTGCTGAAAAAAACAATAGAGCCCTGCCCAAAACACAATAGAAAATGTAATGGTTATAATGGTTATAATGGGAATTGTATTGGTTTTAATGGAAACTATAATGCTGTCTACTGAATTCTATTGGTGGGATGTTAAATCCTATCGGAAAAATGCCCAAAACACACTACAAAAAGGAATTTTATAATGGTTTTACTGGAAAAAGCTAATGTTTTATAATGGTATTTTAATGGAAACCATTGAAATTTCTGTGATGGTTTCTATTGGGCTTCTATTGTTTTTTGTTTAGCAGGGGCGGATTCGAACACCGGTCGATCGCATCAAAAACGACTTCAACACGTACTTTACCATCTGCATCACTGGAACTGATAATGAAATAGTTTTCTGTAATGCTTTGTAATCACACATTGGTGGGCGGAGTTAGTGTAAATAACCTCTGCCACAAGGCGGTCTATATGCATTTGTAAATAGACACTCCGTGTATTTTTTTTTTTTTTTTAAGATGCATCTTTCATTTCATCATGCTGAATGCTCACTAAAAACTGAAAGTCATCACGTTTTCAAGCCATTTCATGTTTCATTTTGACGAGACACAAAGCAGTGATATCGAAGTGGGAGAGTTGCTTACTTTATAATTAGTCAATAACGCCATAATTTTCTTCATTCAGACCGAGAACTTGCATGAAAACAAGAGGCGGGATTTATCGCACTAACCAATCACATCCAGTCATAACCGATATAGCGCGATGGAGGCATTGCCTCCTCTCACGTGACTTTTCCCCATTCATCTCAATGAGCCTCAAAGTCACCGCATGCTTTGGGGTCTCTGTAGAAAGTCAATGGGCCGAAGGGAGGCAAGCCTCTGCTGTAACTTTACCTGTGGGTATGGCTGTTGTACAGTGTTACTTTATAAAAACGAGTGACTTTTAAGCTTTTAATATCATATTTAGTTGTATTTGCGCTTTTTATTTTTTGTAATATCGATTATTTTCTCATCCAGTTTTGAGGAGAGGAGACACTGCCTTCCTTGCCTCTTCGGAGGAAACGCCCCTGACTTGTGAATCAAATTTGATTCAGTAGGCTTTGTTGGGTTAAAAATGGCTACATTTTTATAATGTGAGTCACTGTAAAAAGACGAAACTCATCCAGTTCTGCAAAAAACGTGTTCTGTGTGAATGGCTTCTAAGAAATGCATCTCATTGGTGCCTCGTGACCCTAAACCTGCGTCATTATAAAGGGCTTCCTTAGTCTAGTTGTTCCAACAACCCTCAGACAAGCCAACTGTAAAATGATTCTTAAATCACAACCTTACGTGACTTATTTGAATGCTGTTAGGAAGGTAATGGTGAAAGGTAGTTTCTGTGTGCGTAAGAGATTTGTGTGGTTTTGTCTGTGTTTGTTGCATTATAGAGCATGTTTGCCAGTAAGAACTTCAAATTGAGGTGAAAGCTGTAATTTTTAGGTAGTCAGGCCTGGCTAGTGTACTTCCTTTGGCTTGGACTACAAGTCAAAGAGGACAAGTTAAACATGCTGTACCATAAAGAAAACAGAAAAGAAAAACAAAAGACATTTTCACTTCATCTTTTCCATTCATGTTCAATAACGAGTGTATTTAATTCATTAGGCCGCTGCCGAGACTTCCTTCAACTGTCACAACAACATCTGGAATGTTGTGAATTTGGCTTTTAATAGTCATTATGTTTTAGATTTTGTTCTTGTTGGCAGCAGAACAAACACTCATGTGCTGCTGTTGTTTAATATCTTTCATATGGATCATCCAGAATGCTGGTTTGGAGATTTGGACACAATCATTGGGGTCAAAGTGTGCTTGAAAGAGTTTCCAAACTTTCAAAACAGAAGAACTCAAGTATTTAACATGTATATGTGTGAATTTGTGTGTTGTCTAAATGGTTCATCTTCCCCTAGAGGGCAGAAGTACTGAAGTGACCAAACCTCAGTAGATGGAGCTCAGTGCGTAGTTCAGTCTCCTGAAGCACAGCAGCACTCCAAGAACAGATTACCTCGTCCTGAGACGCTGCATAAGCAGAATGGTGAAAGAAATATTACAATTAGCACTCAGTCGCCAAGCTAGCGAGCTATCTTATTTGGCAAGGAGCTCAGCAGGAAGGGCAGCGCTGGGAATTAAACCCAGAGAGGGTTGAAGATTATTGGGGAATTTGGAGAGGGAATGATGAAGGTGTAGCATTGTACCCTGTTCTTTGCAAAGCCAGGAAACCTGGCAGTATCAGTACTGCTGGATGACTTGATCTAAATCAGTTTTTAATGTTAATACGCATATTTTGGTGTGCTTGTGATTGTACCATTTGATAAGGAGACATTGGTTGCACTTATTCATTCAAAGCTTTTGGACTTGTTGAGGTACTGAGAGTCAGCCTGTGATTCCACAATAGTTCATTAAAACTCATACTAAAAATAACAGTTGTGTTAGTTGTGTTAAGAAATGTTAAATGAAATAAAAAAAGGCAACATTTCTCATTTTGATTTACTCAAATAGCAAAAAACTTAAACCAAAAATAAAAATTAATTAAAAACTGTATGGACATACAGTATATTACAAAAACAAAAACTACTAAATATGACAAAAACAGACAACAAAATTGCTTAAACTTTGAATTAAAACAGAAAATAAACAAATAAAAACTGATTCAAAATATTAATAAAAACTTAAATAATTTTATTTCATTTTAGAGAACCAAATGATGATCAGTGAGTGCGTTTACATGCACCCTCTTAATGTGATTATAATGAGATTTTGGCAGTATTGCGATTTAAACTTTAACTCATGTAAACGCAATATTTCGATTTAAATAATGCGATTAAGTTCATAATCGCAGCAAGCGTAATCGTATTAACATAGGTGGCGTATGCCGATTTTAATCGAAATATACAGGCAGGTGAACGCCTTAATCGCAGTATTGCCGCATCGTGAAAAAATGGCGGGGAAGAAAGCATCGCATTTCTGGGGAAAACACAACTGCCACCAGTCCCTGTTCCTGACCGTCATCCAGAAACGGCGAGAACGTGACGGCAGCATAGGCAAACGAATTGCCATCACATTTCTATGGCGCCGAAAAAGCATGGAATACAACCATACAAAAGTGTTTTGCATTAGATGTAAATAAATTAAAACAGTGGTCAGTAACACTTCTATTTCAGAGTTCATCATTTGTGCTGTCCAGTGGTGTATGTGAATAATGGCAGTAAAAAAAACCCCCACAATTCTTAGCAAATAATATGAGTAATGGAAATTTCATTTAAACAGGAGTGAAGAGCTTTGCTCTTGACATGTAATAATGCGATTAAGTCCTTACTCTGATTATTCGAAATAATCACATTATTCGTGTGCATGTAAACGTAGTCAGTGAGGATACATTTTTTCTGTTTCTTTTTTTGTTTAATTTGTAAAATTGAATTTGTAGTCATATCATAAATTAATACATATAAAATATGTATTTTAGTTTAGTTGTAGTTTTTCCAAGTTATGTTTGTTTTTATTTTAGTAAATAAATAAATATATATATATATATATATATATATATATATATATATATATATATATATAAATCTAAGTGCTTTAACAAGTATTATTGCAATGAAACGAAAATAGTTACACAAAAACAAACAAACAAACATATATATACGATAATACTTGTTAAAGCACTTAGATTTTTTTTATTTAGCCTCTTTACAGTCAGTCACACACAACTGACAAAGTGTTAAAAAACAAGAAAAGTGTTTTAATGCAATTATTGATAGGTGAGTAGGAGGTCCTATGCTATTGTCCAGGAGGGTTAATGTCACATTATTTTTATTTATTTTGTATTTTTTTGGCAAAAAATCCATATGATCAGTCATTTTACACGAGGACGAAAGATTTACCAGTGTAGTTTTTACAAAAGGTCATGCAGAGAGAAAGCTGATTTGTTTAAAAATGGCTTCTTTGTGAGCTGTGTTTCTAAAATTGCTACACTGGCAGTACACTCTAGACACTGTTGACGCAGTTTTGCTAATGTTTTTAACGCCTCTTTAGTGCTTGAGCTACAAATAGTCAGATGCGTTTTCAAACCTCCCCTTGTACAGCTTTATGTATACAATATGTTTTGTTCCCTAAAGACATTCAGGTGCATGTGAACTTTAGCTATAAAGAGGTGAGAGATTCTTGGTTGCCATTAGTGTCATGACTGTTATCTAACATGACTTTTCTGTGATGGAAACCATATGAACTTTAGGTGAGAGAGGAGATATGCATGCCAGCACTCGCATTTTCATTTGCTGTATCACACATGTAGTAAAAGACCACTGGTTCCTCTATGAGAAGTTAACTACTACTATTACATACCTAACTTCCTGTGTGAAGCTTTTTCCTTCTTGCGAGCGTTAGCAAGTCTACACCGGCGCTTTGTGAACAAAATCGCTTCAGTGTGATTAATCGCTCAGGCTAAGTGGCTTTATTTGTGTGTATTAAGCAGGAATTTCCATATGTCACATTCAGCATTTACCTCCATCAGACTGTGTACTTAACCTCAGAGTGTGAGCCGGGAATGACTCTCCGTTAGATGTGGTGGTATTTTCTCGTACGTATTCGTCTAAGAGTGATTTGCTCACTTCTTGTTTTTTTCCACCCCCGCTAATTCCTTTTTCGTGTGTCCTTCATTCACGTTTCTTCTCCTTTTTCTTTTTTTTCCAGCTCTTAATTCAGTGTTTTCCTGTTTAAATGCAAATTTCCCATGACTGCTCTTTTATCTTCCTTGATTTACTTTGCACTGTGACAGAAAGATAAACACAGTGTTGAACGTAATTGCCATCATGGGTCGCTCACCTCAAGATGAGCCCAAACACTGAGAGAAACAGAGAGTTGAAAAAATCCACAGTTTCCACTAAAATACTAAAGCTGCACTCTGTTAAAAACTGCACTTGGTTAAAAAAAATAAATACATTTTTTAGTAAGTACATGACTAGCCAGTGTTCTAAACTATTGTCTTATCCTGATTCACAACGGTAGGCTTATAATAATGTTTTGTAATTTGGCACTGGTAGGTTTTCGTGGGAAATTTGAGCATGCCGCTACATCATTACAATACGTCTGGTTTGTATTTTAAAGAGAACTTGTTGTAAGGAAGAATAATTTGCTTCTTGGGTTAAAATAATTTCTTTATATGAAATTCAAATGGTATGACAATTAGAGATTAGACTGTATAGAAACTGAAATCTACATGGAATGCTAATACACACTACTTACACGTAGTCACGCAATGGTAATGTTGCTAACATTAACAATTTGAGAACAAAGTACAGTAATCATAATTTGCATGGTTTGAAGTGATATGAGCTAAACGATTGTTAGATTGAATCATCATTGGTAGAGCAATTTATTGTAATGCTTTTTTCCGCAGTTGGTCAGAACAAAAGTGGCAGACTTGTTACTTGTTCAGATGACAGATTCCGATGAAAATTTTTATTTGGGTCATATATTCCAAGACATAGGCTAGAATCTGTGATTCTGAAGTACAGTATCCACACCGGTGCTGTGACTGACAGGCACACATACTCCTCAAAACATGAGATTCATCCGCGCTGAGGAGCCGTGCTGATGCAAAACCCTCACAATAATTCCACAAATAACTTCAATCGCAGGTTTCAAACAAAGGTGGCGACAAAGAGGCAAAACTTACAGAGTGCAGCTTTAAGCAGCACAGCTGTTTTCAATTACGATAAGACATTTTTCTGATCACTAAATTGGCATATTAGTATGATTTCTGAAGGATCGTGTGATGCTGAAACTTCAGCGATCCACCACCTAAATAAATTACTTATGTTTAAAAGAGAAAACTATTATTTTAAATGATAAAAATATTTCACAATATTGCTGTTTTCACTGTATTTGTGATCAAATAAATGTAACCTTAGTGAGCAAAAGAGTCTTAAACTTAAAAAAAAACTGAAAATAACTGAAAAATGTAAGGTTTTCTATAGTTTAAATGAACTTTACATTCTTCATTTTTAAACTGTATTCATTAATTTTTTATTGATACTTTTTTTGTCCCTTCCTTCATCCGTCCTATCTTCCTTGCTTCTTTTCTATAGGTCATCCTACCATCTCTTCTCTCTAACCTTTTCCATGATTATTTATGCATAATTTCCAACCAAAAATGGTCACATTACGAAAAAAGTATAAAAATATAATTTAATTATGTGTTTTGGATGCATAGAATGCTAGTTGTGAAATTAACCTTGGCTAGAGAAAAGAATCAAACATTTTATTCCAAAATGTAAAAAAAAAAACAACAACAACAACAACAAAAAAAAAATATTTCCATCACTAAATGTGATCATACATAATGTAATAAATTATGAAATATATGTACAGACAATGTTAGTAGACTATTTAAATAAGCTAATAAGAGTATGAAAACTGTTTTTTATTTTCTAATCGTTTCTAAAAGAAACACCCACCTAAATCCTAACACAGTTTGCCATTGAAGGCAGCCCATTGAGTCAAAAAGGCTGACTGCTCATATTTACTTATTTACTCTCCCTCCTTTTAATTAAGATCAGACGAGTAAATAAAAAATGGGAGTTGACGAGTGTTAGAGAGAACTCCCAAGAGAACGGCATATATAGCTCAAACTATTCCCAGGCTATCCCAGAATCCATCCTCCCTGTCCGGCAGACCTGCCTGCGGTGAGTGAGTCAGCCCATCGCGGTGAGCTGGACCCTCCAGAAAAAGCCGCTGTATTGCATACGCGCCGTCCCTCGCACAATGAGAGCCCTTCTCCAGTCGACCCTCCATAAAAAGCCCCATCTTCACAAACCAGGCTCAGTGAGTCCATCCAAACCAGCGTTACGCCGTGTTTGTTTGCGTAGCCGTGAACCCTGGTCCCCCTAGTTTCACCGCCAAACCAACATCACTGGGGACAAGAGAAGACCTGGAACTGATCAACTCTTTAACCAGCTCTCCATCTTTCCCAAGCCAGACGGCATCCGCTTTCCATTTCAAGGAAGTTTGCTTTAGTGAACTGCATAATGAATCTTGTTTTCTGTCTTTTAGCTCTATGAAAGTTCACTCGCTTTACTGGTAATTTTCATTTTCCTGTAGAGGAAGTCAAAATGCGATTTTAGCAAACATATGTTGGTTATTACTGTACTAAGAGCAACTCTGTATGTGAAACAGGCGGCTGCGTAATTGTCAAAAATGTGGTTTATATTTTAATACATTCAGGTGCCATTTTAGGTTTATGCGTTGTGTCCCAGCTATAAAAAATATCACTTTTTAACCCGATTTATTTGTCACATCTTAACCGCAGAATTGTTTTTGGCAAAGCATAAATGGGCTGCTCTAGCAAGGGGACCACCCTATGCTCTCAGAGGTATGGGAACGAAGCCTGCGGACCCAAATACAGAATTGATTTATGGATGAGGGAGGGAAAAACAGATTAACGGACTACTGGACTCAACTAGTCCAGATGAAGAGATTACATCCCATTACATCCCGCCGCTGCACCTGACGTGTGGAATTTCTGTGAAAAAGACTGATTATTTGGTTTGTCTCAACAGCTTTGTGTAATAGCGTTCCGTGTAATTGCATTGTAGCGTGGGTGCACATTTTCGCTGTTATCTTAGGAGCGATTTGTTTTCCATAAGTCATCAGGCTTAATAAGCTGAGTTTCCTTCAGGCCTGGGAAGTGTGTTACACCTCATCCATTAGGACTGTACATGCCCACCCAGTCAGTAATAAAGCATTCACCAGTTATTCTAAGATAACAGATGGCTGCTGTATTTCAAACCCAACTGAAATTACTGATATTAATGCAGCCAGTGATTAATGAATCTGGCACTGGTAAAGACCTAGCTAAATGCTCTCATTCTCTTTCTTTCCTTCTTTCTTTCTTCACCTTCATTCAGGTTATTTCATGTCATTTATTTCAAATTTCATTCAAAGGATATTTTGTTTAGAAGAAAGAAGAAAAACGTTAGCGGCTCATTATACTATCATTCAAAGGGTTTGGTAAACAAGGTTGTTTTATTTATTTAATTATTTATTTATTTTATTTTATTTTTTTAAGAAATTAATACTTTTATTTTTTTTATTCTCTGGTCAAAAGTGACAGTGAAGACATAATATTACATATAATATTTAAATAGATGTCTGTTGTTGTCTAAATGCAGTTTTTTAATGTTCTATTCATCAAAGAATTCGCTAGAAAAAATTAAAAAGATATTAAGCACTAAAATATTAAGTAGCAAAACTATTTTCAATTGTGATAAGAACATTTTTTTTATCACTAAATTGGCATATTCTAATCATTTCTGAAGGGTCGTGTGATTCTGAAAATTTAGCTTTGCCACCACAAAAGCTTTTCATGGCATTAAAAAGTGAATATATAAATAAATTGCCATCACAGAAAGAAATTACATTTTATAATATATTAAAATAGTACTATATATTAAAAATATGAAATTAAAATGGTAATATTTCACAGTATATCATATATAAATATATATATGATATGTGTTGTTTAGACAACACTTGATACATATATATTAAATCAAACTTTCATTTCTCAGCTTTCAACTTGATTAATTTGTCTAGTGAATTATTGATACTTTTTTCCTTTCTTTCATTCATCCTACCTTTCCTGATTCTATTGTTTAGGTCATCTTTCCATCTCTTCTTTCTAATGCTTTTCATCATCATTTCCTCCTTACCTCCTCTCTCCCTCTGTCTTTCTTCCTTGTTCTTTCTCTACAGTCAATGACTAGTTGAAGCACTGAGATAAGCTCTGATACTGTGCCCAGTATTTCTGCAGTGTTTTTTTATGGCTGTGTCATGTCACCGGAGGAAGCTCTGTGCTCTTGTCCAGAGTCTGTTGGCAAGTGTTTACTCCTCTTAACTGTGATGTTCTGTGCAGGATCGCATGATTCAGATGTCCTCAGAGATTCTCAACTTTCTCCTTTCTCATAGCTTTATACATGATCCCAGTTTCTCCTGGCTGATCTCTTGGTAGAACAGCTCATTTTACTAGACTTCACTCTTAAATATAACCTTCTCATACAACATGTCTATGGAGGTTTTCTCTATTGGGAAGGGTTTCATAAGTTCATGTTTGTCTTTTTTGTTTTATAGGATTTGAGTTTAATCCACTTCAGAAGCATCATATGCCCCTTCATATTTTTGAGCCAAGTGGATTTTAAATGACTTCGAGATTTTTAAGGGTATTTTATTTCATTTTATTTTAGTAAAGCTATCTCTAAATGTTTTATCTGCGTCTAAAGGACTGGCACTGATGACCTGGTCGTGAATGATTTATGCATGTCGCAACTTCTACATCATTGTTTTAGTTATTTAAAGTCACTAGGCACCAGTGCTGGAGCCATTACAAGGTGGGCCCTTGACTCTTAATTTAAACCTGGCAATTGGTCTGGTTCTAAACTGTTACAGCACATGCAGTTGTGGTTGTTCGTCTGTCTGGTAACATTATGTGTTTTAGCACACACTCCTCCTTTACTTTTACAACTCCCTCTAGCTTTGGCTTTGTGTGGTCTTGCTTCCACTTGTAGCTTGTTGCTGTAGCACCTACAGCAGCCTGCGGAGAAAGCTGGAAACCTCTGGGGGATGCCTTCCAGTACTCATAAAAGCTGTATCACACCGCAAGAAATTACTGAGCATGTCACCACAAGGAGTTGCCCAATTCATGCCTATTAATGTAGCGTCCAACAACCAACTGTAGCTCAAATCTGTGCTCTCTTGACTGGTTTTCCATTTCTAATTATGCTATCATTTACTCACCCTCATGTCTTTCCAAATCTGTATGAGTCGTTTTTCTTCTGTCAAATGCAAAAGTGTAAATTTTGAAGAAATGTACCGTTTACTTGTTTGCATACAATTACAATTAATGTGGACTGAAGTTTAAAAGGATGCAAAAACAGCATTAAAAGGATAATAAAAGTAGTCCATATAAGGTGGGCACTATATTCTATATTCTATATTCTGAAGGCATATGATAGCTGTGTTTGGAGCAGACCGGAAAGTTGAAAGTGGATTAACTGATTTTTTAAAAAAAATCCATCACTCTCATAAATACGCCAAGGAGAGTAAGGTTAGTAGATTTTCTTTGAATAATGACTTACTTTCTGGTCTGTTTCTCACTCAAAGCTATTGTATGGCTTCAGAAGACTTGGAATATAGCTTGGAATAAGCTTTTTTGCTTTTGTATCATTTTGAAGCTTAGAAGCCTCAGCTCCTGTTTATTCAGGAAACATTTTATTAAAATAAACATAAATGTTTGACAAGTACAATTCTATAAAATTTATTTTGCGCTTCAAGTTTAAAAAAAAAAAGGTAATTTGGGCTTGGAACAACAGAAGAGAGTCAACGATGACAGAACTTTGCTTTAAGGAAAATACAAATTGGCCCTAAGACAGAGACCGGAGGCACACCACACTTTCTGCCTGTCCTCCTTTTGATCCAGTTGTAGAGCAAATTCAAAATCTCTTCCTCTCTCCATTTCTTACTCGTTCATCTCTTAGTGGATTCTACATTGGCTGGTGACCCTGACTGTCTGTGTGGGTCTCTCTACAAGCTTTTGGACGTACGTAAAGCTCAGAAACAGCGGCCTACTCTTAGTCCGGGACTTCAGCCAACCTGCCGTGATTTACGAGTGTATCTGGGGCTGTTGTTTTGTCTGTCATTGTCCTCCTGGTAACCCATTCAGCGTTTTTAAGCGAGGAGAGGGGGACAGATGGAAAGAGGGAGTATAAAAAGAGAGCAACAGGGAGAGTGCAGGACCGTTAGCACTCGCCACCTTCACTTGCTCCTGGTTTTATAAGCATACCTCTGGCTAGCCTCCTATGGCTTTATGAAACACTTAAATGGCTGTAATTGAATTTCCACGGTTTTAGGTCGGCAGCCAGGGGTTCGCCTCGCACCGCAAAGAGGAGAAAGAGCCACTAAATATATATGTGCCAGAAAAGGTAGTCCCTGGTCTCTAGTGGCCCACTAGAGGGTGTGTCTCAAGGGTACTGTATATATTTGTTTGTTTGTTTGCTTCTCTATGGAAAGTAAAAACGCCCACAAACAGATGAAGGGTTTCCCTTGAGTCCTGAGTCTGACTGTGAGCCAGAAATTTGCTGAAAGCCATATTAGAAGAGCCAAATCTATATCATCAGGTTATTTGGTATTCCATGCACTTTTTTTGGAAGCTAAACTTGAATTTATGATCATTTTGGTGAAAAACTAGACGTCAAAGTCTGCAAATATATTATCTTGAGGAGAATACATATCATACTTTGAGCTTCATACAATAGATTCCAGGTTTTTCAGGAACATGTTCTTTTGAAACCATCAGGCCTACGTCTGCCAAGCCTTTAGCTCTGCTGACAAGAGCTCTTTACCAAATAAAAATGAAAAAATGTTCTCACAGACCCAAGAAAAAGCTGGCGGACAATCATCGTCAATGACTTAATAGCCGGGCTACTGTTTCCAGCTGTTTTTAAATTTAGAGTAGTTTGCTTTGGTGTGAAGTCTCTATTGGCTCTCTTTTCACTTTTCCAATGAAATGTTCTTTTTACTTATGATCGATAACCTCCGTGGCCCCTTGTAATCTAATATTCAAATACAGTTTTTATATTGACTGACAAATGACTTGCGGGGATAAAGAAAACAAGGCAAAAGTGGAGAAGTCGTCATGTAGTCTGCGAGGGGTTTATTAAGTTCCTGTTATTCTCCAACTGTGTTTTGAGTTGTCATCTTCTCAAGACAGTGTGGTGACGTAAAGCTGGCTGCCATTTTTCAAAGCTGTCAGTTGTCACACGGCAGGAACAAAGAGACCGCGTGAAAGTTGAGGCTCTGTTCCACAGCTGAACCGAAGAATTTTACAATGAAAATCTGTTTCTTGACTGTTTCAAGTACTGTTTACCTATTCACATAACAAAATCCAATTTATTCACACACAGTGGTTCAACCAACCAAAAAACATACTACTGAGTTTACAAATAGCCAGCTTGTGCCCTGGCACTGAGAATTGTGTGTGCTTGGCCCATGTATTGCAAGCATGTGGTTCCATTGTACATAAATAAGTTCACCCAAAAATGAAAATTCTTTTTCTGCTCATTCTGTCATCATTTACTTAACTTCATGTTGTTCCAAACCTCTATGACTTTCTTTTTCTGTGGAACAGGAAAAAAGACGTTTTTGAAGAATGTCTCAGTGTGTGTTTGTCCGTTCCGTCAATGAGGTTTAGTGTTGGTTTTGAATGGACAAAATGCTTCAAAACATCTTTTGTGTTCCACAGAAGTAAATGATTAAAACTGATTGGGGTGACTTGTCCCTTTAGTGAAAGTGAAGTGACGTTTGGCCAAGTATGGTGACCCATACTTAGAATTTTTTTTTTTTAAAGTGGTTCTTTGGCTCGTAATCATAGGGAAACCACTTTTGGTGCTGTATAGCACCAAATCTCTGTGCTTCAGTGGTTCTTCACCGGTTCTTTGGCATGACTGAGGGGCTATATAGCACTGCTACCATATACAGAACCTGTTAAGCTCCTGTATGGTTCTTCAGTGGTTCTTTGGGGTGATTAAGGTGCTATAGCACCACTGCCATACAAAGAACCTGTTAAGCCCCTTTAAAGGTTCTTTACGAGCCAAAGAACAACTGTTGGTGCGGTTAAGCACCATTTTTGTTGAAGAAATACAATGCAATATGGCTCCTCTTATGGTTCTACATAGCACCATTTGACAAAGGTGGTGTATAGCACCTTTAAAGATATGGTACTATACAGCACCAAAAGTGGTTCCCCTATGATTACGAGCCAAGAACCACTTTTAGTGCTATATAGCACCATTTTTTTTCTATATTTTTTTTTAGAGTGTAGCTTACTTTAAACTAACTTACTCAGCACAGTTCTCTTGAAACTATTGGTCTACACACTGTAAAAAAAAAAAAAATTCTAAACAATTTTTCACTTAATTTTTTATTTATTTATTTATTTCACAAGACTTAAGACCTTAAGTAAATGTGCTTGTCAAGTAAATGTACATTGATTTAAGAATTCTTAGACATTCTTAAACACTGTAAAACAAGTCAAAAATACTGTCAGATAAAACTTTCAGTCCGAAAGAGAAAATTGACCATAGAAGAATCAAGAAGTCCATCAACAGACATTTTCTTTACATTATGAATTGCATTCTCTATAAAGCATAGAGCATCTTTCGACCTAAATTTCAGTGAATCATGGCTGGAGTCCTTCTCGAAGTAAAGTGAATTTTTAAAGTTGTCTAGTTTGTCATCACGGTGGTCACAGAGCACATCCTTACAAAGGAAATGTCAATTGGTCTAGAGATTAGAAACCGCTACGTTCGGCTCTCCTCTGTACCAGCTGCAGATTCCGGACAAGTTTTATGCTTTCAAGGCAGGAAGACTTGTTGTTCTTCGTAATTCACACCAAAGCTTTGTGGGCTGTTTTAACGTGTCACGCTTAACTTGCTCTACACATCTGCTGGGTAATTCTCCCTTGATGAAGTTAAACCATCTCCCAGAAAAAAAAACAGACAGGAGTAAAAGCTTGGTTCCATCTGGTGGAGATTTGAAAACGATGAGGATGAGGGGGAAAAAAAAGAGTGAAAGCCTGATGTTCTGGTAGTTTTCAGGCCTGTGCTGGCCATTTCTGAAGCATCTGGGTTTTATTACTACAGATCTGCAGCTTTTCAATCTCATTCGGGCACAATGGATGAGCTGCTATACTTTGAAGAAGATCTTTGGAAGAAACAGACAAGAGCTCAGTTATAATCTAGCTTTCTTCTTCCATCATAATTTATTCTTCATTTTGCTTTTTTCCTTTCTCTCTTTTGCATTCCCTCTCTGTCTCTCTCTCATCCTTCCGTTCACATTCACCCCAATTGTCACGTGTTTCCGGACTCTCTCGGGGCCCATAAAGTATTACTCCATTAAGGAGGATCATCTTCACCATGCGTCCGTCCTGTCAGCCTGTATTACTGGGCCTGGAAAGGGAATGGATATTTATCAAGGATTTTGAAAACCATCAGTCATGAACTTCACCCCAAGAGCTTACAGAAAGCTGTGGATCTTAGCGAGGGAATGAAGTGTTTGGTGATGGGGTGAGGCCTACCGGTTCCCTCTTCTCCCAGGGCCCCTGTAATGGTTTCACAGCTGATGAAAAAGAGTTAACTGGCCAGTGAAAGTGGCTGTTAAATAAACACCACTGAAGTTTAACAGCCTGGAATGGCTTAATTTGACTCTCTCCCATGCAGACACACACAATCCACATGACTCCTGACACTTCTATATCACCACTAATTGGTGTTAGATGTCACTCAGTAGTTGAAACATCTCATACAGACAAATAGGAGTTGTTCGGCATCTAAATGGGCACAAAGACACTAATTGGCTTTAGTGTCTTGTGTACAATGGTGATAAAGCATGCTCAAATGCTCAATTATTCAGGCCTGGAGACACAGGGTTCCCACGGTCTTGAAAAACTTGGAAATTTTGGGATGCATGAAAAGCAGGATGTTGAGCCTTCACTTCATTTGGTTCGCTGTATGCCTGTTAGCAACAGTAGTTTTCTTCGAGACACCTCTCTATGCTTATTCTTCCTCTTACACCCTCCATTCTTTCTCCCGAGGAGCTCTTAACATCCTGGTTATCCGGTTATTTCATTTAACTTTCTGAAGTGTTGTGCGAGTAAGCTTCTCAATCTTCCTGCCAGAGGGACAATTCCCACCTACAGCCGTTAATCCAGGTATCTTGTCCTCCCATTTACAGTCTCTAGATTTAGGAACATTCTATGCTTTATAAATTTGCATGTATTGTGTATATTGCTTGAATTTTTTTTTCTCATCCATATAGGCAATACATTAAAAAAGTGACTGCAGTTTTAAAGTTAAAGATTTGATTTTTTATTTTTTTTTTACATAAATCAAAAGAATTAATCTTGAATGTAAATTTGAATGAACACAAATAATATCTCATGCAGTTTTGCTTCTTAAGAAAATGTATTGTTCCAAGGATTTTTAGATGTTTTAACTGGAATATTAGAAAAAAATACATATTCCCACCACATTTTATGTTGCTGCCTTATTTTACACTGCTTTAAATAAAAAAAAAAAAAAAAAATCACATCAATTTTCCCTCCATACACCTTAATGACACCAAAAAACAGGTTTCTAAAAACTTTATTGAAAATGTATTAAATTTCTGCATTTATAAAAAAAACTGAAATGAGTAAATTGCATAAGTACTCATACATATATTCATATAAGAATCATATAAGCATTCATATATATATATATATATATATATATATATATATATATATATATATATATATATATATATAGATATAGATATATAGATATAGATATATAGATATAGATATATAGATATATAGATATATATATATATATATAGATATATAGATATAGAGATATATATATAGATATATAGATATATAGATATATATTATATATAATATATATCATCAAGGCCCCTAAAATATGCATAATGTGTGCAAACATTATAAATAGGCCTTCTATTTTTTTCAACTTTCTATTTTTTAAGTTGATTTTAACAATGTCATATATAATATCACCTTATTTCTTCCAATTAAATGCTAAACCGTTATTCCTTTTTTACTCTGTTTTTTCTTCTTCTTTCTTTTAAGTTTATACAATTTATGAAGTTGATTATATAATGCAAGCAATCATAATGCAAATACAAAATCGTAATTGGCCATTAACAGTGGCTAAAATTTCATTTCATTAAATCACTTCATCCTTGGTTAAAACGCACTTAGACATGGTCCAATAGAGCAGAGGTATAAGAACGTGGTGAGATCTACAATGTGTTAAATGACTCAAAGAATATGTAGTCATTATGCACTGGCTCCTTCACATTCTCCTCATTAGTCTGTTCCTGCTCAGAGCTGCTGGCCAAGTCCCGTTTCCACCAATGGCCATTAACCAAATCACCATTAACAGGACACGCAGTGGGATTTGGCCTGGACAAGTAGGTGTCAGAAGCGGAAGAATGCAGGACGTTATTCATAATTTGGGACTTTATAGTAGTCGGCTCTGTTTTAGTTTTCGCTGCTAACCATATTCGCATGGGCTCCTTTCGAATTGCTCTCAGAAGTTGCAGCCAGGGGCGAGAATAATGGCCGACTCTGTTTCAGACGTGGAGTTGATCGGAAGGTTTAGCCCTTAATCTCAATCCTCCCTCCTTTTTTCCTCTCTACCTGTACCTTTCTTCTTGTTTTTCAGGAAGGGGAGAATGGAAACTTTGTATTTAGTCTCTGCCATCTCTAGGTCTGCCCACGAAAATGCCCACATTTGCTGTGTGGGAGCAGGATGTAGTCAAAGCGGTAGCATTAGGAAACTGATATCGGCTTGGCATTTATCTCAGTCTCTCAGGGATTAGTCTGTGTATTGGAAAGATCATGGAGTCTTAGGCAGGTATAATTTACTTTCTATTTGATGTTAACCTGTACAAGCTTTTAACTAATCTTTTAAGAGTGATTATGAGCTGGACTGAGAGGAACAGTCCTAAAAAATCCCCATAATTCAACAATTTAGAGGCCTATGAAGAGATAATGAGATCCTGAACTCTGGTATGCTATGATACGCAGACCTAATCTGGATATTTCATTATCTGTGTTCTCCAAAGTTGTACGTTTTTCACATATGTATTATTTAGTTTCAATAAGTACAATAGTGGTGTTTGGCAGTGATCTCCATCTGAGGTATTGCACAAACGGGAATTGTGGATGCTTATCTAAAGCTCCCGCTTTTGTTCACGTATAACTGGCTCTTGTTTTTGCACTTTTCGTTCCACAAAAGAAAAATAAATTGTTTTATCTTCAAAGATTATGCCATACTTTAGCTGGACAAATCCTGGGAGTGTTTTCTTTTTTGAAATCTCAGATTTTTGACAAAGGCTTTGGAAGAGATAAGTCTTCGTTGCTCACTGGAGCTTGCTGGAGTCTCCTAGCATCTGTGGGTTTGTTTGGGTATGTATATGTGGATGGATATTCAATAGTTGCATAGAAATGCTGAACGGACTGCTGTTTTTCCTTGTAAAAATATTTGGTTTGATATTTGTTCCCGTTTTTGATTTTCTGTTTTTCAAGCTGTGATACAGGAGCTCTTGGTGGAGTGTTGTTCTTTCAGGAGGCATAATGTGGACTTTGTGCTGCGGCTGTTCTGAAGCAGACCACAATCTCCTGCCTCAGATACTTCAGGGTATCAATGTTGGCTTATCTCACTGTTGGCTTAGTTCTGAAAAGTCTGCAAATGCTTGCAAAATATGGCCCGTTTCGTATAGTTTTATATAGATCTAGACACACACAGCTACAGCAGGGTGCAAAATGTACCTTTTTTTTTTTTTAACTGATTTTGTTTTATCAGAATTCTTTTGTTGTTGTTGTTGTTACCTATTTGAACATAGTGTACAGCAAACACACTCATAGAACAATCTCTACACACACCAACCCCAAAATAAGTGGCTTTAATTTTCATGTGCAATTAACTGTAACTCTCCCATGACCCAGATTCACTTACAGTACTGCTTTTTTTGTGTCTCTGATATAATAACCAAAGACCACCCAGCATTAAAAAAAACAACGATTAGAAAACAATCACGAAGGGCTTTATGGAGCTTCATACAGTATCTGTGTTTGTTTGGTCTGTGAGGAGGCACAGACTGACATACCTGCGCTGAGAGATGGCTCTTTGAGCCACAAGCCAGAAATGCTGTTCAGGAACGCACAGCCATGGTGTTAAACTCCAAAAAAGCAAAAAAACAGATCTTTCATCATCTCAAAACAGGAGGTTGTCAGCACCCTTTAGCCTGAACTGCAATTACAATGATAAAACTTGCCATCTCACTATCATTGGTGTAAAATGCCTTGAAATTTCCGGTTTGATGTGTTTACTGCAGAAATTCCCTCATCTCGGATTTGGAATGGCCTCGTTTGATGGATCCTTTTGTCTATTGTTTTTAACTTTTATTAACTGTTTGTCTTGGCAACCGTTCATAACACCACCATAAATTATGCCATAGTGCAGCAGGGCTTCATTTCAACATCAAATTAATTGATCCTAACCTTTTTTATCTTGTATATCCTTACAGCCCCTTTAATAATACTCAAGAACTTCTTCAATGACACCAGAAATGTTTATTTTACCTCTTATTACACCAAAGAATGAGGAGGTGTTGTCACCAAGAGAGATGGACAGGAATGTGCACCATTCAGAGCTTGAGCACTAACCTTTGACCTTTGCTGAGAGGCTTTTACGCAATCCTCCGTCATAAAGTCCCTCAATTAAAGCAGAATAAGAAGGGAGAGTGCAATTGAATGGGAGAATGGAGGGTTTATTGCAATAAGCAGTGATTGTGTTCGGCTTGGAGCAGGTTGGGCATCTTACAGCGTTTTTTTTTTTTTTTTTTTTTCCCGTGCCCTTCATGGAGCCAATCCTCTGTCCTAGAATAAACAGGCCCAATAAAGAAACCCTCAACAAGTTCTATTCCAAATTACAAAGCCTGATTATGACCACGCCAGACTTTTTGGCTGAAATGAAAATGTTTTAATGGCTTTATTTGGCTGTTACACCTAAACGAGTGTTTTTCGTTCTGTGTGGGTTTCCGGAATTAATCCGTCTTTCCATATTGGGTTATAAAAGTCGAACCCGGCAAAGGGCAGAGGCGCTGTCCTGTTAATTCCCTTTTTGACCAGACTGTAAATACAGTAATATAGTAAGAAATATCTTGTAGACAGTTTAAGAAATGTGTTCTGTACACACTTTGTGAATGCTTCAAGTTGTAGGCCCCTCCATCCCCACTTGGTGGGATGAATGGCTGTCTTTGTTTGTCACTACAGTGTTAACAGGTTACTCTGACCCCTTAGACTGCAGTGTTGGTTTAGAGTTACCCCACCTTGGGTTAACATGGGCTGGTGTTACTCCATTCAAGTTTACGACTCCAGTGATGGCTCTGGGACCCCTCAGAGGGCGACTGCTCTGACAGGTGTCAGTGCACCCTATGAGGACATCAAAAGTGTTTACACTCTATTAGGATTTATATACATTCACAACAGAAACTCAAGACCTGACAAGACCAGTTTCAGGACTTGTCATAAGTGCAGTGAGTGAAGTCCAAATAATTTGTCTATGATATTATTCTCAGCAGATAGATACAGAACAGATAACTTAAAACTTTATTGCAAAAAGCAAATAATGACGAATGTACCATTTTTAATGGGAGCTTTTTTAAAATTTTTATAAGTGCTGTTTTCATAAAGAGTAACTGACAAAATATAAGCCTAACCTAAAAACAAAATACTATAATTATTCTAAGTTAACATTTTAAAGGAACAAAATTCATAAAGTTGGCTGTGTAAAATGTTCCTTATGACTTCCAGTCATTTACTTTACATGTGCGATTAATATGCACCATATGTGCCTATAATATTTCAACACATAGATTATAGCTTTGCCATTTATATTTTGTGACTCACCACTCAGATATTCTCTTATAATGTTAAAAGGCCAATTATTAAAAAACAAAATCTTTTCAACAGCATCTAATGAATAGGCACTCTCTCCCTGTCTTTTGATATCAACACTTGTACAGCATAAAATAACCAATAATATTATAATCAATGATACTGCCAGCCAAAAACATCATTGTTCCATCGTTTGTGAAAAAAAAAAAAAAAAAAAACAGCATATTAATCTCAAGTTCCCTTTCAGTCAAACTCTTCATTACTAGTCGTATAACTTGTAAATCAGTGTCTGAGACTCTACACTGTTGTGTTGTAGTTGTAGTTGCCCAGTCTGTAACATCACATTAGTTTCCAGACATATACACCCTTAAACCCACGTGAGGAGATCACCTGGCACAGCCTTTATCGGACAACCCTTTTATTGTATTATCGTATGAAAGAACGAAAAGTATGCGCACTTCTGAATCTGAAGCGTGTTAGTCTAATTATAGTCCTGTTATACAGCAGCATTGGTGTGTGTCTGTCTCACGAGGGCCTGGAAACACAGCGGGCCCTTGTTACCGGTGGTCTCCAAATTAAATTTCCCATTCGTCTCAGTAAGCCTTTCCCGTAATTATGTAAATATGTTGTCTCTGTAACGTGTCCATATGATACTCAATAAAGTGTAGAGTAATGCAAGAGCTGGAAATGTTTTGAATTAAGCTTGTTGGCATCTGGCTAAATCCGAGCGGTACGTATAACCACACCTGTGCTTTATTATTATGGGATTGGACAGAGGAAGGAAAATAAGTATTGGTAGAGAGGAAAAGAAGTGGGAGAAAGTGTTACGGAGGGCTTGAGATATAAGGGTCAAGGATTGTGAAACCTGAGGTGACATTAAGGGCTTGTGTCTCCTTCCTCTAACCTTATCATTTTTCCTCAGCTCTCAAAAGTGGTAGTGTGAATTGGCATGAGCTTATTTGTCAATCAAGAAAACACATTTTAGTGTAATCGCTCTAAATCCAATATTAAGTCCTTGTTAAAATATTCTGTTCTCATATTTGCCGACCTTTTCAACGGCTGTCAACAGTGTCGAGAAACTAGGCTTAAAGATTGCAACACTTGTTAAAGCATGAAATTAAGACACTTGGACATTGTGTTGACTGACCAACTGTATTTAACTTTACTGTTTATATAAAGATTTATGTATATGTGTACATATATAATAGATTTTATATATATATGTGTGTATACAATGTTGTGTAAAACGTTTTAATTTCAGCTAGTTTGTATACAACTCATTTTTTTTCTGAATTGTATGACATCTCTATACTTTTTTTTGTGTATGTATCATTTTGCAATGGTAATATTATCCACATGCTAATCTGATATGTGAGATTTCGATTGGCTTAAAAACTGGCGAGATATCTAGATGGAGAATAGCTCAGAGGCATCTTCATGGCCACACTCCATTGAGAGTTTTCATGGCTAATTTTGTTAGCGTTGCAGCCAGAGCGCCTAGCATGTGTTTTCAAGCAGTCGTTGTGGTTTACATAAACCTGCTTCATTTTGTATTGGAGACTTCAACTGCACTGCGTGGCCAAAGCTTTGTGTTAAAAAAGTGGCCAAGCCTGAATGTCCATTCAGAATGGTTGCTTAGACATTTGCTGATTACTTGGGTGTTTTGTTGCATATATTTACACTCCCATGTTGGCCTCGGACACAATGAGGAATGTTTTGAGGGCACTTTGAGTTTCTTTTGATGTTTCAAAACAAGAACCTTGCCCCACCGAAGCCAAGACCTCAAACATCTCCAGGTTGTATTTACCTTCAAATACTTAGGAACATATACTTGATGTGTACATTAGCCCCAATAGCTAAAATATGCATACCTTTCTTCTGAATAACCTGAACAATATGGTGTCTTTGTGTTGTACCGTTTTACGTAAGCATGTTCCTGATCCCGGGTAGGCCTTGGAGCCACAATGACTTTGGCAAAGCAAGTAAGAATCCAACCCAGATAATGATGAGTTATATTAATGCTTATCAGTAAAACATGTATACCAGTACCACATTTGAACTATAGGGAACTGTCAGCAAACAGAATTATACAGGCATTGTGCCAACCTAATGAAGGTCTGTCTCTTTCAAAACGTCCTAAAATTCAGGGTTGGAGTGGGTATAAGCAAATACCGAGTGTTCAGAGCCAAGGCTTGTCAAGAATGCTATTCCTCATCTATTAATTTTCAAGCAATGGCCCTGGAAATAGTCGAATCTGTGGAGAAATCTCTTCAAAAATGCCTTCTCTTCAAGGTTAGAGCTAGACCACCCTTTTATGGACTAATCATCACCTTGTTTCTCAAACAACAAGAGTGGACTTTATACCTTGTATATGATATGAGAACGGGAAGTTTGATCATGAGCAAAAACCTAATTGAGAACATTCAAAAATTGTCTTTGAGCGATTTTTGCGTGTCTTTATGTGAGTCTACACCCATATTTCGGTCCTGGTCTCTTTGTATCTCTGACCTGGGTGAGTAACATAAGGATAGCACCTGTGCCGGCCCCTCCTAAGCAGACTAATAGAGGACCATCCGGGGCCCCTGATTACCATCCCTTGGGGGGGCAAGATCTCGGCCAACTAGCAAAACCATTCCCCACTTCTATTTTTTACGAAACCGGGCAATAAGGGAATGTCCTCGTCTATACATAAAGGATTCGGTTTATTTTGTAATTTACTGCAATAGCTCACTGCGTGGGTCTGAATCTCAGGGATCTCTAGAGTTCGGATCCCGAGTTGCTGCTTGGCCATCTACGTTTGTAAAAA
Organism: Acrossocheilus fasciatus; assembly: GCA_036784905.1. Classification (NCBI taxonomy): domain Eukaryota; kingdom Metazoa; phylum Chordata; class Actinopteri; order Cypriniformes; family Cyprinidae; genus Acrossocheilus; species Acrossocheilus fasciatus. The sequence goes on along the minus strand of CM071947.1, from coordinate 17,866,234 downwards.
TACTCTGCTGATGAAAAGTTATGGCCTTGCAAATTTCTGACCCTCCTAAGCATCTGCTTCAATGTGTTGTCAAGAGATTGTAGGCGCCCCTTCGGATTGAACTTTTGTGACTTTTTTGATGACAAACCCCTCATCAACACGACTTCTGATGGAACAATGAGGCTTCATTTGGGACGCAGTTTTCATATCCTGCGTCAGTTCTAATTTCCCTCAAAAAAAATGAGAACCTCTTTAAGCTGTTAGTACGCAAGTAAATTGGCCATGGCAGAAGTGGGGAAAAAATAACAGAATGACAGGGAAGAAAAGGAAAAAAAACCTCTTAATTTTAATGCAGATGATGGAACACAAATACAGCTGAGATTCCAGGTGGAAGTTCCTTTCTGTTAAATGTTTTTGTTAGTTTGGATCGGTTATACACAGTGGAATGAAAAAGTCCACTTTTAGAATTCTTTTTTTCTTACATTATATTATATTAATACCTTTTATTTACTTTGTATTTTTAAATATTATTTTGGATTTATTTTATGTATTATATTGTTTTATATATAATATATTTTATGTATTATTTTGTTTTTATTTTGTAATATAATTAGTATTATTTAGTTTTGCTTGTTGAATTAAGAATGTCTCCAGCAATTCAAGTTTTGTAGTTCATCAGTTTTAAGTTCATGTAACATTTTGACAGAAAAAGTCAAAACTTTCTTCCATATAAAAATTCTATAGTGCCACATTTGCATGCTATTAAGTTTGACCAGTATGTTAGAAATGTTGAAGTCGTGACCTAATTCATTCCAGAGCTTCTCGTGTTTCTGGGACACCAAGAACCATTCGTTTGCTGTGGTATCCCATGCACCTTTTCAAACCTGCAGTTGGAAAACCACCTGTCTTTTATCCACGAACCAATCTGGACATTTCATTTATGTGGCCGTTCTCATCCATAGAAGAAATTCAAGAACCTTGCTTGAGTAAAGTCTGGAGAATGTGTGGTAGGAGTCTGGAGCACCTGGGTCAAGATGGAGACACCACAGACGAAAGTTCCTATATCGCTTTCATTCGTACACAGCATACATCCGCAACTTTCTTGTCCAATACCACCAGCAGAAGAACAAACAACAACCAAAAGAACCTCAAAAGAAACTAGAAGAGCGGCCTGTATACCATTCACTTTCCAAAAGTTAGTTCAGTAGCTTTCACTTGCTTTCACATAACCCTGCACTGCTACAATGTTTTATCGAAATCCTCACCAAGGTTTTAAATCACAGCAGATACCTCCGTCGTTACACCAACAACACATTATTCACCCACAATTCTCTTTGCTCTGCGTCTGTCAACACCCGCTTTGATTTAGAGCTGTCTGCGGCGCGAAAAAGAAGCTGAATATACTGTCGTGTTGGTCTCTCTCTTCTTTCGCACATTTCCAAATCTCCGTTTGCGAGAACCCCGCGAGAACCCCGTGCCACCCGCTGCTCTGTTTGTTGCTTCAACTTGTCAGCAGGTCAGGCTGTCGCTTTTAATTAAGACCGACGTGCCGATCCGTGCGCTTCCAAGTTCCCCGAGACGCTCCTACTGTCTTCGCTGATGGCGTGTTTTCAGTAGGCTGGATATTTATTTGTTTGTCCTTGAGCTCGGGGAAGGAGAAAGGGCAGTTGTTTGCTTAAAAAAGACTTTATGTCCAGGTTTATACTATAATCTATCCCAGCACTCTTTGCCAAAAGCAATTCACAAACGCTGCAACTCAAGCTACGGCGTAATGCAAAGCACACAGGGGAAAGAGGAGCGCGCATACCTCCGTCACGCAGCACGCCAGTGAAGGGCTCACAGGCCAGATGTGCTCGACTCTTAAACACATGTAGCAAAAATTGTAAGGATGAACAAAGGCAGTAATGAAATCAAATGTGCATGCCAAATGCCTTTGACTTGCAAGATTGCAGGAGCAGATTTCTTCCCATAATGCATTGCTTTGTAGGGGCAGCCTGCCCCAGGGAGTGGGTGGGTGATTATTAATGACTACTAGTTGAATTATTGACATGCTACTTGAGGTTTTACGGTGTAAGACATATCTTGCCTTTTGTCCGTTTATATGCTCGTATATGCGTGAATAAAAGGGATTTTGTTGTTTACGTGATATGAGAAGGGTTGGCGTGCAGATGGAGGAGGCACTCACAATGGTACTCTAGAACACACACACTGACGCAACCCTACAGTCGAAACAATTGCGATTGTGCCCCTTTCGATCCAATGATGTCATCATTCCGCTCCTCCTTGAGCTTCCTATCGGGTTTCAGATCAGCACCCTTGGCTGCATTTCAGTTCTCAGTTTTGGAAGAATTACAATCCTTGAATGAACACACACAAATGATCTGTTCCAAAACTAGTGTGCTGCCTACGGAGACAGTATGTTAAGGCATCATGGGCCCGTTCCCAATGCAAAGACAGTCAAAGTGCAGGCAAGCGAATTATGTTATTTTCTTTTGGCTGAATACTAAAGCAGCACCACACATATCTTTCGCAGAAAAATTGATTCAATAATGCATTGCAACAAACTCAGTGAAATAAATCCAAGATGGCAGATGAAGTGAGTGACATATTATGACATAAATATACCCTACCATACAAAGGTCGGCAAGATTTTTTCAAATGTTCTTGATGGAACTTGTTTATTCTCATCAAGTTTTCAATTACTTGATCAAAAAGTAGAGTCAAAACAGTGATTTAGGGAAATATTTGTATCATTTAAAATAACTGTTTTCTGTGTGAATATATTTTAAAGTGTAACTTATTCCTGTGATGGCAAAGCTGAATTTTTGGCAGCCATTTCTCCAGTTTTCAGTGTCACATGATCCTTCAGAAATAATTCTATGATTGGTGCTCAAGAAACTTTTTTTTTATTATTATTAACAATGTTGAAAACAGTTGGGCTGCTGTATGTTTTTTTTTTTTGCAAGATTCTTTAATTAATCGAAAGGTGACAAGAACAGCATATATTTGAAATCTTTACTATGACTTTTGATCAATTTAATGCAAGAAAAAATCTTGACCCCAAACTTTTGAATAGTAATGTAAATTTAATTCCATTTTGAAAAGTACTGATAAAAATTGTGATTAAAAACAATTTACAATAGCTCTGTAGTGCTAAAGGAGCATTATAACTGGAATTCATATGCCACACAAATAGTGCTTTGCATTGAAGACTCAACACAATCGATTCAGTAGAGTTTTATATTAGCATGTTGCTAAGCGGTGTGAAACGCTAATAAGCATAAAAGCACATAGTACTCACAAATATTGGAAAAAAAAAACAATTCCATTCAGCATTTCAGAGCTTGTGCATTGTGTTCTGGAAATGCTATTTAGCTGGAAATACTAGTTTTATTAAAATTTGTCGAAAATACGGTATCTTCTGCCTGCAAAGCTAGCATTTTTCAAGTTTTGGAACAGACCGATAGACTCCTCATTGGGGAAGCTCATCAGACAAACTGATAATTATAGTCTTCTTCACCACAAAGTGAACGCCACGTTTCCCAGCATTAGAGACGGATCGTAAAAACATTCACGCCCAGTCACCGCTTTACGAGGGGGTCGGATTGGATTGTGTAGCTGGCTGTTCAACCATGTCCGTCCTACTTCATTTTCAGTTTCACTTTTCTGGAAACTCTCGCTGACTTTTGGTTTTAATCTAATCAGTATCTTTGTCAGAGGAACACTGAGCAAATATGGTTTTAGGCAGTTGTCCAGGCATAAGTGGTACACCCCGTTCTGATTCTAATATGGAATGCTGTTGCTGTTGGCACATACTTCCAAAGTCCTTTTTCCTTTTGGTCCACATACGGATCCCAGCACATGGTCATCTGGTCAAAGCCAGAGGTGTACTTTTATCCATGAATGAATAAGGCTGTTAGTTTTGTGTGGAATTGACCATGTCATCACCAGTGGAAATTTGGAGCAGTGCCCTCTATAAAGAAACAAAAGGTAGTTCCCAGGGGTCTTTTATTGAAAAGAAACTACACATACTCACAGCTCTAGGGAGGCAAACAGAAATAGCACAGTGAATACAAAGACCTGGGTATTGAAATGATGGTATACTGCAAACTAACACTACAATATATAAACATTGTGTTGGTACCATATCAGATCATTTTAGATTTTTTGATACCAGATATGTTTCTTTTGATATTTTTAGGGATGATTTAATTGTACATTTACCCTATTTTTACATTTTGATAAATTTAGTAAAAAATGTTCATACTGTACATTAGGTTACTTGTAGCATTTAGTTTTTAAATTAAGTTTAGTTTAGAGATTTTTACCATTAACCTAAGAATTTATGAGGGTAAAGATAAAGGGCCAGATTTACTAACAGCTTGCACGAGCGCAAACCGCCTTTTGGCGTTAAAATAATACTGTCAGGATTTCCGCGCAGTGAAAAGGCATGTACACAGTTATTTTTGCGCCTGCCCTTATTGAATGTGAATTTGTAGGAGTTTCCCTTTCAGACACACAATTTTTGGGAGGAGAGTTTTAAAATGAATCACGCAACACGATTTACTAACATTTGCGCTTGTTAAATTACTGGTCTTTGCACCATTATTTAACGCCCAAAAACAGCATGTCTTAAACTATTTTGCGCCTGTGTCGTTAGTAGATCACCCGCATCAGCTCTGCTTATTTGCGACTACGCTAATTTGCGCTGCACTTGTTTTATATTGCGTTGGTCGATATGTAAATGAGATGTAAAAGTCTCTATTTCTAAAAGAGAAAATAATAATAATTTAAATATTTTAAAAACATTTAAGAATAAAATCTCTATAATATAAAATTAATTTAAATTACATATAGGATTTTTTAAATTTGTATATTTATTATTATATTTTTTATATTTTATTTTGTCTCCCATTAAAGTGAACAGACACGCATATCTCACTGTGTCTACTTTACTTTAAAACTTATTTGATTTAGTGGGTTGGATCCAAGAAGTTAATATGCTTTTTGTTTGTTCTTATCTCTATTAGCGGCACCCAGTTTTTTAAAAATATAGTTCTACTGCTGAGCTGAAGAATCTGTGTCCACAGTATTGTAAGATAAACAGAGATTTTTTTTTTTTTTTTTTGTAGCAGAGCACTAGAAAACCACCTAAAGGAAATGGCTTTTGCTCCATTTTGTCATTAGTTATCACCTACTCCATTTTCCAGAGTATTTCCGTCTCTCATTTTCTCTCTCCCCTCGTATTCCCATTGAATTCTTGGCCTGTAGGAGTGTCATCGTGGCAGCAGTATCAGTTATAATTGAAATCACATGCGGATCATCTGTCACTATGGTGTTATTATGATTGATCAGGTTTTATGAAGACATGCGGAGGGTGCTGCCATACAGCCAGATAAACCAGATGTGTGTCAGGGAGTGTCCTTGATACATTAGTTCCCCTTGAGACCTCATGTACTTGCTTTTCTTTGAAAATAAATACACTGTCATTGTTACATTTCACCTCCAAGCCTAAAGGGGGCGCTGAGTTTTTCTCAGAGTACTGTTACTTTGTTTGATTCTCATTCTGATTGTAAACTGAAGACACTTTTGTCATTGACATGGCTCAAAAAGAAATTATGCTTCTTGAGGAGAGCAAGAGAAAATCTTTTTTTTTTCCTCCCATTTTTCATTCATTCCAGATGTGTGCCATTTCTCTCACACTTCCTTTTTCTTATCTTTGTCTTTTTCCCCTCCCACATGTCATCTCCATCTGTACATACACACATGCTGTATTATTGTAGGTGTGTGTTGGTGTTAACATGTCAGAGAGCACTGATGGCCAGTGTATTAGACTGAACAATTGTACAAGAGGGGGAAATAAAACGTTCGAGCTTGTTGGGTCTTCGATCATGTAGATCAGTCTCATATTTTCTTTGACACAACCTCCCCTCGTCTTACTCGTTTTCCCATTCTGTCAATGTGTCTCTTCTGAAGCTCTCTCCCCCTTGTTTTCCCCTATAAAAGAGTCTAAAGCAGTAGAAATAGGTGTTGTGGTATGGCACCGACTTTTCTTTTTTTTTTCTTTTTTTTCTTCCTTCCTTTTTTACTCCGGCCAGTGGTTTATGAGGCTGTAAATGTTTGAGATTATCATGTGAGGATAACTCCACTTTTTATGTGTATCTATCTGGTCTACCTTAGTATCATGTAAGCAGACCGTAAAACAGCTGCCAGTTAGACTGGAATCTGAAATCATCATTATATTATATTATATTAATATATTGCATTACATTACATTTATATTATACATTTTTATTTTATATTAGTTTAGTTGATGACTTTCCTTATCCATCATGTCATGACAGTCTCTGGTTCTGGATAGTCTGGGCAGGACTGCTTTCACTCTTTAAAAATCCTGTTTTTTTACATGTTCCCGTCTTTATTAAATATTAATTTGAAACTTAAGGGAACCACGAGCTGGTAAATGTCTCCTGTCAGTGGTTCTGCAGCAAGCAGACTAAATAACTTAAACATCTGCAGATGGAAAACCTTTTGTGTGTGTGTGTGCACACCTGTGGGGTAATGAATTAACCTGCTGCACTAGCTGATGGCATGATGCCCAGGTGATGCCATGTAGTGAGCGTATAATCGTCGTTCAGACGGGTGATGATGTTTGTAACAAATACATTTCCTCTGTTTTTCTTTCTACAGTTGAGGTACCAGCATGGGCTCTCCACCCCAGATCTGCGTCAGACTTTACCCAACCTGAAGAACTTCCTAGAGCATGGGCTACTTGTACGATGGTGAGATTTAACATTATTATTGGTGTTTTCTAAGGTATAGACATGAGTGATGCCTCAAATTGTGATCAGACTTATTGTTTTATGTGGTGGATGATAAAACAGGAAGAAAAAAAATCTCATAGACTTACACTGAATGAGGGACCCGAGCCATATCTAAGAAGCAGAATGAATATAGGATGCTTTTTTTGTTTTGTTTTATACAGAATCCTTGACACAATTTGCATTTATTTTCACAGTTCTTTTTCATATATAAAGATCCCTTTTCCTCATAAAATGTACAGATATTACAATATCTATATGCATTGTCATTACTTTTTATAATTATATTTATTTTATATATCCTTTTTATAGTTTTCCACAGCAAATGCAGAAAGCCATAATGTTTTTCATATTTGTACTCAGATGTTTTAAGAAGTTCTTTATTTATTTTAAATTTCATATTCATATTTTCTTTGCATTTGTATGGTCATATTTTCCTAAAAATGAAAAATATTTATTATATTCACATTTATTTTCAGAAAATGTAAAAATGTTATAATTATATTTACAGTACGATTATATTCTCACTGTTAAATCCTAGCATTATTTTAGAGACTAGTCACTTTCTAAATCTGGTGTCTGTTGATGTGCACTATGATAAAGCACTGTAGTATTCTAGACAACTTTTGAAAGCAACAAAATTAGCATTTGCACATCAGTGATGGTAAAAATTCCCAGTTGTATGCCATGGCAGTCAAAAACATACTGTTAAAGAAAGCCTGCTTTTGATCTCTCCAGCTCTTTCTTGGATCAGCGATAGGCAAGCCATCTATCTGAATGTTAATTTAATAATCTGTGTTTTGAAAGGAAGGAGGCCAGGGTAAGTAAAACTCTTCAGCGTCCCCCCAGTAATGTTTAATGGATTGTGGAAATGCTTAAGATGGAACAGATGAAAGTGTGACCTTTTGACCTCTTGAACCGTACAGAGTGGCAGGAAGTAGAGGAGGAAGTGGAAGTCCGGCGAACCGGCGGTTGCGCTGCATGGCTAAATGGACCCGGAGGGCAGTCGTGTTGACTCGACGGTACGCTTAGAACCGTGAAAGAGCAGTTTCCACCTCCCCCGGGGAAAGAGGGACCGTATACACAAACACAAAACTGCAGAACATTCCTTTCGACATCTACCTCATACAGCCCCACAGCCGTAAACGATAACTTACAGCACACTGAGACCGTCCTAGAGTCAAGTTACGTTATACAGAGTGGGCGTCTGCTAGCGTTGACTCAAACAGGAGGTCTAGACTCGTTCTCCAGCGCAGGAAGCAACTCTCTGGATCCAGAGCTGAAATGTGAAATATAGAGTAAATGGATTCTTTTATTTTCCGTTTGTTGCAGACTGCTTTTATTACTCTTGCATTCACTTCCTCTCCTACACTCCCTCCCCTCTTAGTTTAGATAATGTTTCCAGGGCAGGGGCCAGCGATGTGAATTATCGGCGCATAAAAATCTGCATTAGGGCAGCTGCAGGAGTTCCTTAGAGGGGAAAAGAAGGGACGGGAATAACAGAGAAAGCACACGAAGAAGTGGGAACACTGCACAGGTGTACCATGGGAACTTGTGCTGTCATTTTGCAGATTCAGAGGAGCACATGTCGAGAAAATATGGAGCTTCTTCTTTAATCCCAACGGGCGTTTATATAGGAAAGGGAGATGGCGGAGTTTTCGAGACCAGCTTAATGAAATGGTTTGATCTTGACAGGGTCTGAACACACAGTTTCACCATCTGCTTTGGGTGTTCAGGAGTTTTGCATGTCTTACAACCAAATTTCTGAACAGGGGTTATTAATGTTTGATCGTTTAGCAGAACCGTTGGCTCAGACCGCTGGACTCAGCATGTGTTTCAGCTCGATTTACTGACTGGACGATAAAGTAAAGAACTTTTTTCATGGGAAAACTACCTGGTTCCAAGTTTTTTAGAATTGTTTCAGGAATACACCAATTGAGTTGCCAAGTCATAATTTCCATTACATCATTATTGGTTATCACAGAGACTACCAACCATTTTTGGCATTTTTATTTTGATTTTACTATAAGTAAATTGGGTTGTGAGAGAAAAAATACAAGGTTCAAATCTGGTTGTCAAACATTTAGCCTACTGGCCTTATAAGATGTTATCTTGGACCTCAATGCTGCCTTGCAAATTGGAAAGTTGGAATTTCCAACTTCATATTTGGAAAAATGTAGTTAAACTCCACTTGAAGTTGGACTCGGATTTTTCCAACTAGGAAACTCTATGAAACAAATTTTGAGTTAATGATCAAAATAAAATAAAATGCATTGATTACTCAAACTTCCAACAATTCCAGAGCTTGTTGTTTAGCAAAATTTTGCAGAGAGAATTTAAAACAGTAAATTATACACTTTTGGTTGACATACAGTTAGGTATGTCTAATGTTAACAATGCTGATTTGCTTTCATTTACACCACCTTCCAAGCCACAATGGTTAGAAATCTGAAAAATAAAGCAGGAATATCCCAAGCACAACTCGGATAGAAAACAACAGTACAACACGTTGAGCAAACTGTACTTCTGTCCCTTAGAATCTTGGTTTTGTTTGTTACAAAGCCCATGCAGAATCTGTGGAGCTGGTGTGTTGTGCGCTGAGTTTGAGAAAAAATGTACTGTAGAACTTTGTAAATGACAGACGTTTCAAATCTGTTAAGCTTTCAGTAGGTGTTGTGATTAAAATGTTAACATGGCAGAGTCCTGTCGAACAAACTCACTCTGCTTATCTCACATCTCTGAGCCTTTCACCATCCTGTTGCTTTTTCCCATTCAAACACTGATTGGCAGTTAGATTCATTCTGTGCTGCCTTCATCTGGAGCCATAATCATTCTCATGCATTCTGGCGGTTTCCTCTGCACGTCAGTCCAGTTGGAGCAGGAACAGTCTGAGACGCCAAATGTGGAAGAAGAACAAAATGATGACAGAAAAAGTCACAGTTTAGAGCAGTGGATGGAGTCTAAGAAGAAACAGAGAGTGAAGATAGCGAAAGGCAGACAGGGGGTGCAAGACATGGTGCCGCTGTGTTAATGATGTGTCCTGCCGAGTTCAAACCGAAACATTCTCTTATTTATGGCAGCGTTTTAGAGGTCCTGCAGCCCCACTGTGGAGCTCTTGAGAGCGGGTGAAGACGTGGAAGTGAAGGGACTGATGAGACTCAACACCCCAGGATGGAAACTCTAGGGAGGGGTTGGAAGTTCTAAAGAATCCCTTGGAACCCTGGTGAAAGCGCAACACTAACAAACCATAAATCTTCATTTTAACATCTTTTATTTCACCATTTCTTGTTTTTTCATTGGTTGTGTTTAAATCTAAACCCGCCCACCAAATTTAGCCTATAGCTCTGGCACAAGTTCCCAAGCTCCACCCTTCTACAGTAAGTTCTGTAACTTGGCACCATATTTGGAAAGATTCAGGTGGATTCTTTTCCATCTCTTTGGAAACATGATTCATCAGGCAACTATTTTATTATACATCTTCACAACATGCTTTTGCTAATCCAGTATATAAATGGCTGTCAAATAGCTTAAAGGAAGGCGTGATTAATAACAAACAATGTTTTTGGATGTCCACCCATATAGTAATCCCTTAATCCTGGGTACACTTAGAAATAAAGCTTCTTTCGATGTTAAAGTACTGTCTCTTATGCCAGTTTAATGTGCAAAGACAACCATAAGTAAGCCATTCTTGGTTGGTTTCTTAAAAACCTGTAAACACAGAGAAACACAGGTGTCCCAAATGCAGCATAAATTATATACACACAGTACATGCTGAAATATATTTTTTATATGTATTGAATCAGAGCGAGGGACTCTTGGAACTGTCCGGATGGATTTGCACAGTGGGATGAAGCTGTCTCTGTGGATAACATACTGATAGGTGTTTATACTCACATCTGGTGGAACGTTCCTCCAAAATTCCATCAGTGTTCCTCCAATGTTCCTTTATTCCTGATGTAGTCATTCTGCCAAAAAAACATTCTTATTACAAAACCCTGGTAACAATGATGACTTTAACCTTATTTGCCACTTACCCTTAAGTGCCGGAAACAGTCCCACATGTGTGATCATTCCTATCATTGTACATTTTTATGAAGGTTGTCAGTGGGATGTAAACAGTGTGAGGCTTTGAAGTATTATTACTGGTGCATATCCAGAACGGGAATACAGGAAACAATTTGTCATCCCCATAAACAATGCATTTTTATGTCAATAGTTAAATTAGCACACAGGCATTTTTGCGAATGCAGGCCAGCCCTTCGATAATCTGAAAAAGATGCGTCTCTCAGTTTCTTGGATCCAAAAACAACAACGGAAAATGTCATATTTCATTTTCCTAGTCATATCCTCAAACGAACTAGGGAACGCATGCTCAGCTCACTTGCAGCATAAATGGTTATTTTGCAAAAACTTGCAAAATGTCAATTCAATTAATTGAAATAACTAATTTATTTGATTTATGATTTATTTTCTGCATTTTTTTGCCTTCATGACAGGGCAGATCAGAACTGACAGGAAGTGAAGTGGGAGAGAGAAAAGGGGTGGGATTGTGAAAGATCCTCGAGTCTAGATTCGAACTCGGGAAATAATTGAAAAATTATATTTACAATTATATTATTATACTTAATTGTCAGTTATAGTAATTGTAAATAGTACTATTATACTATAATTACATAATTGCCAAGTATAATAATTGACAATTATATATTATTCTATAATAATATAATATTTTTATCATTATTAATAATTTTTAATTAATTTAATTGTTTTCTATTTATTATTATATTTATATTTAATGATTAAAAATATATATGTCTGCATGTATTTGTTGGTATGCTGTTATGCAAACATATTTTCAGGGCTGTTAATATATTTAAGTATATCCATGTCTGTAAGAGAGGTGTAAGGTCTTAAGCAAACATTATTCAAACTATCTTTACCGTCTTCCTGCATTTATTTTTGCTTTTCGCTCAACCGTGGAGAATTTGTGGTTTCCCGAATTCCTCCTGGGTAGTTTGAGTCTGTTTCTTGTTCCAGAGTCCGTTTCACAAGAATACACACCTCTGCCGCCGTTATTCTTCCGCAGCCCCTCCGGTTTGCTCCTGGACCACCACCACCCATCCCCACACAGGACGTCCCGAGATACGTTCCCTCTCCCTGCCAATGCTGTGCTCTTGGAGGGAGGGGTGGGGACAGCCTAATTGGCCCATATTAAAAGCCAAGTTTAAGTCCAACAGAGAAAATGTGCTGCATGAAAAATATTATGACGGTTCTGGGAGATCAGTCTGGCATGCTTGAGCGCAAATAGCCCCCTCTTCTTCTTTCCTGACTCCGTCGCACAGGCGCGCTTGAGCCCTGCGCCATCTACCAACACACACCGGCCCCTTGCTCTTGATTAAGGGTTGCGGTTTGACACATGTTTAGAGGAACTCATTTATAAGGGGAAGCACAGTGTAACAAATAGCCTCCTGTTCCAAACAAAAAATGCTTTATTTTCCCCTGCTAGGGGTATGACGTCTAAACACTTGGCTGGATGGAGCCCATATGTTTTACATATCTACATAACACATGCATAAGTTGGTGTATGTGGCTTTAGACTGTTATAGGGCTGATAGCACATTTTAAAATAACTATTTTTTAAATCTGTAATCATACAGTACAATAAAGGATATTAGTCTGAGAGATGGGAGTCTCATTTCTACAATCAGAGGTCGTCTTTAGTCAACCATAGACGAAATGATTTTGAACGCCACCCTAATGCTTTGCAGATACATCTGACTGCTGTTTTGAAATGCAATGGTTTTGCTCACAGTAACATTTCATTTGGAACGTCTCTCCCTATTTCACATCTGAAAACTGGATCTAATTACATGCCGAACGGTCTGAGCGCAAGAAGAATCATTTGGGAAATCGAATATACAGTACACGCCACGCTATGGCCAACCATTAGATGTTTGTTTTCAGTGAACTGATGAGGAATTTGGGAGCATGTTTCTTTGCTTATTCTTGGTAATGAAATTCATCGCTGCGGTCGGGCAGCATTAAAGCTGCTATGTAGCAATGCAGCCTGTCCAGACACACAGGAATTAAACCGCATATCTCTCTACCACACATACTGTACGACTTGGAGTGGAAATCCTCACTCAGAGTGTTGAAGGCACAAAAACATATGGACCATAACTTACATTGTATACTCTGTATGCCATTTACTATATTAAAATTTTTTTTTTTTTAAATAACACTACACAACCATAAACATTTGAGACAGTAGTATGCTATATTGTTGACACAATACCTCATTACAATATTTCACATGTTTCTCGTCTCAAAGATAAAGTAGTTTTTTTAACATTTTAAATCCAATTTTACTGAAAAAATGTTGCAGTCCAATCAAATAATGAGTAAAAACAGATGTTTAAAATTGTGGCTTACATTCATTCCAGTTTGTTTCTCACATGGAAATGGAAAGTCAAATAATATACACTCACTGCATTATGGGATACAGTATTCTGTACATGGATGTATGCATGGATTAAAAAAAAAATACTGTGAATAGTGAATTTTTAACATTACAATTTGTTTTTAATTAAAAAAAATTATACTTTACCTGCATGTATTTGTTCAAAAATTCAGTAAAAATATTAATATTGTGACATATTATTACAATTTAAAATATGTGCTTTCAATCTTAATATTTTTTCAAATCTAATTCATTAGTGTGATGCAAAGCTGAATTTTCAGCATCATTACTGCAGTTTTCAGTGTCACATGACCCTTCAGAAATCATTCAGAAACATTTCTTATCAGTGGAAAATGTGATTTAAGATTGGAAAATCTTTTTTTAAGCTCAAAAGAACAGCGTTTAATAAGTATTTATAAGTCTTCACTGTCAATTTTGATAAATTTATTGCATCTTAGCTAAATTAAAGTAAAAATTTCTTTCTGTATCGAAGGAATATTTAACATTGAGTTTGACTTCCTGTTTTTTTTTTTTTTTTTTTTTTTTCTTCTTAATGTAAGATAACCTGACTGTTTTTGCATGGTGGTACTTTTATAAGTTTGCAGCTTGTTTCAGCTTTCCGTGAAAGCTCCTGGTGAAGGATGACGAATCCTATACAATTGTTTTACTTTCTAGACGTCATATTTCAGATGATGTATGTAGTCCAACAGCTGTGTGTGTTTTAGGGGGGTGCGAGTGTATTTGTTTGAGTGCGTGTGTGAGGTTGAGGATCAGAGACTCTGGCTGAGCTCTCCCAGGCTCTCGTTGTGTGTAAATGAATTATGAGATGATCCATCAGCAACAAAGAGCTCCACTGACATCAGCATCTTCACACTCGAATTTCTTTCCCATCCCTCGACTTCTTGCTTTCCTGATTCTGAAGCGAGGTGATTGAAAACCATAACCACGTGCCTCTGTTTTTGTTTTTCTCTTTCAGTGACAGGCACCATATCTCCATGTCCATCCCCGTCCCTCTAAAGTCTCATCTCAGCGTTTCCACCGCATCCGAAGTGGGCTTTCCGACCCTCTCCAGCTCCCCTGAACAGGACGTCCGGAAGCGGACTGGCTCAGATGCGGATAAACACAAATACCAAACCCCTCCGCCTAGTTACAACATGGCCATGACTCAACCTGATCCCATGATGACCCCAGAAGTCCCATCAGCGCCGTCCACAGAGATAATGAGCATTGAAGTAGGTAAGACTGTGGATACACATGGGGTTGGAGAGACTGTGTCCGAGGCACATACGGAGAAGCCTCTGGAAATACCTACGGACATAGCCAGTACATTACCGTCTGACTCCGTCCCTCAGCACCCAGGAGCCATGAACGGCTCGGCCATGCCCAGCGAGGGTATAGGTTTGGGTGTTGCGGGCGCAGCCGGACTGTGCTGCTCCGTGGAGCAGGCTGAGGAAATTATGGGCACTGAAGCCACAGGGCTGGGATTGGGGCTGGGATTAGGGCTGGGATTAGGAGGCGGCGCCAGACTGGACGAATACCCATGTATCCCCGTGGAGCATGCTGTTGCAGTCGAGTGCGATGAACAGGTTTTGGGAGAATTCGACGCCGCTGGGATCGAAGAGGTTTCGCGGCGCATCTATGCACTAGAAAACATGTCAAGCTTCCGACGGCCTCGGAAGAACTCCGAAAAATGACTGGGATATGGGACGTGGGCCTGGAGAAACGGGTCGGAGGGTGACTGGTGTCCAAGTTGGTCAGTGACATGAGGCTGAGCCTGCGTAATATTTCACCCTGACTGCAACAAGTATAGACATTACATAAAGAAATATATATTATAATTAATATTGTTATAATTATTAATATTATTAGGAAAAATCTGGAATATTGACCAATTTGCACTTCTCAAAGCATTTCTATAATCCTTTAAAGTGAAATAAAGAGAATGTTTGGTTGAAATGCTTGCTGGACGTCTTTCTGAGTGTATGGATGTGCAGTTTTAATGGGATATTTCAGCCAAAAATGAAAATTGTGTTGTTATTTACTCTCCCTCGTGTCGACTTTAATTCTTCTGTGGAAAACGAAAGAAGAGATTTAGAAGAACTGGTTTGGTCCATACAATAAAAGGATCCATCCAATGATGTTTTGAGGATGCAACTTTCAGTGAAAAGCACTATTTGTATGATTCATTTGATATTTGAAAGCAAAGAAATCATGACAGCCTTAAATATTAGTTTTATAATTTTACTGTTGTTCTATAAAGTAAATTAATAATAATAATTACATTTTAAAATTTTACATGTCCCTTGTATTATTAAATTAGTTTTGCTTATTAGTTTAATTTGTATAATTTATAAAAAAAAATAAAAAATTTAAATAAAAATAGTTATAATTTAAGTAAAAAAAGTTCAAATGTTATTATTATTTAAATTATTTATTAATGTTGAATGGGTTTGATAAAAACAACCATGTGATTGATGTGGCTTAAAACAACTAACAGATTTTTTTCTTAAATTAAAAAATCAATAAATAAAATAACTTAAAAAAAAAAAAAGCTGTTTTTTAAGCTCTTTTTTTTTTTTTTTAAATTATTATTATTATTATTATTATTATTATTATTATTATTCCTGACTTTCATTGTATGGACAAAAAAAAAAAAAACAGAGACACTTTTTTTTAAACGCCACTTTTTCTTCTGTGTTTTCCAGAGGAAGGAAAGACACGCATTTTTGGAACGACACAATGATGAGAAATTACACAGTTTTCATTTCTGGGTGAACTAGTCCTTTAAATGCCACTCAGTATTACAGCGGGAGCTCTGGTGTGCCCGGACCAACCTGAGAGCAAAGCCCGATATATACCAGGCTCTGTCCCAGGAAGAACGGCTGGTGGTCAGGGTGGGCAGAAAGGGCGAGGAATGTCCGTGTTCCAATGACACCCTTTTTCATGCTGCACACCCGAGTCCTGCTTCCAAAAGATGAAAAACATGCGCGCACACATTGCGCAAACCCCTTGCCTGACCACTGCGAGAACTTGTATTCTCTCTGATTTATTCGCCCAGAATTATAACCCCTGACAGCTGTGCTTCACAGTTTGATACTGTGTCAACACTGGATGCGAGCGGCACGTCACCACATAACAAAACTCAATAGCTCCTATTATATGCAACAAAGCTGTCTACACTTGAAGGGTTCATTGCTTCATATTGTTGATTGCCCGATTCTATTTTTTGCACCCAGTTCTCTATTTTTTTTTTTTTAGTTTTTGAGTGCTGTACAGCCACTCCAGCTCTATTTTTCCCATTTGTATAAAGTATTGTTTTATTTAATTGATCATCATTTAATTGCAATGAATTTACATTGAAATTCAAATGAATTCTACCAATACACTAAAATCTTCTAAAATAACTTGCAGTATACAAAAAGAAACTTTTATACAAATGTGAAAACGTGCAATATCAGTCACTTCCAGTGTGAACAACAGGCTTGAGAAGGTTTAAGCAAAATCTTCAGGGTTGCTTGGTCTTTATTCCTAAATGAACTTTTTTCTTGAAGGTCCTTTTATGTCAATGAACTTTCCCACTGTGTACAGTTATTCAGATATCAGAAAAACCAAAACGCAAATGATGTGCACTGCATACTGTTGAAGAGGAACAGGATGGCCGTTCCTCTGCATTCACTGCAGTTCTTTTTTTTCTTCGTTATGGCACTGCTCTTTAATGTAATGTCATCTAACAACAATATTCATCCACTTTCAGAAGCCATTTGTACTGTATGTGCTTTTTTCCCCAAGCAGTATTCAGCACTTATATTTTGGAAACTTTTATTCGAGGCATACGCAAGAGTCAGATCCTCTTCAATAAGAATCACATCATGAATGTATTAATCAGTCTTAAGAAAAGACCACAGTGTTGTCAGGAAGGACTAGTAATGGTTATCTTCTACATCATTTCATCCTGGCCTGAAACTCTTGTTTGATTTCCTGTCTATTGTTGATTTTCCTTGAATGACTGTTGATACATGTTATATTTAAGACAAATACAAAGAAATGCATTTCCATAAATTGCTGTGAGACTGTACATATACTTTTGTATGAAGGGTGTTTTATTATTAAAGACCACAGTTTAATGATATAAACGAGCATTTCAGTTGTCTTTTAATCTTGTCTTGTGTTTTAATAGTTAATATTGATATTTTGAGAGCCCTATTCATTCTATATCAAGTAATTAATAAGAATGTGTAGGGCTGTCAAAATTTTCCATTCTGCTTTTCCTCTATAAATGATATATTATGTGTAATTCTGTGACAGATATAATTGTTTGGTACTGTTGTTCTCACAGAGTGCTGCCACTTAAACAAATCGCTCTGCCGGAGACGCCTCATAACCACAGATAAACAACGTTCTGTCTCTGAAGACAGAGGAGCTGTGGAGTGAAGACTCTTTCAGTCTCTGAGAGCCGTTACTGTCTTTCTGGACAGCTAATCCACTGCAGGTGTGAGGAATTCTGGGATTGAACACAGATCCAGCAGTTGGCTTAGCTGGAAAATCACGTCACCCCATCTTAGACACAGCAGAGAAGCAGGTGACGGCACTGCTATGGCAACACAATTGCTGGAATGTGTGAATGTGTCTGATGTATTATTATGGGATGGAGAGATTGCATTAGAAAACTTCTTAAACGTTTCATGCTGTTATAACAGTGTCACTGATCTGGCGCAGCTGAAACTGACAGGGTCTGGTTTGACTCTTATTTATCTTTTTTTTAAGGTCCAATTCTCACACAAACAAACAAACCATTAACTGCGACTTTTGCCTCAATAAACTCCTAATTGGCTTATTATGTAGTTGTTAAGTTTAGGTATTATCGATAGGATTAGAGATGCAGAATTTGGTCATGCAGGTTATGTGCTTACACACATACTAATTAATTACACAGGTTACACATACTAACAAACAGCCAATATGTTAATAATAAGCATGCTAAGAAGCAGCTAATTCATAGCGAGGACTGGTCCTTCTACTAAAATGTTTCTGAACTTTTTCACACAAGATCTGAATACTAAGTGCAACATTCAGAAGCATGTGTTGCAACAAATTTGGTTTGAAAATACCTAGTTAATGCCATATTAACGCAATGCAACTCCATCTTGAATTGGTTCTAGGTCTGCTGCATGTTAATTCTGCTCAGTCTGTGCTGGAGTTCAATCAGTCCAGTCAGTTTGTGAGTCTGTTTTTCTGCTCCTCCTCAGCAGCACCTCACAAAAGAGTCCAGCACCCAGTGGCCTCAGAGATCACACTGCATGCTCAGCCTGTGCGCGATACTGTAAAAGCTTATATTTGGATTACAACTGAACAATAACCCTTCAGACTCCCCACAACACCTCTACATGACGTGTGTGCGGTGTGAAAAGGGAACTGTTGAAAAAAAATTGAGTTCTCTCAGCAAGGCTACTTAGTTTATCTGATTTGAATTTGCTCGTTCACCAACTGCAACATTCAGCCAATAAATTCAAGGCAATAAATCATTTTCATTATCGTTGTAATCTTGTATATGGTTTTATATGACACTTGGTGTGAAGTCTAAAAAGTAGTTTTTAAAAAAATATATATATATGCCACTACTAAATATATTTCATTTTTTATAATATTTGTATACATTTTATTATTTTATCTTTTATATTTTGCTTTTTGAAGAAAGGTTTTTTATTTTTCAATGCATGCTAGAAGATGAGATTGTTTAGCTCTGTTAGGATGGTTTGAGACAACCTTTGAACAGATACTGTTGGTCTAAAATGTGTTTTGATGTAGATTAAAGGAATAGTTCACCCAAAAATTTACTCATCCTCAGGCCACCGTGAGGATCGCCTGAGATTTAGAGAAATATGGCATCACATCACTCCCTCATCAATGGATACTCTGCAGTGAATGGGTGCCGTCGGAAAGATAGTCCAAACAGCTGATTAAAATATCACAATAATCTACAAGTAATTTAAACAACTCCAGTTGTAGTAAACAAATCTATCATTAAGATGTTTTTAACTTCAAACCATTGGTTCGGGCTAAAATACAAGTTCTCTATAATATTGCTTTCTTCAGTGAAATGTGGTCTCATCTGAATCGGGAGAGAAATATGCACAGGTCAAACACGGTTTACTAGTGAAAACAAATATTTTGGTGTGAGAGGACAACAGGAGTTGGACTTTTTCAGTGGAGGAAGCGTTATTAGTATCTTAATGATGGATTTGTTTCTTACAAACACAGCTTTTCACTTTACAAGACAATTTACAGTTTGGCTCGTGATATTGGTCGAAATAACCAAGAACACGAAGTCAGAGAAATTATAGCAGCAATGGATTATGATTTTTAAAAAACACTTTTAAGCCACATTTTTCTAATCCGTGATGCAGCTGCTAGTTTTATGACTCCACATCTGCATGCTGCAATCTATTATTATATCTGACTCAGTATCGAAGTCCCTCAAAGTCTCCGAGTCTTATTTAAGGCCAATCCATCTTGCCATCCAATCAGCTGTCACCGCCGTCACGGCTCCCAACAGAACAAATCACTTCTCGAAAGTTCTTGGCATTCTGGATGTGTTGCTCAGTTAAGCCTCATTGCTTAAAATCACATCATGTTTTTATTCAAAAGCCGTAATGAGAGTGAACTTTGCTTGTGCTCCCCGTCTCTCTGCAGTCTCGTGTTTAGCCTCTTGAAATGCATTTGAGTGGAACAGATACTATTGGATCGATATCAGTATTTAAATTGGACCGATTTGGGGCACGTAAGCTCCAAAAAGAATAACAGTCATGTGACCGTGACCGCTGCTCCGTGACCTCTGCTGGAAACCAGAGCTTTGGACACAATGGCCTGAGACTGACGTCACCTCACTACACCCAACTATAGCTCGAATTCACATTTTGTGTTAAATTAAGACTTCTGCACTGTGCGGTTTTCTATAATTACCTTTAGCAGGTGCCGATGACGTAACTGACACCAGGCGTAAGAGTGGACGACATGGAAAACTCCCTAAGTTACAAAAGACTAACCTTTGTTTAACAATAGGTAACAAAATCACTGTAATCCCTCTCATAACGGCAAAGGAGGATCATGTTTGCAGCATATGCCTTTGTGTTTGAAATTTGGATGTATATGTTATCTTAGACTATGTGTGGATGTTTCTTTGTCTGTTTCCTGCATTATTTGTGACTACCGCTCCATCTGTCATCTCTTTTCTCCTGTTGTGTTCTTATTTCAGTGCTTCTCTCCTTTCTCCTCTAGCCATGGGGGGCTGTTATAGGTGAGAATGCTCTTGCGTGATACAAAATGACTGTGCAGCTCAGCAGATAGCCTAAACAAATCCAACATCACTTAGCACAGGGATGTTAACATTTACAGCCAGCTGGTTGCATGTCAGTCCTTCTGAATTAGGGATACTGTAGGTCTGATACACTGGTGCGCAAATTCCAGTGGTTTAGTACATTTACATGCAAATTTAAAACTTAGATTAGACAGATTCATTCAATTCCAGAGAAGTTGGGACGTTTTGTAAAATGCAATAAAATCAAGAATCTCTGATTTGTTCATTCTCTTTAACTTTTATTTAATTGACAAAAGTACAAAGATTTCCAAAGTTTTCACTGACCAACGTAAATGTGTTTTGTAAATATGAACACATTTTGATTTTGATGGCTGCAACACACTCCAAAAAAGTTGGGAAAGAGGCATGTTTAACACTGTGTCACATCAACGGTTGTTTTAATTACAATGTTTCATTGTTTGTGTATTGAGGATACTAATTGTTAGTAAGTTTTGCAAGCAAAATTTTTGTCCAGTCTTGCTTAATACAAGATTTACGATGCTCAGCAGTCTGTGATTGTCGTTGTCTGATTCTCCTTTTCATGACTGGTCATACATTTTCAATAGGACACAGATCTGGACTGCAGGCAGGCCATTCTAACACATTCCCTCTGAGTCTACGAAACCACGCTGTTGTAGCGCATGCAGAATGAGAACTGGCATTATCTTGATATAATAACTATGGACTTCCCATGAAAGACATCGTCTTGATGGCAGTATATTTCTCTGTACAATCCCAATATATGCCTCCATGTCAATGGTACCTTCGCGCATATGCCAGTCACCCATGACGTGTGCTGCACCCCCATACCATAACAGACGTTTGCTTTTGTTTATGTCGCTAATGGATGGTCCCTTTGGTCTTTGGGACTGAGAACTCGAAATTCATTTTTCTTCTGAGAAAATCGCTATTCTCTCTGTAATTGTTTTTTTTTTTTTTTTGGTGGGTTTCATGCTGTCCGCTAAGGCATAGGACACACACAGGCCTTTCCTCCTCACCAACGAAATTAACACCGTATCTACTCCGGACGAGAGCGGCAAAATACAGTAGAACCCATTATAATCAGTTACGCTGTTTACGCTGGATGCGGCACAACACGACAAATCACCGACATTAAACTGATGCCTTGACGCACTGACATAAAGTTAAAATGATTTGCAACGGTCGCTTTGTCATGTCCAGAGTAGACTGTTGCGGTGCAACACGACAACGCTGTAGATACAGTGAGTGAAGCCGAGAGCAAGATATGCCTTGTCATATTTTCTGCATTTAGCTTTTGATTGACCAGCACCTGCCTGGGTCTGTGCGACTTTATCTATGGCTTTTCTCTTCCCTTTCACACACCGATCCATCTCCCATTCAAAATTACGTCCCTTTGCAGTTTACCGTTTTATTTCTTTTCTTTTTCTTCTAATCCCCGCCCCAAACCCCTGTTTCAGAACAGTTTAACGTGGATATTCTATAACCTTTTCACTTTTATTTTGCCTCTGTCCCTACTTTTTTGTGATGCGTTATAGTCGTCAATAACAAAATTTGTTCATATTTACAAAATATATTTACATTTGTCAGTGAACACTTTGGAAATCATGTCTTTGTACGTTTGTCAATTAAATAAAAGTTAAAGAGAATTAACAAATCACAGATTCTTGATTTTATTGCATTTTACAAAACGTCCCAACTTCTCTGGAATTAGGGTTGTATAAAAAATATGCTTTTATCAAATGAAATAGTATATAGTCACTATAGATTTTATTTTTAGTCTATATACTGTAGATTCGGGTTTAGGGTTTCTGCAGACACTATAGTGACCTGTAGACTTGTCAGATTTCACTGATGACTGTGAGATTTGAGCATTGTTCAACATGCAGCTAATATGATGTGTTTTAACATCTGCTACACTGTTTTGGAGCTTAAAAAAGCAAGTTTAAAAAATAAATAAATAAATAAAAACAAATTCCTACATCCTAATTGGCCTACTTATACTATGCCCTAAGAAAAAGTACATACTTTTGAGTGTGTAGCAAAATAGTATGCAAGCTGTGGAACATACTCCTTCATCATAATTATGTATTTAATGGACTGTTCTGTTGCTTAGTTTTGAGTGTCCTGTCACCATTTAAACTGGCTTGCCAATCATCTTGTCACAGTTAACATCATCTGCATTTCAGTTCATATCATTTAATTTCCTACAGGACTGGAGAGAAATGAAGAGGCATGTTGATCTGCCAGTCAGTCACGTGTCTGTTATGCCGAGAACTCTTCTCGTGTTTTTGCATAATGATACATTTAAAAGTTTATCACCAAATGTATCTTTTTAAAAATTCAAAATGTTGTCACAGATTAACTATAACACAGATAACGTTAAATAAATATTTTTTCATCAGGTTAGATATTGATTATTGATCACTCAAACCCCTTTTTCTACTTGTCCGTCGCTCTTGCAGATCCACCATGGAGGTTTTTTTTTTTTTTTTTTAAGGTGTGTTTGTAGTTCTAATCGAAACCTCATCCAACGCACAAAGTGTTGTGGGCAATTGCTATTAGACTGTGCATGGAACTGAACTCCAGATTTTGACTGGAAATAGTAAACCATCCAGATACCTTTGGGATACTCATTTCATCATAATATGATTTGGGATACACTAATAAGGAAAGTCAAAGGCCCAGACGATGTCTCTCCAGCCTGCCTCAAAGCCTGCTGTCCAGCTATCATCCATCTTGATCTTCAACAGATCACTGGAGCTGTGTGAAGCCCCCTCCTGCTTCAAACGCTCCACCATCATCCCTGTACCCAAGAAACCAAAAATCACAGGACTTAATGACTTCAGACCTGTTTCTTTAACGTCTGTGGTGATGAAGTCATTTGAGAGGCTTGTGTTGGCCCACCTGAAGGACATTACTAGACCCTTGCTGGATCCCCTGCAGTTTGCTTACAGAGCAAACAGGTCTGTGGATGATGCAGTCGACATGGGATTGCACTACATCCTCCAACATCTGGACAAATCAGGGACGTATGCAAGGATCCTGTTTGTGGACTTCAGCTCCGCTTTCAACACCATCATCCCAGATGCCCTTCAGAATAAACTGATGCAGCTCTCTGTACCCACCTCCATCTGTCAGTGGATCACCAGCTTCCTGACAGACAGGCAGCAGCTACAGTAGTGAGGCTGGGAAAACTCACATCCAGCAGCCGCACCATCAGCACTGGAGCTCCTCAGGGCTGTGTTCTCTCCCCACTGAAACAAAAACTTTTATTTTAGATGCGATTAATTGCGATTAATCATTTGACAGCACTACCTGAGCACTACTTATATCATTCTGAGGTCAAATATTTTGGTACGACTATTAAACTGTATAAATGGCCATTATTACAGACAACCTTTTTTATTACAGACAAATCTAGACTGACTTTTAGTGTGGTCAGATACCTACAGTATAGGCCTGTTTGTCGCAAGTGTTGTGTAAAGTTGTTTTTGATTTTAGATGTTTGATTTAAATTCATTTAGCTGTTTTTTTGACAGACATACGAATATTACTTCTTGTGGGTAAAAATGCTTAAATTTTCTATTTTTTTTTAAAAAAAGTTCATTTTTGCCAGTGAGCTGTCTTACACAATGCAGGTAAGTGATTTTCCTGCAGGTCCTATTTTCCCCATCATTTCATGTCCTCTCTATACTTGACCGCTTGACATCCAAAATATGATATAGTTATTCATCCTGTGAAAAATGAATTCCTGTCTGATTTATTGTTGAGAATATCTGATGTGCCCAGATTATGATCACGCTGTCTACACAGTTTCCATATAACCTTCCTGATCTGATGATCCATTAGAGGAATGAATTAGACACTGAATTAATTTGCTATTGTTCTTTCCTCTCTAACTCACAGGCACCGTTATGAAGCCAAGGCCTCCCTAAATTCATTGGAAACATCATGAAGGTTTGGTCGTGTTGGAAACTGATCTATTTGGCCCTCGGAATTTAACATCCCTAATACATCTGAAGCTCTGATGGTGGGTTAAAAGATGGACACCTTGAATGATGGAGGACAGGAAAAACGGGGATAACGTGTGGGAATGACGAATGGAGGTGAGAACAGATGAAGCTCAGAAGACGGGAGTGTTGGAGAAGAAAGATGTACTTGATATTATGTTTCAGGTCAGAGGGGGTAAATGAGGCTTTGGCACCAGACTCGCCGAGGGTTATCTGGGTTGGCTTGACACTCATAAAACTATAGCTCTCACCTGATAGTGCTTTACAGTGTGTGCTTCGGGGGGGTTTCCGTGGTGGTCTCTTTCTCTCACTCATTCTGTCTACACACACATACACACACACACACACACACACTGAGTGGAATTCCTTCCAGTCTGCTGAAACGCTTCACTATCTGTGGAGGAACGCTATGGAAACATTGGGCTTGGCTTTTCTAACCTCCTGTGACTAGAGCTTTGAGACTTCCAGCCAAACCATGTTAAATTTATTTGATGGCTCTGTCTTGACAATTTCAACTTGAAAATACCAATTTATATACATATATATCTAAAACATTAGACCGCTTTCTCCTTGCCAAACCCAAAAGTTGGTTTTGTGTGTCTGGGAAATCAAGTTAAGCCAGCGATTTATACTGTAGATATGTCACCTTACATAGGCTGTAACATGATTTGATGGGGGGGGTTTTGTCAAAGAAATTTGTTTAGCTTTTTTTTTTTTTAGCTGTTAATATGCTAAAAAATATATTAAAACCTTTTTATAAAATATATATATATATATATTTTACTCAGAGACCTTCGTCATTTTCCCAAAGCTTTTTCAATTAGCTGTGCTTAGTTGTACATAAGCTAAAAACAATGTTATAATATTAGTTTAATATTAGTATAATATTAGTTTTTTCTTGTTTCGTTATTAAAAATGTTATTGAATAAATTGTTTTGCTCAAAAACATTCTTTTTAATAAATTTTAATCAGTTAAATAATTCAATTATTTTAATTACATTTTTAATTTAGCTGAGTTTAGCTGTCTATACAGTGGTGGGGTGGGGGGATTATTTGATCCCCTGCTGATTTTGTACCTTTGCCAACTGACAAAGCATTGCATTTTAATGAGTGAAATAAGTATTTGATCCCCAATCAATTAGCAAGATTTCTAGCTCCTCAGGAGCTGAGATTAGGAGCACTCTCTTAAATCTCAGCTTGTTACCTGTATAAAAGACACCTGTCCACAGAAGCAATCAATCAATCAGATTCCAAACTCTCCACCATGACCAAGACCAAAGAGCTGTTCAAGGATGTCAGGGACAAGATTGTAGACCTACACAAGACTGGAACGGGCTACAAGACCATCGCCAAGCAGCTTGGTGAGAAGATGACAACAGTTGGTGCGATTATTCGTAAATGGAAGAAACACAAAATAACTGTCAGTCTCGCTCGGACTGAGGCTCCATGCAAGATCTCACCTCGTAGAGTTTCAATGATCATGAGAACGGTGAGGAATCAGCCCAGAACTACACAGGAGGATCTTGTCAATGATCTCAAGGCAGCTGGGACCATAGTCACCAAGAAAACAATTGGTAACACACTACACCGTGAAAGACTGAAATCCTGCAGCGCACGCAAGGTCCCACTGCTCAAGAAAGCACATGTACAGCCCGTCTGAAGTTTGCCAATGATTCAGAGGAGAACTGGGTGAAAGTGTTGTGGTCAGATGAGACCAAAATCCAGCTCTTTGGCATCAACTCAACTCGCCGTGCTTGGAGCAGGAGGAATGCTGCCTATGACCCCAAGAACACCATCCCCACCATCAAACATGGAGGTGGAAACATTATGCTTTAGGGGTGTTTTTCTGCTAACAGGACAGGACAACTGCACTGCATCAAAGAGACGATGGACAGGGCCATGTACTGTCAGGGCATTGAAGTCAGCCAGGGCATTGAAATGGGTCGTGGATGGGTATTCCAGCATGACAATGAACCAAAACACACGGCCAAGGCTACAAGAAGAAGCACATTAAGGTCCTGGAGTGGCCTAGCCAGTCTGCAGACCTTAATCCCATAGAAAATTTGTGGAGGGAGCTAAAGGTTCGAGTTGCCAAACTTCAGCCTCGAAACCTTAATGACTTGGAGAGGATCTGCAAAGAGGAGTGGGACAAAATCCCTCCTTAGATGTGTGCAAATCTGGTGGCCAACTACAAGAAACATCTGATCTCTGTGATTGCCAGCAAGGGTTTTGCTACCAAGTACTAAGTCATGTTTTGCAAAGGGATCAAATGCTTATTTCACTCATTAAAATGCAAATCAATTTATAACTTTTTTTTAAATGCGTTTTTCTGGATTTTTTTTGTTGTTGTTGTTATTCTGTCTCTCACTGTTAAAATAAACTTACCATTAAAATTATAGACTGATCATTTCTTTGTCAGCGGGCAGACGGACAAAATCAGCAGGGGATCAGATATTTTTTCCCCCCACTGTAAGCTGAAAATGTCTCATCCTTAACTCATCCTTTTTTTTACCTGTTATTTATTTATTTATTAAAGTAGCTGAGCTTAGTGGATCAAAAAAGTTAATCAAAGTCCCAAGACAAGAACACATTTTGTATTTTATGTTTTAGGACAACTTTGATGAAAGGTTTTGATCCACTTCAAATGTTGACTAGTGTAATCTAAAACAATGTTACAACATTAAATAATTTTTTTCTTATATTATTATTAAAATATGATTGAATAAATTATTTTTCTCAGAAACATTCATTTTAATAAGTTAAATAGTTTAATTATTTTAATTTAATATTTGCAATTCTTAATTAGCTAAACTTAGCTGCCCATAAGCTGAAAATTTATTTTTATATTAATTTATATTAATTTATTATGAAAAATATAGACTTTCACTGAATAAATTCAAATGTTTTGCTCAGAATGTTTAAAAAAAAATTTTTTTTTGCTTTTTTTTAAAATATATTTTTAAAGTAGCTGAGCTTAGATGTCCATAATCTAAAACATGTTATTGTTTTACCTTTATTTTATTATTTAAAAAAAAAAAGTGTTGAACAAATAACATCCATTTTGCACCATATAAAAATATATATATTTTGATATTATTAAGTTTTATTATTTTTAATATTAAATAAATATTATTTTATTGATTTAATATTTTTACTCAAGTTTCTATAGGGCACCAAATGCAGTTTATTTATTTATTTATTTATTATTTTCATGAGAATGGGTTATCCTACCCATGATGCTCTGGTGCCAAAAAGGAGCTGCCAGTTGGATTATCAAGAATCATAGTTTATGAGGGAATGCGTTACTGACTTGCTTGTAACAAATTGGATGGAGGTAGAGACCACCACATTCATTTATTTTCAGATTTTCACATTTCAATAAAATGGCAAGCCATTTGCTCCATCCATCACTTTGCTCCCAGTGGAGCCATCAGATTCACCCGTTGTGTTGGCTCACTGGCAGTTTTGAATGTCGATGAGCATTATTTCTCCATGCTCTCGTTGTTTTTGATTGCTTTCTCCCATGTGTTGCATTAACCAGCTATTATTAAATATTACCCTTCATTTCCATCATCAGAGGGACACATAATATATGATTTATATAGAGACATATGGAAGATCAACCTAGTGGCTTTGTTAATTGCTTCTCGCCAAGTTTGCGTTCTTGGCACGAGGACACACAGACTTCTATGCAATGGTCCGTGTTATCGGTGTCATAGACGTTGTGTGTTTACGGTCGAATTTCCATGTGGTCAGAACGGGTGATGTGAATGCATTCTTCTGGGGACCACATGGCGTTATTTTGTCACTGGGGAGATGAAGAGCATGCCAGGCCAGATCTTCTTTTCAGAACCCCTGCTGAGGGATCCAGGACTGTGGCTGGCCTGGCAAGAAAAGCCCATTCCTCACTTCCTGCACAGCCTTTTTTCTCTGCCCAAGTCCCTGCTCAGACTCGGCTCAGCAAATTATAGTTATTCAAGCTCTTATGAAATCCATCATTGCATTAGTGAGATACTTGATGATTTTTTTCATCATTGGTTTCTGTCGGCCACTTTCTTTTCTCTTTCTTCTTTCTCTCACACATTATAGAAACAAACATGTCTTTGGTCTGTGAATGTTTGCAGCTGTGGTTGTATTGCTGTGTCAGTTTAAAAAGAGAAAAGAGCTCTATGACCTTGATGCCATCGAGGTTGGTTTGTACTTTTTCGATCCCTGGGGCCTGGAAATATTTTCAGTACTGCTTTCTCTTTGGTCCTGGAAAGAAAAATGAGGAAAACTCTGAGTTCATTTGCAACTATTGTACAAGGTGATTAGTTTAGAAGGTCACACTTTATATTGGCCTTAACTACTTTGTACTTGCATCAAAAAATCAGTACAATGTACTTATTGTGTTCATATTGTAATGCAAAACACTTGCTGCTATTGATACGGGATACGGGTAAGGTTAGGGACAGGTTTGGTGGTTTAAGGGTGGGTTAAGGTGTAAGGTATGAGTCAACAGCGCAATTCTAAATGTAATTACATTCAGGGATTTTTAAAATATAAGTACAATGTACATTTAATCATTTACATTTACTTACAAATGAGGACAGTGGAAGCAATCAAAATCAAAAGAACAATGATATGCCAGTGCTGTAACAAGTCTCAGCTTAACGCAGTACACATAGAAAGGTTTGTTTGTTTTTTTAAATTATATAATAAATAAAAAGAAAACAGATAAAATAGAAAAAGAATAGAGCAAGCTCATTAGTTTTTTTTAAAGAAAACAAGCAGTAAATGAATAGAGTGCAAGTCTAAAAGGGAGTTGTTGTTTTTTTTAAGAATAGAATTAGAATAGAGAGAGCTAGAGTTAGAGGGTCAAATAAAAATGGAAGAGATGTGTTTTTTAGCTGATTGTTGAAGATGGCTAAGGACTCAGCTGCTCGGATTGAGTTGGGCAGGTCATTCCACCAGGTGGGAACAGTTCATTTAAAAGTCTGTGAAAGTGATTTTGTGCCTCTTTGTAATGACACAATAAAGCGACATTCACTTGCAGAATGTAAGCTTCTAGAGGGCACATAAATCTGAAGTAATGAATTTAGGTAAAGGGGTGCAGAGCTAGCGGTGGTTTTGTAGGCAAACATGTAAAAAAATAAAAATAAAAAAAAATAGGTAAAAACATGTATGTACACATTAAGTGCATTGTATCAAATTATTAATTTAAATTTAAGTACATAGCATACACTGTAAAAAATGACCGTGATTTTAACGGAAAAAAACTGTGAAAATGCTACAGTAAAATCCTGTTAAATGGTTAACAGTAAGTTCCCCTAATATATATACGGTGAAAAACTGTAATAGACATTTCAGACAATTTTACGGTGAAATACTGTTTTTGGAAGTAAAAAAATAATGTAAAATTGACGTTCCCAGAATTCCCTGCTTTGCATTTCAAATTGGATGTTTTTTCTTTGAAATAACTGTTTCTTCTTGTTTTTTTTTCTTATCAGTTATGTTTATTAGGGTTGTATGTTACATCTAATGTTGTTAAATTAATGTTTATTGCATATTTGAGTTTAATGAGTGTCACCATGATGGTGTTTAGTGTTTGTGTGAATGACACTGTGCACCTTCTATATATGTTATTATTTAAAAGCTGCTTGTGATGGGCTTTGGTTCATCATGTGACTCTCATCACCACCGGCATTTGGTGGTTATCAGTGCATTACAAAGGTACAAAACAGATTTCAGTACTTCATTAGGTTGGTATATTAACGTTATATCAGTTAATGAAATTATGGTATTTAACTGTAAATTTACCGTAAAAACCTAAACTGTTGCTACCGTATTTTTTACGGTGGAATTCTGGCAACCACAGTTGCTGTTTTTTTTTACCGTAAATTTTACGGAATTTCTTTTACAGTAAGACCACGTATTATAAAGTGGGACCATTTAGAATATCTTAATCTTGTTACTAAGCGCTCAAGGTTTGACTGGTTGACTGGTCCTGCTCATGAAATAATATTATTACATAATTAGTAGTATATGATTTTGGTGGGCTCTTTAAAGTGTGAAATTTGTTTATATATTTTTATAATATAAAATATTTTTAGTGTTAAAAAAATATATTTTTTAATATTATTTAATATATTATGTAACTTATTTAATATTTTAAATAAAAAATATATTGTTTTATTTCATATTGTTCATATAAAATATTTGTATATTGAAGTGTGAAATATATATGTAATTATTTTATTTAATATTAAAATACTTTATATAATTAATACAAAATTATTTATTTAAATATAAAAACTATTGATTATTTTACTTTTATATGGTTAATATCAAATATTTTTTATTGAAGTGTGCAATCAAGAAAAGATGTTTACTTGTTAAAATATTTGTAATAGTACAAAATACTGTTACAAAATACATATCCACTATTAAAATATATTAAAAAACATTTACTGTAACATGTTTACTGTATTTTCTCATTTATTTTCTAATCTTAATACATTTTCTATGTGAGAAGAAAAATACACGCAAAAATAAATAGTTTCCTCTATTAAAAATACAATAGTGCCTTCATATTTAAATTGTTTAAAGCTTTTCTCAGTGTAGTTTTTCAGGATGTTATTCAGCCTGTCCATCTGTCTTTGTTCAGTAATGTTCTTATTTGTGCTTATTATTCATACCTTGCAGTGGATATGACCTTTTAATCCAAAGTCAAGATATGAAATAGGATATCTTGTGCTCTTGAAGATAATTATCATGTGAGGACTGAAGCCTCTCGCTATGCGACCTGACTTTGAAATAGCTTCTTCTGCAGTGATATCCGATATATATTAGGACACACACACAAGAAAAAGCTAACATGTTATGAACAAATACCTTCATTATAAGGGATTTTCAGTATTTTTGCAGATGAAAGTAGCCAGTGTTGCCATCTTTGTTGATAATGACAACAATAACCAAAGGGAAATGAAGCTCTCATCTCCAGCTTCATGGCAAGGTTTGGACATACACACAAATACACACACTTTCATAGTGTGTCAAGTTTCTCCGTAAAAGTGGTAATAACAGTAAGCTTAATGGTGTAATGGGGCTATTCCAGACTTAAGGGAAATGGGATATGAGAGATCCACTTTCAAAGGCTCCTTATGCACCGTCCTTCTGCTTATATTCATATTGACTGTGTGTTTTCATAATGACCAGACAGCTTTAATAATAATGCAAAGTTTTGTGTGACGTTTTGATCAGTCCTAGTGGCCGTCACCTGAATCTTCTGAATTAAATAGAGATTTTCACCAGTTTTGCAACTGTATATACTACCTATGAAATTGTATGTGTGTTAAAAAAGCTATACAGGGTGCAGCTTCAGAAGAAAGACAGCAGACTATGTAGACAGGAAACAGCGGGCAGTTCACTGGGTTTTGGAGCTTTAATAATATTATGCTGTTATAATCAGAACATTCTAAATGAGAATATTTTGGCCCAAAAAACCTTGAGCCACAGCTGGACCGAATACAAATTCTTTCAGCAAATGGTCTTGTCTAAAGCCATTACTGCTGTCTGTAACTGACAGGTCAAGTCTTCTTCAATCTATCACTCATCTTTCCCATAAACAGATTCCTGAAGGCTGTCAGAAAGAATTTGAATAGTTAAACCAAATAGTTTGTTGACTCACTCACAACAGTCTGATTAACTACAGCAAATACAGAGGAAGAGCCAGAAATATGATTAAAGCCTTCAGTGCGACATAAAATGTATGTATGTGCATGTATGTGCAGAAGGTCATTCGCTGGGCTTGATTTCCATCAGTCATTTTAGTCTATTCACCTTTTCTTAAACTGTCACAGATGTGTGTGAGCAGAGGAAATGCATTGCAGACACTGTAAATAGCTCATGTTTCATACAGATATAGGTTAAAGGGTCAAAGGTAAAGGTTGTGAAAGGCTTTCATGCTGTGTAGATTTATCCTTGCTGTTGTTTACACAATCTCAGCTCCTGATCTCTGGTTTCTGGCTTTTTAAGTCTCGTCACCTCAGTCCAAGAACCCTTCACCATGGCTTGGAAGAGACTCAAATTGTTTTTATTAAACATGGTCACAGAAAAAAAAAAAAAAAATCTCACACACATAGGCCTACACACACACAGACAGACACACACACAATCTTAATTTGTTTAGTCTTGTTTTCCAGTAAAATAAGATAATTGTAATTAATAATAATGATTAATTATACATTATTATACAGCAAAAGCAGTAAAATTCTGAAATATTTTTACTATTTAAAATAACTTTTTTTTTTACTTTTTTCTATTTCTATTTTTTTTTCTGTTTTTCTACTTTTTGAACCTTTTTTTATTTGAATATATTTTAAAATGTAATTTATTCCTGTGATTTCAAAGCTGAATTTTCAGCATCATTACTCCAGTCTTCAGTGTCACGTGATCCTTCAGAAATCATTCTAATATACTGATTTGCTGCTCAAAAAACATTTATTATAATTAAACTGAAAACAGCTGAGTATAATTTTTTCAGGTTTCTTTGAATAGAAAGTTCAGAAGAACAACATTTATCTGAAATAGAACTCTTTTGTAACATTATAAATGTATTATCACTTTTGATCAACTTAAAGCATCCTTGCTAAATAAAATTACTAATTTCTATAATTTTGCCCCCCCCCCCCATTTTTTTTTTTTTAATTAAATGCTGATCTTTTTCTTTTCTATTTTTCATTCTATTCATCAAAGAATCCTGAAAAAATACTCAGCTGTTTTAAATATTGATGATAATAATAATAAAAAATGTTTCTTGAACAGCAAATCAGCATATTAGAATGATTTGTGAAGGATCATGCTCACACTGAAGACTGGAATAATGACTTCTGAAAATATTGTTTTTGATCACAGGAATAAATTACATTTTAAAATATATTCAAATAGAAAGCAGTTATTTTAAATAGTAAAAATGTTTCACAATATCACTGCTTTTGCTGTATTTTGGGTGAAATATATGCCAGCTTGTTGAGCAGAAGAGAATTCTTTAAAAAAACATGAAAAATCTTACTGTTCAAAAACTTTTGACTGATAGTGTATATATATTATACACATATATACACACACACACACACACACACATATATATATGAAAGACAGTTCACTACATAGCAGTTGTGTTATGTACATGATGTAATGTGATGGCATAAGTACTTAAATGTATTAGAATATTTTTAAATACTGTAATGAAAAACAGTAAAGAGTGTTTTTTTTGTTTTTTTTCTCATAGGACAGGCCATTGGGGGCAGCAGTGGGATCCGCTTTCATCACTCTGGATGAAGAAACATGGTAAATCTCTGAAGAGACTGTCAGGTTACACATTCACCCGAACAGTAGCGCACATCTGTCTGTGGAGTGTGAGTCGAATAATTATTTACAACATCCCAGGTGGTCTCTCAGTGAACTGAGCCCCATCAGAAACTGTGAGTTGTGACTAGGTCACCGCAAAGTGCTTCCACCTTTCCACTTTAGATTGAACAATGGGCACCCCATCTAACTGAATTCAGAATGCTGTCTGTCTTTTCCTTCTGTGTGAAAGAAGCTTCCCTCATTCGCCTCCACACCTGCCTTTTTTGTTCTGTTTTCCAGGAGCTGTATGAAATTAAATAGACAGATAGGGCAATAAATGGATGGGTCCCGTTCGGCCATGGCCTGGTCTGCGTTAAGATGCAGCGTGGTCTTAGAGATCCGCTCCACGTTGCCATCCCTCTAGATTCGGGAACCCCGCTGGCACGAACATGTGCTAAATCCAAACCGTTCCTTTTTCTGCACAGCGTCAGGACTCATTTTAGAAGAAGCTGGATAAATGTGCTCTTAAATCCCGGTAGGGGGGAATTGTATTTTATTTACTGTGTGTACTCTGTGGAGCACGACCCGCCACTCGGGCGTCTACGTTGTGATTGATGGACTTAATCAAACCCTCCCATGGCTGATGTCTTTAATATTGTACGCTTCTCAAACTCACTTCAAAGCCTCGCTCCGCAGAGCCTTGAATACGGACGTTGTAATATTTCATTTGTGATAGATGTCCATGAGCTACCTGATGGATTCCAACCTGAGGCATAAATTTCCTTCCTTCTTGATCTCCTTTGGGGATCTTGAGAGATATTGGCCTTCTTTGGTGCAGATATGTTACAATGTTTGAACATTTTTCAACCTATACAATACCAGTCAAAAGTTTTTTTGAGAAATCTCATATGTTCAAATCCAAGTCTGCATTTATTTGATCATTTTTTTGAAAATACAGTAAAAACAGTAATATTGTGAAATGTTATTACAATTTAAATGAACCCTTTTTTATTATTTTATTTTTAGATTTTAAAATGTAATTTATTCCTGTGATTGCAAATTTTCAGCATCATTAGTGTCACGTGATCCTTCAAAAATCATTCTAATATGTTGATTTGGTGCTCAAGTTACATTTATTATTATTATCAGTGATTTTTTGGGGGGAAACCGTAATGCACTATTATTCAAATGTTTGGCGTAAGTGAGATTTTAAATAATAATAATAATACATTTTCAGCAAGGACGGATTAAATTGATCAAAACCAAAAAATATTATAAAATAATAAATCTAAAGTAATATTATATAAGCAGCAAAAAGCGTTCAACATTGATAATAATAATAATAGTAACTATTATTAATAATTGAGTGTCAGCAACAATTCATAATAGTTGAAAAATCAGCATTCAATAGGAATAA
Source organism: Acrossocheilus fasciatus (assembly GCA_036784905.1). Taxonomy (NCBI): domain Eukaryota; kingdom Metazoa; phylum Chordata; class Actinopteri; order Cypriniformes; family Cyprinidae; genus Acrossocheilus; species Acrossocheilus fasciatus. Next base: position 17,830,881 of record CM071947.1, on the reverse strand, counting down.
AAAAATACTTTGTATTACAGTAAAATACTGTAAGTCAAAGTAATCTATTCAATCAAATCAGTGCAGCCTTGGTGAGCATAAAATATCACCAGTAGTGAATTGCCCCCCCCCCCAACACACAGTACTGCTGGCATAAAATTTCAATAATTTAATTTCATTCATTTTATTTTATTTTTTTTTTGTATTTTTATTGTATTGCATGTATATTTGTTAGTCTTCAAACATATTTATGAGATCTTTTTCATTTTGTTATTTTCCAGATTCTACTGCTGATCAGATTATGGAAGCATAATCTTGACAAATAGTTTGGAGATTTCTGTGTTTTGGCAGTCAAGCAGAGTTATACATATCTGACTAGCTGCGGAAGGCATCACCAAAATATGAGTGAACTCAAATTTCGACTCCATCTGGCCACGAGGATGTGTAGTATTACACATTATTAGTGAATATATTTTCTGTCATGAGCAAAAGTTCCTGCAGAGCATCATAACTACTCATACAAATCAGATAAAGCTAATGTAATCCAGTCCGATGGTCTTTGTAGGAGCCGTTCTTTATGATCTGCATGCTTAAAAGTGACTTGTTGTGATCTTTAGCGTCTTTTTATTTGCAGCCTGGAATGAATTAATTACAGAGGCTTTCAGTTCATAAACTCCAACGATTTATGCATCTCAAAACATTTCTCATTTCGTCCTCTTTTTGATGTCTTTTTGATATTTATATCTCCGTCCTCCCTTTGTCATGAGATTTTTTATGAATAATATTATATATTTATATATTATATATTTACTCTAGCAGCTAAACCCTATGCAGAATATATAGATTTTTCACATCGTTGGAAGATAAAGACTTTTCCCTTTCAAAACAAATCCAAGCCATAAAACAGAAACATAAAAAACCACATGGGACGTAAAATAAAGGATCGGGCCTGTCATTTTCTGATACAAATCACGCCAGCACATTGCACTGCTTTCAGTAAGGCGATATTTTGATTGACTGTTTGTGTAATATACATTTGAACGTGAACTGAGATGTGACTAATTGTGTTCTGTGTTTTGTTGGAAGAGGTTCACTGTCTGCCGCGGAGAGACGGATGTGGGATGTGATTCTGGGATGCTGGCTTCGGGAGGTGTGCGGATTCCTGTGGAAACTATTGGGATGAGATCAGAGGCCAGGCAGGATTGGGCTAAAAGAGACGAATGGGATATCGTCTGATATGTCGGTAAAAGGCGCCAGATTGAGAGGTTTGATTCACCTTTTATCGCCTGAGCATCGCCCTTGGCCTGATTTATCCACCTATCCTTGTTAGTTTTAGAGGCTTGAACTTCGACTCTCCTCGTCCCATCTCGGATACAATATTATTGGAATCACATGTGAGCGTTTTTATAGCCCTGTACGTTTAGCATGGCTATTTTATTAAAGAGTTAGTTCACCCAAAAAAGAAAATTCTGTCATTAATCACTCACCCTCATATCGTTCCAAACCTTTGTTCATCTACGAAACACAAATTAAGATATTTTTGATCAAATCTGAGAGCTCTCTGACCCTCCGTAGACAGCAATGCTAGCGCAATGTTCCCAGGTCCAGAAACGTAGCAATCGGTACGTCGGTAAAATAGTCATGTGACATCAGTGGTTCAACCATAATTTTACGACGCTACGAGAATACTTTTTGTGCGCAAAGAAAACAATACTAACATAATTTATTCAACAGTTCATTGTTTATGTTCAGTAGACTGTGCGCGCATGCTGAACGTAAACAACGCTGATTACGTTGATTATGTTCTGGGGTACTCTCCAAAATGGCGGAAGACGGTAGAAGAATTGAGTAAATTATGTGATTGTTGTTTTCTTTGCGCACAAAAATTGTTCTCGTAGCTTCGTAAAATTACGGTTGAACCCCTGATGTCACATGACTATTTTACCCATGTCCTTGCTATGTTTCTGGACCTTGACCTGGCATTGCTGTCTACGGAGGGTCAGAGAGCGCTCAGATTTGATCAAAAATATCTTAATTTGTGTTCCGAAGATGAAGAAGGTCTTATGGGTTTGGAGCGAGATGAGGGGGAGTAATTATTGACAGAATTTTTATTTTTGGGTGAACTATACCTTTAAGATATCCTCTAATATAGTGGACTTGGTGGCTTGGTTCAGGGTGATTTCGGAGGGACTTTAAACTCGTTTAGATCCGTCTAGCCACAACATCCATCTGTCTCCCTTATCGTTGCATCTCTGACCCCAAAGGCCATCGAGCGAAGCGTCTGGAACGCTGTAGGGCATGGCTTTTCGTAATAGCATGTAATTTTGCAGCTAAGTGTGGGCGCTTTCACGCTTCTAAAGGAGTTCCATATCCTGTCCGGAGATTATCATGCTTAACGTGGAATTTCTGCACACTGTTTCCATTCAGTTTGTGTGGAAAGTCGGATATATGACCCCAGAAATGTCCCTTCGCTGCTTCTTTTGTGACTGTTTATATGTAGATGAGTTGTTGAGTACCAAAACTGATCCATCTCAGGGGGGCGTTCATTTTAGACGCTGCTACCCTGCAGCCAAGGAAAGAAGAAACAGCCTTACGACAATCAAAACTCCCCTAGAATGACCTAAAAATAACATCTGATACTCAGCTGAATCAGAGCGAACGCTATTTCGGGAAAGGTGGGAATTCCGTGTACATCCTTACTGTGATCTCTGTCCTTTTGTTTGGCACGTAAATACATGTGTAACACCCAATGAGCACTTGAAGTGTACTATCAAAGAGAAACCTTAGACTAGCATAGCCCTCGGAGTCACTCTTGTTCTCAATGACATGTTGGATAATGTGGTTTACGTTTGCTATCGAAAAAGCAGCTCGTGTGAAAGCGATGCCATCATATCTGTTTAACTCTGCCTGTCAGGGTGTTTGGAGTTAGAGCTGTAAACCTTATCAGGGCGCAGCAGGTGAAGGGGTGCCGTCGCTGTCGGTGAGCGGATGTGAAAATGATCCCGTGTGATTTTGGGCCATCGTTCAGTGGGAAGGAAATGTGTTTCAATTTAAACCTGAGCAGAAATCACATTGATCCCACAATACCTTGCACACACTGAGATATTGTCATGACATCAGACATAAATAAAAACATTGGAGACCGTAAATCTGTGACATAAAAAAAAAAATGTCCTAGCAGTCTTGTGCCAAATGGTGGGGTGGGGGGGTATGTATTATAAATAAGTGTGTGTAGAATATATAATATAATATAATATAATATAATATAATATAATATAATATAATATAATATAATATAATATAATATAATATAATATAATATAATATAATATAATATAATATAATATAATATAATACTCTATTTTATTTATTATTTAAAAGTAATTATTTTATTAATTGTGAATAATTGTATGTATAATAATATAGTAATTTATATTTAAATTATTCATAATATGTATATTTATGTATGTATGTATATGTACAATATATTCTATTATAACAAAAAATATTTAAATATAATATTATTAATAATTACTAAATATTAGTAGTATATAGAAAATAATATTATAGTATCATAATATTTTGTATTTAAATTGTTCATGATTATTAACATAATATTATAATTTTGTTTATACAATATTATTCATAATGTCAAAATTAAACATTACTGTATTCACTTAATGAATAGTAAGTTTTATTAATTGTGAATAATCTGTATATGTTTGTGTGCCTATGAACAATATATATATATATATATATATATATATATATATGATTATGATATAACATAATAGATTAATCATCTAATTATTAATATAATAAATATCTAATAACATAATATATATTTAATATATATTAATAGTATATAATGCAATATATTAAATATATAATATTATTCATAATTTATCAAATAAATAATACTGTGTGTTATATTAATTAATAGTATTTGTTTTATTGATTAAATAAACTATTACATGTACGTATAATAGTATAATATGCTATGTTATATTAAAATTATTCACAGTAACACATATTCATAAGGAAAACATTAATTATGAATCATGTAATTTCTTAATGAATGTAAAATAAATGACTTTTAATTACATAAATTGGTGAATTATTCATTTATATTAAACAAATTTATTTTTTAAAAAATGTAATGTTCTGAAAAAAAGCATGTTTGACGTACATAGTGATATTTTTAGATTGTTCTGAAACTCACTACAGTGATATCATTGTATGAAGGTGACAATAGCGTCTTCCGCCCCATAACACACTCTGTCACGATATGAAGCTACACAAAGCTGATGATTCACCTGCAGGAACTATTGTAAGTGAACACTGACATCAGCTCTAGCGTGTGTGTGTGTGTGTGTGTGTGTGTTTGCTTGCTTGCATGTGTATATATATGAGTGTGTTTTTGTACATTTTGTGTTCGAGTGGATGGAGCGGAGGGGGCAGGTAAATGGAGACGACGGATATCCTCTGCACAGGAGCACTCGGTCCCGAGGGTGAAAAGAAGCCGGTTTTTGAGAGTGTGGTAATGACAGCTCGGAAGTGTCAAAAACGGCAGAGAGAGGGAGTGGGCTGGCTGTATTAAAGTTTGAGTGGAGGCTTGTCAACAAGGTGAACGCTTAGGAAATGAATGCTGTGAGCAGTGGCAGAGGATGCCAGCAGAAAGGAATTAAAAACACTCATGCATACGCATGTGGCCACACACAACCCTGTTTATGCCGTAACTGAGCTCCAAAACTTTAAATAACTCGCTATTTAATGTGTACCGCACACAAACCTCACTGACTCAATGTTTCAAATATTATTCCTTGTATAAATCAACTTAATGTGCTTCAGATTTCAGTCAGGTATTCATGACACTCCAAAAAGTGGCCACACACAAAAAATTTATATCATTCCATTAGAAAGCAAAAATATTGTTATAGCTATGCAGTTGCACACTTTAATTGTGTCCAAATACTTCTTCTTTTTTTTAAAATTATTGTTATTACTTTATTGTAATTGTAACATTGCAATAATTTTTACTTTTTATATGCACTACCATTCAGAAGTTTGATAATTTTATTTTATTAGTTTTGCAATAAAGACATTTGTAATGTTATAAAAGATTTTTTAAAAATTAAAAAAAAAAGAAAAGGATATTATTTTGAACTTTCTATTCATCAAAGAATATTAAAAAAAAAATGCATCAAGCTTACCTACAAAAATTAGTGCTGTCAAATCGATTAATCGCAATTATGTGGGTGGATATATAAGTGGATATTATATATTAGTAATTTATATTATACATAAATACAAATATATATATATTACATATATTTCTTTAATATATACATGTATGTGTGTGCATTTATATATAAATATCCACAGCACACACACATATTATGTAAAAACAAACTTTTATTTTGGATGCGATTTATTACGAATAATCGATTTGACAGCACTAACAAAAATATATTAAGCAGTGCAACTGCTTTCTGCATTGCTGATAATAAGAAATATTTATTAATCATCAAATCAGCATTTTAGAATGATTTCTGAGGATCGTATGATATGACACTGAAGACTTATGTTATGATGAGTCGTCTATGCTTTGTAGTCACAGGAATAAATTAAACATAATACCAGATATTTCACAATGTTACTGTATTTTGATTAAACAAATGTAGCCTTAATGAGACTTCTTTCAAAAACACTAAAAAGTCTTACTGGTTTTGGTTTTCGTGGTTTAGCTCCTTTTAAGTTACAAACCCACAATCATGGAGGTGTCATTTTTCATTTTTCATGTTTCAGCTTCATGGAAGTTATTGTTCACCTGGAGTATAGTTTCCTATCTAACAGCGGCAGAGCAGAAGGAACATTATTCTCTTGCAATTCAACAGGTTTATGACAAAGTGTCTGTTCTGTTCTGGTGAAGACCTGATGTCATCCTGGGAACGTTTGGAGAGGAAGGGGGCCTCGCTTGCTCCCTCTGTCTGAATGCAGGTTTATGGCAGAGAGGAGATGAATTGTTGTGTTGCTAAGGCCGTCGCTATGGGACCTGTTGCTCATTTTGATTTAATCGCCTCACTCAGACTGAATACTCTCAGATGGCTGAAGCAGAAGTGCGGTTTCCTAATCAGTTCTGTACTAATAATGTTGCTGATGGAGAGCAATGGGAATCGCATTTTAAAATTGATTTGATTCTGCTTAGGAAGAGTTTTCTGCCTCGTTTACGAGAAAATGATTTCTCTTTTTAGAAGTGTTGTCATTAAAGCCGTACAATCTGTCAAAATGCACAAAACGTCAAGATATTGTGGGTATGTGTGATGTACAGTACTTCTTTGAAACATTTTGGAGAGGTCATTTCTGTAAGGCTTTAAATATTCTGTCAGATCATGCATTTAAATGCTAAGAAATACCACCTCAAGCTATAAATTAATAAAAATGTTATGGTATTCCGAACATGTGCAAGATGGCTTTCTGACATTAGTTTTCTGATTTGTTTTTTCCATAAATAGTTTATAAATAAATTGTAATAGTTTATGGTGTATTTTTGTTATAAATATATATATGACTTGCTAAAAAGACATTATTATTCACATATAAATTAGTGCTGTCAAATGATTAATCGCAATTAATGGCATCCTAAGTTTTTATTTACATAATATATGTGTGTGTACTGTGTATGTATATTATGTATATGTAAATACACACACAGTATATATTTTTGAAAATATTTACATGTATATATTTATATTCATATAATTTATATTTAAATATGTTTAATATACAAACATAACTTATATACATGCATGTGTGTGTATTTATGTATACATAATAAATATACACAGTACACATACATATATTATGTAAACATTTTTTTTATTTTGGATGCAGTTAATCATTTGACAGCACTAATATAAATATTTATAAAATAAATGTGTATTTGTGTGTATTAATCTTTTGATTCATTTTCAAAATTTTGAATTTAAGATATTTTATGTATATTTTAAATTACCGCTTTTATGTAAAATGCATGATAATCAAATGACTCAAAATTAGTGACCAAAATTCGTTTCTCTGAACAGCTTTTATCATTATGTACAGAAGCACGTATCTTTACATGTTGAGTAAATGTTTTGATGCCTGTCTGATTTTTATATGCAGAATAAATATGATAATATTATTTAAAATGAGTGGAATATTGTGTGTCTTAGCCCTCCCATGAAGTACAGTAACAGCCAACCACGCGTTGCGTGAGAAGGGACGGCATGAATGTGTGTGTGTGTGTGTGTGTGTGTGTGTGTGTGTGTGTGGGGTGAGAACTCCAAGTGCTGTATGATTAATTCCACTAGAGCAGGCTTTAATACAGGGGTGTGCATGTCTGTAACGTTCAAAGCTTTGGAGATCCCTGTCTGCTGCTTTCACAATAAATGCTACGAGTGTGAGAGAGCGTGCCAGTCATGCCCCACTGAATCATGGGTAGATGCTCACGGATTCCTTCTCTCTTGTTCTCTCATTACACTCTCTTCTTTTGAAGGTGACCATGTGGCCTAAGACAGATTTTAGCGTTTGTCCCAGGTGGAGAGCAGCTGTTGAGTGAGTCTCTCTACCTTCGTCCTCTATAAATAAAAACACTGTCATCTGCTCCAGAATCAGCGAATTAATGATCCCATGTGACGGTTGTGAAGTATTTGCCTAGTGAGGCTGCTTCTACCTCCCTGGTATTTCCTCTCCTGTAGTCATTGGTGTAGTTCTTTTATAAATGTTCCAAGCTGTCCCTAAACACGGAGCCCGCCGCCCTGTTCCAGCTCTCACTGACCTCTGCAGAGCCCTGTGATCGTGTCATACGTGTGCGATCGTAAGCGTGAGTGAGAGCAGGCATTCCGCAGAGGAGCTGATTATCCATCAAGGGCATTATCCATCAGTGCTTTAGGAAGGAAGCACACTGACAGGCCCATCTAGAAATGACATGCTAGATTACAACAACTGAGTCAACTAGAGGCCCAGCTGAGCTGATGGAGATGAAATTTTTTTTTTTTTTTTTTCATTTAGTTTTGCTTTTGTATTTTTGTTTGTTTATTTTGTTTTTTTCACTTTTTGCTATTATAAGCTCTTTAATGCCTCTGTTGGTTCAAATGAGTTTTAATTTAGGCCTACTATTCTTTAATATTTAAATTAAACAATATTTCACCCAAAAATGAGGTGAAATCATCAGTGAGGATACTGACCATTTTTATGATTCTTTTATGGTCTGATTTTATTTCATTCAGCTTTTTTGCCATTAAGATGTCTTTAATATTAATATATTCATATGTAATATGAATTATTTCAAATAAATTTGGTTACACTTTAGTTTAAGGACCAATTCTCACTATTAACTAATTGCTTATTAGCATACCTGTTATTAGCATATTGGCTGGTTATTAGTCGTTATAAAACACATATTCTGCATGACCATGTTCTGCATCTCTAATCATACCCAATAACTAAACTTAACAAATTAAATCCTTACTAATTAAATAAGCAGAAAATTAAGAGTTTATTGAGGCAGAAGTCATAGTTAATGATTTAATGGCAAAAATTGGACCTTAAAATAAAATATCACCATAAATTTTAAAGTAAATGCACCTTTTTTAAAATCAGCAAAATATTATTCTGTCATCAGTGACTCAGTATACCATGACCATTTTAATAAAACTTTTATGGTCCGATTTGTGGTTTTGTTTTTGTTGTTTGTTTTATTTTGTTCTAAAACAGTGGTGCCATTTCTTTTCTTCTTCTTTTTCAGCATTTTGCCATTACAAATAATCTATTTGATATTTTTGTTTGTTTAGTTAGTTTAAACTGCATTTTGAGCAAAACGCACCTTTTTAAATGAATAATTCACCATACTTCACCCCCAAAATTTTCTGTCATTAATTGACCATTTAATGATACTTTTCTGGTCCTTTTTAAAACTTGAAAATTCCATTGACATGACACGAGAGTGAGCAAACTAATTAAGATTCTGTTTTTCCCTTTAAATCTCCTGCTTCTCTAACTTTTCTTCTTATAAATAGACTATTTCACATAAATAGTATAAACAGTAATTTCACACGTCTCCTGCAGAACTTCCAAAGAGATCTCAAAGATGTCTGTGATCAGATTTGATTAAATAAAGTCTTAGTTTTCAATATACACTCATCAAATTCTTGCAATGTCTACATAGCAAATTGCTGTATTTTCTTACTTTATGCTAACAGTCGTCTCATTTTTATTTCTCCTTAAGAAACATTTAAGGCAACGTTCAAATTTCCTGCAATATATTTTTCTAATTTTAAGGAGGAGTAGACAGAGAGCATATAAAATGAGGAGAGGAGGGGGAACAAGACTGGGAAATGTTGCAAGTCCTATTCAAACTTGCATTCTCCACATGGACGCCACAACTCTGCTGTGATGTTTAAAAGCAAAAATTCACACCAAATTGAAAATTCTCTCACCGTTTACTCCACCTGTGTGACTTTTGAGATATACAAAGGTCACCAAAACCGGTATAACGAACATTGTCCAAATGATCAAATATTGCGTTCCACAGAAGCAAGCAAGCATACAGGTCTAGAACAACTTGATGGAAAATTTCACACATTTTTTTGGGTGAGCTATTCCTTTACTATGGACCGTGCTATATATAAAGCAAATGTACACCTTCCCTCAGAAAGTCAGTTCTGTAACACCTAAGTTTGGCTGCTACCTTTGCAACCTGAAAGGAGTCTGTTTGCAAACCCCTTGAGCAGAGCGTTGCAGACAACACGTTCTGGGTTTTACTGGAACACTGACTTCACAAGCTCAAATGAGGTTAGGGAAAAGCAATCCCTTAGAACCACCGTCGCGCTGCGATCCAAACCTCACTCCTCTTGTACTGCTGGTAAACACAAATAGCCTTGTGTTTTTATGTGCCAAGGGCGTTTGCTTGAATAGTTCGGCATACAAAATCCCAGCCAAAGGCCTGTGGGTGCGCCCCGCTCATAAACTCCGCTGTGTGTCCAGAGGTGTTTGCATGGTCAGGTAAGGAGTCAACGAGTGCTTGGAGACGCATGCTGACACGTTATGACCCCACAGCCTCTCACCACACACACACTGCATGTGTTAGTGACCTGTAACCACATGGGTCCGTATACCTCAAGGTCATGTTTACACGGTCCACGCTGGAGCCTGTAGCACAGGACAGACACTTATCAGAGAGGCCTGGCTGCTTCCCGGACAAACACGGCCAGCTGAGGAAAAGAGTGACGGCGGAATCCACGAGTGTGGGATTTTTAATATTTCCTCAGAGCAAACAGTACCGTCTTTGAACCCCAAGATTTCGTTCTCACCTCGAAACTGCGAAATTCAGGAGAGGCCTCTTGAGCGCAGTGAAGATTCGCTATTGGTTCCTGTCAGACTCAGGCTTGTGAGATGAGAAATGCTTGTCATTACCCAGAATAAACTTCCTCGGAGGATAAACACAATTGTCCTCAAGTGGAAACAATCTCAGCGTGGTATCATGGGAAAATAATACCAGCCAAAATGTTTCCAGCACCATCGAATTCTTCTTTTCACATGACATGAGAAAACCGCAAGACGACAGACAACGAGGCATAGGTAAAACTCTTCCGATTGCTTCAGAGGAGAGAGGGAGATGCTCGGTCGCTGGTTTAAATCATAGCTGGCGTTAACGGAATTCCTCGAGTCCCTCGTGGCAATTAAACTGAGGGAGAGTAATAACTCTTTGATCCCAAACTGTTGCCAGACACTTCTTCAACATGCCCTTGTTCATGAATCTCGCATTTTACCATGCGTCAGGGACGCGACAGTAAACCGATCCACCAAACTCAAGGTTCGGACTCGGCCAAGCGGTTTCAACTGCTACAGCACAACACGCTCTCGCCAGAGCCTTTGAGCTGCGATATCGGACTTGTGTTTTTAATCTCTAGTTTGCAGATTGTAAAATTGGACTATTTTATGTGTTGGAGTATAATGGAGGAAGTAATACACAGTTATGGTCATGGCAATGATCATCCAGGAAACCTGTTTCCTTCATAGCTGTCTCTTCACAGTCTGTACAAGTAACCTAATTTATCTCAGTTTTCATGTCTTTGAATCTAAACTGATATCAGATTTTTCTGTAGGTTGTTAGTTCAGTGTTAACACAAATGACAGATGCTGTGGCTGGGAGCTAACATACAAGATTTTATCCTGCTGTGAGGTTGCAATGCCAATTTTGAAATAAAATTGAAAAATGTTAGAATAAAAAATCATTTGAATTCTTTAATCAAAGTATATAGATGATTGTTGGTTTTGTGTTATTGTTAATTGTTTAGCAATATAATGGTTTTTAGTGCATAGAATTGTTTTCTGTTAGAATATATTTTAAAATGCCATCTATTTCTTATTTTCTTGGACACAAGAATAATTTCTTATTATCATTGATGTCAAAAACATTTTTTGTGGAAACTGTGATACATTGTTTAAGGATTCTTTGATTAATAGAAAGTTCAAAACAAATTGTAACAATGTCTTGACTATCACTGATCAATTAAACGGATAACACTTCACTTACAGCCTTTATGTATAATGCATTATACAATTAGTTTAATGCATTAATTATGCCTTGTAATGCACCTTATAATGCATTGTACAATCAGATGAATTACTGTAACCACAGTTCATACATTAAAACACTATGCATTTTAAATTTGGTTACAATTATTTACAACAAGATATAAAGTATTACAATGCACATTATGAATGATTATAATGCATTATACACTTTAATAACTGCATAATTCGTGAAGGCTTTAAGTAAATTGTTACCAATCTTCTTGAATAAATGTAATCTGTAGTACTGTATCCAAAAAAAATGAATAACACTAAAATAAATTAATTAAAAATTCAGATCTCTGCTTGGTATTGGAGGACACTGTGGGCAGTTTTGTTGGTAAAACTGATGACGATGTCCGACTTCAAAGCACATCTCTGGAAAGTCTGTTTTTCGGAGGTATGTGAAGGCACTGAGTGGTTTGCAAGGGTTTCTGGGTTTTTCTTCCAGAGGAAATGGCCATACTGTGCTGGGATGTGTCTTTCAGGTGGCTTATACGAGTGGCGGTGAGGCCTTCTCTATCTCTCCCAGGAGTATTTCTGCTTGCGAACCGAGAGGCCCCAACACAGAAAACATATTAGACAGGCAAGTCCCAAAAGTCACCGCCCCCCTTCTCTTCCTCTCTCTCTTTCATTCCTAGCCTCTTTTACACCGTCACTCTCTGTCTGTCTTCTCTCCTGCTATACTATATACAAGCTGTGATGTTATTGGGGCTGTTACCCGAGCCCCCCGACACACTCCTTTAAAAACACAAAAAGTGATAGAGATGCAGCACTTTTTGTCGTCACTTGCTCTTAACCGACTGTTTTCCACACTAATGCATCCCTGCTTTTAATATGAATTGTTAAAATGCCCTCTTTTTACTTTCCTCCAAATTTTTACATCCCTATTTTCCTCCTCTGCAGAAAGAGGTATCAGCTAACACCTGACATTGCCTTTGCAGAACCAGCTACAGGAAAGAGAGGAGGTCACACGCTCATCAGATTCTGACCTCGCAGAGACGCTGAGGCAATCCAGACCTGTTAGGGATGAAGGAGGAGAAAGTAATTTCCTTCTCTTACAGACCAAAAAAATTGACGTGATGCTTTCCGTCTGCACAGAAAAACAGTACATTTCAGTGTATTTATGTTATTCTTTGATTCCTTTAATTGTGTTGTTCATTTGACAAAATAATAATTGGATATGCATTCTCTGAACAAATTTATTTTCTCAGTTTTCTTCAAACTGACTTTAATCGAGATTTAGCTGCAGTCTTGTCTCAGCCAGTGTTATTTTAGTATAACTGAAATACTATCATTGTTTTTATTAATGGTTTGAATTATTTTGAATTATTTTTTTATTACTATAATTATTACAAATTTTATTTTTATAAGTAAATTTTATTTCAGTTTAGTTTGAATTATTTTAGTATATCAAGTTGATCTGAATGAAAATGAAAAATGTTTCTTTTTACATAAACATATATAAAAAAGAAATACTTTCTACATTTAAGCAAGGTTTATTTTGAGTTTAGATGTTTCTCTTCATCTGGATCCTACTACTAAATGTGAAAGTAAGTTAAATGTGAAAACAATACGTTCATTAAGTGACAAATCAATTTTAGCATGTATATAATTAAAACTTGTTGAATTTAAAATTGTAGTTTGAACACTGATGTTCAACTAATAAAAATTAGTATATCTGAAATAAATACATTTCACATAACCACTCACCGTAATTCAATTTAAAAAATTGTAAAATCATGTAATGAAATTAAACTATTCGGTCAATATCAGCCAATAAGACATGCCATGGTGTTTACAATAAAGTCATAGAACACACTAAATAAAGAAATAAAATTCATAATTATGTCTATGTTTTGTATGGATCTTATGGGTCAACATGGCTGGCGATCCACTCACTGGAGATTCTGAGAGGACGCAGGAGGGAGAGGGGCAGTTGGGGTTTAAATCATCCTGGAGGATCAGGTCAAGCCTCCCTGTTTCCCTCCCGCAGGCTCCAGAACTCTTGGAATGGGATGAATTAAGTCATTATTAATTACCCTACAAGAGCTCCATCCCAGCCATAAATAATATAGAAGAAACAGACCACCACCTACAGCACAGAAAGAGAGAAATATTTCGTGCAATAATCAAAATAACCAAACAGCTTCATGCTTTCATCATCCTGTTTAGTTTTCCATTTTTCCTTCATGTTTTTCCTTGAATAATATCACAGTTTTTTTAACCTAAAAAATAAACAGAATAAAGTGTAGTCCTTAGTTTAGTCAAAGATCGACGGAATCCAACAGAAAGTTTTCTCTTGTCCATTTTATACATACATCCATATACTTCAGCGTACTTAAATGCTGAAATCTATCAATAAATGCATTAATATTATGAAATTTGTCTATTGGCCGTGAAGCAACACTAGGTTTTGGAACAGAGCTTGTGTGTGCAAATAAACACGGACACGTTAACAAAGTTTTTCCTGCAATTTTCTGCGTCTGCTTTTGGCTCCTTCTAGCAAAACATGAGGTCGATTTATTTAAAACCATCCACCTCCATTTGAGTCTGTCATAAGGCTTGGCTCCGCGATCTTCTGCATTGGTTCCTGGGCAAACAAATAACATTCCTCATTTTTTTCAATCGAAGCCAGAGGTTGTTCCCTATTTAAATACCGACCTGTTTACCGAAGGCTGTTCGTTTCAATATCAATGAGAAGGCGAGAGCTGTAGAATCTAAACATTTATTCTGCGCCGAGGAAAAAACAGGTAGAGGTCAGGGGAGACAGTATTGCATGTATTGCCCAACATATCCGTGTGAACTCCAGAGGGACGGCTTTTCTCAGCAGTCCAGACAATCGACAAAAGGTGGAGTGCTTTCTGTGTGCGAGTGGGCCTGAACCACCTGCACAATGATGCCGCTGTGTGTCTATACTGGACGCATAAAAAGGATCTGGTCTCAAAGCTTTAGTTCTTATCTCTGTAAAACAGTAACTACACTGTGAGGTCAGAAGGGGACAAGCATCTCACATTCCCTCAGCTGTACACAGACAATGTAAAACTACCACGGCCTTTGCCTGATCTGGCAGATCCCAGGTCATTGTGTATTAAAGGGAGGTCTGGCAGTCCATCACAGCAGACGGCTCTTTAAAACATATAGCGTTACTGTCGTGTTACTGGGTGTGAGGTGCAGCCAATCTGAGGAGAGATATGAGGAACTGATGTCAGCAGCGTGATTGCTCTGAGGTTGGACGGCAGAAAAACAAGATGAGCACATGTTTGCGGTGCCATCTGTGTTAAATTACCATTGTCATGATGATTTCTAGTCGCTAATTGCTAATTGGCGTAAAACTTTAAATATTTTAGCTTGAGTTATTTAGTACAGAAAAAAGGGATATATATTTCTTGTTACACAAGTATTAAGTAACAAATGTGGAAAAAGTTGATGTTTAATTTTGCGTAAACATTTAAAGACTCCGAAATTAATATTTGAATTGTATTTATATTTCTTGTTTTTTTATTTGTGAAAGCTTACACAAAAAGAAATATTGTTTTCTTTTCATCTTTGATTTTTTGCATGCATATTTCTGATTTGGTAATGATTATACAAACTTAAATATTGACTTTTCATTAAACACTGATTTTTTTGGTTAGTTAATCAAATATTGTGAAATGTGAAAAAAACAACAACATCTAATTACATAGGCATGTCTACAATATGAATCAATAAAATAGCCACTTATAGTGAAGCACACCAAAAAGCATGCTGAAACAGATAAAAAGGCTTATTGAATTACATTGTAAAGATAGTTACAGTGACTGTAAAAAAAAAAGAAAAAAGAAGTGAATTGTATGGCGGTGACATTCAAATCAGTTGTTTTGCAAAACAGGTTTGCAAAAATTGACCATGCAGATAATTTTACTTTATAGCTGCTTTTCTAACAAAAGGCTTAACCTCAAATCATAATCATGTTTTGAAATATATGGAAAAATCTGTTCGTCATAAGCTTAATTCATTCCACAGATTTCCATAAAAACGAAATAAATGTTCAAAGAGTTCAACCACATAGTGAAAATGAAATGACGACAATACTGGGCAATTAGATAAAGGCAGAGCCATTTTTTATCAAATTCAAACCACTTGTGCCCAGTATGTTTGAGTCTTTGTTATTTGTGTTCACATGAACATTGTTTTGATGGCCTCTCTAACGGGGCAGTTTCCATTCCCGCCTGCTCTGTGAAAGCTTTCAGGGCTTATCAGGAAATTATGACATGTTTTTCAGACAGGAAGTACAGTAGCTCTAAATGCATTACTTCATAGTGAGTGACTTATTGGATGTTCAAGCCTGAGCTTTATGGTATCAACTTTATGATACACACCAATTTTCTGAATTGAAAGCTATCATTCTCATATGCTGTGACATTTCTGTGGTTTGATGAATATAAGCTTGCCAGGTTCCAAGACTTTTATTGTACAGGCTCTCCTGACTGATGGTTTTCTTGTCAGTAAGTGGTTTTTGAGTGATTAGGAACAAGCTGAGAGTGAGATTTGTGTCATATTGTAACATCAAG
Organism: Acrossocheilus fasciatus; assembly: GCA_036784905.1. Taxonomy (NCBI): domain Eukaryota; kingdom Metazoa; phylum Chordata; class Actinopteri; order Cypriniformes; family Cyprinidae; genus Acrossocheilus; species Acrossocheilus fasciatus. Next base: position 17,814,730 of record CM071947.1, on the reverse strand, counting down.
AACATTTAAAATAAAATACAGGAAAAATATGTGTGCGTGTGCAAATGGAGTCAGGAAGCAGGTCTTTCACTCTGGAGGTGTAGAATGCAAGCAGTCACAGTGAAAAGTGCTGCTGGAAGGTTTTCCATAAGAAGAGAAGTTTATAAGGGAAATGGGCAGGTTGGAGTAAGTCACAGGAATAATAAAATAATGTTTGAGTGTGTGTGTGTTCTGGTATAGCATGTTTCTGTGCATTGGATCATTGCTCCGGTGCAACAATTTCTGCCTGAACGTCCGTACCCAAAAAAAAAAAAAAAAAAAGAAGAAATTAAAAATAAATAAATAAAGAAGAATGACTGTGACAGATGCTATTTGATGTCAAATAAATAAAATAAAAAATGTCAATTAAAATACACAGCTTTTCTTTTGTCAGATTTTTCTTCTATTGGTTTTATACTGTGGCATGCTTGTATTGTTCCCGTGGGCCTTCATCCTTCAAGCGTTATCTGAATGGTTGCTTGCTCTTGCAGAAATCTCCAATACAGTTTAGAAATGAATTCAATAAACTTCTATAAAAATTCAAAACTGGCATGTTTGTGAAATTCGATGCCCCTATCTACACCATCAAAGAGCGCTATGGTTTCATAGCGGCACATTCTTGCTTTGGTGATTTATTTCAGCTCTCTGTGAATCATTAACAGGCTGAGGGAGAGGGAGCTGAAGGAGCTCGATGGTGAGGAAGATTTGTGTAAAGCTAAGTGAGAACAAAGAGGTTTCATCTTGAGGTCGAAGAAAAGCACGAATGCCCGCCTGTTTAGGGAAAAAAACAATCCGCAGAACACGGGACACGTGGGACGTTTCGTAATATACAGCCACAGTTTCTTCCTGGACAGCTTTTCTTTTGTTCCAGATTGATCTTGGAGTAAATTCAGTTTAGAAGGTGGGCAACAAATGTCTTATTTGGCTTTAATGGGAAACGTAAGTGTAAAATATGACCTTTTGAACTGGCGCTAAACAAAAAAGCATCTCAAGCTGTGATCTTTCTGCTCCTCTACTGTAAGAACCACCCAAATATGTTTCAAATGTTCCCAGTGAAATTCCCCGAAGTGCCGGCGTTTTGTTTAAAAGCAATCGCTTCTAAATGGCAATTGTAAGGCCACTTTGCCTCAATTGATCACTTACACATTGTGTTATGAATTGCAGGAAAGCACAAAACGCAGCCTAACAGCCTCAGGACTCTGCGTAATTCAATCCAATCTCCGGGCCTCCCTGACACACTCGCCTTGCCCCCCTCTTAGACTCCAGTCGGAGGAAACGGTCACACGTGAACCTCAGCAGCAAAGAGTGGCACTTGAGATTTAATCCACAGTAGCTGCTGTGTAGATTATGCTCATGGAGATAAGAACGACTCAACAGGTCTCTGCAGGCACCTGACCCGTCCCGTTCCTCTGCAATAAAACCAGGCTTAGGAGCCGAGCCCCAGGGGCTTCAAAGCTCCCATCAGCCCCAGGAGGCTGAGGGTCAGCAGTAGTTGGCGAGATGAAGTCCCTGGGTGGGAAGAGGCAACGATACCTCCCTCGCTGGGAAAGATGGAGGTGAAGCGAATCAATGCTGCTCTTCTAGACTGGCCACAGCGACAAAGGTACAAAGTAGAGTGAAGCTGTCTCAGGGGTCAGCGGTTGGGTCGTAGGGTTGCCTTGATGTCTGTGACCTTTGACCTGAAGCTCTCAGGGTGGGCAGGGTTGTGTTTCAGCTCCTGGGTGCATGTGTCCAAATTCTGACCTGAAAGAAAAGCCAGAGAATGGCAAAGAGGCTTGACTTGGGGCCTACGGTTCGAATGCTGAAGTTGACTAGACACTTCAGGGCCTTGGTAGAGCCATAACCACCTGCCCTGGATTACTGAAGCCATTCAGCACACTTAATGAGTTTCTGGAAAATGTAGAGCAGATGAATAGGACATGAAAAAAGCGTAGGCGGTGTGTTTTGAAAAATGGAGTGAGAATATTTGTTCTTGGAGCAAATAGAAACACACAAATCAGCGGCTCCTAGTTGGCTCTCAAAGCCTCTGAGAAATGACATCTGTGTTGTGGCCGTGACCTTAGCTGCTTTATTTTGCTACTTCTGTACATTTGCTCTCAGATCTGTCAGAGTTTGTGGAGACTCGTGTTACTGAAGCCTATACGGTACCAGGCGGAGCATAGGATGTACGTAAATATATATTCTAAAGACACGCAACCCCATATGGAGAAACAATATGAAAGGAATGTCTCTGTTTTATCCATTCACATAATCACTGGTTGGTATTAAAGTCTAAAGGAAAGTTTTCTATCATGTGTAGTTGTTTTCCCAGTAAAACAGGAAGTTTGTGTGGGAGATTTTTTTTTTAAGTCAGCAGGAAATAGAAAATCACCTATATCTAGTTTCTTATCTTATCGTGAACAATTCATCCATTTATGTTGTTTTTTAAAATTCAATCTTCCATGAAAAAAAATCATGGCCCTTTATTACAAGCAACTGCAAGCTCCATTCAAGTCTCCCTCCATCCAATCAACTCCGGAAGGGTAAAACCAAGTCATCATCCTATAATTTAGCTTTTTTCATAATCTGATGTTTTATTAAGATGTATGTCATGATACAGAAGAAAAGTCTATTTGCATGGTATAAATAGAGTTTGCATATAAATAGATTTTAAACATTCGGCGTATAAAATGGAAACTCTCCTCTAACAGTTTTTATTACTAACAGTTTTCTCTTTCTGTCATTCTAAAAGAAGCTCTCTCCCACAAACACCTTTTAAAACGAGCTCATTCTGAAAAACGGTTCCCCGTGAATTGCACTCGGTCAAACAAACGTCATACCGGTTAACAGTAAAATGATATCATTCAGGTTGTGGTTCCAAAGTTCCTTTCCAAACCTTGTGAAAAATCTGTACGGTTGCCATGTTATGCTGGGGAAAGCAGCATTTTTTTTCTTCTTCAGTGATTTACGGAGGATAATTTGTACCATATTATCAGGACCCATAGATTTGGTTGCAATGATACCTTATAGTGTCTTTGCAAAGTTTAGCTAACAGCTACAGCCCTACTATAACATTGGTTAAACAGAATTTTACTTTTCATAAAGAGAAGTATTACATAGTTTAGTATTTGGTTTAGGTTTGAGGTCTGACAGATGGTTGCACATGGTCTCAGGCCAACGCTGGTGTTGAACATGAAAGCAGTCGCCACTGGTGGACTCTGGTCATGCATTCTTTTATGAGGTGGTAGTTTGACTCATTATAGCCACACAAACAATAGCAGATGAAACCCTAATGTGCTTCAGTCTGCAGTGTAGTGAGACATGTTAATCTGACAGACATACACCAGACTCTCCACTGAGGCATTTTTCATCAGCATATGAGTTGTTTTGATTTATTTAAACTGAACTGAAAAATGGACATTTACAAGTTCAGAAAGTCTTTGTATTTGGTTTGTGTTTCTTTTGCTTGAGTGTTAGCAGCACTAGATCTGCATGAACTTTACAAGTATGTGTAAAACCTGATGATCATTTTTCCAGCATGATCTGAGAATGCTCAAAAGAGCATCTGAGATCCACATACTCAATGAAATTTTACAATAGTTCTTATTCATTTTTTCCATCATAACATTTGTTTGTCTTAAAGTCATCAAAATCCTAAAACTTTGTTTATTTCCAGGACTAAATTAAATTTCGAACCTCCGGCACAGATGTTTCCTTTGCCATTGTTTTTCAGTAGATCCAAAACCGATAAGAACTAATAAAGAGCATGAGAAATGTTAAATTAGGACTTTTTTTATTGTATAACGAACTACAGATATAAATAATCCCATCCAGGCACAGTTTACATAAATTCTTGATACGCAACAAATAATTGATCCTCAAGAAGCAAATAATTATCTCAAGAAAGAGTGCTGTGTACTCAATATGTCTAGAAGTTGGTGCATGACAAAACAAAAGGAAAGCATGTAAGCACAGGTGCTCCGCAGATCTACTTTTGTTTGTCCATGTTTATATACAGTTTTGGTAAAACATTTCTGCAAATCGTGGCTATCCTCTAAACTAATGGCCTCATTGCCTGTGGCATGATGGTCAAAATCTGGTTCAGAGAAACCAAACCAAAGGCTCCCACAGAAAGTGAGACAAAAGCAAACACATGCTGTTACTTTTAAGCGAAGACGTTGCAGTGGTGTGAAGGCGACAGGCTCGGTTCATGTTTATTTTGGCCACATTGGTCTGACCCTGCCCATGGCCTGCTGTGTGCCATGGACAGCTCCAATGCTTTACTTTGATCTGGTGCATGAGATATAGCTTATTACCTTCCAACCTGGAGACAATAATCCCCCATATGTCTCCCCCTACTGGGCTACATTGCAGGGCTTGACCTTTTGCTGTTATTCCCCAACTCACAGGACACCCATGATTCCAGTAACCTTTTTAGAGGACAACAGGATGTGTCCATTTCTCTCACATCCATCTATAGCAATAAAACTAATGCTGACAGTTCTACAGGGAGAGACTAATAAACTCTTTTGTTGCTGCTGTGACCGCTGTATAGCAAACTGTTTCTAAAGGGAATACAATACCCTTGTGCATGCTTGCTGGTTGCCCTTGTCTCATCACTGTGCAAGCTGTGTAAAGAATAGCTGTTCATACGCGAGCGTTACAGTATCAGTGGCGCATAATGCGATTAAAGGGATAGTCTAAACAAAAATGAATATCCACGATTTACTCACCCTTACGTCATTTCAAACCCTGTATGACTTTCTTTCTTCTGTAGAACAGAAAATATATTTTTTTTAGCAATATAATTTTTACAATAAATTTGGAGCTTTCAAGCTGCAAAACAGAAGCAAAAGCACTATAGAGCATCATTAAAAGTCGGTCCATTCAACTCATGCATTAAATTTCATACCTATGTGTGATGAAGAGACATTGAGTCAGGATCATTGAGTCAGGGAGTTGAACTTAAGAAACGGATCAGTGAACGAATCATTTAGACTGGTTTTATAAATTGAATAAACTGATTAATTGAAATGATCTGACCACAAGCAAACAAAAACACGATTCATTAACATAAACGTAATCACAATTTAACTATATCGACGAAACGCTTTATTAAAACGTTGTTTTCAGGATGTCTTGCATGGGATTTCGTAGTGCAGTCATCTTCAACTCACCTTTTTCGTTTCGCGCTCACTCAGGTTTGAACGACTTGATGGTGAGTACATATGACAGAATTGCATTTTTTGGTTAACTGTTCCTTTAATGTCGAAAACATCCCCCTAATTCAGACAGCTTGGGTCTGTAATGTAATAGTTTGTGACTTGGTGAGTTTCCTGTGAGGTTTGTAAAAGTACAAAATACAGACGCGATCCATTAGGTTCGAGAACAGAGGAGAACCCAAGGTTAGGTCGCAGGTCGCAGATGAAGGACGTCTGTTATGACTAGGAAAGCAACTCTCGTTGTCTCTGTCCATATCTCTATTTATCTTTGGCTTTTTCTGTGTAATGATGCCACATGGGGAACTCTAAATAATGAGAAGTGAGCACTAGAGCTGCATTGATTTCAGTTGCTACAGAAACAGATGGGTGTTTATGCATAGTTGTGCTTCCAATAGCCCGGTATGACCAGGAAAGAGAGAAATGGAGAGAGGGAGGGTGAATGAGTGTCCCTTGAGTTCTCATTCAAGAAGGTATGTCGGGCAGATGGTCGGGCTCTGTAAAGACAAACTCACCCTCCTCAGTCCTTCCCTTTGTGTCCATATGACCTTACTGTAAATAACACTTAAAAATCTCCATTACATGCTAATGATTAAACCAAGCTGTATTTGCAAACGAAAGATGCTAGAGATTTTCTCAGAACTATTTTCACTTTTCGGAGACATTTTTGCAATTTTTTTAAACCGCCGGTTCCCAAGGAGATTTGTAGTGTCTGTATGAAGTCCGTTCTGCTCAAGTTCATACAGGTGTCGTACAGGTGTTGTTCATTACATTAACTATGGACATGCTTCGCTAATGTTTGACAACCAGAAATCTGAATACTTTTGTCATATTTTGACTGTATATGTCTTTTTTATTTTTTTAAGAATTTTTTTGAAAGTGCTTGTGCTGTTTGGCATTTTGCCGTATAGTGCAATGGCATTCTTAAGTGTTGCATAATAGTCTAAATACTTTCGGAGATCACTGTATGAAAAATGGGACAGGAATGACCACACAAGTAATTAACTGAATGGGAATATGTGGTATATACACTTACTTGCACCTGCAAAAAAGATAAATAATTTGTGTATTTTTATGTATAATTTGGAGAGAGAGATGAAAGTAGATCTAACTAACCTCATTAAGGTGATGAAAGCTGTGTTTAATCAAAAGCTACATTTGTTTTGTAACAGTATAAAACACTTTCAAATGGAACCAAGTTGGAATCGTATATACGAACACCAGGGAGAGTGTGTTAGGACAATTATGCCAGATGACCTGGGTAAAGGAGTGTTTGAAGACAGGGTTAAAAGAGAGGAGAAAATGAGGGATGAGGGACGTGGAAGAGAATCCGAGGAACAATGAAGGAATGTAAATATTTGCGGTGTCTTTGTTTGCAGTTAAATCCACCTGTCAGAGCAGATGGATGACGTCGGACGAGGGTGTTTTCACTATGCGATTCAAATTAATTCTCTAAACAGGCCTTGTGACATGAAATGAATTTAATTGGCATGTAAATATTTAGAGGTTAATTGCAGATAGCTTTAAATATGTTTATACTGTTGCTACAGACTTTGTTGCTTTTCTGGTAAAACGCTTTATTGGAAAATTCATTAACAGAAAAATACAATATTATAGGCATTGGATGGTTTAATACAACAATACAGTTAATACAATAGATTTCTGGACATACACCATTGGATTTTCCATACTTGGAGTATCATGTAAATACTGTGGTGTATGAATAATAATAATAATAATTAATAATTTAATCTTAAACCAAACAGCTAGAGTCCTCTAAAAAAATAAATTAATTAATTTAGATTCTTTGGATGTAAAGTTTATGAAAAGTGAAAAAAAAAAAAAAAAAAAAAAAATTGGCTCTAAACATTCATGAACAAAATACAGAATTATTCAACCCCCAAAAGTCAAATGTAGAAAATGGTTTCGTTATAGCCTTCAATAAACGTTGCCTCTAAGTGCTTCCAAACTTCTGTCACCTCTCTTTTGGTATCTTAGCCTATCTTTGGTTTTCATGTTGCCGCTACTTTCTTCAAATTTCAGTAAATATTTTCAATGAGATTTAAATCTGTAGATCTGTAGAAATACTCTACGACTGATCCCTGAACCAAACTTAGATTTGGACGTGTACTTTGCGATGCCTTCGGAGCACCGACTGAAGCTTGATGATCATTGGAAGTCATCAAAATCTTTGCCAAAATGGCCTGATACTTCAAAGAAGCAGTGATTTTTTTCATATAATCAAGATTTTCACCTATGCACCTCCATAACAAGACTGGTCCACCTCCATGTTCGACCATGTTTTTGCAACAGACATACTGCTGACCTTTGGGTGCAAAAATGTTCCAGTTTGGTCTCATTACTCCATAAAACATTCTTCCAGAACTCCACGGGCCTATCCAGATTCATTATAGCATATTCTTGTCCAGAGCTCTTCTTATACTCTGCATTGAAATGTTTTTCCTCCTTTCATTAGGTCATCTTGCAAGGCTTTGGCTGTAAATTCAGGGTTTTTCTCAGTTGCCCTGATCAAATATTTTATATTGTGCTTTTTTCTTCAATGCCATCAAAGGTTTTCTGGTGCAGTATATTTTATGAAACTTATGAAAAAGACTGTCAGCTGTATCTCTGGGAACTTTCAGTGTCTTGGAAATCTTTATTTAGCTTCAGTCTTTCTGATGTAATAAAACTATTCACTGTATTCTCTTCTTTATAGCTTTTGTGAGCGCTCTTTTGACTCACCTGTATGGGCTAAATTAAAGTACACCAGCATGATTCTGTTTTGTTATCTAGTTTCTAATGGCTTAATTGTGTTTTAACACAATTTTGTACCTTACCCTATAAATAAGCGACTTAAAGACAGCAGTGTTGAATAGGGGTTGAATAATTATGGCATAAAAAATATGATATGCCAGTTAACTGTTATAGATGCAATTTTTCATAAAATTCTGGATCTAAACTGTGTGGTTGGCTGGGTTTCTCTGTATGTAACACTACCAGTTCTGCACATTTTGAGCCTTCACTCACATGAGGTGATTAAATAAAAGCCATTACATCATAACCTTTTAAAGATCATGAGCAACATAAAATCAGTCAAGTGTGTCCAAGCATTTGAGCGGTGGTGTATGTGCATTAGTATATGTGTGACTGCTCAAATGTGCATGGTGCCTGTGAGTGTGTTTGTGCATGGCTTTCCATCTCAGGGCCCCCTCGCAGAGTTCTGCTCCACATTAACCCAGCGATAAATCAGCTGTTACTCACTCCTGCTGTCTGGCTGCACACTGCACCCTGGGAGGGAGGGCAGAGGCAACGGATGTGGCATTGCTATGTCAGACATGATTACAATTCGGCTCACAAGTCAGATGGAAGTTTCTGCCCTCATATGAAGGTGTCTCATGGGTCTGAATACTGCATACTAGATTGTGCAAATCATAACAGTTCTCAGCTAGACTGTACAAATCAAGTTTGCAATTGTTTTTTTTTTTTAAGGATGATGTGTTCAGAAACTGCTAATTGGTGACATACAAAAATGTGAATATTAAAATACATGAATTTGTTCAACCGTAGCTCTTGACTACAGTGCTGCCGGGGAGGGATTTCTGAGCTGGATTTAAACAGACATTGTATCCTGTAGAGTTTAAGTGGAACATAGCAGTTAAACAGGCATGTAAAGCTATACAGACCCATGTTTACACACAGAATTAAACTGATTTGAACTTGGCTGTGTAGTTTTGGGACTTTGGCTTCCTGACTATTACAGCCACAAAAACCTGCATGTCATGTTTACCAAACTTTTCATCCATGGCGATGTATTAGTGAGTGACAATATCAAACTGAATTCAATGCTGCATAACGGCGATTATGCATGAACTAAATCTTTAAGGCACATATGAAACTGTATCATTGTTGTCAACCAGCAGTAAGAAAATGTGATTTTTTTTATTACTTTACTTTCTTAGTGTATAAAAGTGTAAAAAGGAAACAGCAGACTATCAATTATTGAAAATGTAAGTGGTTTTTACAAGTTATTACGGTTTATCAAGTTTTAGTCCCCACAGCTAGACATTCTTACTCTCATTTAGCGCTTGGCGAGTATTAATTTTGGACTTTGGGCAATAGTGAAAATGAATAAAAAGTATGCCAATAAAAAAAAAAATGATTCTTTGGTAAATCATTATGAAAATCATTCAAAGTAATTATGAAATTCAAGTCATAAAAACAGATTTTAAAAAATTATGAGATGCTAAGTGATAATTATGATATAAAAAGTAGGTCATAATTATCTCACAATTTCATCTTTTTAATAATAATTTTGAAGTTTTATTTTATTTTAACTTTTTATCTCATTTTTTGACAATTTTGACTTGTCATGACTTTTTGTGTTATCGTTTTTTCTCATATTTATGACCGTCGTAATTTGATGTTTTATCTCAGAATTATGACCTTTTATGTTACAATGTCAACTTTCTATATCTCATTTCATCCCATAAATTTTACTTTAGTCATGACTTTATCTTGTGATATCAACTTTTTATGTCATAATTATGATTTAGTTTGTTGTAATTTTGACATTTTATCTCACAATTACAACTGTTTTTTTGTCATAATATCAGCTTTTTATCTCATTTGTGATCATTTCGACTTATTTGCTTTATTTCGTGACTTTTATGTAGTGTTTTGATCTTTTTCTCATGTGGCTGAAATGGGCTTCCACACAAAAAAGCGGTAAGTTTTGTTACCGTTAAAAGTGTCAGAGCTGAACGAAGCTCTCATTGTCAGTCGCCTGCGTCTGTCCTGTGCTGTTATACATGCTGCGGATTAGAGGCGAGGTCAGGCAGAGAAAAGGTTAGAGGGGCGCACAGGAAGTGATCCTCAAGCATAAAAAGACAGCACACATTTCACCCTGCACAGCTGTTAAACCAACCTAGCGCGCCACTGCGCTGGAAAATGCAAGCTCAGTAGAGCAATGAGAGAACACTGACACAAAGCCAACCAGAGTGAGGCCTGTGAGTTCGTGAAAACATGGCAGATCTAACCCAAACAAACAGGAACTTTGGAAAAACAATAAGAAAAGAAATTGATTGCATCCTTTTTTCCTATATCTTTTGAATACTGAACCCATCAAGGTTTATGTGCTTGTCAAAAAGCAATACAAATTTGAGCTTATCAAAGTAAAATCGTGTTTCTGGCCAAGTTTTGTCTCCTAGGAGAGCGTTGCTCCACAACGATGTTAAGAAAACCCACCAGCTCAGCATCTGTTGGAGCAATAGCATTAATCAGCCCACTAATGGTGCTCAGCCCGAATCGTTTGGTTGTTTAAGTTTAGATGCGAAAGAAAAATCTCTCACGACTTGCTTACATTTGTGACCACACAAACTTTGGATCGCTAAACACTGATTTACTCTTGCACGTCATGTTAAGAGTATTTATTTCTGCGTTTAGACATTATTTACATCATTCCCTATATCTCTCAGTTCGAAGGAATTCACACGTTATTTGTAATGATGTCTAAAAAGAAATATCCCTTTGATTTTGATCAAAGTCTGATTATAATTTCTTTTAAAGTGCGAAGTGTTTGTTATCATACCACAACAGGAGATAATTATGATTGTTGATTAGTCCGCACGTTGTTTACGTAGAAATCAATGCTGTTGCGCTCGGCAAAAGGCTTAAATAAATGTCTTTACCGATCCACTGCACAAACATCCTAAACGTATCAGAGTGAAGTGAACGGGAAAGCAAACAGAACTATCAAAATCAGCATAAAAACAAACGAAAAGGCACAAACAAACACGTGTTATCAAAATATAAACACAGACAGGACTTCAGAAGGAGCATTCCTGTCGCGGTAGATACCACCATGTGGGAGCTATCGTGGCCCCCATCAGCTCTCAGGCATACTTTGGTCCTGCCGAGGATGGCACCGACTCAGACAGGCTTATGTCCGTTGCCAGCAGCGTCATCCTCATTTCCTCATCCTGAGCCTGTTTTCTCTGCAGTGGTTTGGAAGGGAATTAGGAGAAGCTATGTTCTTGGACCAGTTGATGGTCTACGAGGCACCAAAATACACTTGGGCTTCACTGATCTGCAACAATATGAACTGTAGTCACAAGAAGATACCTAAAACTTTGGCAAAAAATTCATACACCATAGTATTTTTTTATATGGTACCCAAAGGTCAAATGTCACATAATATCATGGTGTTCCCATAATGCATATGGTACGTGTTCTAAAAAACCATGGTAAAAACCTGTGTAGCTAAACAACATAATTGGAAGAATTATTAAAATCCATCCAAGCTGGGGTTCTAGAATTCCCAGAATTTGTCAAGCGGCTAATAACTTGCATGCTCTGTTTTGCTCCACTAACTCAGAATTCCTAGAATTATCCTCAGCATGGAACTTATTTTGTGCAGGATTCTGATTTCCTTGGAGAAATCTGAAAGGAATATATGTTTCTATTTTGTCTCAGGTCTAAGGGTTCAGGTTTATCTTCCAGTTGTTCAAATTGTTCACTAACAACGTTTGCTTATCACGCTAGGCTACAGGACAAAGCGTGTTTTATAATCACTCTCTTCATGTTCATTTCAGCATTGTAGAGCCAAAGCAAAGTGATTAATAAAAATTTTCCTCTTGATGTTTTAATAAATGAGTCTCTCAGCTTCGCCAGAACTTCTCTCGTCTTGTTAGCGTAGATGGAGAAGAAACAGCTGCTTCGGAGCACCAATCATTACTCAATCTTACTGTGAGAGGTATAATTGGTTCTGACTGCATGCCAAGGTAAAGCTGGACAAGCTCCACTGACTTATTGTCCAGGTTGACTGTGTTGATGTAGACTTCTCCAAACATGGTCTCATTTCCTTGTTGTAAAGCCGCGGTCCGGTCAATCCACAGCTATGCTTAAGTCCATTACATATGGCCTAATGTCTCCAGTTGAACCTTGTGCTGTGAACGTGCGGTTCTTAATCTCTGCTAAATAAAATCACTGTTTGTTTTCGACAGTGATGTATGTTTCAAAGTTTCTGCCAAGATTTCCGTAATCTCTTTGCAGTCTTATACTTCTGGTCAGCTCTTTTCCATCCGTATGTCAAAATTATGTTTTCAGATACATTCTTTGTATTTTAAAATATACAAAAATGTCAAAATATATTGCTATTTAAAAAAAAAAAAAGTTTCATATAAATTTATATTTCTTTAAATATTTTGGGTATTATATATATATATATATATATATATATATATATATATATATATAATAATAATAATTTAAAGCCGTTTATATGTGCCCTTAGCCAAGATGCATTTTCTTCCACATTTTAGAATATATTGTATATTGTGGCATTTACAGGTTTTAATGAAATAAATTTTCTTTGATTATATATATATATATATATATATATATATATATATATATATAACCTGCAAATATATATACATATGTGACCCTGGACCACAAAACCAGTCTTAAGTCACTGGGGTATATTTGTAGCAATACCCAAAAATACATTGTATGGGTCAAAATTATCGATTTTTCTTTTATGCCAAAAATCATTAGGATATTAAGTAAACATCATGTTCTGTGAAGACGTTTTGTAAATTGCCTACCTTAAATATATTAAAGCTTAATTTTTGATTAGTAATGTGCATTGCTAAGAACAGCTTTAAAGGCATTTATTTTTCTCAGAAATTTTCTCAGTATTTAGATTTTTTTGCACCCTCAGATTCCAGATTTTCAAATAGTTGTATCTCAGCCAAATATTGTCCTATGCATCAATGGAACGCTTATTTATTCAGCTTTAAGTCTCAATTTCGAAAAATTTATGCTTATAACTGGTTTTGTGGTCCAGGGACACGTATATATATGAAAGGACATGACATGTGACGCATACTCAGAATTTGTGCTCTGCATTTAACCAGGGACGGGCTGAGAGTAAAAAAAACGGCCCTGGATTTTCTCCCAAATAGGCCCACCACAACTACAAACAGCCACTACTATCTCACAATATTACAGCAATCAATGTATTGCATTTATGGCAAATAACATCACAAAACCCATGGTGACCCTGCTGAAAAAAGCAATAGAAACCATCACAGAAATTCCAATGGTTTCCATTACAAACATTGCACAAACCGTCAACTTTTAATCATTAAAACCATTAAATAATGGTTTCCTGTAGTGTGTTTTGGGACATGCTCCATTAGGATTTAGTGGTTTTAACAATAATATTATTTAACAACAATAATGGGCAACCAATTACCAGTAGAGACAAATAAATTACAATTTCCATTAAAACCAATACAATTTCCATTATAACCAGTAAAACCATTACACATTCTATTGATGGTTTCTATTTTTGTTTTTCAGCAAGGGATTGAGATAAATGTGTTATTGTATGAACTTAAATATTTGAAATCTACATAAAAAGAGCAGAAAGCAAAAATGTATTTGACATAATAATAAACATAAAATCTAGAAACCTGAAACATTCTTCAAATTGAGTATGTGTGTGTGTTTTAATCGGAGCAATCACCTTACAGGCTACTTCATTTACTCTATTTTCTAACTCAATGTCTCTCAAGTGTAACCTGTTGTAGAATCGCCGCTGTCTCTTTATGAATGAGGGGAATATTCCCGCCAAAAAGCAAGTTTTGAAGCCTTTTATCCACATTTATGATTACTGAAAACCTGTCACAAGAGTCACTGGTGATGACCGATGGAAATCCCTTCAACAAAACGTGCGGACAGCGCAGGAATGCTTGCACTTGACATTCTTTGAACCCTTTAGCTGAAATACCCTACTCCAGCGGGGAGCATGTGACCGGCCTTGGAATGCTTCTGCCAGAAGTGAGCCATTTTAAGGGCGGCTGGGCAGGGGATTTGCCTGTAGTGCTAATCTCTATTTGGCAAGGCAGCCGGTGGACATTACATGAAAAGGACTATTGAAAAATAGATTAATGAGAGGAGCAATAAAGAGAGAGAGAGTGAGAGAGAATGAAAACGATTCATCATTTGTCTCGCTCTACATCAGAGAGTAATTGCACTTGGATGGAACTCTTGAACCCCTAGAAAGGGCAGAGTTTAGACGACATCAATCTACTTAGTGTAACGACAGTCAGACCTGTATACACTCCTGTTGGCCGTGTAGACAGACGCAGTCATCTTTTCTTTAGTCTAACCCCTTCTGATCTGCGCAGATGTTGTTTCCATATTTATTTAATATCTATTCATCATTCGCGGATTGCGTTGTGATGAATGATGTTATTACATGTGTTTGCACAAACATTCCCATTCGTTCCTTTTCAATTTGCTGTTTTATAAGCATCCACATACTTTCGGTCAATGACGACTCAAAAGGTACATGTGTAGGCATATGAATTCCCACTCTAGTTCCAACCCGCCCATATTCACTGAATGCATAGTCACACTAGAGAGATTATTATTATTTTTTCCCTGCTTGTTTTTGTTCTATATAACCATTCAGAGGTTGGATTACTTAATCGCCTGCATTGAAGTGCAATAAAAGCTGCTGTCAGTCTATACAGCTCCACGCAGCACATAGCAGTACAGTGAAAAGGCAAATCTTTGTCCTACTGTCCTTCCAGAAGCCTAAAATTAATGACAGTATCGGTTGGAGTGCTGATGGCAAAAGCACACACTGTGCCCGGGCTTGAAACCGAGTGTAAATATTAGGACACGCGATTCAAAACATTGTGACTGCATAGAGGTACATGAATGTGGATTTTTGCGGGAGCGTGTATTGGTGTATGGAAGCAGGAGAACCTCTGTGACACCAAGGTGTGCTCGTTTAGCTTGAGGCGGTTGCCGATTGAAGGAGTTTTCCTCAGTGAATGGATCCAGGGATGATTAGTGGACTGTCAAGGAGAACATTATGATGGAAAATGGCAGCTGGGTCATTCTACAAACCGGGTGACATTTGTGTCCTTCATATTCATAAGTGTACGTTTCTGAAGCCAAAAATCCTATATGTATTATACACATATTCAAAATTATATTATTATTATTTTGTACAGTAAACAATTAAAGATTCTACAAAAAATGACCCTCGTTTTATAGAATGACCAGGTTGTTATAATGAAAGGCCGGATTTGAATGGTTTCCATGCGAGAGATGGTCTTCATGTCTTCAGTCTGGCTTCAATCACGGTTTAAAGCTGTAGACACGAAGCTCTCAACCTGAAACAAACATCTCATTCCTCTCTCTTCCTAAACTTTCAGAACAGCTGCTCTGTTTCTATGAGATTCTTTCATCTCTTCACTATGCCCAAGCTAGAGCAAGATGGATATTCTCTAACCCTCCCCCTTTTCTCTGCCACACAGTCCTGAGTGAAATTAAGATGGATCACCATATTTGTCATCAGTTACAGCTGTGTTATCCTGGTGAAAATAAAGATTAATACTTCAAAATTACACATCATCTTGGGTACCTCAAAAGCCCAACCGGTTTTCATTTATCTTCTGTCATGAATTGAGATCTTGTCATTGTTCTGAAAGCACAACTGTTTACATATTTATTCACATCCAGGCAAATAAAGATGTTCTTCCATGATTTTTTTTTTTTTTTTTTGTAATGAATTTCTCATGAATTTAATTAGATGATTTGGACCATATAATGAAGGAAAAGCAGAGAATATGTTCACAGCAAACATTCAAACTCATTTAAAGACTTTTTAAAATATATTCCAGGATCTCATGAAGTATAAGTTGAGCTGTAAAAGTGTGAAAAGGTTTAAATATGAGTTTGTTTTCATTCTTGGTAATGTCATACTGTAATTCCTATACTTCTGTTTATGACATTTCATGGATTTAAGGACTTGAGTGTCAGATTTATTTTTAATTTTTTTTTTTTTTTTTTTTTGCAATAATACAAATTGATTGGTATAGTGTAAGTTCAGGAGCAAAAGTAAGTGCTTTCTTTCATGCTGAATGGTGTGTTTGGGTTTCATTTCCAAACACTCAGCTGAGTCCTTACTTTACCATTGACCACTTACAGGGTCTCCAAATATAGACGGATACTGAAATGGAATGCAAATAATGATTATTACAGTCCGAGCAGAAGAGAGGAATGTTTGGTTGAGCCGTAGGGTGAAATCGAGGTGAATTCAAAGGATTTTGAGGGTTTTCTCAGAACGTTAGATGGACTTCCTGCTCATATTCGGCTGATACAGTTCAGTCCTCTCAAGGGTTTACTGGGCTACAGTCTGTGCTTAGTAAGAGCCAGTTCACAAGTCTGAGTCTAGAGTTAGTTCTCCCTCCAGATTTACCCACAGAGTTGTTTTAGCAGCCCAGGTGGAGGTTTAACACATTACTGTGCTATAATAAAAGACTGTAAATCAGGTTTTTGTCAGGTCTGGGTATGATATATGCTGCCTGTGAATGGGGTCACCTGCCCGAGATGTGATAGACTGCTCTCACTGTCAAAACCCAGCTCTGCTCAAATGAACAGAAGAGCGATGGATCCGCTAATGTATAAATCACCTACAATAATAATTTACCGTGATAGATGAGTGGGGGGCTGGCGAGTCCCTTAATTATAATATGAAACAGTGAGTATATGGCTGTTTAATGATATGTCAAAATGTTTTTTGCTGGCGGGAAAGAATCCACCCTGATTCTCGGTGGAGAGCAATAATCAGACGGTTCCTGAGCACTTCGGCCAGTACTCTCCTATAAGAACTCATAATCAGTTGTAATGAGTTTGACTGCTGCCATTTGCTCCCAGTCAACTCTAAATACATGGAATTACCTCATCCGGGCCGAAATATATGGAAGCAATTAACGGCTACCTCTCACAATCACTTGTGCTTTGGGAGGCTGAAGATAGATTGATGCGAACGTACATGTGTGTACTTTTTAATTTCACCCTAATCAAATGGAATCTGATGTTTTCCTTGCCTTGCAAAAACGTTAAAAATGGAACGAGATTCAAAGGCCGTATGATTTATTTACTTCACAGTGCCGTTCGGATGTCAGAGGCTGCCGTACTTCCTGTACTTGAATTAAAGTCTCATTTTTATGGTTTCTCCATTTGCAGGTGCATCGCTGAATGTTTTACCGTTATAATTTTACTGTATTAAGTTTATAAGGTAATGTCTGCGAGCCGAAGACTTGTATTTCTGTCAGATTGTAATGGCACAATGAAATACGAGTGAATTAAATGACCCATGTGACTAGGCCTTACTTTATTTTAATTAGCTATAAATGCATTGTTCTTACTGAAAAAGGAATGGTTTGTAAATGAATGATTGCAAATTTATTGCAAATCTAAGCAGGACTGAATTACTCAATTAAGGCAATTGCTAGTTTAGTATTTACTGTGACACGAATAAAGTTGAACTTTGCACTCCAGCCAAGTTATTTGAAACCAAAGTGATCCTTTGGAAATTAGGAGATGGGAACAAAATGCTACAGTAGAGTGAACGGCTGAGGAATTTAATACGGCACATTTACAAGAGCCCTCCTTTGCCAGATTATCAGAGCACGCCCGGCTGTATATTAGATTACAGAAAACAGCACAAATCCATCACATGCTGCGTTGACATAGGAAGATGCACAGCTGACCGCACTCCCTCTCAACTGAGGTTCGATTCAAACCCCAGTTCATCCTTCTTGTTGGATTATCGGCACTGATCTCTGGCCGGGCCAAACCGTGGCCACTGCATTCGCTCCGGAGCGGTTGATCAGACTAGTTTACATTGGCTGTGTTAAGCGTGTGTGTTTGTCTAGTGGACAGTGGCCATAACGTGATAAGCAAAATAATTCATTGGTCTGAAGACTATTTAAAAGCAGAGAATGTAGGGAAATGTGGGGAGTCTCTACGAGCAGCTGGCCTTGAAAATTACTCTCGGCAATCACAGGGTGCAACATAAGCCAAACGTGATTAAGTTCAATCCCATTCTAATAAAGGCACACATATGGAACCCTAGCTGGGGTTGGCAGAGGCCCCAGTCAAACAGTGCCCATTTAAAACGCTCCCAGGGTCGCCTCCCTTTCACCAGCCTCAGCCACTAATACCCCTCGCAGTGATTGTGCTGGTGTTTGTTGACTCCATTATTTAGAGTAAAAAGCTCTCGCTCTCACCTCAGCCGTTCAGATTTGCAGCAATTACACAGACTTGTGTTGACTTTTCCCAAAGTGCTTAACTCCTGTTTTTATGCTGTAGAAACAGAATTCCATTAGCGTACACCTTAGTCTTCTCAGGTCAGTGTTTCCCCATTTAAGAGCTATTTTGGGCTGGGATATATCAATAGCTCATTAATTGAAACTGTGACATTTTGTTAGTGGGCTGAATTTATCAAAGCGATGTGTTTTGTTTGTTTTTAATTTTGTTTAGTTGATCTGTTTTCATTATAATGTGTTAGTGGATACAATGAATAATATTATTAGACATTTTAATGTATATTTTTATATTTATATTTTTATAGTCAATGCAATATATATATATATATATATATATATATATATATATATACATAATAAAGTGTGTGTGTGTGTGTGTGTGTGTGTTGGTAGATTAGATTATTAATCAAATATTTTAATTCTTTTTAAAATTTGATAATGTAATATTTATTTATTGTAATTTATTTAATATATAATCAGTTTGAATGTGTTAATTACTTTTTATTTAATTAAAAGTTTTAACAAATGTTTAATTTAATTTCAAATATACAATTTACAAACAAAATTTAATGTTATATATATTTCTTATTTGATCATTTTTATATAATTTATTTAGTTTAAAATGTATTGTAATACATTTTAGCAATATAAGATTAACTGCTTTTATAATTATTTAAAATATTTTTAAAATTACATATACGTGACCCTGTAGCAAAACCAGTCATAAAGGTCTTTTTTAAATTGAGATATATACATCATCTGAAAGCTGAATAAATAAGCTTTCCATTGATGTATTTGAAAATCTGGAATCTGAGGGTGCAAAAAAATTGAAATATTGAGAAAATCGCCTTTAAAGTTGTCCAAATTAAATTCTTAGCAATGCATATTACTTATCAAAAATTGAGTTTTGATATATTTACAGTAGGAAATTTACAAAATATCTTCATGGAACATGATCTTTTCGTAATATCTTAAATAATCAATAATTTTGACCCATACAAAGTATTGTTGGCTATTGCTATTTATGACTGGTTTTGTGGTCCAGGGTCACATATGATGATTTTAAGAGCATTTGATCTTAATATGACTTTATACACTCTTATTATTTCTTATTATTTTAATTAAGAGTTTAAACAAATAAACATAATATAATAAGTATATTATAATAATATAATATAAACTTAACAGAAAATCATGATGTTTTTAAAAGGAATATATTTATCGTCACATTGGAACATTAAAATTCTTTGCATAGTTAGCTCATGTGCATAACTCAAACAACCCAGTTCCAATAAAAATGTCTTCATGAGAAAACCTTGTAAATGTATAACTACATTCAATAAACAGTCAAACCGCTTCTTTCAACAAACTCATTTGAGAGGTGCAGACTTACAGCAGATCTTCTAGAACTTTAAAACATTCTCAGACTTGATCTTTGATCTAGGATCCTTCAGCCTGGCTGTTCCTTCCTTGCAAATCCGTGGCCACATTTGATGGCCCATCCCCTCTAGCAGAGAGAATGGGGAAGGACGGGAATGCTTGCATCAACCCTCTCCATGGCAACATGCCTGAAGCCTGTCCTGAAATGCCTGGGGGTCACAATGATGACAAAACAGTATTTAACCGAGCACACTGCTCCGGCTATTTACAAAAGGGTTGGAGGGAGGGGAGAGAGCAGCTTCACAAAAGTCCATTTACAGTACGGGTCAGTACATCTCAATACCTTTACAATTCCAGTCAAATTCTTTGTGTCCCCCCCGCTGACAATAAGTATCTAGCCCATGCCACACACAAAAGGCCGACTGGCGGTTTATGGTCTCCGTTGACATTAACCCAACAGATTTCAGCTCCTCTCCATTAAACTGCTCTTTCTTTTCTCTATCACGCCATTAAACTTCTCCCTTTCTTCTTCCGTCACGCGGGTCATTTCGAGTGTGAAGCAATCCGAGAGCAAGAGATACGGCAACTTGCCTTTAACAATAATTAGTTCCTCTGTAGGGTGGAACAATCGGCCTTTTTCCGAGCACCAAAAGGATTCTGCTGTTAAGGAGACATTAGCTGCCATAACAAAGGGGGTCCCGGCCTTTGGAGCCGTTCGCCTCGCATTAGCTCATAGTCCTGCTTCCGTTTCAGCCTGGCTTTGAGTCAGGATACAGCGATGGGAGAAATCTCCCTGTGAGTTTGAGCTGCACGCATTATGCTCCCATCCCAACCTAATCCTGCTTTTACAGGGGTCAAAATAAGGTCAATCCTCAGAGCATCCACACAGGACATGATGCTGGGGTTTGTGCACACATCTAAAGATGCAAATCTCACACATTGAGGGTCTTAGTTTCAAAGTATCTTAGGGAAAGAGAAACTTGAAAATCTTCCAATCAGCTCGAATATCTTAAATGTATAAACTGTTTCTGTATCATTAGTTTTGCCATGAGCAATTAATATAAATTGAGTTACAAATTATTCATGTAGTTGAAATAGTCTTAAATTTCAGCTTGTGCATGCATAGCAGGGCAAATTTAGGCAGGGGAAACAAATTCAATTAAATAATGAATAAAAATATAGATATATATATATAAATGTGGCTTGGCTGTCCCCTTTTCAAGGTGATCAGGCCAAGACTGGAGAAATAACATTCCTAAACTCCTGAATTGAATTAAACTTAATCTGCCGCAATGAAGCCATGCTATTCAAGCCAAATCAAATATATTTATTTTGGTGATTTATGATATTTTTATAAGAAGGTAAGTTTTCAGTACCTCCATATTTAGGCATAAGTGTACATTCTCTTGCTTTATAAAAAATAAAATGTGATATAAATAAGATAAAAGTTGTGTTTTTAGCCAAATCACCCTCATAAATTAAAATTGTTTTAGACTGGGATGCACAATAATAAATGGTATATGACCATATCAATATTAACCAATATTATTGTCTTAAATGATCAGCACAGGTCTGAATTGGCTGATACTGGTATCACATATAACATCAGAACTTTTTTTCTTCTTTTTTTTTTTTTTAAAGAAGCTTTTGAAACAGTATACTCTTTTGTTTCTGCCTGGTTAGTAAAAATACACATACATACTTTTACATTATATGATGTTTTGAGACAAGTAGAATTATATGTAGATTTAAGCGTAATTTTTAAAATAATTTTTTTTTAAACAACTGAACAGAAAGAGATCTACACAGAAAAAAAAATACTTTGAAAAATTACTCAGAAATTGATAGCAAATAATTACAAAGAAATAGCTAAATAAATAAAATTCATATTACATTTTGAAGTAGAAAGACTGAAATAGTATTTCCTCCTAAAATGTATTCCAATAACAATTTTTTTTGCATTCTATTTATTGGTTGTTAGCATATTATGTTATGCGGTTCTTAGAGTGTTGCTAGATTGTGTAAGTATGAGCAATAATAAAAGTGATGCTTTCTTTAGCAAACACTGCTAACATTATTATAATATCAGACAAAATGTTGACAACAGCCTGAAAAGTAATTACTGGCTATTTTAGTATCTGCCAAAATTTCTATTCCCGTTTGTTTCCATTAGTTACTTGTGTTAGTCTGTGATTAGTATCCAACACTTCCACCTCATGACAGGAAGACCTTCGCACTCCTTTAAAGGTGTGTGTGACAGGTACGGATACTGGCTAAACAAGTAAGTGTGAGAGAAAGACTGTGGGACCTCCACGTTCTCTGTGAAGCGTCGCCTCCATGTTTGCTATCCTCTTTTACCAGGGTACCCCGTCATGTGTCTTCTCACTCATCAGTTGAGAGTCCCTAGTGTTGGTGATAGCTCAGGCCTCTTTGACAGAGAGAGGACAGGGGCGACTAACACCCCAAACCCCCACCTCCAGCTGCCCGGACAGGGCACACCACTGACAGAGGCGTCCTTGAATCTGTCGACAGAACTAGCTGTGGGTGCTGAGGTACCCCTCCCATCTGCACAAGATGGTTATTTCCTCTTTGCCCTGCCTGCCCCCACAAACAGGCCCTAACTTAGATGCACATAGACATGCAGTGCCTTCAGCATGCTGAGTTCTTTGATTGAGCACGTGAACTTAAATTTGACTTAAAGGGTTAGTTCACCCAAAACTGAAAATTTTGTCATCATTTACTCACCCTCATGTCATTAGAAACCGGTATGAGTTTCTTTCTTATGTTGAAAATAGAAGATATTGTGGAGAATGCTGGTGATCAAACAGTTGATGGTCCCCATTGACTTCCATAGTATTTATTACCCTACTAGTCAACAGGGACCAACAACTGTTTGGTTCTTTAAAATATCTTCTTTTGTGTTCAACATAAGAAAAAAACTTGTACAGCTTTGGAATGACATGAGGGTGAGTAAATGATTACAAAATTAAAATTTTGGGGTAAACTACTCCTTTAAAGTCTGGGTCAGTTTCCAACTTATTCTGGACAAGAACTGCCCATTATTCAGGAAGAGACCATACGCAGTAACTGGGAAAAAAAAAAAAAGAATAAATAAATAAAGACAAAATACAGTGCTTCAGTCTAGAAAATATTGAAGAAATCAAATGAAATGAATGTAATAAAAATTTTAATAAAGAGTTTAATAAAAATTTTATGTTCATCTAGAACTAATACTGTGACGGAGAATTATTGAATCTCGGCAGGGAGATTCTCAATTCTCATTATGCTTTACATTCAGCTGCAATGTAATGCATTTGTGCAGTTAAATGTTATGTAGTGTATGCAATGTGCCACATAAATAATTTAGACATAGCATGTTGATGTATTATGCTCTGTTATGGGGGTTTTGTAAAGACCTTTTGTTAAATGAGATGGGGGCGTTACCATGATGGAGAAAAAAATCAAGTTCCTTTCTTGCAAATGCTTGTACAATAAAATCACAATTTTTCTAAGTAAGACAAAGATTATCAGAGTACATTTTACGAAAATACTATTCTGAGAAAATACTACTGTAGAAAATTGTTTCTGCACCAGTTTTTTTCATTGTAGTATAAACTGGTTTAGAAGTTACAAGAGCTTCATTTGATTTTCACAAAACGGTGAGTGAACAGACTGGGTACGCCAATGTTTTTGGAGCCTCTAGATCTTTAGCTTAAACTCATGTTATTAGGATAATAGCCCTAATCTGCGCTGAAAGTCTGGTTCAACACTGATACGGAGAACAGGATGTAATGAGCTTGCTTACTATCTGCAATTGTATTTGGGTTATAATTGACTTGAAATGTGATGTACGAGCACGTCGCTTCCTTCTCAGCGGTCCCTCTTTACAAATGATTTTCTGTTACAGGATTTTCCTCGGCATGTATGAAAACACCAGCGTTGTTCTTGGCCTGAGAGCAGTCTCAGCATGAAAAACCCTTATGAGTCCATGACAACAGCTTGGCTAGCTAACAAGGCGAAACTGTTCTGTATATGAACTGTGCACTTTCATCATTAAAATCCTTTCAGAATACGTGCTAATCACCCCCACACTGATTTCTTGACTACCGCAAACAAACGAAACACTGTAAAACCTCCAAAAATTAACCGGTCTGCTTTTCTGGCCGAGTTTGCACTCTTACAATCTCAGTCAACATGGAGAACATGTGCATGCCTGGTGGTGTTCATGACCTCAAAGTGTTAAAACAGAGCTAAAACCAAGAGGCTCGTCTTAACGCTAACCTCTTGAAAATCCCTTTCCGCTCTGGTCGTACCATGAGATGCAATTACGGAGAAATTTGAACGTAATAAAGGAATTGAGCCTGAATTGTTTTCATGTAACGTTTCACTCCATCTACGTCATCTTCTCTGTTGTTGTAAAACCTGAATAAAACAACAGTCCTACTTGCAGGACCCTGAGTAATGGACAATTAAACGCTGGAAAGAGTTGAGCTCATTGTGCTAAGCGCGAGGTTTTGCTAGCGCTAGCACGTTGCTATTTATTAGGCTATGGTGTCCAAACAAACACTTTCCCAGGGTTTTTGAGTTTGAGAGACTGGTTCTTGTGTGCTTTTAATCGGAACAATAACAAGTGTGAGATGATTTATAGAAGTGTCATTTGTAATTGTGCTAAATTGTTATTTGCTCAAGACATGGAACTTAAATTAATGACAACTATGTTTTTGCAATCAGTCTTGCTCAACATCTTGTGAAAGTCCATTTGAATTAAAAGAAAAAAGGGAGGCTTACAGGTTTAAATGGTAAAGATTTTTAATTAGTTCATAAATATTTCTTTTTTTAATTCAGCATACAAAAATGACAGTATGTACATCCACAGATAAGTGGTTCACGACTTATTACGGCCATAATAGGTGACCCACATATTCTGTTCACATGCTCAGAGAGGTTTGGCATTTGAATGTCAGCATTTTTTTATGTTGGGTAAAAATATAACAAGGCACAACACATACAGTCCAATGTCCTTGTTGATATACGTGGAATAAATACAGGTATTCTCCCTCTAGAACTGAAGCAACCAAACAACAGATGGAAGCCATTGTAAGTTCCTCATTCAAAAGCCACATTTGAAGTTCCCTTTGCGTGATCAGCACATTCTTTATCTCGTCAGTCTATTAAACAGTCTTAACTGGTGAACATCAAGTACCATCTGAGCACTGAGGTCTGAATCCCTTAGAACTTGGAATGTGGAATCCTCAGGAACGTCAAGCAATTCCGAAGGTTCTAAAAAGAGTGCTGAAAATCAATGCCAAAAACAGGGAAAATGTACCTTTTTTTTAAAAAATAAAAATAAACGGACCCAGGTATTGTGTAAGAAAATAGACTTTTAAGATCTGGATAAAGGAGCATATGTTTTTATGTTTAAAAAAAGATGAGGAGTAAAAATCCTCTTGAGGACGGTGAGCTGGGTGTTTTTAACAAAAACCACGTTCATTTGTGCAGTAAAAAAGTAAAGTCCAGCTTCTGAGTTTATAAAAGTTCATAAAGCCAAAAATAAACCACGTCTTCTCAAAAGCACATAAGCGTAAGACAAAAGAAAGCCTCGTTGGTAACATGCTTTGGTTATTTGTGGCCAAGTAAGTCAGGTAGACAAAGGTTATGCTCCACACCCAGGCTGAAAATATCTAGAACAGAATCGAGTCTTGAAATTTTCAGCTCGTTCAACCACAAAGTCTGGGAATTCGAATGAGAATTCTGTCCAGTTCTGTTACAATAAGTAGAGCGCATTCCAGATCTCCTTTAGATTAGTTTAGCTGAGAATAGGTACGTGCGACAGGGATCGGGACAATTGTCGGCGATGACCGCAGAGATGGAGAGCCGACTCATTTGCACACATATTTCTC
The DNA here is from genome assembly GCA_036784905.1 of Acrossocheilus fasciatus. Taxonomy (NCBI): domain Eukaryota; kingdom Metazoa; phylum Chordata; class Actinopteri; order Cypriniformes; family Cyprinidae; genus Acrossocheilus; species Acrossocheilus fasciatus. Next base: position 17,789,098 of record CM071947.1, on the reverse strand, counting down.
CACAGTCCTCTCGCACTTCTTGCACGTGACGTAGCAGCACCAGTGGTATTTACAGTGGCATCGCTCCACCACTCTCTCTGAATACGGGTTGTAGCCTCTGCCACAGCACATCAGATCACAGCTGTCACTTCCGCTGGAGGTTTTATTGCACTGCCTGCAGAAGAAAGAGACAAAAAGAACTTTATAGTACATGCTGTACCACCAACAAACATAATAAAAACCACTTTTGCTGGCAACAATAATCACTCATAAGGAAGGCCTTTTAGGGGACTTTTTCAGATCATCTTCAAAAACAATGATAAAGAACACGCAAATATGGGTAAAATGTAAAATGTTTTCTGTTATTTATTTTTTATATATAAAAGTCCATTTTTAATTATATGATATTATTTTAAAAATATTTTCAACACTTTTCTATTTTGAGTAAATGATCGGTTTTCATAGAAATATTTGAAGAAATCTTTTCTATACAGTATGTATCTATTATCATTTTTTATTTTGAAAATATAAAACAGGCAATTTTAACAATAATTTTTACATTTTATTTTAAATATATTAAAAATTCAATATTGAGCAAAATGTATTTACGTACCTTAAAAATAAATAAATACACTAACTGACTAGTCAGTGTTTTCTACATGGAACTTCAGGAACATGACTTGACAAAAATACATTCACACAAATAGATGACCAAACATTTCTGTGTGTCCATGAGAGAAATTACTAAACATAAGTGTCTTTTCAAACCAAGGTAAACATTTAGCCCAACCACATATTAAACCAACAGCATTAAACCTTCTTATAACTCGTTTTAAGAGCCAGTTGATTCGTACCCAGGGAACATTTTCTCTTGCATTTAAGTGGATTCTGCAGACGCCCTCATGTACTGAAGCCTGAGGCATCTTGAGCAATGAACAGCCCTGTCATAAATCACGCACTATACACTAGGGGTCGGCCTGTGTGTAGCCCTCTCAGCGTAAGTGCATTGTTTTATAATTGTGTGGTGTTAATGCTCAGGGTGCTGAGAGACAGACAAGAGGGGATGGCTACTACGAGAGAGAGGTGAAGAATGCTGTTATTTAAAACTAAAGTTAAATTCTCTCCCAGGTCAATGCTGAAAGGGCAGAGAGGCAGGTAAATGTGCTTTAGGACTCAATGAGTAGCATATGTTCTGCTGACCTGCACCAGTGTGGAGTTATATAGTCAAAGGGTTTATAATTCATGAAGAGACCTTTAAAAAAATGAGATAAGAAAGAAAAGGTAGTCTAAACTTAGGACATTTTGCTTCCAAACTCCTAACGTCTCTAAAGTGATCTGGTTTTACCATCAGTTTAACAATTTAACAGCTGTGAGCAGAACTTTGAGTTTCATCCCAAAGTGAAAACACATTTTAAAACACATCTCAGCGCTCACTCACTTCGAGATTGTTTCTTGTTTCTTTAGTGATACCGATCATCTCTAAGCCTCTGGGATGTTGTTCTGTCTGAACTTCTAATGCGCCAATTTCATTAATAGCAGTCTTGTGGCTCACAAAGCAGCATGAGGAATATGCAGAGCAATGTAACTTCAGATGAGATACGTTCAGGGCTACAAGCTTGTCATTTGGTCTCTCCCCATCTCTCATCGCCAAATCAGATTAGAGAAGCCATCTCTGCAGGTCTAGTTAAGGGAACACTTACGGCTCATTATCTTAAGACTCTTCAAATCACAAAGAAAGGATGTGTAATGATAGCAGCTTCCTGACTTCATGAGTGAATCTCACAGAAAGAAAAAAAAGGTCACATTTCACCACAACATCAAAAAAGAAAAAAAGAAAAAAGAAAGAAATGTTGACATTTCAATATTACAATATGTAGTTAATGTCATTAGAACAGCAATTATAAAAATTGCACATTCCCACATCCCAAAATTCTCATTATAGAAACATTATAAAAACTTAGGATGTGCAGTTGAAAAAAAATACAATGTTTTTAGTGTGAAAAAGCACACACATATTTAGGTAAAACACAATTTTATAGAAATATACACAGAAACATTTTTCTGTAATTTATTTTTATTTATTTATTTTTATCATTTGCCATTATATTTTATCAGCTCTTTGAATACTGAGGATTTTTTTTTTTTCAGAAAAATCTGTGGAAATACATTTTCTATATTTTAAATAAATAAAATATTTTTTAATAAAATATATATTAGTAAAATAATATGAAATAACATTTTCATAAAAATGTCATTGCCATAATTTTTAAAGACATTTTACTTATAATTTACATATAATTTAATACAAACACACTCGCTCACTCACATTATTGGCACTGCAGCAATAAGAACAGGCTTTTTTCCCAAATGGGAACTGTGCTTAGTTGTCACAAATATATTGTCACAATGTAAACATTTTCTTCAGGCAAAACATATTTTCTTCATTCTTTCTGCTGATTTTGGGGTAAACCATGACCTGGATTTCTTCACAGGGTTCATGAGATAGATTCTCCCTCATTGTATGGTATAATTATAATAACTGACCCTTCGTAAAAAAAACTGACATCAAAACATAACGCAATGTTCATCTGAGGACAGCAGGTGTTTTAAAGACAGGTTTGGGGTGATGGGATAAACAGAGGTGCTGAACCCCTTACATACCAGAGACCACATGGAAGCAATATGTGCGACACACACAGTTCCCTGTTGACGTTCTCTATTGATTACAAAACACACCAGTGTCTTGTGATCAAGTACCAAGCACTAAATATATGAACAGAGAGCACGTGTGAGTAGTCTTATCAGCACTAAGGCTGAGGACGTATACTGTGTGTTGAGTGCACCTGACATATAGCATGTCTCTAGGTTATCAGCGCACTGACCTATAATGCCTATAAAAACCTAAACATTTACAACTGAAAATACTGAGTTTAAGAATTTGAAAAGTTATAGACATTAATATCTTTTATTATTGCTGCCACCATTTTTGGAGCTGTAGTTAGGACTGTGGATTGCAGAAATTTCATGTCATATGAACCAATAATTCCACAAAGCTTAGCCAAAAAAAGCAACACAGAGCACATTTAAACGCAAACATAACAAAAGCGAGGAAGCTGAGGTTATTCCATTCTTACCTAAATCTACACCTGTGTCTCCACTGATAAAGCAATAGGAAATAAGCAGGAAGAATTCATTGTCGTGCTAATCTGTGTGTGCAGAGCTGCTATCAGCTGAGAGCTCTTAGCTCTGTGAATAGCAGCATTACTCACAGACAGACTGTGATAACAGTAAAGAGGACACAGTCACTTTGGACATGTCAGAGACACGCGTGTACACACACAGTCCGGCTTAATCATGGCTTTTCAAAACAAAATAGTCCCGCCACAGGAGGAAGAGATGAGACATCTTATAAAGTGCCAATGAAACATCTTATGACACGATCATTGTGTTTAGAGACAACCTGCCTAATCAAAATAGGTTGTTTTTCTAATCAGCAACAAATCAGAAAGTTAAAAACAAGTTCAATTTGATTCTGGTTGTGTCAGTTTTTCTAGGCCTAAGAGTGTTTTCATGATCAATCATCGCCGTCACTTACTGTGTCTGTTCCTACTACAAAGATTGGTGTGAATTCACATAAATGGAATATTTAATTAAAAAATATATATATTTAATGAAATAAAAAATATTTTTTTATTTATTTGTTTGTCTGCATTAGGGCCTGTGAAAATATTGGCAGGGAATTTATAAATCTGACCAGGCAAGCAAAAATTTTAAAAATATTTTATAAATATTTTTTCGCATTAGGGCCTGTGAAAATATTGTCAGGGAATTTTTAAACCTGACTTGTCTGGGCTAGCAAAAAAAAAAAGTCCTTATTGTTGAGCAGTTGAGTATGTAATTTGTTAATTAGTCTTACCTGTCCTGAGTACCAAAAGAGCCCAACTTGTCATTCCTCATGCAATAATCCGGTGAACTCTGCAGATAAACCAGCTCATTCTCTCGCACCGGCCGGATGTCGATATCTTTGGGGACGAGTTGTTTGCGTGTGCCCATGGGCCGATGAACCACCTTAGTGGCTGACAAATACTTGGTCTTTAAGTCCATGGCGATGTCCTTCAGGTCCTGAAGGCCTCTCCAACAGGTTCGAATGGAGCAAGAACCAGAAACACCATGGCATTTGCATTTCATAACCAGAGCGTCTCGCAAAGCCTGTGTAGGGGGGGGAAAGTGGAATGGATTCAGATGAAGACAATAATAAAATGACATTTTGACAGTCTACACAGGGAATGCAAATTTTAGTGAATTTGGACAGCTTTTGCTCATTACACATCATGTATCAAATAAAGAAAAAAATACTTTGAAATCCAATCAAACTCAAAAGTAATACCCCATTTTAATTATAAATGTGGTTTGAATCAAACTCCATGCCCAACTGCCGGTCAGATTAAGTCATGTGATTTTGGTTTTGTAGTGAATTGATGCCACATGGTTTCTGTGAGGCACCGCTTACCTGTCTACCCACTTCACTATTGTGAAGATGCATCAGCTTGTTGGCATTCGAGCCAGACTTCTTCTTCATCTTCATGGGGGCATCAGAAAACTTGGAGCCCATGAGGAGACCATAATGCAGGTTATCAGCACAGCCGCCCCACCTGTACCCAGGCTCAGGTATCTCACCTGGAATCGGACCACACGAGCACAACCTCAGGTCTCCGGAGGTGCATGCCCGTGCTATAGTGTGACTTATAGCAGCTGCAGAGAGCGCATATACAAATGCAGATTCCCTCGTTCCTAAAAGACAAAAACAAAACTGATTAAAATGAGTTGCTTATATAAAAAGAAAACATGAATTCTGAATATTTTAACTGAATTTTTTCCCTTGCAAAAAAAAGTAAAGCAAAGCAACATGAGAAACCCATCAGTATGCAGTATGAAAGGATAATGGCGGAGATTATGGAACTGGTCTCACAGTGCACATATGTCATGACAAGATAATAGGTGTAGAAACAGGAGAGGCTCAACTTGACCCCGTACAAGGTACATCAAAGCCCGTCTCCTTAGCAGTTCACTTACGAGAGGCAGGAGTGCTTCAACTCTTGACAAATGCAAACGGTCTGTGGGGAAGGACGTCATACTGTTCTCTAGAACTTCAACAAGATTTAGTTTGACCATCTCCGCCATTTGGATCACGCTAAAAGCTCGTAATAAAACAATAGGGTGGACGATTAAGGCACCCGTCAAAGCGTAGCATGCAAGTGTCACCGTCGTGTGGAAATCCAAGACGTGAAGCTGCACCGTTAATCTACGGCAAAAACCAAGTTGACTACACATTATCTTTTTTGTGACTATTTTATTTAATTGATTTCATATTTCTTTAATTGGTTGACAGCGGAAAATCACATCTGTGCTGCAGAGGTCGGACGCAGGGTAAAACCGTAGGCTTTAAACGACTGTGAAACCAGGAAAAAAGGCAATTCTCTGTCTATTACTGACTAACTCACTCAATAGCATCTCTCATTGAATAGAATGGATCCTATTGTTTGTCCTCACAGTAAACGCTGCTCCTCCGTGAAGCCTCTCATCAAACGGAGCATGAGAAACAAGAGCGACGCGCAAGAATTCTGTGGGTCGGAGGTTTCCGGGTGGGCAGGGGTACGATTTCTTTTATCATGCAGCGAGGCACTTAGGCCGAATTGCAGCATTTAACTGGAATAGTCTGCGTTACCCGGAGCGAGAGTGTTTAGAGATCACCGTAGGCTGCTTTTTAAACCATTGCCCTCATAAAGAGTTAGATGGGTTCCTCAGACCTATTAAGGTCTGAATGGAAACCACACTTGGGTATAAAGAGAGGTGCGTGGTTGCCTCGAAGGGGCTGGCAATGGACGGATAGCGGCCCTATCGCAAATTTAGGGCTTGCTGTTTCTAAACAGAACATCTGTGGATAGATTTCAGAAACGCTTCACACAAAATAGACTTCAATTGGAAATAAATCCTCTTTGGACATGATTTTCCTCTGTATCTCACCTCGTTCCAGGTCCGGGAGGAATTTTGGAGCATCAATAGAGGAACAGTTCCAGCGCATGTCTGTGAAGGTCTTTTGGCAGACCTTTTTAACCTCCCGTGCTGCTTGGATGATGGTTTGCATGAGTTCCAGGTTACTCCTACAGAGCTGAGCCTGAGAAGAGACGAGGCCTGGCAACGTCTTGCAGTGCTGGGTCTTGTTGATGTGTTGTGTGGTCTGCGATAGCGACCTAGATGAGGAAACACATATGTTTCAATGAACACTCGATGTCTGTGAACTGTGTGCATTGATATAAATGTCTTTTAAGTTGTATAAATCTAATCAAATTTTATATTACAAGTTAAACAGACACTTGAAATACTCATTAAAATGTTTGGTGGTGTGAAAAGTGATCAAAATATTTGTGGCAAGTCTTGAATTTAAAGTGACTGAATGAAGCATAGTCAAATAAACATGGTTAAAGCCAACTCTAAAATATTAGGAGTAACATCAACGGTTTAAATACGTTTGCACGCATTCAGGCTGCGGGCTAAAATTGTTCAGTGTCTCACACAAAGGCATGCAAACAACAACCCATTCCCAGAGATAATCAATCAAGATTAGACCAAAATGGAAGATTATTTCTGCTTCGCTTGGAAGCAAGAAAAGGCACCAAAAAACAATTGCCAATGGAAAAAATGTTGTTTATCTGCAAGATGATTTGGTTATTGTTAAAAGTTTAGTGAATGTTCCATGGTAAAGCTGCTGTCGGACAATGCCAGAGGAATTTTTGAAGTCATAGTAGAAAATGCAAACCATAGATTTTATCTTAGAAATGATCTCCCCAAAAACTTCAGAGATAAACAATATTAATTTCAGTAAGACTTTGTAGTGAAAACTGTTGAATTCAAGTATTGCTTTTATGATTCCTTCTCCTTTACTAAAACGCACACATGTATCACTATTCGTGAGAACCAACTAATGCCCGCTCTACCTTTGCCTGTTTCAGATTAGGGGCCGCCACTTTATGTTCCATGATATGCTGTGACTGACAGACCCCTGTCTTAACCTCCGCACACACAAACACACACACACACTCCCCGTCTTTGTTATCCAGGGAACACAGGTGTTTATGGCGGCATCTGTTTTGTATTTCTTGCCATGCAATATCAAGACTGTGGAAACCTCTACCAGCATCTTCTGTATGCAAAATGGCCTCTTCACGACCCAATTTCTCCACCATCATGTTTTCTATTGCAATGCATCAACAGTATGATTATGCGAATACGAAACATTCTGCAGAAATCACAAGTTACCAGGAAAATAGTGTTCAGTTGGATTTTCCTTTGATTTAATTGAACTAAAATAAAATTCTGTGAAGATTTTTTTCCAATCCCATTTTTTCACTACCAAGAAAACATTTTCCCAGGTTCCATTTTTTCGTTGCAGACGATTTGACAAATCAGTCAGCTTGTAAAACATCTTGAATGCATTTTAAACTGTTTCAGTATAAATAAAGAATAAAGAGCAACTCACAGCCATCTGATTCCTGTGCACTGCTGGGACAGGAGCAGGAATGTAAGGAGACAGAGCGGGAGAGAAGGGAAGGTTCGCTTCATGCTGTATAACAAGATCCAGCTCGATCAGAAGACACTGATGCAGGTGCTCGCTGACCCCACTGCTTCTTGACACAGTTATAATTAAAAGCCAAAAGCCATGGCACTTATTCCTTATTTCTGTCCCTCTCCTGCTTGGAAAAATAAAAATCAGATTCAGATTACATAGATCACATGCAGCGGACCCTAGTTTCATGTTATACTCTGATGATTACTAATGTACACCAGACATACTTTGAAGATTTTTTAAAAGTATAAAAAAGCCTTTATAAATAGTATTGCTACAATATATTTAAATTCTGTATTGTTATTATGTTATTATATTGCATTACTGCATCACTTTTGTTATTGAGGATTTAATATCATTTAAATTAAAAATGTGTATTTAGTCCTTGTGACAAGGAGACACTGAAAAAAGCTAATTAAAAAGATAAATGGTTAAAAAAGGCATTACAAATGTTCAAATTTTCCAGTGTTTTAGTACTCTGCATGCTAATTTCTGTAATATAGGTGTGGCAGGTTTTGGAATGTTATCAAATGTTCTCAGATTATTCCATCTGCTGGGATATGAGGGCAATAAACAGTTACTAGCTCCCAGTGGACAGGCTGTCTGGCCTCTGGCATGATGCTTTCACATACAGACAGTGATTGTCCAGATTGCAGAGAGCTTGCTTTTTTTTTTTTTTTTTTCCTTTTCCTTCTGGCTATAGACCTACACCCAGAAAACTATACATTAAAAGCGCAATTACAATTACAAACATAGGTAGCTATTGTATCAAAATTGACAATAGCCTACTTATAGTAATAACTACATTTAAAATGTTTTCTGCTGTTGAATTTACCACTATAATTTCAACTGTAATAATTTCTATTATTATATTTATTTTCAGTCTTTTTAATTGTAACTTTGACACTACATTGATTTTACTAACAAATTTTAAGCAGTGATTAATCAGTTTTAATGTGTTCTTCTTAAGTGAACTAAATATAAAGAAATAAATACACAATGTAGTTTATATCCTATGCATTATCTATAATTTAGATAATTTAGGGTACCATCGTATGGCCAGCTATACGCAATCCAAAAATTGTAGTATTTCTTCAGAGCTCTTATACAGGCTAATTAAACAAATCTCATACGAGATATAAATGACGGCTATTTAAAGATATGAGCGATTCACTTTTATTGTGTGTGTATATATGCAAAAGTATTAAAACAGCTGTTTCACTCTTGCAGGCTGCGATTTCTCTAAATTAGCACTTCATCTTTTATCTCTTGTTTTTTCACCTTCAGGGGAAGCGAGGTGAACTTAAAATGTAACCTAATTAGTTCACTCGATATAACCCCTGGTCTAGTATTTAGGTAGACTACTATTGCAGATTACTTCCCTGTCAATTTACTTTAAATTCCATTAGGGATGATATTTAAAAGCTAAAACATCTTTAAAACATCTTGAGATACCAAGTTAAGAAACTTTGCGCACAGTAAATGGGAACGCACTTTCATCCTCACCTTTATCAAACGGAGACTGACGCCAAAAAAAAAAATTGAGCAAAGTAATCCAAAAGTGTTTTATTTAAATCCAGCCAAAATTCTCTAGCCAAAGGTCTAAATGTGCGTTAATCCGTTTTTGTAAAGTCCAAATGTGAAAGCATCATGCAACAGTCCACTGATAAAGAGATGTGTGTTGATTTTGCGGTGCGGTGCTGCTCGCGCGCTGGAATCTGCAGGACTGAGACGCTGCAGACGGAGCTCGAGACTATATGAGCCCGCGCGCCACTTTGATCTCGCGCTGATGTCAGGGGCCATTAGCATAACAAAGTGGTTAAGGTTTCCAAGCCAAAGAAAACACTGAAAATATGATCTGTGACACTCCAACATCTCGCTACATTTGACACGGAATTTCAACGTTTTTTAAAAGGCTAGTTTCATTATGGGTCAGTCATCGAAAAAGGTGCGGTTTGTGTCCCTCATGAATAGCCTGTGTGTAAACGATGAGTTTGAAAAATTAACACAAACTTTTACTGTGATATTGTAGGTATTTATTTATTTTTATTTGCTTTTCTGTTTCCAACTTATTCCAAAACACACATTTCAGTGGAAAAATGCATTTATATTTATTCTTTCTATAAATAACTTTAAATTAGGTTAGAATAAAAACTGTTGTTCATAACTATGCTCTATTAAAATGATTTACAATTCCATAAATATATAATGACATCATCATTCTTTCAGGATGTGAACTCAAGGACAAAGGTGTGATTTATTAGCCCTTCATCTTAGATTTTGTCAGTAGGGCATGATTTTAAATACTCCACCCTGTCGCCATTATGTTGTACAGTAGTGATTTTTGTAGTGGATATTTGTTGAAATATCAGCATTAAATTTTCTTTCTAATAAACTACTCATGATATCATGCCATTGGCTAGTATTATGTTTTAAAAGCACTAAATGGAGCAGACACCCTATTACAAATTTTCTGCACTATAATCTTTGAGAGGTCAAATTAGTGAAAAATCGACGGAGCATCAATTTCAGGAAATAAAATCACAGAATTTGCTACAACGTTGGAAATATTGCAATTCTAGTGTTTGCAAGGTCCATAAAATTAAGTAGGCTATGCGGCTGTATGCCAGAGTTTCCACACTCGTGCCATTTACAGTCCTGTACACGGCCCATATTGGCCACTCTAAAAACAAGGCAATTTTCCAAGGACGCTAATAATGATTTCAACGTGATGAATATGTCCTGATGCACGTTTCATATTAGCCACTATATGACAAAGGTTCTTCTACATTTCACACAATAAATGATTTAACCTCCAGAAATACTCCCAGTAGCCCATTGAAGTCCACATCTGAGCAAAGCTATTTCCTAATTTATAAAAATGAGCTATTAAATTCTTTTGTTGTTTTTGGTCTATCAAGAAGTATAAAAGAGTCCATTAAAGGATTCATTATCATTACGGATTGCTAATAATAAATATAAATGTGTTGAGAAAATATTGTTATAGAATAAAAAATAGGCCAGTATGTGTGTCTATTTATTACAGATCGCACCACACACAATGGCCAAGTTAATATTTTAACCATCTAAGGTAACTGTCATTTTAATAGTGTCTATGGTGTAATAAAAGTCAAGATGTTCTCTGGCCATATGCTTCTCTTATTAACCTGGCTCTCTGGTCCAAAAACGCCTCCTGCAGTGAATTCCGTAACACTCACACAAGCCTCCCCTGTAAAACATACCACACAACCCAATTTTCAAATAACGATGCAATTAAAATACAATCATTAAGACTTTTTCCACTGTTAACAGTATCTACTGTTTTATATAAAGCAGGCAATTCCACTGATTTTGTGGTTAAGTGTTTAAAAGTAGGTGTGTGAGTATTAGTTTGAAACAAAAGAGCAAGCAAGTTTTTTTTCAAAGAAGAGAAAAACAAATATCAAAGCTAAAGTGTAAAATAGAAAAGGTCCATACACTGCAAATGAAAAAAAAAATACATGAAATTTATGGCAAATTGCTTGTAAAGTATAGTGTTACAATAGTAAGGTCAAAGTAGATACTTTCCAGTAAATGAGCAATGAAAGTCTGTTTTGTTCTATGCATTTTTTCCAACCATCTACATATTTGTTCGTAACACTTGCAAATGTTTGAACGAGGTTATTCTCTGACGCTCCTAACTATCAAAAGAAACCCTGATGGATGTTTCTTGCTATTAAATTGAATCTTGCGTGTGTATGAATAAATGGCAGGCGCTACATATTATCTTGAAATGTATTTACTTACGTGCAGTAAATCACACATTATACCCACCGAATGCCTTTCTTTTCACGTCTTGTTGCATAATAAAGCATAGTGAGGGATGTCAGGAAGACAAAATGTCACACAGACTTAAATCATTCACTCTAATGAGACCTGCGAGAGAGGCATGATATTGGAAACTGTAGGCATGACTATTTTAGTTTAATTGATTTAAGAAATAATCTAATAAACTAATCCTTCTCTCACAGCTGAAACCAAAGCAGCGAACAGAAAAGAGGGCAGCATGTATATTTAGAGCTAATCTGATACTCTTAAGGAGGTACCACCGACAATTGCCGAAGCATGACATTTCTATTCGCCGCCAAGCTGCACCATTTCAGCTCAATATAACGTGAAATGCCCGTGGAGCTCTAATCTCGACCTAAAGCGATGGGAAAGCAAATATATGCGTTGTTTCACTAAACACATCTGCCCACAGCAAATGATTTAAATATGCGGGAATGGGAATTAGCCAAACTGAGGGGGATGTGCTGGAGATAATAGACTTTGGACATGAATAAAAACCACAGGCCTTTTTTTTTTTTTTTTTTTTTTGAGATTCAGTGCATTCTGAACATTACGGACAGATGGAAGTATCAATAAACGGGTCTTGTTTTAATGTTGAAACAAACTTATTTATGATCTGTTATATGGAGTGAATAAAAATACATATTCATATTTTTCAGAAAGCTAATTTTGATGCGGTTTGAAGCCATAATAGCAGCATGTTTATGGAAAAACTAAGTCCTACAGCCATTTTATGAGGGATGTGAAAAGCATCTAGTAGCAGTGAGATGTGAATGGGCATGAACTCTTAATATCAGGTCAAACGGGACTGAAGACTGACCAAAAGAGCCATGACCTCTCTAGTGTGTCTGTGTTAGAGGTTTTAACACGCAGGCTCTCAATTCCTTTCCGTACCAGGATCAACACCACAGCCACTTTGATCTTCCAGCCTCTTCTACCAGGATTGAGAGTCTTACATAGCCTTAGGCAGGTTCATAGAGGGCACGAAAGCTACTTCGGTTTATAGAACTGAAATTATGCATGGGGCAGAAAAATACATGTGCTTTGAATGAGAAAAAAGTCTCTTTTTTTTGACATTTCGCATTTGAAACGTTAACTCGATTTAGCAATTTCAGACATTTTGTGGTGGCTATCCATGTGTGAAGTTTAATGCCGTTACCGAGACTAATGATTTAACGTTTGCATAATGAATCATTTGCGGCAGCTGTGCCAACTGCTCCGCACTATTTGTCTTCTATCTGAGACATCATCAGACACATAGCGCCATTTACCCTGACACATATTCAGATCGTTCATTCTGAGCTTGTTGAAGGAGTGCAGAGACACAGTGCCCCCCGTCCCCTGACATCTCGGGTCTCTGCCCTGCTCACAGCTGTCTCGTGTCTCAGTGACTGTCAGCGGCGCAGAGCTAGAACTGCACGGCTGCATCTGAGCTGCACATCACACTCCTGATATCTATCACTAAGATTGCAAAGTTACAAGAGCAAATAAACTTCAGTCAAAGACAAAATAAATCTGTCCTAATGTCTCTTAGTTTAAAAAATGCCTTAATATTGTCATCAGTAGCGAAGATTTAATGTCATGTGACAATATTCTATAATAAAACCTGTGTTCATCATTATATATTAATTTATTACTTGATACTAAAGTATTTCTATTGAACAACCATGAAAAAAAAAAAAATTATATATATATAATGTGTGTGTGTCTACATTAACGCACACAATATCTACATGTCTACTTGTACACCATTCAAACAACATAACAGAAATTACCCTAACTTTTGTTCCAGTAAGCGACACATATTGACTTTCAGACAAGTCCAACTTGAAATAGAAAAAGTGAGACACATTGCTCTGTGTGAATGCACGGTTCCAGCAACGAATGGTGGGAATCGTTACCCAATTGATGCAAAACATCTACACAGTCCAAACAGAACACAGCAACAATGTTGATTTGAAACATTGTTCAGCAGCTCTGTGTCTCCGACAAATACAGAATCCATTTGTTTGAGACACAAGAAAGGCGGCAGCGTCTGTTTGGTGCTGTCTGCTACGCCGTGATGGAGAGTCTGTCGTTGACTGGCTGTTTAAACTAAAAGGAAATGCATCATTTTGGCTGCACCACTGTGTCCAGCCAGTTTATTTAAGCTAAGGTGGGAGAAGCTTTGTTTTGGCTATTCTTTTGAAACCTGTTTTAATTAGGCAATCTCATAAAAACAAATCATGATTTAATAGGCTGAACGAAGAGAGACCTGACAAACAGCTTATGCCGGCATGCCAGTATCCTGAGGTTTTGTTTCTATTGCAAGCACGGTGGTGCTAAATTTCAAATGGCTTAAATGTAAGCAAATTACTGTTTAGGAGAACATTTTAGGAAGTTTACATATACTAAACATCAAGAATGAGAACCGCTCCCACTTCCCCCTCACAATTAAGAATCTTATTATAAGCAGAAACTAATTCTGTGCTTTCGGTGCACAAAAAAAGCGCAGAATATGCTTTTGTGTCTAGGTTTGTGTGTTCTCAGGTGCTTTTTGCTGTAAAAACACTAGGACAGTCACACTCAGCAGGAGAACTTGGAGAGAAAACGTTCAGCGTCCAATTCAGAGTGTTTAGAGAGTTTGGACCTGTTCTTCAGAAAGGGGCCATTTGTTTAGGACTGGCCCTCTCTTCCCTCTTTGAAGGCGATGGCCCCTTTCATGTACCAGATGGGAGGTACTTCCAAAAACACAAGTGACTTGTCTCACTGTATGGGAACATGCACCCGTTTGTTTTTTTGCTATTGGTGTCTGGTAACATTTGCTACTTCAAAGACGTTCCTCAGATATGGTTATATGCAAACTGAATTGGAAAATGACAAAACTTGCTACAAGCAGAAGTAGACATTTCATGAAAGCAAATTCTATAATCATTAACAAACATGCGAGGAACTCGATGATCCGCAGCTTGTCGCTGCAGTGTTGTAGCTGTGTGGGGTTTGATCTCTTCACTTGTAAATGATAAAATAGGTGGGAAAGACAAGGAAGCGCAGGGGAGGAACAATGAACGCTTGTTCACAAGCCAGCGTGAAACATGGAAGGAGAATTAAACTAGGGCTACAAACAGCAGAAGCATGAAAGGCCTTACAGACATCGCCTTGTGTGTGTGTCCATGTTGTCCTCTCCACATTTGAGAGGGCGTTATTTTCCCCTCACTACAAGATCAAAGCCTCTACCCATCTGCCAAGGAGAATGCTGGGACAGGCGATACAGATGAGATAAAATCAGTATCACAGCGATTTTATCGGTCTGAAGAGACGTACTTGTGGTAAAAGCGTTTTCTACTCAAAGCTAGATCAAAAGAAGCTGCTCATCAACAAAAGTGGGCGGGTTATAGAGGTTTATACAGATGAGATATGACCACTGTCATCGGAAATGAGACAGCAGGCGGAATACATGCTGCTACAGCATTCCTAGCAAAACTTAGATAAAAAAAACCACTGCGCAACATAAGAGCCAGAGGAATACAGTTGGCCTTAAACCGATACACAGGACATGTATGTCTAAAGCACCACTTCTATTTTAGAATAAACAGTCAGGAGTATCTATTTAAGCTGTTCACACAGTAAGTGTTTGACAACTTGAAAACTAGATAACAACAGGTGAGACTTGTTTTTGCCAGGAATTTTGGATCTAGTCTCTTTAGAAGAGCCTGTCAGAAGATATCGATGTTGTCTGGTACCCAAAACTCTTCTATAAGCCTGAGAGTTTAACAGAGGACACAAGGAAGGAGCAGAAGGCAGAAGACAAAGTGATGATAAAAATGCGCAGGGTTTTAATCTTAGTCGCGTAGACATTCTCTGACCAGCGCAAATCCAGTAAGTGTCGTTATATCAAACTGCTTCGCAACAACATTCCATAAAACCTTGAAACTGAGATATTCCCTCTCATTTGGATTGACAAATATTCCATTAAACCCCACAATCATAAAATTAAACAATCACAAGCATTGCAAGTTAAATAAGTAATATCAAATATAAAATTATAGGTTAATAAAAACGGTACAAATTATTAAATGATAAACCAAAATGAAGAAAATAAAACAACACAGATGTATGGCTGCTCTCTTGAAGCTACACACACACACAGGTTGCTGAAACTTAGATCCTTCGCTCTTGAACCATCCTGTTCACACAGCCACTTACATAGCATATACTGTATGAATGAATAATGCATTTGATTTGCAAGACCTCTGACCTCTCGGACTAGTTTTAAAACCTAGATAACAAACAGCTCTCATCTCAGTAAGTGCAAGTTGGCCAAAAAAAAAGGCATTACACAAGAGACATACATGCAGCAAGTGGCTATTGCATTTTATGATGTGACAACTAGTTATTATCCAGTAGGGTCCAGTTCATACATCTGTGGTTCAAAAATGAATATAGCAGATAGCGGCTAATGAATGTAAAGTCTTGCACATTGACATGAAACAGCTTGCATTTTGCTTTGAGAAATAAGATGGATAGAACGAGGTCGTTACTCTTGTAATTCCATAAGTAAATGTAACCATATTAGGCACTTAAATACATGACTGACACCGCATTCTGCATGCTGCTGTGTGAACGTGGTCTATTATAATAGCCTTTCACCTGACTTGCAGAGTTTGTATATAGGTTTCTGAAGATTAAGAGAATTTGAACCAATGAGAGAATGGTGTAAGCTTTCTGGGTGGTAAGAGCACAGACTTGGCAAAAGTTTTGGGTCTAGATGAACACTGATCTACTAACGCGGTGGAGATTAACAGGGCAGAAAGAGGTAACAAGTAGAACAATAGATAAACTGTACGGACACATCTGTTTTTGATCAATAGTCTTCTGTAGGATTAAAGCAAAAAGAAACCAGAGTACCAGGGTCAGTTATAAGAAGTACAGACGCTCCGATCTGAAAGCAAAGTAGTCGGGAGAAAAGGCTGCCAGAGCGGTAACCTAATCACTCCAAATCACAAGATAATCCTACTTGCCCTCCACTCTTACAGCAGGGCATTATTCATATCGGCAGACACTCAGACCTCAAACTCTCATAAGCAAATTAATCAGTGACACATTCCTAATACTCTTGATTTAGAAAGCCAAAAAGCACAGAGTTATTTCAAGAATTCTAATAGCCATATTAATCTGTCAAAGATATACCCATTTCACTTCCAATGCACTCAGATTCAGTTATAAGTGTGGGGGAGAAAGTCGAAACACTAAAACCGCTTAAAAACTCACAGGTTAATCCATGACATTTAAATTCATGAGATCTGATGTTAAGGTCTAAATTTACATGCAGAGTACATGGACAAAAAAAAAGAACAAAAAAAAGAACAAAATGTTTCCGGATCTAACCAACATATCTGACATTGAAATAACTCAAACCAAATGCGTTATTTGTTGGTGGTTCTGAGATTTTGGCTAGGGATTGCCGGCACGGAAACCTTGAAATAAAATCCTGTTAAGCCCTCTGCCTCTCTCTCAGGAGTATAGTTAAAACCATGCTGTGCATGGACGTGATTATGCACTGCCACAGGTCCTACGGCATGGCCCAGCATTGACTTCCAGCAGGAAACAAGCTCAGGAGTTCAATTAGGGCAATTCTCGGTTTGGCCAGGAGATTAGCAGGCGATATAATACAATCAAACAGAAAGTGATGAAATATATAACATACTTTTGTTATATACAAATATATAACAACTTAGAATTTAGAAAATGATTATGACAAAAGCTGATGGTGGGAGAGTCTCTGAAGGCTAGAGAAGACCGGAGGACTCCGACATAATCCTGTCTGCAAACAGTGCTGCCCAACCATCAGAGGAGACGGATCCGTTTGCTCTGTCGATGAGCAGGGGTAACACGAAGAGATAGTTCTTTCACACCGGGCTGAGCAGACACAATCAGACTCTTGTTCTGAGAGGAGGGAGAGGGCAGCTCTGTTTCGGCCTACAGACAGAGAATACATGAGCCCTCTACAGTGTGATCAGAGCAGAGGATGCTCCAGATGAACACACAGAGTGAAACAATGTTCAGACTGAGTGCTTTTGGAGGAAAGAGAGAGGAAATGTACTAATCCCAGATAGCAGTTCACAAGAGGAAGCGTATCTTGGCATTTCAGCTGCCGTTAATGGCTCCAGGGGTTTTAAGGCTCATGTTATTAGCCTGGAAAAGGCTGCCAAAGGAACAACAATTCTGTCCTTAAAGATAGGCTAGATCTTCATAGCTTGAAAGTTTAAATAATCTTAAAAAAAAAAACTAAAAAAAAAAAACCTTACCTGAGCAACAGTGTCCTCGGATCTACAGTATTAACTGACAATAAGAGATCTATTTTGTGGCTGGAAGGATAATGTACAAACTCAACTTGTGATGTTGCAACTCCTGTCCTTAATGAACATTTAAGGGTTTTTAAAAAGATAGAGTTAAATGTTGGACTTGTAACTTTGTATTTGACAACAATTAATATCACAAATTCATAAAAATCTGGCCAGCAGATCTCACAAATAATTTATTGCTTGTGGAAAATGGGGAGAAAATCAAAACCACTGTGGTATGTGAAGCGCATTGGTCAATGAAAGACGGACAAGGACTTGGCTTGTCAGCACACTATCAAACACCACATAAAAAAATCCTTTGGGATCTGACCAAACAAACAATTGTTTTGAGGATAGATGTTGCACAATATTGTCTAACCACACTTTGCCATTTAACAGCAGAGCAAGATTAGAGAATGAATGCATCTGCACAAAGTGATCTTTGATGAGATTGTTGATCCTTTAAACAAAATCAAACATTTGTCTTGATACAAACTTAAGTCACTTAAGCTGTTGGCAAAAACTTGGAAATGCTACCCTAGGGAGCAAAGAAAGAAAAATGCATACATTCTTTGGAACAGACCGTGAATTTCAGAACTGCTACTCTACTTTCTCTTGACTGCAAGTCATAGATTCAATCTGCCACAATAAAGTAATAAAGCAGGCCTTAACTGATTTGTAGTTGTAATTACTGTGGCGTTGTCTTGTTAATAGCTTTATTTTCCTGCCTTTCCAACCACATCTACTGCTGCTCTCACAAGAAACGACCCTAAAAGGTCAAAGGCTCTAGCCCCCAAGGGTGAATCATAGGTCCAAGGTTACATGGAAATGGGAGACTGATTGCTTCTCAACGACATCTCGAAATCTACTCCTGAAAACAATATTCTATGATGGATCCGGAGTCTATGAACCAAGGGTTAAAGAATGGCTGCAAATCATCGACAGGCTACAGGGGGCCAATGCTATTTTGTGAAAAGCCTGAACTCTGAAAAAAGGCATTAAAAAGTGAAAACATTAATCATTAACTACCTTTAACTTTTAGTGGAAGAGGAGTGGACACTGGCAGGAAGTGGTGAACAGAAGTGGGATTTCTTCTTCTTAGTTTGGAAAAAAAAACAAAAAAAACAAGGCAATAAAATGTACACATAAGTCTAAATCAGTTAAAACATGGAACTAAAATAACTGACCAGATAACACAATAAGGTAACATATATAACCAGCCAATTACATCAGCGGCTAGACTACCACCACAATAAAGTAACATTAAGAAATTTCATTAGTGTAGCATGATAAATATACTTTATATTAAGAGCCAATTAACCAACCTATTTAAAAAAAAAACACTTATAACATTCCATTTAGAAAATAGGTTTGTTGTGCATAAAGAAAAAAGAAAGAAAGAAAAAAAAATCCATAACTGCAATTATTTCAACAATTTGTGTATCATTTGACATTACTAAATATGCTGTTGTATTATGCATGTATTAGCACCAGTCACCCTGCTCTCTAGATATTGGTGTCAGTAATGTCGGGGAGAAGAAAACAAAAACACTAATGAATACATTACACACACACTAACTTCATTGAGGGAGAATACATTATTGTTCCTACAATAAAAATTAAGCTTCCACTATGCATAACAAATCATCTACGGAAAAAGTCTCAGGGAAAATGAATATGTCCTTACCCACAGGTCAATGCCAAACTATAATAGGTGTACACTGCCATCTTGTGGACACCCTTAAATATTCTGTCTTTCAATTGAGAAGAGAGTGAAATGTAAAACACTGCTTCTTTCCAATGATTTTATTTGTTTATTTTAGTCAAATATATATGAACGCTTCCTTTGTGAGGAGGGCTTCTGGGAGAAATGTTTACAGAAAAGTCCATTCATCTAAATAAAACTGCAAACAAATCAAACATTGTAACACGCATAATGATACAGGGACAGACTGGTTTTAGCTTGTGCCGTGGGATGACATTTTGACAATATAACACAGTCATAATTCATTGTGATAAAACATGATTCTCTTTTCCTCACAATGCATCTCAGAATATTTATATGATTTGAAGTCTTTAAAAGTTCCTGAAGATATTAGGAAATTCCCAAAAAGTGTGGTGTGAAAGTGTCCATCCAGACTTTTTGTGTCACATGATTCAAAGTGTTATGTAGGGTTTTTTTGCATAAAGGCACAAAGCAGTAAGGCCCCCCAAGGGCATCCTATTCATTTTTTTTTTTGGCAAGACATTGGTCCCAATTGGCAGTCCTCTTTTTCCATGCCACTTACGTAAAAGGAAAAGAAATAATAAAAAATACAAAACATCAATAAAACCATTATGTGATTATACTTAAAGTGTACAGGTCTAATTCAGCTAATAAAATAAACATACTGAAACCTACAGTCAGATGTGATCTACAGTTTAGAGAATACAGTGGGACATTCTGAAGTTTCAGCAGTGTATGACATCCTATTAGACAGCTTGTTTGGGGGCAGCTAGCTAAGCCAAGCCAAGCCTACTACAGAGGGTGCAGCTCAGATTTCATCTTTCCATGTGTGAAGCTACTCTGCGTGCTGGAGATGGGCAGGACAGCCAGGAGCCTAAGGATAGTTGAAATGTTGGGAAAAGACTCAATGTCAGAACAAGTTTTGAGAGTGCCGAGAACAGTGTCGGGTAGGTGTTGATGACTGGCAATACAGTCTTGCCACCTGTCCCTCCACCTCTGCAGCTCATCCTGGAAGGAGTTTGGGTCAGGTAAGACATCTTGGAACACCTTGACAAACTCAATGTTGTTGCAGCATCCCTCCACTTTGGACATGACATAAGGCACAACCTGCAAGCAGCGAACAGCAGACAGAACATCCTGGGAGAGTCCTTCCATCTCAGCAATACAGTGCTCAATGGCCCCTGTACTGATGTCCTCTCTGTAGTGCACATTTAAGGGTGGTTGTAGTGAAGGTACCTGCTTAGAAGCAAAAGCAACAGCCTCTTGAAACCAGGTTTGATGATGCGAGTCAATACTGTTCTTCATTTCACTGAGAGAGGGCAACAGATCAGACACGCAGTTTACAGCTTGATACACATCATAGGAATTTCCCTGAAGACTCATGCTTATGCTTTTGGTGAGGCTCAAGATGTTTTTCATAATCACAACTGTCAATATGAAATCAAAGTTTTGGATAGCAGAAAGGAAGCTCTGAGCCTGTGCCGTGTTTGCCTCATTATCTTGGTTCCCTTTCATCTCATTCAAGCAAAAGATGATGGCCTCTAGAATGTCTGTAGTGAGTTCCAGAACTTCATGGCTCATTGCCAATTGATTGCTGCTGATCTTGGCTTTCAGCTCACTGGCCTTCCTTTCGTCCTCCTGGAACAAATGTACGACAGCATACTCTAGTCTTACACGTCGTTGAATATCCTCACAGAACCACATGAAGAGCTGCTCCAAGCACTCAAAACAGTGGGTTATCTCTCTCAGGGAGGACAAACTGGCTAGCAAAGATTTTGGAGTTACAAGGTTTGGGAAACTGAAGGCATGAGGGAGTCTCTGGGAAAGCAAAGCTGAAGCCTGTGTCATCTGAGAGACTGAGGCACCTGGTCTTGCCAAGGTTTGACTTCTACAGAGTGCCAAGTTCAAACCCCATTTCTCAGAAAGAGCAATGGTGAGCGTATCAACGAATGAAGTAATGTTTGTGGAGAGCGGGATAAAGGCCAATATGTTTTCACACTTTATGTCTTGTTTGTTAAGGTAGTGTATTCCTACAGAGATGTATGGTTGGCCATCGATTGCAAACTCTTCCTCAGTGACTATAGAAAAGAACTTTATGTTGCACAGTTCCTTGAGCAATTCCTCTCGAGCAACAGCATCGTAGGGGGTGAAAACTATTTTTTCTAGTCCAGTGCCATCCAGGGCAACTACTTGGTTTGCACTATCCTGAGCCTTTACTTCAGACTGGACTGTGCCTTCAGATTCTGCTGCCATGGGGTGATCAGTAATATCCTCAGGAGAAGCAGGTGTGCAATGGTCAGTAACACTTGGAGTTATTGCAGAGGACTGATCAAGGCAAATGTGTACTGCTGCAGTTTCTTGGTCTGAGCAATCTGGAGCCACTGAACTGAACTGATCTGTGCCACAATCTGCAGCTACTTTGGGCTGCTCAAGGCTAACCTGATCTATGTTGGACTGATCAGTTTCACTTTGATTCCCTGGTACTATCTGATCGTTTCCATCTTGACTAAGTGCCACAGACTGATCAGGTACATTTTGATTCAATGCTACTGCAATAGTTTCACCTTGAGATTCTACTACAGACTGATCATTTCCACAGGGTTCATCTGCCACAAGCTGGTCATTTCCACTTTGATTCCCTGATGCTATCTGACAAGTTCCACTTCCATCTTCTAACCCAAATCCACTCTGATGTTCTACAATAGGCTGATGAGCTGCAACTTCTACAAATGTATCAGTTACAATTTGATCCGGTGACGACTGATCACCTTGCTCTACAGTTACAGACTGATCATTTCCAGACTCAACAACCATGAGCTCATCAGATCCACGAACTCCCAAAACTAACCGATTAGTTCCAGCTTCATTTGGTAAGACAGACTGACCAGTTCCACTATGATCTACTGTTACAGACTGTTCATTTACAGAGTCAACTACCATGAGCTGAGCAGCTCCACATTGATCCCCTAATATTAACTGACTAGTTCCAACTTCGTGTGGTAATATAGTTTCTGTCTGAGCAGTTTCATTTTTACCCTCAACTACAGATTGATCTGACTCAACTTGACCAACTGCTATAAACTGATCAGGTACACTTTGATCTTCTGTAACTGACTGACAGGTTACATCTTGATCTGCTGTTACAGACTGATCATTTCCAGAGTCGTCCTCCACCATGAGCTGATCAGAAACATTTTGATCTCCTAATACTATCTGACTAGTTTCACCTTCACTTGGGAACCCAGTTTCTGTCTGATCGATTTTATCTTGATCTTCTACTACAGAATGATCATTTTCAACTTGACCAACTACTACGAACTGTTCTGTTACACTCGGGCCTCCCATTTCTGACTGACCAGTTACACTTTGATCTGCTGTTGCAGACTGATCATTTCCAGAGTCGTCCTCTACAATGGGGAGATCAGACACATTTTGATCTCCTGATACTAACCGACTAGTTTCACCTTCACTTTGAAACCCAGTTTCTGTCTGACATGTCTCATCTTGATCCTCTACTATGGAAAGATCATTTTCAACTTGACCAACTACTATGAACTCTTCTGTTACACTTGGGTCTCCTATTTCTGACTGACCAGTTACACGGTGATCTGATGTTAGAGACTGATCTTTTCCAGAGTCAACTACCATGAGTCCACGAGATTCACTCTGATCCTCTGATATTAACTCACCTTCATTTGCTAATCCATGTTCTGTCTGAATAGAATCTTGACTTTTTACTACTAAATTTACAGTTTCAAATTGACCATCTGCCACAAACTGATCATTTACAATCTGATCTTCGGTTACTGACTGACCGTTTTTTTTCTGACCTGCTGCTACAGAATGATCATTTCCAGAGTTATCAACAGCCTCAAGACCACGAGATCCAATTTGTTCCACTGACACAAATTGACCAGTTTCTCCTTCATCTGCTATCACTGTTAATAACTGACAAGCTTCATCCTGAACTTTTACAAAAGACTGATCAGTTTCAACTGAACTAGCTTCCAACTGCTCAACTACAAATTGTTCCCCTGTTGCTGGCTGGCCATTTCCACTCTGATCTTCAACTACATTTGGATAATTTCCACTCACATCAATTTCCATGGGATGATCAGTTTCACTTTGATGGACTGATTCTAACTTATCATTTATACTGTGATCAACTGACATGAGCTGAACAGATTCACGCTGATCCTCTGGCAAAAACTGACCCTTTGCTAAGCCTGTTACGGTGTGAGAAACTTCATCTTGAGCAACTATGGAGGAACCAGTATCAACTTGCGCAACTGCCATTAACTGATCAGGTACACTTTGTTCCTCCATTGCTGGCTGGTCAGTTTCACCTGCTTCTGCGGCAACGAACTGATCAACTTCCATAGGTTGATCAGTTTCACTTTGATTAGCTGATACTGACTGAACAGTGCTAACTGGCTCTTCTTCATTAGACTGCTCAGTAGCTATTTGATCCCCTGATACTGGTAGACCAATTCCACACTGATCAAGAACTTCAGACCTATCATTTACATCTTGAACAAGTGCAATCAGTTGATCACTTCTATCATGTTCTGCTGCTGTAGATTGCATAGCGGCATCTTGGACAGATTCTGTTGGTTGGTCAGGTGTGCTGGTTGGCAGAGAGCTGCAAGCAGGGATGACTTGAGCTGCAGTTGCGGCATTGCCTGAGCTGCTAGGTGTTAAAGATGATGGCTGGTCAGGTGTATTTTCTTCAGCTCTTTCTATTTCACTAAAGTCATTGGTTTCCACTAGAATTTCCTCTGGAGCAGCAGTTTCTACATCTAAACAAAGGATGAGACATAATATTTAATAAAGAGAGATATTTACTTATTACTAATATTTTTCATTTAACATTACTGACCGATTCCAGCAACATTTGCCTCTTGTGGATAATTTGAACCATTTGTATCTACAACCATCTCCTGTGGAGCCATGGCAATCACCTCTGAAAAAGACAGGAAAGAGAGTGTCAGAATAAAACACAACAGCAATTTCATTACTTTGAAAGCCCATTTGAGCTTACTTACCACCTTCCATTCTCAGGTGATTAACTCTTGACTTTACCTACATGTATGAAGAAAAAAATAAAAGGAACATTTTTTGTTTATCAGTTGATATCAAGGCGTGTTAATTTGATATTTTTGGACAATGAAAATTATTAACAGTGTAAATACTAAGAAATGTACCACACCTGAGCAAGAAATTGATTACTTTCTGGATCACCCGCCATGCATTTCTCAATCACCTCTTCCAGGCTCTGTAGTGTCTGGCGATGCATAAGAAGCATCACTGCATCAGTCTTACTGCCCCTGCTGAAGATACCATCTCTGAGTAAGGTCCTCAAAGAGTTTAGCGTTGTCTTCATTAGATCACACTCCATGCTAATGCTGGGCAACACAGCCACAAGTTTAAGAAGGGTTGCAACATTTGGAAGGTTTTTGGCTTCATTATGAAGCAATGTCTCAGAGATAGAGGTGGGAGGACAAACATCTTGATACTTCTCCCTCCATACTGTGGCCCAGGTGTTAATGTCTTCTTCCACTGTTTCTGGGTCAGGGAGATCACTCAGGTATATAGTGTGCAGTTTATCTGTGGATTCTGGGAGAATAGGCAGAGGGTTGCACGTTGGCAAAAGGGACAAAACTTTCAGGGCTTTTAGGTGATTCTCTGAGAAGTTAAACTTCATTTCTTCAATCAAACCATTCAGAACTGGTAAGCTAACTGCTTCCATGTAAAATGTTTCTGGTGAATCATAGCCACTGACAGATTCCGCATATGACAGCAATCCCATGACCTTAGTTGCAAGCTCCACTGCCTCCTCAAACCAGACAGAATTCAATGCACTCACATTGTCCAACATCTTGCTAAAAGTATCTATTATTGGCATAATCTTCTCAAGCTCGCAAATAATGTCAGCAGGGTTTCCACAGCGAAACACAGTGCTGCAATTCCTCAAAGGCGCACAGGTATTCTTCAAGATCACTAGGGGGATGATAAAATCAACCTGTCTAAGAGCTGTGGACAGGGTCTGGGAATGCAGTGACATGCCATCACTCCATGACCCATTGGAGTTGATGCTCACAGAATCTAAGCAGTTCAGAACTCCCTCCAGCATGTCCACCAAAATATCAAAGAAGTCTTCTCTCTTCTTCCATCTGGACAGGCAGGTTTCTGGGACCTCTGCAAGTGCTTCCCGTGGGGTATTCAGCAGCCCATCCATGGTCTTGGCAAGCTCACTCTCTAATTTGGGTGACTGGTCAAAAAACTGTAATAGATCCTCAGCTGTCTCTAGAACCTTTGTAATGGATGCATTTTGTAGGCTTAAAGCCAGCCAATAGGCAAGTCCACAAGACTCACTGGGAGTGTTCACAGCTAATGGATAGCTCTCTAAAAATCCCAAAGCCATCTTCCTGAGACTTTTGCTCCCCGTACCAAAGCACATGATGGACTGGCCACGACAACAGCCCATCTGAAGTCCCCACTCATCTTCAAGTGTTTCTGAAAGAGCCTTAGCATGCAAATCCACATCAGAGCTTTCATCAAAGGGCAGAAATCCTATAAGCTCCACTTTAGGAATGCAGTCATTCACATATCTAACAAAAACTGGTAGGAACTTCGTCTCACCCACTGAAATAGCTCTATCAGTGATGATGGAAAAGAAAGGAGAGTCCTGGACTTCAGTGAGGATTGTTTCTCGTATGGCCTTCACAATACTTTGCAACATTTCTCCCTCTGAAAACAATGTCCCTTCCTCCTTCACCCAATGACATAAGGCAAGTTTCTGAACAACAGCATCTTGTTCTGGTTTATCAAGGTCAATCAATGAGCAGTTTCTCCTTGCAAGCGTAGCTGCCTGTTTAAAGACTTCTTCACAGTTCTTTATGTTGTCAGCTGGTTCATCAGTATGGCCATTTTCATCTGGAATCTGCTCCACTTCTTCAACCTTTTCACGCTGCTCCTCAGCAGCCACTTCCATGCAACCAACAACCACTTCTATGTTTTCAGACTGCTGCTGAGTCTCTGTGCTCTCTGCTCCCTCTTTGTAGATTTCTGCTTCTATAAGTCAGAGTAAACATTATTTTAGACAATGAATACAGCGTTTTCAATAAAAGAAATATTTAATTAAAGACTCAAACATTAAGAACTCAAATGCAAGACCATTCCCAAAAATGACATACCACTGCCTGTTATCTCAGAATTCACAACAAGTATTCTGGAGTCTTTATCCTGTGAATAGAAATACTACTTATGAACAAAACTGAAAAAAGCAAACAGCTATCACCAGCTGATATGAATCAACATTTTACCTAAAATAGTTTAAAACCATTTTCAATTCAATAAACGATCTATACTGTAATCTATGATCTATTCTCTAAACCCTTTTAAAAATGATATATTATAACAATTATTAATAACAACTATCACCACAACTTTACAAACCTGCTGAGCTTCCCTGTCCTCTACATCATCCATGTGGGTGTTATCTGCAATGTTGGAAAGGTGAGCATTAAAGTCAACATGAAATGAAAATTCACCCTACCTATTTTCCAAATTTATGTTACTGATCTTACTGTGAACAACTCCTGCATGCATGTTTTATTTTTTTTTAACCTCAATTTTAAATCAAAATACAGCTCAATCTACTGGTAAAACAACAGTTTACCCCCCCCCCCCCCCCCCCCACACACACACACACACACAGCATCCAGACCTTGATTCTTTAAGAAGAAAAAAAAAAAGCCACAAATAAAATTATATTACACACCTTCTGTTTTTATTTCAACAGTCCTTCCTAAGGTTTTGGATTCTTTGTCCTGTGAAGTAAAACAGACTTTAGGAACACATCTGGAAAGCAAATTAAACATTTGAAACAAGCAACAAATTACTTAAAAACTGATCCTTACCAGGCAAATACCCTCCAGTGTCTTAGGTGTGAGCTTTAAGCACTGAGCAACCATTCGGTCTAGGTCTCTGTTAAAGTCAGTGCCCACCTGAAGCATGGCTAAACAGGGCAATCTGTCCATAGGTGAGGTGTTGCTCAAGTAGTCTTGATACATTTTGTGCCGCTTCACCTCACCACAATATTCTAAAGCTGTGCTTGGCAACACACACATTATCTTCAGCAATGTGTTGATGTTTACGAAGTACTGCATGAGGGGTAGACGCAGAGTCTGAAAAATGGTCTCTGGTATGGTTACACTAACCACTTTCGTTTTCCACTTCACTTTCCAGCAGCTTAGCTCTGTGAAGAAGTTGTCAGGATCGGGAAGGTCACCAATGTACAATGGAGGTTTTGACTTGAGCGTTTCAAAAACATAGCTCATTGTCACAGAGCACGGGACCAAGGACAATAAGTTGAGAGCCTCCTTGTGGTCATCAGAAAAATAGTCTTTCACCATGTTTATAAGGTGGTCAACTAAAGGGACACTCATTGTGTCTTTATAGTATGAACCTGGCTTCAAGAGGCTGTCCCTTGGAACGATAACGCTATCAGGCACTTTAACCTGCACACCCAGACTCTGAGCAAAACAAGAAGCTTCATCAAACCAATTCTGATGGAAAACCTTGATGTTGGTTTTCACTCTGTTAAGCGTGGCCACAATTCCACTGATCTGGCTGAGCTGCGAAGCAGCACTAAAATGGTCTTTCTGTAATGCTGCACTCAGTTCTCTAGTGAAGGATGAGGCATTTTTTAGCGCAACGATTGCCACAATGAAATCAAAGTCCCTTATTAACTGAAGTAGTCTCTTGGCACGGTTGGATACTGCCAAACTCCATCTTTGTGGTTGGCAGTTATCAATATTCTCGAGCCAATCTACCAGAGGCTCCAGAATCTGAGCGAAGACTTCATAAGAGTCATGTTTCTCAAGCCAAGTGGAGCAGAAGTTTCCTTGAAGCTCATGGATTTTCTCATAGCTCTCTCTTAGGCCTATGGCTAAGACTTGATCTAACTGTTTCTCGAGGGCAGGCATGCTGTGGAAGAATGACACTATCTCCTCTAACGTGTCTATGGCTCTGATGACTGCAGCTACTGGAACTGACCTGGACCACCAGGTATTGAAAGAGTAACATGAGCAGTGTGTGCATATAGCAAGAGGATACTGCTCCTGTATTTTACATGCAAAGGCCTTGAGCTTGTAGGACACTTCCCCAGAGCCAAGGTAAGCTTGGCCTCTGCAGTAGCTCAAATCGAGACGCCACTCTTTGGTGACAACATCAAAAAGTCGTTCGCACATGGCCTCAGTGTCATGAGTAACCTCGATAAAACCCAGAAGCTCAAGGCGCATGACATCAAAACTGTCAACAAATCTGATGAACATGGGTAAGAAGTCTGTCTCTCCCAATCTGACAACTCGGTCGATAAACAGGGAGAAGAATGAATTTCCGAGCTCTGAAAGAATCCTATCTTTTACAACATCCTCACACACTTTAAGGACTTCATTCATCTCGGATTTGGTCACATATTCTACTTCTTGATCTTGATCACCCTGAGTGTGTCTGCTTTGTCTGCCGTATGCTGCCGTGACAGCGGTCTGTAATGCAGACTTTAATGCCTCTTTATCAGTTTCTGCACACTCAGGCGGTTTTTGTCTCTCAATGTCCATATTTAAAGTCATCTCTCTTGGTTCTTCCGGATCTTCTTTAGAGGCGTCATTTGCACTGGATTCAGGAACTGTTACAGGGGTTGGAGTAAATAAATAAAATCAATAACTGTATTTAACATCAAATTCAGCTGAGTTTAATTTATTCTTGTTCAAGCAATCAAAACCAGAAAGGTGAAAAGCTTTACCTGATGGTTGCACTTCCATTAAATCATCCTAAAAACAAATGAGTGGATCAAAACGGTGAACAGCTTGTTAAAAACATGCTTGAGTTTTTGGCATTATTTATCTCCAGAAACTAAATCTAATTAAATACAAATCAAATTTAATTAGTTACCAAAACATACTTACTTCATGTAACAGCTGCAGGATTTCTGGATATTTCTTTACATATGCCTCCACCATTTCCTCAATGCTGAAGTGGACATCTTGATTGACATAAACAAAGGCCATATTGCTCAGTCTCTTTTCCACTTGTACTTCTTTCATGTAGGACTGATAGCGGTCCAACACCATGTCATAGTGCCCATACACATCAGATTCTGCACGGACACAAGGGATGGTGCCCAACACTCTCAAAAGGCTCTGCACATTTGGGTAAAAGCCTATATCTGGGATCTTGAGGGTAGCAAACACACTGGTGGGAAGAATCCTTCGCTTGCTAGCATGTCGCCATTTCACTTCCCAACAGCCCAGCTCATCATAAAAGGAGTCAGGACGAGCCAAGTTATTCAGGTTAGCATCAGCAACTTTGTCTTTGCGGATGCTAAAATTGTGGTCAGCCATGTATGAGGGCACCAATGACAACCATCTGAGGATTCTTGCCATTTCAGTGCCTAGGACTCTTTTGACTTCATCAACAAGGTATTGTAAAACCTTCTTGCTCAGTGCTTCCCTGTAGTAATCCTCCAAAGAGGCTTGTGGTTTCTCTTCATCATCACCATTTGTCACCATCTCCACTGGCAGATTGACTGGCACCCCTAACTTCTTGGCTCTGCCCACTGCATCAGAGAACCACTTTCTATGAAAAATAGCAATCTCCTGCATATGTTTGGTTAGAAGCTTCAAGGCGTTAGAGATGGTGTACTGCAATGTGCTGCTGATGCTGATTATTCCCCTGAGGCTGGGGTTCAGGATGCTTACACAACACAGCGTATTCTTCAAGACCACAAGTGTAATGATGAAATCAAAGTTCTTCAGCTTCTCTTTCAGCATTAGAAGCACTACAACGGTGTCTGTGTCCACATCTGAAAGGGCACTGGTGCACATCTCTCCAATGCTGCTCAAAAGCGGCTCCAAGATATCAAGCATTGTCTGGAAAGCATCGGTGGCATATTCCCAATGGTTCTGACAAGACTCCTTCACTCGGTCCACTTCGCCTTTGATGTGGCTGTATGAAGCAGTGATCTTGGCATCAAGTTTCTTCGCCAGAGTTTCTGATTGCCTAATAACGGCAGCAACCTGCTCTACAGTATCAACAACGTCCTGAATTGGAAGGATGGGCATGGAGCGAATCAACCACACATTGAAGGCGTAAGGCTCACTGGGGGACAAAACTACCTGTGGAAAATCCCGCAACATCCTGCAGGAGAGATCCTTCAGTTTCTGACACATGGCACCTGATGACAGGTAGGTGAAGCCGCGGCAGTGCTCCATCCGCAGGCCCCACTTGTTCCGGATCTCAGATATAAGCATAAGGAACAGAGTGTCAGAGTCAACATCGCAAGGAAGGAATCCCATGAGGTGCTTCTGTGGAAAGCCTTCACCAGTGACTGAGCGGATAAACACAGGAATCTGGTCCTTGCCCTCAATGATTACTCTGTCTTGGAGAAGTATGGAAAAGAAGCGTGCAAGGCGCAAGCTATTGCGGATCTCCTCACGCATCACATCCTCACCTAAGGTGAGCACTTCTTTTTGGTCAATCTTTTCTGCGCATATGGTGTTGACAGAAAGTGGCCTAGCTGGGTCATTGCCCAGTGGTTTAACAGCGTTAAGAGATGCACTGTTGGTGATGCTAAAACCAGTGAAGGCTAAAGTCTCCTTGAAGTAGTCTTTCAAAATTTCCTTCGCTTTAGAAATAGCGGGATCCTCCTCCTCTGATTCATCATGTGCAGGAGGATTGTGTGTTTCGCTGTTCTCAGCTGAATCACTCTCAACTTTACTTTCTGCCTCTGGCACAGAGGGGTTTGAGTTATTGGTGGTACCTTAAAAAAGCAGAACACAAACACACTTAAAAACAAAAAATGCAGAGAATCTGCAGTAATTAGTTTGTGTAATTACAAAGAGAAAACAGAATTTAAAAATGCTGACATGTAAATGCATTACCTACCTTTAGTTTTCTTTGTGGCAACAGGCTCCTCTCCTGTCTGAAAAAAATGAAAAAAAAAAAAAAAAATCTATCATTTGTAGTCAACACTACATTGTGTCCATAATGCAGTGGTTCTCAAACTTTTTTGGTCGGGTCCCCCTTAAACCTATAAAAACAAATCCGGCACGACAAATCCCCGACATTAAACTTATGTACTGACTCAAAGTTAAAATGATTTGCAACGGTCGCTTTGTTGTGTCCAGTGTAGACAGCCTCTAGCTGTTGCGGCGCAACAACTTTAGGCTCCGGTGTAGACACGGTGAGTGAAGCCGAGAGAAAGATATGCCTCGTCATATTTAGCTTTTGAATTACCAGCACCTGCCTGGGTCTGTGCGACTTCATCTATGGCTTTTCTCTTCCCTTTCACAAACCGATCCATATCCCATTCTAAGTTACGTTCGTTAGCTGTTTTGCTGTTTTATTTATTTTTTTTATAGCCACCCCTGCATTACCCGTGCAGTAAATAAGCTGCTAGAGACCACTCATTATTAAAATTTTTATTGTGGTTTCTCTTCAAGATAAGATAAACTCAAATATTAAATAAAAAAAAGATATTTTATATTTTTAAAAAAATTCTCAAGAAAAGTTTTTCTCAGTCTATTCAAAAAGCAAGAAAGTTAAGAAACAGAATAAAAAAAGTTTTTGAATCTTGATGTGTACAATAGATACTCACTTTCTCCCGTGTCCTTTTTCTGTTGGTAGTTTGTGCATTGTCCTGGTTGGTTGCAAAATCAAATATAGTAGGAACGGCATCATCCTTCAAAACAGATTTCTGAGAGCTCTGAAAAAAAAAAAGGAATTTTACACATTAAGGGTCAGCTGTGTCATGTCAGGAGGTGGGAGGCAGGTTGAAATAATTGGGAACGTGTGAATGCTTTATATTTCAAAAATTACAAATAAAATTATATTTCAGCCATTTATACAAAATAAAACCATGCAAACTTACTTGCTGACATATCATTGAGGTGTCAAAGTGTTTTGAGCACAATCTGTAGTTCCTGTGTAAATCTTCAGGTGTTTTGGTCTCCAGATCTGGTCTGTGGCATTTACCCACCCATTGTTTACATCTAAAGATGAAGTAAGATTACTGCAGTAGTGCAAAAGTGATATTTTACCATGACTACAAACCTCAACAAACAAAAATCACAGGTCTGAAACAAAGCACATGCGTTTAATAAACACCAAAATACTCAGTTTGACATCCAAATCCCACAAGTAGAAAGCAAAAGCACAAATCAAGCCCTGAACAGAATAACGTATTCTGAGGGAATTAAATTCCTGCCATTTTGGGAAGGGCCTGATGATGGCGAACGTGTACAGAAGTCAATAGCTTACAGTAACCCCTTAAAAGTTGCAGCAATCACGTTGAAGAAATGCGAAAGATAGCCTAATTTCGTGATCACCAATTAAAAAACAGGCCCTCGCAAACCAAAAAAATCTTTGCATAACAAGATTAATGAAAGCAACAAGGAAAGCATAAGCTCCACAATAAGGGTGCCATGCATTCAATGAATCATTGTAAAAGGGGGCAGAAGCTAACCAGCTAACAAACGATGCTAATTTGCTCATTCTGTACTTAAATAAAAAATATAAATAGGAAAAAAAATAGCATCGATTAAATTGCGATTGCATTTACGGCCAAAGGCTGCACTCACCGAACGGGATCCAGCGGGAACCTAAAGAAGGAAACGTTGGACTGGTCCGTACTCTGCTTGCAGTTTGCTGCGGCACAGCAGTCGGGCATTTTGGACTTAATCAAAATGAACACTGCATTGCACAAATCCTTCAGCGCAAAAGGAGACGCTTTGGCAGCAAAAAGCGCGCGCGCATCTACATAGATTTCACGCTATCTGGCGCTATTTCCTATCGTCGCGTGCATTCTACTGGAACTTGCTCATGGCCGATATGTTGCTACTTTCACAGAGGAATCAACAACCAGGAAGAACACCTATGTAGAGCGGAAATGGACTAAACTGAGGACGGATCCCCCCCCTCCCCAAAAAAAATAATTCTATCACCGTCATTCGTTCCCCTTCCAGAATAATTCAAAAATGCTGCACAACTTCTTTTTTTTAAAAGCATCATCACAAAATGATGGCTCAAATACAAATTAGTTCCCCGTCTCCACGAGGCGCCAAGGTTTTTTTGTAACCCACGTGAACATTCGAGGTCACACCCTTTTAATAACACTTAGCTGATCATTTTATTAGTCCTGATTATTTCATAGGAGTCTAACCCATTTAGTCCCACATACTAATATCTGACTTTGAAGGATCTAATATGCGTTTTTGATGTACTTTGCAACGATAAATTACAAATTCAGCTTGTCTAGATTTGATGTTAATATTTCATATGGTCACAGCTGTTTAATTTTATTTTGCCCCTATGAAAGATGTCATAAACCACATACAACCACCATGTTTGGTATATATATTACTATTCTAATCATTAATATTTAAAGGGTTTTATAAGGATTATATAATTTACCCCACAGCTGCCTAGTAGTAAAAAATGTGACCTTTTTCCTGTGCAATTTTTGACTCAGCAAGAATTATCCCACAATATAGCACAATTTCACATTATTAAATAACATGCCACTAAAATAGCTCAAAGCTAATTTGTGACAAAAGCAACAGAAATAATTAGTAACTATTTTACTTACATATAAAAACATTATCTATGTGCCTGATACAAGTATTAAAAATGCAATTCACTATATAATAACCCGCAAATAAGTGAAGACCATTTCTATATGCTAATGATAATAGTTATAATACATATAATTGTCATTTTTATTTGACATCATAAATGGCATTTAATAGCACATTATATCAAAAGATTAAGAAGAGAAAACAAGTTGTTTTTTTTCTTTTTTTTGCAGAATATGTATTTAATTCTGAAAAATACATTTAACAGTTTCAAGACACATTCATGGAATTGGTCAGCAAAAGATCTTTTTAATATTTTCAAATTCAAACTGGGGGTACACTTTTATATACACCATGTTAAACGAAACGGTAGAACAATAAGAAAAGGCTCAAGTCCTGTTAATCTTATATGACTGTACATAAAAAGCAAAAGTAACAAAATTATAGCTGCAAAATTACAAACTGCTGATTGACAGGAGTCATCATACTGCAATATGTAAAACTGTGCTGCTGCCTGTAATCAATCACGATTCTCTGACGGCTCACTATCTGGATACATTTTCAAGTATTTCTCCACCATGCTGTCCAAATCATGCTTAATAGCACAGTTAATATAGAACAGAGCCATGCTCTTGTTTCTGTGATGCACAGGTGTATCTTCCAGGTATGCTGTCAGTCGTTGTTTCGCAGTGCTACATTTGTCATTTGTCAGAGCAAAGACTGGCAGATTGTACAGGACTTTCAGGAGAGCACACACGTTGGGGAAGAACTTCACATCGGACAGCTGAAGCGTCTCGTAGATGGTTGATGGCAGTACAACGTCTTTAGTGCCATGCTTCCATTTGATCTTCCAGCAGTGTAACTCGGCAGGAAAGGTGTCTGGGTTCAGCAAGTCATCTTTATAAATGTCTACACTGGTCTCCTCTGCGGTGTTGAACTTCAACTGTCCCATGATGGCAGGGACGAGTGACAAGGACTTCAGAGCCTTCAGGTGATTTTCAGAGAAAAGATCAGACAGCTCTTTAATCACATGGCTGACCACTGGAAGGGTGACTTGCTCTTTATAGTAGGTCTCAGGTTGGATTTCCTCACCAGACGTTGGCCGTTTTCTGAAGTACAGCCTGGGTACTTTCACTGGGATTTCAAGAGCTGCAGCCAGGTTAACAGCCTCCTCAAACCAGAACTCATGGTAGACCTCGATATTCTCGTAAACCTCATTCAGTGAATGCAGAACTGCAGTTAGACTGCTAGATGCGAAGAAGACCTCGTTCGTTTGGCCTTGCAGATTCTTACCAAAGGCTCTGGAGAAGGAAAGTGTGTTCTTCAGCACCACTAACGTCATGACAAATTCAAAATCAGCCAATGCCTCGGATATGACAAAGGCGTTGTGTGCTACTTCATCACTCCATTTGTGATCTTCATTATCATGGATGCTATCCATGCAAAGCAGGAGAGACTCCAGGAGGTCGACAGCTACTTCGAATGTATCATGCTGCTCGGTCCATTTCGAGTAACAGGCTTCTTTGAGGACACTGGCCTTTTCTTCATTTCCCTGGTAGTAGATCGAAATAGCACTTTCCAGCTGATTTTGTAACAATGGTGACTTACTGAAAAATGCATCCAGCTTTTTCAGGGTAGACATGACGAGATGCACTCCTGTGAAGGTCATTGTGTTTGCCAGGCAGATGTTTAGAGAGCAGCTGGAGCAAGGGGTGAGAACCGCTAGCGGGTGTAACTCAGCTATTCTGGCCACCACTGCTTTGACCTTCATAGCGGACACACCAGAACACAAATATGCCTGTCCTCTGCAGTACTGCATGTCCAGGCCACATTTCTCGGTCACTTCAGCAATAAGCCTCTTGGTGATAGCCTCCACATCACCTTCAAAAGGCAGAAACCCGACAAATTCTTCCCGGAGGCAGTTGGTCTTGTCCACAAAGCGTATAAACAATGGGAGACGGCTCTCTCCGCCTATCTCAACCAGGTTGTCTACAACCAATGAAAAGAAGCGTCCTTCTTTAACTTCAGCCAACAACTCTCCACGAACGCAGTTTTCGATCACTTCCAGCATCTGCTGCAATTGAGTAGAGGAGCAATACTCGAGGTTTACAGGCGACCCCTCAAACTTCTTTCTGAGAAATTCGTCACCTGCGTTGATGCGGTACTCCAAAAGTGCCTGGAAGTTGCTGGGAGTGAAGCTTTTGCTTCTGGGTTCTTTGTCAGAGTGCCCATGCAGAGGGATGTTCTGCGTTCCCATCATCACGACAACATCAAACAAAGACTTGAGATACTCTTTATTCAGCGTTTCCTCATCAATGACCTGGGGGCTGCTGTCAACCCCATCGCCATTTTTGCTCTCACTGATCTCTTTGGTTGTTGCCTCACTATTATCTTTCGTTGGCTCACTTTGGGAATCCGCTGAGAATACAAAAAAAAAAAAAAAAAAAAAACAGTAATTATTATTTATAGTGGAATTCATGTAAATAAATAGAATGTGTCAAAGAGCTTTATTACAGCATTACTAAATAAAAATGCATTTTAAAAAAATCCCTCCAGATTACAGATTTTGCAACAAGGGTATGTAAATATGTGAGAAAATTATATTGTAATATCTAAATAGTTCTGAATCATAAAACAAAAGAACAAACAAAACACACAATAACAACTCACATTTACTCTTCTTTGCTTCAGGGGCATCCTTATTTTCTGTCTGTTAGAAACATACCAAATTCATTACTAAAACCTTCACATTCAGTATTTACACATAATTGACATTTAGCTACCTTAAAAATGTTAAGAGACAGGCTTAATACAGTACAGTAACAACTCATTGATTAATACGGAGCAACTCTTACCTCATTATTCGACCGTTTGAAGGAAGGATTGTCAAATATGGTTGGTATCGCATTATCCTTCAATACAGTCCTGAAAGGGCTCTGGATAATAATCATAATAATATGCAATGCAATATGTTAGAGATCATGTTATTTATTCATGGGAAGTTATGATGTCAAGCTGCTTTATATACCATACTTAAAACTCTTACACAACAATTTTTAATTCTTGTACTTGCAGTTTTTTAATATTTATATTTTCACTGAAATTTAAGTCACACTGCAGGACTATTTAAGTGAATCGCAAAGCAAGCAGAAACTTTAAATACACCCTTTCCCTGATACATAGCCTATAAAATTTCTTATATTTTAAATTATAATTCATACGAAGGTAAAGTACATTAAAAAAATACAATAATTACATATGAACTTCACAAAAAAATTAATAACAACTTACGGTTTTGGTTATCAAGTTAGGTTCAAAGTGTCTGGCACACAGTCTGTGGTACTTGTTCAGATGGTCCGGTGTTTTGTCTTTAAGGTCTGAGCGACTGCAGTTTTCCACCCATTTCTTACACCTACGGTATAAATATCTTATGAATGGAGGGCTTATATAGCATCTCCCATAGCACATTAAGCACAATGGTGTGGATATAGCATTATGATACTGTAAAATAGTGCATATTTTCTGTATTGTTTTGTTTTAACTGTAATATACAATGCTGATTGTGTCTAGCTAATACACAATGATTATGCAAATACACAACATCCATAATGGAATCAATGTAGTTCATATCTATGACAGATACTTTCAGTACATTCAATCAGAACTGCATTTTAACAGCCAGTTGGCCTAATAAACACACTTTCTTATCTCATTTAAACAATACAGTTGCAAAGTAAAGCTGGGCTGCCTGATAAACAACTCCCGGTTATATAACAATACTTTGTGCAGCATGTAAACACTATATATTGTCATGTTCAACTTCGCATCTGATCTACCAAGCGAGCTAACGTTAACGTTAACTGGCTCAGTACAGCTCCGCATACAATGTCTGTACTGGAAAATAGATGAAGGTTTAAATGGAGGTTAAACACGAAGTCGTCTATCGTCTAAATGACAAAGAGTACGCTAGGTGAGCAAAATGTGTGTAATTTACCTCTCTG
Organism: Acrossocheilus fasciatus; assembly: GCA_036784905.1. NCBI lineage: Eukaryota > Metazoa > Chordata > Actinopteri > Cypriniformes > Cyprinidae > Acrossocheilus > Acrossocheilus fasciatus. Next base: position 17,750,981 of record CM071947.1, on the reverse strand, counting down.
GGTCCCGTGGAAACCTGAAGAACGCCAGCACCGAATGAGTGCTGTTCCTGGAGCAGTTTAGCGCCGCGCAGAAATTAGGCATCGTGCGTTCACTCTGAGTCGAATCTTTAACAGCGAATCAAGTTCATTGGACTCACTGTGATGATATTCCCTTCAAAAAGTTTTAAAAAATGTAGTTTTAGAGACTAATAAAGTGGTAAATTGATCGGCACTCTAGTGCTTTGTGTGGCCTGGAGGAGAAGCGCGTTGGAATTCGTCTCCGTCCCACAATGCTTTGCTCGCGCACAGCGAGTTCAAATTCCCAGCCAATCAGCATGCGCTTACAGGAAGAAATTGGCGGCAGTTAGGGAGGAACCGTGGATATGTTAGAAAAATAAATTTATGAGCAATATTAAAGTAGTAGTTCGGCCAAGAACGCTAGATGTGTCATTTACTCACATGTCTTTTCTGAATACAAAAGAAAAGGTTAGACTGTATTAGTCACCCTTTCATTGCGTTTCTTTGCTAGAAATGTTTTCATTAATCCTTTAACATCAGATAGTAAAAACAATGTTTCTGTTACACTGACACAATGAAACTGATATTTATATTGCACTGATATATTCTTTATTAAGGCGTCATACAGTCATTAGTTCAGTGATCACAATTATGGTTAAAATACAGTGAATGCTCATCTTGCCTTTAAAAAGACATGGTCACTATTAAGGGATTAATGAAATACTCTGTAGAAAATAAGTCTAGATAATTAAAAGAGTTTACTGTAGGTTCAGAAAATTACACATTTAAAAAGAAAAACTTAACAGCAGCAACAGCAGAATCGATGACATCTAAAACCTTCCAAATTAGTGACAGAAAGGCAACACATTCTTTGGTTTGCTCCTTTTTCAAAACAAATCAACAAAAAACCTTTTTACATCCATGTTACATTTTTTTCACTTCCATCTTCCAGGTTCATAAAATGAACAAAGCAGTGTTATGTTAATATGGTACAAAAAACAAACAAACAACAGAACAAAAGCTCTTTATACACACATACTGCATTAGCCTTGTTAGCATAGAAGATAACTTTTTGTAATAGTGCCTATAAATCAAATTATTGTCCCTAAACTGTTAAAAGCCATTGCAGTTAAGAGATCATTTAGCAGCCCAATGCAACAAACACTTAAATATTCAAATAAACAATTTTTAATAGTGTCACATAGGATACTTAAAATGTAGGCGTTACATATGCTCATAAATGTCCAATTTGAAAGTGACATCAACATCAGCTTATACCGCTTAACTGCATACTTTTGCAAAGTCTTCAGGCTGATCAGGCAGGTCTTCCAGTAGTGCTGGGTTTTTTCTGTAGATGTAAGCATTTGCATCTGCATCTTCCATCTGCACCAGCTCAGCCAATGACGAGACGCAAGTATCGTGGTCGTTCAGCATACCTGGCAGACGAGAGGACTTGCGCTGGATTCGTGTCGATCGTCGAACAGGAGTCAGAAACTTTAGGTCTTTGATGGTGCTTTTGCGTCGCGAGCCACTGCCTGGTGCGGTTTCACAATCGATTATCTTTTTTACACTATAGGATGAGAAAACCAGAACACTCAAACTTCTTACAAATGTATGTGTCTATGTATGAGTACATAAATGACCCCAAACTCACCTTTGCAGATATGGAGTCGTTTTCACATTGTATTTCACAATGGATGCCCCTGTCATCTCTGGAGAGGTGCTGTTCATCTCCTCATCACTGTCATCATCTTCACTCACAAATGGCTTCTTCTCCTTAGGTTCCTGATCATCATCCTCATTCTTAATAGGTTTCTTGGTGTCCTCTGCAAGCTCACGTTCTGAGTCTTCCTCATCTCCCAGTTCCTCCTCTTTCAGAATTTCAAACACTTCATCAGTTTCCTGCTCCTCCACTTTTACTTCCATTCTTTTCTCTGCCACCATGTCAGATTTGTCAACATTTACACCTGTCGAGGATGGGCAAAAACATATGAGCAATTTATAATAATATTAGTGTTAATAAGCAATTCCTGCATTAAGAATATGGATGGGACTCACCATCTTCACATGATGAGGGCGTCTCCATTGCATCCAATTTATCACATAAGTTCAACACCAACTGCATATTACATATAAGCAAAGCAGAAATTACGATTAAAAAAAAAGACACAATACATCAGCGAATATCTGTCTGTCTATCTATCGATTATAAGATTCTCTTATGGTTCTTACCGACTCCATCCTTATCTCTGGGTCAACTGGCAAATCCATATCACTGTTGTCCAGCAGGTCTAGCGTGGTATTCATAATATTACTTGACCTCCTAGAACACACTGTTTTATTGTCAGGGACTTCGATATCATTAGTTTGGTTGTCGGTCTTCAGTGGAGCGGTTGGTTTTACAGCCTCAGTCTGGACGACTGGCTCAGACTGGGCTTCAGTTGTGGCTTTGGATCCAGTTTTAGGCTGCGGAGCTGGTTTTGGTTTTCTTGAAAAAGTTGCCGACTTTTCCGAGATCGGAGGCCTTTTCAGAGCCTTTCCCTTAGATGCCAGCCACTCTGCAAGCTTTGCTCTGAAAGTAGAGTACAAATGAAACATTAGACAATCACATCAATATATTCTCTTCTCTCAGCACATTGTCACACTTGTCCAGTTAAAATTAAGCAGGTTATGCTTGACTCAAGTTTCTAAAATACATATCCTATTGTTCAAAAGTTTGGTTTTAAGATTTTATGTTTTTGAAAAAAATTTATTTGAGCAAAAATACAGTAAAACAGTAATATTGTGAAATATTACAACTTTTCAATTTAATGTAGTTAAAAATGTAATTTATTCTTGTGCTGGCAAAGCTGTTTTTCAGTAGCGTTACACAAGTCTTCAGTGTCACATGATTTCATAAATCATTCTAATATGCTGGATGGATGCTCAATAAAATATTTCTTGGACACATTTTTATTAAATAAATAAGAATAAGAATAATATTCTTGTGGAGAGCGCGATACATTTTTTACCAATATTCTTTGGTGAATAATTTTTTGTAACATAGTAAATGTCTTTAAATCAATTTAATCCAGCCTGGCTGAATAATAATAATAATAATAAAAAAAATGTATTACTTGAGTATAAATAATCTTACTGACCCGAATCTATTTGATGGTAATGTATTCAACTTACCTTCTCTCTTCAGCCGTCTCTATTTGTACTTTGTACTGGCTGACTGTACTTGTGACAGGCCTGCAGACTAGAAGTTCAGTGGTGGCTGTTTTGGGTTTCTCCACCTGCACCGTCATCTCTTTCTTCTTCAAAGCGATGGGCTTGCTGATGGCCAGTCGCCCTGTAGCTAAAGGAGCTGACCTGGGAAGAGCACAAGCACCTGCTCGGGAGATAGTGCCTTGGACCTTTTGAGGTATCCGTTTATGGGAAACAGACTTCTGGACTGGTTTTTCAGTGGCGTTCAGCTGGATATCGGAGACAGATTTCGGTCTAGATGACAAAGCAGAGTTTACTCTGGGTTTAGTGGACTCTGGCAGGGAAGTAACAGACTTGGAGCGAACTTTTGGAAGCTCAGGTTTTGGTATCACCACCTTTTCTGTGGTCTTCACATCAGCACTGGGTTTTCTGAAACAGTCGATTTTAGACTGTACTACACGACCCTTATATGTACCAGGTTTGGATTTCTGGATGGCAGAGATGGTAGAGGGTGGTTTTTGAACTTCTTCCACAAGCTTCCTGTGTCTTACAGTCTGCTGTGTACGGAAGGCCTGGCTTAGTGTGTTACGCTTAGTAGGATCAGCATTAGTTTTGGTCTTCGGTCTAACATTCTTTTCCTTCTCTCTTGTTCCAGAGTTATCCTCCTTAACATCATTCTTTGACTGAAGGGGTGCAGATCTACAAGTCACTTTTTGTTTTGATACAATACTGCTGGTGACTTCTTTTTTGGGGCCACATACTGGTTTAGTGTTTTCCTTGTTGCTCTAAATAGAAAGAATAAAGGAGCTGAATTAAGAAAACTACATTTCAAGCACACAAACATCTGTCACACATCTAAGTAACTGTTTGAAATCTGCTTCAGAAAAAATGCAATGATCACCATTCTCACCACTGACTCCATTCTGTGCATCTATAAAGGACAGCTCTTCAAAGACGATGATTTTCCCCTGCAGAACATCACACTGTTATAATAACATCCAAACAAGCAAAACAAGAAAATATGTCTCACAAAATAGCAACTTTTGACTGCTTTCTTTTGCTGGGTCACGTCTCACAAGCTTGATGTGCAAAACTACACCAAAATTAGACAATGCATATTTTTTTGGGACTTTCATCTTAATATTGTTATAAAATAGAAATCGGTGTTGCACCCAGACAAACAAAAACACCTCATAACATGTCGAACCGATTAATTCAAAATAATTTCCACTTTTCTATCAGTACTATTAGCACGCTTCAAAACGACCCAAATCATGACAATACTCACAACAAATTGATAACAGTTGCCTAAAAACAGCATATACTTACGTTATGTACTGCTCCTTCAACCAGTCAGGGAAGACGAGTATAAATATCTCAGATTAATAACTGAATTTGAAGAAAAAAAATCTCCTCACATTCAAGCACAGCGCACGCTTTCAAACAAATTTGAGTTCGGTTCAGCGCGGCGAGATGTCGGATTGGCGAAGACCGTTTGTGAGTCACTCCAGCCTACGAATCGTATTGGCTGCTTCTGATCACGTGATTAAAATTGAGTTGGCCCCACCTCTTTTAGAGAAAGCTGGGAGCAGCCTGTTTTAAACCAAAATAAAATTCCTCTCATAACTGCTCGGTTTCAAAAAACTGTTGACCAGCCTAGCTGCCCTAAATTCCAGTCTAATGACATTAATGTTTGATTTAATTTTAGATAGCCCTAGTCTTTGAAAGAAAACGTAATGTTTCATTTTATATTTGATAGCTCTAGTCTCAGTAGGAAAATTTAAATTGTAAGTTTTATGTGAGAAAAAAAGATAGGCTACATGTATTACAATACATTATTATTGGCAGACGCTTTTATCCAAAGCTTTACAAATGAGGACATTAGAAGCAATCAAAACCAGCAAAAGAGCAACAACATGCAAGTCTTGGTTAGCCTAATACAGTACACATAATAATTATTTTTTTTTTTAAAGAAACAAGTAGATAGAATAGAAAAAAGAAAGCTAGTGTTAGTTTTACAAGAAAAGCTAGCAGTTAGAGAATAAATATGCAATTGATGGAGGGTCAAATGTGTATTTTTTAAAATAAAAATGGAATAAAATTAGAACAGAGTGCTAGAGAGAGGGTCAAATAAAGATGTATGAACAGCATAGTTTATATTTGATTTTGTCCGTGAGAAAAAAACTAAAAAATCTTAATTTAAGTCTGTTAAAAATATGTAATAATGAATATATTTATTCCAAACACATGCATATGAATGCAGTTCAGAAGTTTGGACATTTTCCAGTTCATTTTTTCGCTCAAAAGGCTTCACACCTGCGTCAAGTGCATAGCAAATTACTTTAAGCCACTAGATGGCAGAAGACCCCACAGTCTTGACGCCCTAAACCCAGCTCTATGCAGAATATTACAAACCCATTTGAACAGCATGATTTTTAAATGTGCCTGCATTTCAGTGTGTGATAATGAGTAAATAAGGAGCTTATAGCTGTTAGACTATGACTCCAACTGTGATCTCAAATTGCTTCCCTGGGGGTTCCACTTTAATTAATGCAATATTTAATTCATGAGATATTCTGCTGACTGCATCATTATGTGAAATCTGTCACACATGTGTGGTCATTTCTGCCAGTTAATTTTGTCCTTTATTTAAATAAAGAAGGGCAACTCATTTTACCCGTGTGTCCGGACTCATTTCCTGTAAACCAGAGGCAAGAGGGAACAAACGAAACTGGTTGGACAACCAAGCATTATCAACTTCTTGGTTATTCCATTTCAAGTAGACATCGACCTGAAAAGCATTGTTTTCTTATTGGTTTACAAGAGACTTAGAGACTTAAAATGAGCATGGATCTACTTAGCTATCATTTACATTTTTTTTTTTTTTTTTAATAATAAATGTTATTCAATCCTGATGTTACAAGAGAAAAGTGGCCTACATTTTTTTCATGTGAAGTAGACTTCACATACGGCACTGATGGCAACAATATGGCTCTATCGATACATCAAGCCAAAAACAAAATCAACCAATCCCAGTCTTTTATTTAATCTATACACTAAACCTAGTTGCATACTAAGACTATTTCTGTGAGGGAAAATATTATTGCTGGTGTGGTATCAAAATAAGACTCATGGGGAAGACTCCCCTGCTTCTCCCTATGAAGGTTTACTCCGCAAATAACTACATAGCGTTTAATCTAATGCAACAAGCAGAATCCTTTATATGAATAACCAGCGTTTCAAAACTAACCATCTATACACAGCTTTCACCCTCATTTGTTACAGAATTCGAGTACAATTAATAGCTTCAAATACTGCGGTCACAGTGTTGAGATTTTGGCAATCTTGAATACTGTTTTATCAGATTTGGTGACCCTGCAAAATTAGAAAAGATTAGACACCGCTAGAGTGAATTTGGGTAACATTAAAGCCATTCTGTGTGAAATAGATGGACGTTATGGATTTTGGTAGCTGCCATGGATAATGTGAATATTAGGAAATATCTGAAAGACATCAGACCATCTTCCAAAGACTCATCTACCTGACTCGAGAATACATGTGTACAGACAGCAAATCTTCCATCAAAATGATTGAAGTAAGAGGGAAATCACAGAGGTGAGATCATCTTAATACAGACAGCTTGTTTTCCCTGAAGTCTGACATGCTTGTCTTCGCTAAAAACTTGGCAAAGCAATATATTTGTTAAAACTCCACCACGTGCAACATCGATTTTCCGTTGCCTTGCGTTTACTGCAGCTTTCCACAATTGGCCTGTCCTTCTCACTGACAGGTTTAGCGTAATTAAGGGGGAAACTGTATGAACTCTCCTACAATCAGTCAAGTGTTAAACCAGGGTGAGGTTTGATGATTATCAGTAACAGTTCATCTTCTGCAGGCAGGCATTTGCATTTCTAGAACAACAGCTGACTGCAGAGAGCGTGTGTGAGACGGTTTGCTGATAGGACTAAATGGGAACAGCAGATCGTCAATAACTTCTGATCAGCCTTTACATCTTCCCACAAAGTGGATCCCTGCAGTTTTGCATTCTAGTGGTGAATACTTCAGCACTGCATCACCCTGTCAGAAATTAACACCATGCAATCCATCATTCCAAAGATAAAGATATCGCAGGTTAAATATACACAGATCAGAAATGTTTAGTTTATGGAGTTTGTGTTTAGAGCAGTTAAATAAAAGGCATTACAAAAACAAACACACAAATAAAAAAACCCTCAAAATGAACATTTGTAAAACGCAATCCTTTAAATAGAAATGTTCATATATAATATCGCCACCAATTATTATTATTTTTTAAATGACTATTTATTTACAAATGCAGTGAAATATAATGGACAATTACGCATATGTTATATAAAAGTTGTAAATACCAAACAAAGATCATATCAAACACAATATATTGTGATGTATATTATTGCAGCGGAGATATGCGAGGCAATAACAGGACATTAATAAAATGCATAATATAGAATAGGTTATTGTAATAACACAATATACCAAAACACAACAACTTAAACCACCGAGAATACTGTACTTACACAAACACAATAAAAAAAGGAACATATAAGTGATAGTAACACAGTAGGTTCCTTCCGAACACAAAGATTCAAAGGTCAATAGGTCGTCTGACATATTTTCCTTTTTAATGATACTGGCTCCACTTTAAATGCAAAAGATCCCAATGCAGGCCAAAGATCAGTCGTAGGATTAATCTCAAGTGGGAACTGCGACAGAAAGGTCATCATTCAGTCATGTCTCCTTGTATATGATACGCGTTTGGGAAGTGCACTGGATGTAGAAGCTCTCTGAAGTGAAGAATGAAAGTCATGCCCATATATGCGGTGTTTATAGTTTCCTCTACTGTTGTTTTGTCTTCCACATGTTTAGTAAGGGTAATGTTTCTGTTTCTTCCCTGCGAAACATGCCATCCATGTGCACAACAGCATGGCCAACACAGCTCCAGCCCCGGTGCAGTAATAAGCCCATCCGATCTCACAAGAACCTGAAAGAAACATCAAACTCAACATGTAATACTCAAAATTTATGTTCACACAATGTATATCGTTAGGCACAATATATTGTTAAATATGAATTTTTAATGCTATTGTATAGTTGGAATACAGGTGACACCAATAAATTAAAGCATACATTATTTCTAGTCTGCTACCTATTTAAAAAAAATAAAAATGTGTGTGTGTGCGTATATATATATATATATATATATATATATATATATATATATATATATATATATACACTAATGTTTGTAATTTTAATATATTTAGTAAAATACAAAAAAAATAATAAAATAGAATTTATTACTGTGATATCCTTTAAAATATTCTGATTTGATGCTCAAGAATCATTCCTTATTATTATCAAGGTTGTGCTGCTTAATATTTTTGTGGGGAATTCTGAAGTCCAAAATAACAGCATGTATTTGATTTACAAACTCTTTGTAACATTTCTTTACTGACACTTATTCCAAAAGGACACATTAAATTGGTCAGAAAAGTATTCATTTTTTCCCTAAATAAATAAATAAACAAACAAATCTTACTGACCCCAAACTTTTAATGGTGAACATAAAAATCTGAACTTGTCTATATACCAACGTACCAAGATCGAACTGGTCAGAGCTGTTGCCGCAGGTCTGTCTGACCTCTTCACTGTCCCACCCTAAAGGGTACAGGGCACACCCCGATCCAATCAGCAGCCCTGCAGAGAGAGAAAGCACACTGTGAATATAAACAGACCTAAAAGTAAACAAGAAGAAGAACTTTATAACATGACTAAGAGCTCACATAGTTTCCCGCTGTGTGAAGGGGAGAGCATGACATCTCTTGAAAAATAGATGATAGCCATGAAAAACAGCGCTTCATGCATTTTGTCATTGGTCTGAAAAGCTATTATTTGTTTTACTGCAAACAATGCAGGATCATTAGCTCATTTTTTCCCATTTGACACAGATACTCTATCACGCGCAAATGCAAAAACACACCTCCGCAGAGACGATAAAGCACAAATCTTGTTTTCATCTGGGCTCAAGATCCAAACAGCTATGAAAATATGGTAATAAATGCAGCAAGTAGCTTATTTATAAACGAGCTTCTAGGGAATTCTTTCATATTTTCCCTTTTATGCTCTTACCAATTCAGCAAAAATAAACAGGCGTGTAATTCCCACCAGAAACATATACAAGTTTCAATATGGCTCCTCCTCTCCAGTGAGCTCTAAATTCTTACCAGAATATTTCCTAATAAAAAAAAAACCTGCATGTGCCTTCATCAACCCTGATGCTTTGTATTATGGTGTCAGGCTCTTTTTTTAAGTAAGTATTTTGTGACTATGACTTCTATATATTTATATATTCTAATTATTATTTATACATTTAATATTAATGTTATTATTTATATCAGATTTTAGATAAAAACACTGGTCAAAAGTTTGGAATAATTATGATTTTTTTTTCTGAAAAAGAAAAAGCTATGCTTTTGATCAAAAATACAATGAAAACAGTAATATTGTGAAATGCTATTACAATTATAAGAACCTTTTATATATATATATATATATATATATATATATATATATATATATATATATATATATTATTATTTTTCTTTTTTTCACTTTTTTGTGAAATCCATACACTACCTCTCAATATTTTGGAATAAGTAGTAATAAGAGTTAACAACACATTAAATTGACAGTAAAAACATTTATAATTTCTCAAAAGATTTACATTTGAAAATATATTAAAATAGTTATTTTAATTTGTAACAATAGTTTACGATATCACTGTTGTTACTGTATTTTGAATTAATAAATGCAGCCTTGGTGAGCATAAGTGATACATATTTAGCAGCTAGAGCAACCATGCCGTGTGCATACCTACGCATGTCATGTAATGTTTGGCTCTCTTTGTGTCTCGTTACAAATGATGGGTGTGTGATCCTCTCAAGTCGCCTGTGCCGACTAGTTGTTGTCTGAGATAATGAGAGGACAGAGGACTGAACACAAAGAACACTCCCGCACAAGCTAAAGCCCAGTAACAGTTTATTTTTGGAATGATTTGCTTTCATTTGTACATAGACTTTGATGTCACAGACATTCTTTGATATAAAAAAGCCTAGATTCCGGCATTAGTATCCAAGCTCTGTAGGACTTCCTCCTTCTCAGAATTTTCAGAACTCATCTTTGTCTTTAAAATTCTTCAAATGCCTCCTGTTTCCTCCATCCATTCAAGCAGGCCTGAAAATCCATTACATTGAGTCAGGCACTTACAAAAATGACATTCTACTTCAGAGTTCAAAACGGCAAAGGAATACAGAGGGAAACAAGCTTTCAGTGCTTCTACCTTTGTTTCTCAGAGGCAATCAGAGAAGTTATGAAGGAGTAATCGATAAGTTGATATTGGGCTAGTTATTATGTGTATGTGAGAGTGTGAAAAGAATGCAGACTTATGCAGAAATTAACTTCTGCAGATTGCAGCCATATTCCTTTCACCCTGACATGTGGTCGAGCATGCCTGGTGAGGTTTGTAAAGTTGTGAGTACAGCAGTTCTCCTTGACCAAGACAAAAATGGACCATTGCAGCACTGTGAAAGGAGTTGGGCCTTTCGTCACTGAAAAGGTGAGGAAAAATTGACAGTGATAAAGTGAACAAGAGGGACAAAGTGCTGCACGCTCACACTCTGAAAAACATCTCTGTGGCTTGCAACGTGCTTCTGGTAGAATGCAGCACTGCGTTTTCATATTCATAAGTCATATTACCCCTAGCATCTGGAAAGTTCTTAAACTGTATGTAGCGCATAGTATATAGTCAGCATATACTAATTAAACTGCATGCTAGTCAAGTGTGTGCACTATAATAAAAAATATGCTCTAGAAAACTAGTTTTCACTTCATCAACAAAACAGTATGCACTAGGTATAATTCACTACAAAAATGTACTACACACTATGACACTACTAGTAGACACTATGCATTACAAACCAAGTATGCACTAACTGTAGCATAGACTAGATAGATTGCATAACAAAACTAGTGTGCAATATGTAGAATTCACTACAAAAATATGCTACACAACTAGACAGAACTAGAATATGTATTACAAAAAACAAGTATGTACTAAATGTAACATATACTAGGCCGAGCAAACAACCAAACTAGTATACACAACTGAGCAGTCACTACAAAAAATGTACTACACAACTAGACTATGTACTGTATAACAAAACAAGTATGCACTAAATGTAGCATATACTTGAGTACACAAAACTAGTATACACTAAGTAGCACTCATTACAGAAGATGTACTACACAACTAGACGGAAAGACACTAGGGCATTACAAAACAAGTATGCACTAAACATAGCATATAAGTTGGCACAACATTACAAAAAATGTACTACACAACTAGACTAAACTAGACACTACATTACAAACCAAGCATGCACTAAATGTAGTATATAGTAGGTAGAGTGCCCAAAACTAATATGCAATAGGCAGCACTCACTACAGAAAATGCACTACAGAACTAACCTGAAAGACACTATGCATTAAAAAAAACGATTATGCACTAAACATCGCATATACTAGGCCGAGCAAAGCAGTATGCAGTAGGTAGAATTCACTACAAAAATGTACTACACAACTAGACTGAATTACAAACCAAATATGCACTAAATGTAGCATATACTAGGCAGAGTGGTCAAAATTAGTATGCACTAGGTAGCATTCACAGTAGAAAATGTACTATGCAACTATACAGAAAAACACTATGCATAAGAAATCATGTATGCACTAAATTTTGCATATACTAGGCTGAGTGCACAACAAAATTAGCATGCACTAGGTAGCATTCACTACAAAAAAAAAATGTACTACACAATTAGACTAAACTAGACACTAGTGATGTGACGTTCGACACCGAGGCTTCGAAGCCTGTTTCAAAAAAACGAAGCATCTGGCAGTGAAGCACTGTACCGAGCTTGATTCGTTTTGACAAAACCCCGTGATCTGTGACGTCCGAAGCTTCGTTTTCTCACACAACCACGTGACTGCTTCGTATTCTGTTTCAAATAACGCGAACCACTTGCGCAGTTTGAAGTGTCACTCACTTCTTTGATAAGAATGAATCAATATACGAATAAATATATGCATGTGTAGTTTTGTGCATGTTCATTTTGTATTAATTCCCGCTTCACAATCACTTCAGCTGACCATTCTGATAATCTTCTTTTATTTTGATCATTGATACATATCATATATTCTTGCCTATTTTTTCCCACAAATTTATTCACTCATTTATTCATATATTGTGTAAAACAATGACTGACATGGAAAAGATTAATTTATATAGCGTTAATACTTTCTTTGTTTTATTTTCATATCACAAACTGATTTATTATCTGAAACAATCCAAAAATGGCTGGGTCGTCTGGGATGCAAAGGCAGCTATTTCCACCTTTTGACCACAAGATGTCGTTAGTGTGCATCGTTTTGAAAAGCTTCGAGTAATGAACCTTTTTACGATACAGTTTAGGGGAAGCCTTGGTGCTTCGCAAAGCTTCATTTTTACATCACTACTAGACACTGCATTACAAACCACGTACGCACTAATGTAGCATATATTAGGCCGAGTGCACAACAAAACAACTGAGCACTAGGTAGCTTTCACTACAAAAAGTACTACACAACTATGTATAGACGGTTTCAACGGCAACAACATAAACAAACGTTACTGCGCATGCGCGCTTTAGTGGCCCTAACTTAACTTCCGGTAGACATCCAAATACAATCAGCAACAACAGCTAAATCCCTCTTGAGTAGATTATGTTTTGATAACATGCAAAATATGTTTGCTGCGTAAATCAGACGGACTGAGATGCAGCGATAACTACTTGGACGGACTTATTAAAAATGCAAATTCATTCTCTGCCAGCAAGAGGCGCTTTAAAGCAGGTTTCCCCGGAAACGGCTGTTGGGCTGTACGTTACACAAAGCAGCGCTGAGCTTACAAACGCTGCTTTATCAGGCATAACATGCAAGATGAAATGAAAATGACATCGAACATTTTCTAAAGACTGTGTTCCTTCAGACATACAGTGATATGAAAACACCTGCACCTCGTTTTAATTTTTAAACGTGCATTACGTGCTCATGTTTATTCAACGAAGCCTTTTGGAAAATCGGTCAGTTTTGATATGGTGGGGGCTCGCCACAAATAAATAAATGTATGTGAAACACATCCCACAGCACAACAACCTGAGCCCAGCTTCATTACTCAGCACTTTAACTTTAACTGTGTTTGTAGCCGGCGCCACTAACAAGACCGATAAACAAACACAGACCGGAAGTTAACTTTGGTCCAGGCGCGTGCGCCCGATGAAACCGTCTATTACAAAACAAGTATGCACTAAAATGTTGCATATACTAGGTAGAGCGTACAACAAAACTAGTATGCAATAGGTAGCTTTCCCTACAGAGAAACTACAGAAAATGTACTACACAACTAGACACTACATTCTAAAAAAAAGTATGCGCTAATGTAATATACTATGTAGAGTGCAGAGCAAAACTATAATGCACTAGAAGGCCTACACTACAAAATAAATATGCATGAGTAAAAAAAAAAAAAAAAACTAACATCCACTGTGCATGAAATTGCATGCACTATAAAAGCTGACTGTTAGCAATGTGAGTTATGTATATTACCAGATCTGAAATAAATGGTGGTCATGTGGACATACAGACTGAGCTGCACTAGAGCTCAGAATGTAAGGACCCCAAAATAAATTTAGCTTTGACTTGGAAAAATGAATCTAAGGAACAAAGTGAAGAAAACAGCGGAAAATTCAACTCATTAAATAATGATCTCATGAGATGTCTTTACTCCATATGAGTTTCAGTAACAGGACGAAAAGGGCATTGTGTGCAGCTGCTACATATTTGTGTGCAGCATCAATTTGAAACAGAGAAAAGTATGTGTGAGAGAGAGGCATAGGAGAACAAAATCCAGCATAGGAGGCGCTACTTCTGAGTATTTCGTCTCTAAGGATTCTCATGTTGCTCACATATAGAGATCAAGCTCTAACCCGAAACCCATAATCCTGTTTTAAACCCTCATCTAAACACAATTCTCTCCCTGCATGAAGAACGGCAGGGTTTGAATTTTCAATCAGGCCAAAAAACAGTGATCAACTTCAATCTTCTCACTCTCATGTCACATGCTTTGCCAATACATGCGAGTCCAGAACCTTGCAATGGAATGAAAAGGTTTATGTCAAGTGGATTAGCATTATTTAATGTTTATCATGCAAAATATGTGGGTTTATCTCACCATGGATCCATTTTTTATTTGAAGAAAATACATCAAAGATTTGAATTTAGTAAATGATGAAGAATTGGTACTTTTTTTTTTTTTTTTTTAGAAAAAAAAAATAATAATAAAAACATAATAATAATAATAATAATAATAATAATTTTATAATACATTTATAATTTGTAATAAAATTATAAACATATACATGTCTAAATATCTCACCATGGGTGCATTTTTATAAAAAATAAATAAATAAAAAAATTAAAATTAAATTTAATAAAGTAGATTTTATATTTAATAATTAGATTTATTTTAATAATTAGATTTTCATTTAATAACTGATTAAGAATTTTAAAAAGTTTTAGAAAACAATAGGCTAAATAATAATAATAATAAGAAGAAGAAGAATAGGAAGAATACGAATAATAAGTATAATATTAATAATAATAACAATAATAATTAATATTATTTTGCAATGAATTTCTAAAACTTCTGCATTTCTAAATATCTCACCATGGATCCATCTTTTGTTTGGAAAAAACACAAATTTTTAGACTTTATTTAGTAACTGATAAAGAATTTACAAATGTATTAGAAACAATACAGCAAGCATAAAATATATACACATAATTGACAGTATAAACTAATCTAAAAATAATTTGAAAGCTTGTTAAAAATAACGAGGGACTGCAACCCCTGATAGGGGAAAACAATGGAATAGGTTGTTTTCTTGAGGTGATACACAGAACTGTAGTTATTGTGTAACGCAGCAGATGGTCCACTGTCAACACTATACAGAGCTCACACAGCCTGACAACACCGCAGGAAACGAGAGCGCCAAGAAACGGTCTTCAGTGGAGACAGGATAGCTGAGACGACTGTCTTATCACAAAGAGCAACACCTCTGATTGCTACTTACGCAAGCTCTCTTTAGTGAGTGCACAGATAACGCCTTCATACTGTATCTGAAGTGTTTTTCCACCAGAAACCACACTGTGGAGGAAGGGACAGCAGTGCAGTTGCAGCCTTCAAGAGCTTGCATAATCTGAAAGGAATGACATCAACTTCACATTTCACTTACAATCCAAAAGATCTGTTGTCCATAAAGCGTGGGGACCAGTCACTTATGGATCCAGTAAACACTGCAGCACACAACGATAAGACGTATCTCTTAGCCTGACTGCCGACAACAGTCTCAAAACATTCCACTTTCGGCTCCACTGCAATCAGTCATCTCATTCTCTCTGTCTATTCAAAGTCTTAAGTGAGAAGAGAGGATATCACATCAAAGAAATATGGAAATTATGGTCTGCAGATTTGTAGATGCGTGGCATTTTCTATTGCCACATTAATTTTTCCATGACCCTCAGAAATTGGGCCACAGACGTCTACAGAACCTAGAGAAAACAGGGAAAATCCCATTTTAAAATCCATTTCATGATTATAATTATATATTATTATTACAGTTATTAAAAATATTATTATATAATAATTATATTATATACACTGTTGTTGATGGCTTGAAGATCCATCAAAAAATAAATATTACATTATTATACAAAATATTGTATATAATATTATTACAATTATATACACTTTACATTTAAAATAAATAAATGATACACAACATCAACAAAATTCAAAATATATATAAATGAATAATAATAATAATAATATATTATACAAAATATTATTAATTATATACACTTACATTTCATTAAATAAATAATAAATAAATGATACCAACAACAACAAAATAAAAAATATATACATACATTAATAATAATAATAATAATAATTAATGTTGCCTGCAAAACAACCAGATGTGCAATTCACTATAACCCTTTGGGTTTACTCATATTGACTCAGCTGTTGTGCTTTACAAAGCCATTATTTCTCAAACAAAAATACTGATTTTGTCCAATTATGCCACATGCTGGCCATGATTCAAAACCTGGGACCTTGAAATTTGTACTTCTGACGTTTGTGTGAAGTTTCTTCAGAAGCATACAGTCTTCTGCCCTTCCATACAGTTTGGCACCGGGTAGGCAAACAATGTCAGACATCTAGCATCTCCCTTTGATGTCGGCATAAATCCGCCCCTCTTTAATAAAAAGCCCTGGCAGGCTGCGATGACTTCTGATTGAGAACAAAACCCAGCTGGTTCTCGTTCTATCGCTGAAAGCCGTCATTGCTCAGAACTGCAGTGTGCTGTCCTGACATAACCATCATTTTCATGGAAGGGAGGCATTCATACGGTGCTGTTGGGTCTTACAGGCTTTGGGACTTTTTTTTATCATAGAGCTCTTTCATGACCTAGATGTCTGGCTCCACGCCTGCACTGCTGCTCTCTCCTGCCCACCCACTTACATTCCCTTTATGCACGATCAGAAAAATACCCATCTCCGAAGTTGGGGAGGATGAAGAATTGCGTTACACTGGCTTAAAAATGAGCCTCTCAGCCTGATCATTTGTTAAGTGCTCAGATACTCTGGACCATATACTGGAATAGACAACCCACTTCCGTACTGATAAATATCTCTGCTGACTTGGTGATACAGCAATATATATTTACAAGCTAATGCAAGCATCACATTTATCATTGCTCATACTTTGGGTTAAGGGGCTGAACCAGTGTTATTTTAGTATTATTATTTATATACCATTATAGTATTTATTAAAGGGGTCATCTGATGCCCATTTTCCACAAGTTGATATGATTCTTTAGGATCTTAATGAAAAGTCTATACCATACTTGGTTAAAAATTCTCAATGGTAGTGTAAAAACACCTTTTTTACCCTGTCAGAATCAGCTCTGTTTTCAGCATGTTGCTTTAAATGCTAATGAGCTCTGCTGACCCCGCCCCTATTCTCTGTGGAGTTACGAGCAAACTGTTAACTTCAGCCGCAAAACTGACTTACTAGCACATTATTAGGAGAGGCGATTTGCTAAGATTCATTAAAAAAAAACCTTTGTACTCACTTCTTCTGTAGGTGAAGCTGGATCAGGAATAATTCACGCAAACATAGACGCATTTAGGCAAATCGGGGATCAGCGCATTCCCTTCAAAATGAAAGTAACGTTAACCCTCTGCGTCTTCAGCAGCTCAGATGTCAGGAGTAAATGATGACTGCTATATTCATTATTACATCCAACAACAAAACACCTCAATCACTCAATCGGAGACATCTTGTCTTCCCCTGCACCGGAGTCGACACAATGGCAGACGGATGACAGCTCACTCAGGGCGGGTCTAAGGTAAGACTGCCTTGTCAATCAACTATCGTGGGAGCAGCCTGTAAAGAACTACGCCATTCTGACTAGAATCTCAGAACAGCCTGATTTGAGAAAGGGATTTTAAAATTGAGATTTAAAAAAAAACACTGGGTGGATTTTTATCATCATAGGATGGATGTGTACACACACTTCCAACACACATTGATGTTCAAACAACTTGTAAAGTGAATTTTGCATCCGATGATCTCTTTAAAATCTTGAACTTGCTCATAGTTTTATATTTTAAGTTTAAGGTTAGCAATTTTGTTGTGTGATTTTGCTATTTTTAATAGTTTTGTTTTAAAATATATTTATGTAGCTTCTAGTCATTTTAGTACTTCAACAAACTTAAACTTGAGTTAGTTGCAAAGGCAACATTTCTAACTTCTAAACAAGTTTTAGAAGTTAGAAATATTTAGGTATTTTGTTTTAATGACAAATGATGATTATGCGATTATAATGGAATATTCTAATAACAAAATTAATCTACAGTCAGTTCTCAATCTGACGCAGACATACAGACAAAATATTACCATTTAATTGTTTAAATACCATTAATTGGTGATAAACTACAATCTTGTTAATATTATAATGGATATTTAGTCTGTTTATCAAAGTTATTTCAGAAGACTTTAATGACTGCTTATGTTTTCAAACTAAGCAGCTGCAAAAACAGCATGACGATTAGCAATGCTACTGTTGCCTCTCTCAGGAGGGAGTGTCAGGTCAAAGATGAAAGGCCTTGACCAACGGGTCAATGTGAGGTCTGCGAGTTTAGACAAAGTACACTCATGTTCTCATGAGCAAGCACTTCTGAGGGATGATGAGGCTCCGGACTGGATGCCATGTCAATCAGCGGAGCCTACTGCGGAACATAAAAGAAGATTTTTTGAAGAACATTTTGACTGTTTTTGCCTATTTAATGAAATCAGTGGAGTACAACATTCATTGCATGGACAAAAAACACTCAAACAGAGATTTTTTTTAAAAATATCTTCTTTCATCTTGCACAGAAGAAAGTCAGTCATACAGGTTTTTAATGAGATACGAGTAAACGATGACATAATATTCATTTCTGCATGGCACGCTATCCCTTTACTGACCAAATAAAAAGGACTGCAATCACATTATTTAAATTTATTTTGCCAGCAAAAATATAATTTGGTGCCCCATAACAACTCTAAGTGATTAAAGAAATAGACAGCTCTGAAACAGAGACGGTTCTTGACTTTAATGTCACTCATCTAGATGAGACACTTATGAAAATGGTGCCCTGAAGGCTTCGTATGACCAACATTGGTCTCCACGTTCATGCATTCCCCCTGTCATTAACATCAGTGTGTGACATCTTGGTTGGAAGATCTGATCACAGATGGCTCCATTACGACAGCATATGGTAGAAGAGCGTACCCACACAGATCATCAAAGTCAACTTGAACCTGAAATTAAGGCCCCTTGAGAACGATGCAACATTTCTATTCCACACCATCTTCCTGTTAAATATTACAGAATCAGTTTTCGTTTCATGTTTGGTCAGTTCATTTGAGTTGCTCCTTCCACAGATTATTTGCTTTAAACTGAAAATCATCCACCTATCCACCATCCAATTCACTTCGAGGTCATGTGACTTTAGACCAATTGATCTCTTTAAACCCCAAAGGAAATACATTTTGTTATTCTTAAATAAATATAGGCTACTAGTTTCTGAAAGCATTCTTTTTGATTATTTGACCAAGTATTTTCTGAAGGACTTTCCCAGACCACCTACAAGCTCTTGAATGGGATTTAGGTTTGAGGATTAAATAGGGAAAACTAAAGCATTGTTGTCCTAACCCACAGCCAGAAAAAAAGTCTTTCAAAAACAGGTTATGATCCGAAGTACTTCTAGAGCCTTTCTTTCAACACCCAAATGATTTCATTAATTTCAGCATAACATTTCAGCAGATGTTGAGTTTTGCTTTTCTTTTTAACCCTAGAGAGAAGGAGAGGTTTATTGAGTTTGGTTGAAGTCAACAATGGAAACATCTGGATGCAGTTACAACACAGTACATTCCCACATAGAGAAGACGACGTCATTCAGGAATCAGCAGGAGAGAACTGAGAAAAAGAACCGATGGGAGGAACCTTCCCAAAAGACCCACAACTTCTATCCATACCAGATGCTAAAATGACACTCGAGAGCTTCTGGGAAAAAGAACAGTGTTCCATTGTTCTAGAAGAAGCTCTAGAAGGGTGTCCTCAAATATCAAATGACTGAGAGAGTATGTGAGGCATATTTCAAGTAAGAGCTGTTAATAACTTCATTCACTGCCCATAAAGCTTGTATGTTTAAGGTGAAGTTCACTCAAAAATAAATTCTGGCATGATTTACTCACTACAAACCAAACAATTACCAAACAGCAAAAATATAAATAAATACATAAATAAATACCGGGACTGTTTCCAAACAGGTTTCATCTGCTGGTATGCCAAACATATAGCTCCGCCCCGGACTCATGCCATTGGTTGAGCCAATGTTGCTGTTGTTGGGCAGGTTGTGCTGCTCAAACAAAGAAATGTTTTGAATTTTCCATAGAGTTGACACTTTTTGGTGGGAAATCCACCTACAAATTTAATTGCTTTCTTATAGCTATCTCTGCGTATCAAGATGGGATTTTAAAGGGATAGTTCACCCAAAAATGACGATTCTCTCATTAATTACTCACCCTCAGTCATGTTGTTCCAAACCGGTAAGAACTTCATTCAGCTTCAGAACACAAATTAAGATATTTTTAGCTCTCAGATTTAATCCAAAATATCTTAATATGTGTTCCTAAGATAGGTCTTACGGGTTTGGAACAGCATGACTGAGGGTCAGTAATTAATGAGAGAATTATCATTTTTGGGTGAACTATCCCTTTAACATTTTTTTAGACAAATTCAACAGAATTCAACATTTAATTCAAATCAAATTCAGTATACTTTAAATGTTTCCTGACTTTTACTTTGTTAAAATGGAATTTTAATAGCTCACATGTAAGGTTTCTGCCATGTATAAGAAGTCTGTACCCTTTTAATATTTTTTCTCCCTTTCAAGATGTGATTTAAAATAGAAAATGCGCTTTGATCATGGAAGAGCAGTGGAGCGGGAATCTGAAGGATAAAAAACCGACGGGAACGAATGACATCAAAGAAAGTTATGGAAAACATGTAAAGGTGTGAAAAATCACTCCCAGCATCATTCCAATTGAAAAACGCCAGTGTGTAGCGAGGTCCTGCATTAGAAAGGTGAGGAGTAATTTACACTTCATCAGAATCGGTTACCTACTAAAAGGAGAGAAAAAGAGAATTCAAGGTCACTGCCTAAGAGACATGCATCACAAGTAGAGTCATCATCAGCTAAGGCGTGAGAAAGAAAATCCCAGTTAAGCTCATAGGAAATGGCTTGCCGTGGGATGGATATCAAGATACCCCAATACAATTTCACTTTCTCTATCTCCAGTGTAATATTCAAGGTTCGATACTCTGCCATAATAATAATAAAAGAAGAAGAAGAAAATACACATAGCAATAGAGTCTGAATTGGGTGCCTTTTGGCCTCCAGCTTATAAAACAGTGATATTTTTGCAGAACATGATAACACGCATACCTACAGTGAAATATACAGACCCGGAGGTTTCCATTAGAAACATTAAAGAAGATGAGGACATGGACTTCAAAGATACTCCAAAGGTTGATGACAAAAAGTAAAAGAGGAAAAGAAAATGGATATTTAAGAGAACTAGACAATATTAAAATGAGATATTTGGGGGTAGGGGAGTTCAACAAGGAGTGTCACAAGTTATTCTGAAGGATAATGGTCTTCAAAATAAATTATTAACTAGATTTTTACATTATCTGAAGCTACTATTCTAGGGTGCTCTGGCTGGTTTTCAGCACGTTGCAGGCTGTTCTGGCTGGTTACTTATAGGTAATAAATAAGTAAATAAATTTATGAATAAAATCATTTAAAATATATACATATGCATGCTTTTTAAGAGACAATATTTGAAGTATCATTCTTTAGCACAAATTAGGGATTAGTTAGCTCCACTAAAGATGCAAAATGCACACGTTCATACTGACAGAAAACCTTGGTTGCAAATCATGGAAGGACTGCCAACTAGGAAATTAAATCTCTAGTTTATAGTCCACTGCTCATGTGAAGAATTGGTGTGTGTGTGTGTGTGTGTGTGTGTGTGTGTGTGTGTGTGTGTGTGTGTCAGAAAAATCATCCATCACAGGTCGTCCTACGCTGCCATACTATGCTGTCACATTATGCTGTGACAGCTGTACCAGGAGTTCAAAGAACAGACTATGACTTCTTGAGCAGGGAAGGCAGCATAGTCTCGGGGGATGACAAGAACACACAAAATAAATCAAACAAACAAAATCGCTTTTTACTACGTCTCTAAGCAGTTTTATCAGCATAAAGAAGAATGCATGCCCTCTTACAGGTCACAGTGGCACTGGGGTCAAGAGTGATTATCTTCCTATTGATCTGCATCCCGTCATGATCAATACTGTGTCCTTTTATTCAGCTTGTGAAGGTGACCGTGACTCTTTTTTTTCCTGGTGAGCTACAACGTGCAGTAAAGTTGCAGTAAAATAGGCTCTCAAGGAACTGGCAAAGAGGAAAAGTTCAACTCTGCTTGTGATGCAAGTTGTTCGTTTAGTGCGTGCATTTAGTACACTTGACAAATAGACCAACAAGTACATTTGAGCTCTATTTTGGATGAATAAAATGCAGTAGGAATTTTTTTAATATAATTTTATATTTTTATTCAGCAAGTATATGCTAAATTGATTAAGAGTGACAATAAAGACAAAAATTGCAGCATGACTGTTTTAGCAGTAATTGTTGAAAAATCAAGCTCTGACAAAGGAATAAATGACATTTTACTATAAATTACAATAGAAAACATTTATTTTGTCCAGTCTCCATAAAAATGTATCTAAATGTGTTACAGCGTGTTACAGTTTCAGTGGGTCGAGTCATAAACCCAAAGCCAGTGGCTTTGAATAGACTTAAGTCAATCATAAGGTACAAAAAAAGAATGTCATGTTAAACTGTTAGCCCTTGTTTCACACTGAAGAACATTGTTCTGATTATTCTCCACCCCTCTGACTTCTCTCTGGCTTCTACTTCTAGCCTAAAGAAATCAATGTAAGTATTGCATTACGTTAGCAGCCTGTCTTTCGCAGTGATTCAAATCTAATATCATTTCCTGAGGTTGAAGGAAAACTTAAGTGAGATGTTTTTTGCATTTACTTTCTAACAATATAATTTGAGCACATTTACAAAATGGAAAATCAATAGCTTTTAAATAATGCACAGGAGGTCTATCGAACCTGCAACAACATGAATCCTTCTGTCATACAGCTTGCCAAAAAAAAAAAAAAAGAGTGCAAGAGACTGCATCAGTGTGTTAGAAGAACAGAATTATTTTGGCTATTAATTTGTCTAAAATAATTGATCTAATCCGGCAAATTATTTATCAATGGGGCATCTTGCAATTGGGGCATCCATAGATTTTACCCCAGTTAAGGGAGTAAAATCACTGTAATGCAAGACAAATCTATCCATTTGTCCATAGTAAAGAAAATAAGTGCTTCAAGCATACAATGTTTGTAAACCACTAAAGGAGGAAGTTCTAGCACATAAAGAAGCTTGTCTTCTCCTCATCTGACTTTCTCCACCAAGCACTTTTCAATCTATATATAACTGCACTGGGCAAATTACATCTCAATTACCAGAGCGCTATCTGTGAAGTGGCCTGCCAGGGATGAAGGGTTACTGCTGCCAGGGCTCGTCATGTCATTGTTGACTTCTGGGTTGCCAAGTCAACTGGTAAGAACATAGACCGAGTGTTCCAAAACTCACATACTTACAATCTGGAACTCTTCATAGCAATTACGTCCATTTCTAAAAATTCTGACATCCTGTTGTGTCTATATGTGGGTGGGCAGGTGGATGTTTATGTGCAGTCCAATCAAGGCTCAATGCCAGGAAGTGCAGTCCTGTCTTATCAAAACCCAACAGTGTGAAATCAGAGAACGACCTGCTGTTACAGATGGAATTTTCCATGAATGACTGGCTTTTTTTGGCAGTTTTTGTGATGAATTGGCTGCTGTTTGTTAAAGTCTACACGAGAAGATGCCAGCAAAGCATGGACACAAAAGGGACCTGTGAAATAAAATGGTAAAGTAAATTTGAAGAAAAACCTACAGTGTTAATTTAGAGTGTCCATGCACCACTAACAAAACAAAGCTTACCTAATTAGATTTTTGTTTGAACACAGAGGCATGTGTCCCTCTCAAAACCATCTTCTGACTTGCTCTTCTCAAAATCCTTTGACCAAAAGACAGACAGAGCCTGACTAAAAATTCCATGACAGCGACGTGTGAGAAAACAATAAAGGGTGAATGGGCTCCAGATGACCCTTTCACTCCTGTTGACCCCGACAGGGATTGTCTTAAGGTTTAACCTTTGAACTAGGCCAACAAGGAACATTAAAGGGATATTCACACAAAAATGAAAATTCTGTCATTAATTACTCACCCTCAAGTCATACCAAACCCATAAGGCCATCGTTCATCTTCCTTCGGAACACAAATTAAGATATTTTACATGAGATACGAGAGCTTTCTGACCCTGCATAGACAGCACCAGTGGTTCAACATTAATTTTATGAAGCTACGAGAATTCGCGCACAAAAAGTATTCTTGTAGCTTCATAACATTATGGTTGAACCACTGATGTCCTTGCTACCTTTCTGGGCCTTGTGACCGTGGTAGTTGCGTTGCTGTCTACGCAGGGTCAGAAAGCTCTTGGATTTCATCAAAAACATCTTAATTTGTGTTCCAAAGGAACGACAGGAGAGTGAGTAATTAATGACAGAATTTTCAAAATAACAAGGCACTACAAAACTACTGTTTCTTTAACTGGTTCAAGCTATTAAAGCTCTGCTAAACATCTCCTTTGGTGTTCCCTAGAAAAAAAAAGTTATGGGTTTACATATGATGGTGAGTAAATGAAGACAGAATTATAATTTTTGGATGAAATATCCCTTTAATAAAGCAGTTGGGGTGAGCAGCTGCCTAGACCGAAGTGTCCGCACTGAGTTCCATCATAAACCTTGGCATTCAATCCCTAGACGTGATTGACAGTCCTGAGCTCAGCTCAAGCGGCCGGCCAACCGCTGCTATCAGCCTCGTGCACATGATGTAAAGCCGCACTGTCACCACGCGCCGTTACAGACCACCACAGACTTACACGGACCATAATTCTTATTTCAATCAGCACAGAGAGTGAGGAACGAATGAAATGGTGAGAGAAAAGGACACTGAGGAAAAAAGGACACTGGTGTGTCCTAAACTAAGCTCATGAATTAATTTACCGTCATAATAGCCAACAACAGCTGGGAACGTTTTTATGAACATAAATGCATTATTATTCCAAAAGCCTATTCCTTTTTAAAATCACACTGCGGAAGACTTCACAATGTCAGTGTGTGACACAATATGTTTGCTATTTAAAATTATATTAGCCAAGTTTGTAACGGAACAGTTGACACTGGAGAACACACTACCGTTTAAAAGTCTGGGGTTTGTTTTAAAAATGTTTTAATACTACTGTGAAATATTATTACATTTTAGTATTACACTGTCACATTTGATCTATTTAATTATTAATTTCTTGGAAAAAAATGAAATCCTACGTTTTGTTCTTTGGCAAAACTTTGCAAGATTTGGCAACTTTCTCAAGATTTAAATCAATTTGAGAACAACTGCACACTCACTTAAGCATATATTATTTAAGTGAGTGTGCAGTTGTTCTCCAATTGATTTATATATTTTTTCTTTCAACTTGCACCTCATAAGGTGTGTGTTTGCCTTGCCTCGCTTGTTCTATTAACTTTCTCAAGATTAACATGCCACTAAAGTAGGAGATCAAGTCTTATTTTTTTAGTTTTGATCATCACACAAAGTGTATGGCTTTGGAAGACTTACAACATATAGTGAATAAGTGATAAGAAAAACATTTATGATATATTTATGATATGTTTTGGTGCTTCTGTGTCCTTTTTGTCCAAAGCAGCACATTCTTCCATCTCTGTACTTGTACTATGTTCTATAGAATTAAGTCATGAAGGTGAATAACCAACCGTTTTATTCTGTTTAACAACATTGCGTTGACTTTGACAGCAAATGCAGCAGGTTAAAAAAAGAAACATATACAGGCTGCTACAGAAAATACATATTCAAACTCAAGAAAGCGGTAAACAGACTGAAAAAACCCCTCAAAGCTCTAATGGTGCCTCAGAGATACCACTTGCTGGTTGCAAGAGACTTGAAGAAATGAAAACTCTTCTCTACTGAGAATCCTTCAAATGTGCCTGTGCCATCTGTGTGAATCCAAACCTTTCTTCTCTTCTGCTTTATCCTCAAAAAAAATCTCACTCTGCCACACTGTTGGATCGGTCTCTGAGCTAGGAGAGAAAACCATTTATTTCCTCTTTTACTGTAGCCAAAGAATGCCTCTGCTGCCACAGTCGTGGACCTTAGAGGACCATCTGGAAGCCTGGAACATTCCAGCATTATTGCCCTGAGGAGAATGCAGACCTGCATTCCAATCTGAGGGAGGGAGCCGGGCCGGAGAGGGACCACGCAGCGCTGGAAGTGGACTGAGCCAAGTTCGCCATGGATGTTCTCAAAGTTCTTGAACACAGAGGCTCCTTTGTTCAATTACTCATGGAAAGTTGGCTTTGTTCAAGCGTGCGTGTGCGTATTTGCAAAAAGTTAATAACGTCTAGCTCATGCCCTTCTGGATAAGAAAAGCCATTGCAATAAGAATTTAAAGCAATAGTTCACCAAAAAATGAAAATTCTATCATCATTTAGTTACCCTCATGTCGTTCCAAACCAGTACAACCTATATTCTTTCTTCTGTGGAACATGAAGTGTCTCAGTGTTGTCAATGGGGTCCAACATCATTTTAACATAATGACATACAAAGCCACAAATCTTTAGTAATACCACATATTTATTCTACAAAAAAGATGCATGTAAGATTGGGGTTGGAATGATTTTGTAATGATTTAAAATTTCAGCCACATCAACTCTTTCCAGTTTATTTTTGATGAATTGGTTTATCCATTTTACAAAACCAAACCATCTGTTCATGAATCAGACTGATCCGGTTTTCAGATTTAACTCACTGATCCAGTCAAAGCAGTTAACAGCTCACTGGAGGGAATGATTATAAGTGAATAATGACTTAGATTTCAGTCATTATTTGTTTGAAGTGGTGTGCACTACTACTTATCCCACTTTACACCATTTACACCAGCGTGAAACCCTCAGTTCCCATTAAATAAAAATCCTTCAAAATGTCTTCCTTTGCGCTTTGTGTAAGACAGAAAGTCATACCGGTTTGAAATAACAAGAACAAGAGTAAACATAGGGTTAGCTATCCCTTCAACAACAATAAAAGGCCAATGTCTCAATTTGCTGACAGTTTTTTGGATGGTGACAAAGAAAGGAGAGCTAGATACTATTCAAGAGATGTATAAGCAGACCGAGGACATGTTATACGGGCAAATATGAAAAAGTATCCGGACGCTCTTTCATGCGCTGCACACACCCACACGCTCACATATGCTATTCTGAGCATCTGAGGATTTGAACATCCCCGCTCTCTTGTGAATCACTGCCTTTCTCAATTATGTGAGCTGGTTTCAAGATATGTGCCTCAAAGCTAAAATATCATACTGGATTTGAAGACTGATTTTTTTTTGCCAGTTAAGTTTCAATGAATAATTCATGAATGAAAGATCTTCTCCTAGCACGTGTTCGCCTGATTCCAGTTTATCAGGCCACACACACCCACAACGACATTCAAAACAATGGGAACACAAACCTCTTTATATTCGATACACCACAGCAAACTCATTCTGAATCTCATCATCCCAACCAAAGTCTCATTTGTGACACTGTCCATATTTTATGTAATTTTGCATCATATTTAGGGATGACTGAATACTGATACTATTCATAATTTGTATTCATATTTAACATTTTTAGTTTTTGAAGTAGATTTAACACAACGACATTTTAGTGTCACAAAAATATTCCTTTTATCCCAACCCAAAAATCCTTTGCATTCCATTTTTTCGTTCCAGACTAGTGCTAAGCAAAGGCAAAGATTTTGTCAAGCTGAAAATGAAGTCATGCAGCACGCTGCTTTTCTTACAAGAATGTAAACACATGCAAACAACAGTCGTAGCCATGACCTACATACCCTTACGGCTGTTGTGTACAATTTTGTCAAAGGGGCTGATATTGCAGCCTGTTGGAAAGGTTTCTGAGTCATTTCCTTAAGGAGTCACGGAGGAATCATTTCTTGTAAACCGTGAGGGTTTCTTTATAAAAGCTGGGATTGGCCAGCTGATGGTGCCCTGCTGCTCTCACGTTGTTTTCTCTGGAATCTAAAAGTCTGCTTTGAGGATAGCATCTCTCCTAAATATGCCTTAAATTGTGTGTGTGGGTCAAATAACAAGAGAGAATAGAGAATGGCAAGTCTCTTAAATGGCTCCTAAAGCGAGAGCTGTTATTGCACATCTTGTTTAATGACCCATTTTTATTTCCCAAAGTGTAAAATATCCCTATGGCTGCGCTACGTATTAAAAACCTGCACTATGTGATGAGAAAACACATACCAGTATTGAGACACATCACGTCGTGAAACTGCACCTTGATATCAATTTGTTATGCTAGCATCTATGTATATTAATTACTTTAAAATACATTTAGCTTAATGTTTAATTTAATACATTTAAAAAACTGTTGTGCGAGTTTCTGTCTTTCATTATGCCATTTTCTTGGTTGAAAGGTAATCATCACAACATCTCCTCTTTCATAACATAGGTTGTGGACAATTTTAACATACATGGATGCACACTATATTCTATTTACTATAGAATATTATCATTTTGGATGCACTAGTATAAACAAAATCGGTCAAAAATTTCACTTCAAAGAAAAAAAAATAGTAAAATATATTTTTCACATTTAAAATGAATGATTTACATTTTTTTGGATCACTAAGATATCGAAAAGAAAACAGATTTTCATGACAATTAAGTACATTTCCCCTCAATTCTCATTACTGCAATATAAAAAAATACTAATCCTCACATTATAATAATGTGTAATTTATATTTTCATTTAAAATATTACATATTGTAGTTTTTCTTTTTCTACCTGTAGTTTATGATTATTTGTAAAATAACATTCCATGGCTTTTTTAATCACAATTATAGAATTACAGAAATACAGAGGCATCATTTAAATTAATAAATGATACAATCGTTTGATACATTTGTTACATACACTAAGAGATAGATCATTTAAATGAAAGGGATACATACCGGATACATTACAGCAAAGAAAATTTGGGGATACATATTCTTAATAGTCATGAAAATAACATCAGATTGCAAAAAATTGTAATGGCTTTATTGCCTTTATGTGAATTTTGATTTTATGCTGTAATATAACTGGCCCTGTGAAATTTCTAATCTTGCATATCATTTAGGAAGGATAAAATGTGGATTGAAATTCAATCATAATGGGCTACACCCAATGGTGTCAAGTTTACAAGACATTATCTGATTATCTGACACTGTCATTGATTTCTGTGAAGGACAGGAACAGATTTTCTTCACCTTTGACCTATTCAGTTCACTGTGTGTCACTCTCATACTCTTTTTCTCCTATTTTCCAGCAACATTCCAAAAATTCCAAGGAGTCAACTGAATTTTTCAGACAGACAGGCAGACAGTAAAGAAACTGAGAGTGAGACACAGTGAGAGATGTGCACCAGTACTGGAGCCAGTAAGTCTCTTCCTGCTGCTGCAGCTGTCTCCATCAGCTGGATCCTGTCTGTCTTTCTCATTCTCACCACCCTACGCCCTCTCATCCCTCCATCCGACTCTTTCCAAGCACCCAGGGGTCAGCACGGGTCAGCTAAAACCAGCGTATACACCCAGACCACAAATACATGTTGCTCAAGCGCACACACGCTTCTGTTCACCACACAAATGTACACAAAAATCAGCAGTTTTCAACACCCGGCCGTTTCTGCAATTAGAAACTTTCCAGCGTGACTAATTCAATATTGTCAATTTAGATTTAAACGAGAGTGATTTACACAGCATGCAAACGTGACGTATTTGACATCTGAGCTAACAGAGGGAAAACAGGAGGCAAACTTTCACAGCTCAACAATTTTGCACATTGTGCAGTCCACTGTGACCAGACGTAATGTCAAGGACAGCTTTGGAAAAGTTAATCATTACGGTGACACATTAACGACTTAAAGATACAAGTAAAGTGCCAAATTGTTGCAGTTTCTGAATTCAAACTTTGACAGACAACATACACATTTGTTCCAAGCTGCATTGACCCTCTGTTGGTATTCGTTGAAAGTTTACAGCTCAAGAAGTGAAAGCTTACAGTAAGACAACTGCTGCTGGATGGATTACTGAACCGTCACGTCTTAAAGCTTACTCAAGCACGCGCATAGACACAGTTGTTACCACCTGACTTATTTGTGTTTTCCTCAGGGTAAGGTCATATAAGATTTCCCCACTGCAAGGATGACAACATGATCTCTGGAATAAAGGGCCCACAAAAACACAGAACAATTGTGATATTCTGAGCAGTGACTGAATGTAAACTGGCCTTATTTCTGTCACTTGAACAACTGAAGACAAGGAATTCACAAGTGAGTATATACATATACATGCGAATACAAAAAACTTTGGGATCTGTCAGATTTTTTAAATGTTTTTGAAATACAAGTTACCAGGACTGAAAGTATTTGACCAAAAATACAATACAAAACAGTAACACTGTGAAATATTATTACAGTTCAAAATAACTGTTTTCTAGTTATATATATATATAAACTAAAAATGTAACTTGAATTTTCAGTGTCATTACTCCAGTCTTCAGTGTCATATGATTCTTCAGAAATCATTCATCTAATATCATCTAATATTCTGGTTTGGTGCTCAAGAAACATTTCTTTTCAGAATAAATGTTGAAAACAGTTGTGCTGCTTAATATTTATGTGGAAACTATGATACTTTTTTCAGGTTTCTTTGATGAATAGAAAGTTTTTAGCATTTATTTGAAACAGAAATCTATCTTTGCTTTCATTTTTACCTCGCTGAATAAAAGTATTAATTTACTGACCCCAAACTTTTGAACGGTAGTCGATACGTATGCAGTGATGGTTCATAACGGTTGACAAGTTCTCCAACAACCAGCTCATCAATTTGACTATTAAGAGTTCCCTAAGAGACATGTCGTACTGTCAGGTGAGCCCAAAACCAGCCTAATCATACAAGGCTTCTAGGATTCCACAGAAAGTCCTGTAAGACATATACATTTGAGTTCACTTATATTTTAATTTTAGAATATTTTCTAGTATCTCATCTCTTTTATCATAGAAATCCTTTCAACAGAATAACTCTGTAGATTCTTGCCTGCAACCACTGCAGAAAATGCAAAAAAAAAAAAAAAAATTGTGATACAGACTCATGGGCATAGTTATGGTTCAATGAATGCATTCTTTTTCATCTTCTACTGCGAAATTCATACAGGGCAGTGAATACTCAAAAGTAAAGAGAAAAAGGAGTAAGATAAGAAAGAGTATCAGAGAACAGACTTTTGATAGGGGCATAAGGCATTACATAAGGGACGGAAAGCTTGGGAGAAATCCAAACAGTTGATCTTTGCATTCGCAAACTGTAACAAACTCATCAAGCAATGTCATTACAGCAAAGTGAGAAATATCTCCCAGGAGCTGAGGTTGTTCTGAAAGGATGTCCTCAGTATTTCACTAATGTGATAAGAAAACATTAAAGAGTAATTGAGAAAACACCCAGATCCCACTGAGTCATATCGGCAGATCTCTCAAGCGAAAAAGACTCATTTCAAGGTCTTGGGTTCTCATTGGTCAGGATTCTGACAGTAACCAGACGGATCTCATAAATCCTATGGTTACTTCACTGTATGAAACACATGAGTGAGCCAATTGTCTTTCAGGAGAGTGTGCGTGATGTATGCAAACATGCAACGGGTGCTGTGAAGCAAGACGTGCGTGTGAGGAAATCCAATAGGATGCAGCAACCATAACGTTCATTCAGAACGCACAGACAACAATATAGCCTACTTCCCAAGTCTGACCTATTAACAAATAATATTCCCACCTGAAAAGGGCAAACTGAAGAAGTGATACACCAATGCGGCATCTGGCATCCATCCCAGAATTAATAAGCCCATAAGCGAGTCTCTATCGCCCTTACTGTATCAAGTGATAAAAACAAAACAAAATCACAGCCGTCTAGGACAAGTAAAAACTGCAAACAGGAAATATTTAGTTGCCCTTGAATAAAACATCACAAAGAAAGCAGGTGTGTGTATCAAAGAGTGTGTGGAAATGTAAAGAGAGCACAAAGGAGGAGGGAATATGAAAGAGATATGAAAAAGAGAAGTGTTGCCTACGGTCCCTCATAGAGAGGTCATGTATAATCAACCTCCATTATTTCCCATCTCTCTGAAATGGAGCAAAGTCACTGCTCTGAGGCAGGACAAAAGAAGAGAGGGTGATGTAAGTCATAAGGGCCCGTGAGGGGCCCTCCTGCTCATTACAAAGCCAATCGCTTCATAAGCAGCTCTGTTACTGCCTCACAAATATAAAGATCTCGTAAAAGGAGAGTAACAAGAGATAATTTATTCTTTTACCTCCTGATCTCTCTTTTTTTTAAACTGCGTGTGTGTGTGTGAGAGAGAACAAGCCTGGATTTGCAATTCACGTCCTCTTTCTTGACCATTAAAAGCTTATTTGGCCAGGACTAGTTTTCCCTGAGGAGGTCAGGTAAATTTGTGCTTCGCAGACGTTTGAACAAGCCCGTTTTTTCCCCCTCATTCCTATGTATAAATTACTGAGCAATTTAAATTTTTTGGGGTCCTGGGAGAAATTGAATGCTGTCCGGAGAGGAATGTGTGTGATTACGGTATATTATTTTTCACAACACTTCTCCTCATTTACTTTGACCTTTGGTGAATGCCGTAACTAAAGCTTAAATTTCTCGTTTCACCGCCTGGTGTGCCTTCATGATGGATTTAGACCTTTCGGCTGACTTCAGCTTGCCATCTGGGTAAAATAACAGTCGGTGGTTCAAGCATTGCTTGTACTGCATCTGATATAGAAAGAATATGTAGCAATACAGAAAGTACAATCACAACCTAATCAGAAAGTTCACTGTAGTAGGCGCATCAGGTATGATTCTGTCATTTTTTACTCACCCTCATGTCGCTCCAAACCTATACAACTTTTGAAGAACGTTTCTGTCCATAAAATGATGGTGAATGCAGACCTGTGTTTTTTGGACCCCACTGACATTCACTGTATGAACTCAAAAAGAACACTAAGACGTTATTCAAAATATCTTCTTTTGTGCTCCACAGAGGAAATAATGTCAGAGCGACATGAGAGTGAGTAAATAATGACAGAAGTTTCATTTTGGTGTGAACTATCCTTTGAATTAAATTAGTTTTAGTTTGTAATTTTACCAAATTTTCCATAATATACCCACTTCCCATCCAAAATCGGTACATGAAATCATAGACGTTCTGTGTTAACAACTGTAGCCCAATCATCAGTTGAAAAACCAATTCCATCTTTTAAGAACATGAAAGGAAACTATTTCACTATTTGTTTAGTTACCAAGTAAACTCGAACTGATTTTCACCAGGGTGTGATTTTGGTGTGTTGGCCTAAATCAACAAGGCTCCTATCCTCACAGGATGACATGAATCGTAGCAACAGAATGTCAAAACAAGCACACCAGGTTCGACTAAGAGGATGTGGTTGTCGTCATGTGTTCCCGCTTAGGAGCTGTTAAGTACTTGCGTCTGGGAAAGACGCAAACGAAAGTGTGTTTGAGAAGTTGCAGTGTTTCATTTGACTATGCATTTACAAGTACATTTATCCATCCCTCTAACAACCAATCTATACATTCAACCAATAAAAGCACTAAATATTAGTAGCTGACCAATGCCAACACCAACTAACTACTGTAGAAAGTGGGGTGGCCAATATAAAGCCTATATTAGGTTATTCTTATAAGAAAATAAAATTTAATTACTTATAATTACATAAGCCAATATTAGATTATTTTTTATAACATAATATATTTATTTTATTTTAATTAGTTTTATTTTATTTTATTATAAGATGATAATGCTCAAAACTCAAAATTAATATCAGCAGTGTTATCAGCATAGCCAGTGTCAATCTATCACTACTTAAAACTATAACAGTTGCCCATTCAATCAATCATTTAGCTGTCACACTTTTCATCTCTCAATCCATCTATACACCCATTCCGCCATCTATACATCCATTCACCCAACCATTTCACCATTTACCCATCCACTAAATCTCCAGTCGAGCTCCTTGTAATTGAACTCACCTCCCACAAACTGTATCCCTCCTGCCACTCTTCCGATGGTGCGAGAGATTAGATCCGTAACACAGCATCCCATGATTGCCGTGAGAGCCACCAGGAGCAGCAGTCCGCAGCCTGTCCCCGTCACCACCGTGCAGATCCTCCACTCCAGACTCGGGATGCCCTGAAAGGAGGCATAGCGCCCACACTGCTCCAACATAACCGTCCCCCCACGGGCCTCATCCCTTACGGGGTAGGAACAGCGGCGGAATGTTCCAAACGACACTGGCTTACCCATCTGCGACCCAAGCAGCCAGTATGGCATGAAGAAGCCTATGCAAGATGTGGCTGCACAAAGAAAGGACAACAGGGCCCATACCACACCTGCACATGTAAGACTAGATGCCATCACGCTCAGCTCAAACTTTCATATAGATGCAAAAGACACTGATTTCAGGTTGTGCGCGCATGCAGAGCTCCTAAGCCCACCGGCCTAGATCCTCCCGGCATCTTCCTGCTCGGTTACACCTGAGGAAATAGTAAAAAGTGTGGGAGCGTTAGTAAAACCGTGGGACATCTGTTTCCAGCCATAAATCTGATGTGACAAGCTCTTCAAATTGGATAAACTTAACGGTGTTCACTTTCTCATGTAATTTTCTATCTGAAGAAACAAAGGTGAACAAAATTTCACAAATTAGTGATGAATAAACTGACAAAAAAAAAACTGAAAGAGACTATATGACAATTTTTAGTATGCATACTAAAAAAGCAAAAAATATAAACTACTGTTTACATAAAATGCATAGTAACATGTCACCTGTTTGTCACTTAGATTTGAGGATGTTATACATAGTTCCCACATATTTTGATCAACAACAGATTTTCCATGACTTTTCCAGGTTACTACTCTGATTTCAAACATCATTTTATAAAGATTTCTATATTTGACTAGTTTTCTATATCATATACCAATCCTTGAAATAAACTATGGCATGCATTATGCATTACGTGCTGTGTGACAAGAACTAAAAAAAAACACAGAGGTAAGAGAAGATAAAATGGTAATGGCACATATTGCACATTTTCCCGCATGCATTCATAAACATTTTTTTTTTTTTTCTAAAATCTTGATGTTGGTAAAATGGAAAAGTAAACGGACACATTGACAGTCATCTATATTAAATAACCATATGGAATGTAAACGAAAAGGAAAACATTTATGGCGCAATGTAATGTGGAAAGTCCGAAAGTGAGTCAGAAACTGATTCAAGCATGCGACAGAGATCTTACATGTCTGTGTCGTTCACTGTGTCCGATTCCACTTGATTTTAAAAACTAGAGAACATATATGACGACAAAATGCAGCGTATACTGTCTGTTCGCTTCTATCCGTTCCTGGGTTGCGCGTCTCTGAAGTCTTTAACTCCGCCGTCTAGAGTCCACTTACTGCACGTCTCTGCCCAGGACTAAACCGAGCGTGTTAAAACCGAGTGGGAAAGCACAAGCAGAGGCACCAATCTCCAGATCCTCCGCCCAGGGGCTGGTCTGACAATATGCTGCGTTTCCCAAGACGACGCAAGACTCCGCCTGGCTGCCGCGAGCTCTCTCAAAGTCCCTCGTCAAAGTCAAAGTAATTTCATTTCTGTTCTCCGTGGGAGAAAGGAAAATATTTATAGAAACGAAAAACGGTGTATCCAGCAGGCATGGTGAAGAACATAATATCCTTTTTTAAGATAAATACTTGTTTTACACCATGCATAGATGGGGACAGTAATTTCACAAATTAAAGGGATACTCCACCCCAAAATGAAAATATTGTCATTAATCACTTACCCCCATGTCGTTCCAAACCCGTAAAACTTCGTTCGTCTTCGGAACACAATTACTGTCAAGGCCCAGAAAAGTATGAAAGACATCTTCAGAATAGTCCATGTGCCATCAGTGGTTCAACCATAAGGCCATGAAGAGAGGAGAATACTTTTTGAATGCAAAAAAAATAAATGAATAAAAAAATAAAATAAATAAATAAATAATAATGACTTTATTCAACAATTTGTCTCCTCTGCCTCGCTGGTCTCTAGCGCCTTTCCAAAATGGCATACACTTACGCAGAGGAGACAAATTATTGAATAAAGTCGTTATTTTTGTTTTGTTTTTTTGCCTACAAAAAAGTATTCTTGCTAACAAGCCTCAGTGCATCCAGGTTCTACGTCAGCAGGACCACACGCATGCGTTATTGTACTCTCGTGAATAAACAGTGGAGAATGAGAGAAGAGAAAAATGGTTGAAAAAAAGTGATTATATTTGTATTCTTTGCACACAAAAAGTAGCCTATTCTCGGAGCTCTATAAAATTATGGTTGAACCACTGATGTCACATGGATTATTTTTGGACTATTTTGTCCTTAATGAATTTCTGGGCCTTGAACGTGTCAGTTGGGTTGCTGTCTATGCAGGGTCATAAAGCTCTTGGATTTCATCAAAAATATCTTAATTTGTGTTCTGAAGATAAACAAAGGTCTTGTGGGTTTGGAACGACATGAGGGTGAGAAATTAATGACAGAATTTCCTTTTTGTGAACTATCCCTTTAAGCTTAGGGCTTTCTCAGGGTCAAGTTACATGTGGCCACCCAGGATACAATTTTCACTGAACTATTTTATGCATAATAGATAGCATTGCTGCTCACATAAATGGTTTGTGTACATTTGGATTGCAACCAAATATAATATTTTACACTTTTGGTTTCAGCATGGTTTATACAGTCATGACCAAAAATATCGGCACCCTTGGTAAATATGATAATAGAAGGCTATGAAAATTAATCTGCATTGTTAATCCTTTTGATCTTTTATTTTAAAAAAATCATTGGATAATAAGAATTTAAAATGTCATTATGAAATAAATGTTTTTCTCAAATACAAGTTGGACACAATTATCGGCACCCCTAGAAATTCTTATAAAGTAAAATATCTCAGAAGTATATTCTCATTCATATTCACAATTTTGAGCGCTCCAGGGTGATTATGAACATGAAATTATCCAGCCATGGCTTCATGTTTCACAGAAATATAAATAGGAGGGAAAACAAAGCCCAAATTCCCTTAATCATCCATCACAATGAGAAAAACCAAAGAATATATTTCTGATGTGCAACAAAAGATTGAGCTTCACAAATTAGTGAAGTGGCTTTAAGAAAAGTTCTAGAGCAGTGAAAATCCCCATTTCCACCATCAGGGCAATAAGAATTTCCAATCAACATAAAATGTTACGAAACTGCCTGGAAGAGGACGTGTGTCTATATCGTCCTAATGCACGGTGAGAAGGAGAGCTTGAGTGGCTAAAGACTCTCCAAGGACCACAGCTAGAGAATTACAGAAAATAGTAGAGTCTCGGGGTCAGAAAACCTTTAAAAAAATTGTCAAACAGCAGCTACATCACCACATGTTGTTTGGGAGGGTTTCAAGAAAAATTCTCCTCGCTCATCCAAAACAAACTCCAGCATATTCAGTTATCAGACACGACTAGAACTTCAAATGAGACTGGCTTCTATGGTCAGATGAAACTAAAAAATGAGCTTTTTAGCAGCAAACCCTCAAGATGGGTTTGGTGAGCACAGGGATAAAAAGTACTCCATGTGTACAATGAAATATGCTGCTGTATTTTTGATGTTGTGGGCCTATATTTCTGCTGGAGGTCCTGAACATCTCGTTTAGACACACGGCATCATGGATTCTTATCAAATAACAACAGATAAAAAAAAATCAATAAGTGACTGACTTCTGTTAGAAATCTTATAATGGGCCATGTTTGGATCTTCCAACCAGACAATAATCCAAACACAAACCTCAAAAACAACACAAAAATGGGTCACTGATCACAAAACCAAGCTTCTGCTGGCCATTCCAGTCCTCTGACCTGAACCCTGTAGAAAATGAGTGAACTGAAGAGAAGAAGCACCAACATGGAGCTGTGAATCTAAAGGGTCTGGAGTGATTCTGGATGAAGGAATGGTCTCTGATCTCTTGTCAGGTGTCTCTAATCTCATCAGGCATTATAGGAGAAAATTTAGAGCTGTTAAACTGGCAAATGGAGGTTTCAAAAAGTATTTAATAAAAGGGTGCCGTTAATTATGGCCAATGTGTATTAGAGAAAAACATTTATTTCATAATGGTACCCCCCCCCCCCCCATTTTAAATTCTTATAATCCAATGAATTTTTAAAATAAAAGATCAAAAGGATTAACAATGCAGATTAATTTTCACAGCCTTCTTTGATCATATTTACCAAGGGTGCCAATATTTTTGGCCATGACTTTTCATGTATAAACAATTATTATAAAAGTATTTTAAAGCTTTTTAAGTGAGCATCCTATGTACCTGACAAAAGAAAATGCTTTAATCTAAGAGACATTTATGCAAACTGCTGAGTTTTAAAAAGGTAGCCTGGACATCGATCGCATGTATGCTGTCACACTGCCTAAACGGCACATACTGTAAAAACTGATGTTGCATATCAAAATGGGTCTGAGGGCAGCAACGACCTTCAGGATCAGTCAGAGGAAAGGGTACACTGTCAGCAGCTCTTCTTGATCCATTATTATAATTTCCATCCTGCAGTCTTATTTCTCGTCAGCAGTGTGTCTCTGGTGGCATTGGCTAATGTGGCTGTAATGATGTTTTAGTATTCAATATCTTCACTGCTGTTTCATGCATTTTATTACAAACCAAAAGCAACATCAGAGATTTGCAGCATGTTAAAGCAGTTCTGACCCTGATGAGAAATGCAAATTGAGAGAGCCCATCTCTTCTTCTTTCCCTTGTGTAAAGTGATGTACCCGTAAGCAGTCATGCAGAATTCATGGAAAGCGCCTCTTGCACATGAAATAACCAGACTGAGAGACCTTAATCTTTGATATGTATGCTGTGATACAGCCTAGAGATCTGGGCAGCATGTGTCTGTCCAATGATTACCTGTCTAGCGATTACATATTTAGCTACTTGGTGGGGTACTTACAACTTCTTCTACAGTAGGAGGTATTTTTCCTATCAAAGACTACACAGTTGA
This sequence comes from Acrossocheilus fasciatus, assembly GCA_036784905.1. Classification (NCBI taxonomy): domain Eukaryota; kingdom Metazoa; phylum Chordata; class Actinopteri; order Cypriniformes; family Cyprinidae; genus Acrossocheilus; species Acrossocheilus fasciatus. The sequence continues at coordinate 17,711,564 of CM071947.1, read as the reverse complement.
GAAAGGACTTGCATTTGAACTGAAATCTCTCAATCAAACATTAGAGAGAGCACAATATGAGCAGTCTAGACAATCCTCTGATCTCTGTTCTAACTGTTTGTTCAAACCATGCAGATATGCATAAAGCCTGTTAGACAGACGGATCATTTAGCTTCTCAATGGACCATGGGCGTACAGAAAAAAAAAGAAACACTCCGAAAGTAAAACTCTTTTGCATCTTGAGATTATTAAAGCATTTGCAACCATATGTTGGTTGACGTTTTTTCCCCATATTACAGAATTAGTTTACTCACAAACACACTCTGTGAAGCTGTTCTCATTGGTATAGTTCACCCAAAAATTAAAATGACTCACCCTTACGTCCTTCCAAACCTTCGTTCATCTTCGGAACACAAATGAAAATATTTTTAATTAAATCCGAGAGCTTTCTGACTCTGCATAGACAGCAATGCAACTATGTTCAAGGCCCGGAAAGGTAGTAAGGACATTGTTAAAATAGTCCATGTGACATCAGTGGTTCAACTGTACTTTTTATGAAGCTATGAGAATACTTTTTTGTGCACAATGAAAATAACAATGTCAACAAATATCAGGTTTATGTATGGTTTAAATACAAGTAATGTGGTTGTGCTCTGTTTCCAAAAAAAAAAAAAAAGTATTTGATTTTTAAACTGCATATTTTACCATTTTTAAAAAAATCTTAATTTTTGTAACAGCTATGTCCTTTTTAAGTTATTAATGTTTTTATTAATTATTAGTAATATTTCATAATTAAATTAACATTAAAGTGACAATACTAATAAAATAAAGGTTGATTATATTTTTAATAATAAATAAATCCATCACATGACTGGCTTTAGCTATTAGTCATGGGGTGTTGTGTAGGAAACAGTCAATAAAATGCATTTACCAGCTACTACATATAAAGATATGACTTTAATTTATGATATGTGTGTCCTGACAGAGTTATGGCTCCATTAGCTCTTATGATTAATTAAGCACCGAATCAATTTGCAGAAGCCATATTGCTTTCCGCCTGACTGATCTGATTTCAGCTCAATATTCAGTGGCTTACTGAGTAACAAAGTAAGCCAGATGTCTATTACAAGTGTGAGGAGGTAGGTGCCAGATGTGTGTTCAGCTCATTGGAATTCACCTGTATGTCACAGAAGTATATGAGAGTGATTTAGTGCCAGGCTGACATTTACTATCCTCGTAAATGACATCATATGGATTTTGTAGGTGTGAACTGAGATCTCGCTGACGTGTTGCCATTTGAGCACCTGACTTCGATGGCAGTTTGTGACCTGAGGGAACAAAGACGCTCATCAAAACCCGACCATTATAATTATACATTCGGTCTCTCTCTCCCAAGCTGTGTACAAGATTGTTATGAGCTGTCAAAACTTCATAAGAATCACGTTAAATAGTTTCGCTTTGTGTGGTGTAGTTGCACCATGTTGCTTAAACTGACAAATGTGATCCACCGAGACACCAGAACTGTTACCTGCTAATGATGAAAAATCTCACAAAAGAAGTTAATGAGATCTCACAGTTACCCACACATTTACCTCATTACTGTGAATACCTGATGACAGAACAGTCTCCCTTTGAGAAATTCATCACAGAGGCTGACAACGAAAGTCACTTCACAGTGCTTGTCATTGTCATTCCCTTCTTGACTGAACTGAGCCAAGAAGGTATTTACACTGTATGTGCTTTTACTGATCAGCTAGCTAACCGATAATGAAAAAACAAGAGTAAAAGCCCTTGCAAGTCGCATTTGATAGCAATGTGATCATTCAAACCACCTCAGGAGACCGTATACGCAATTCTTACTCTTTCCAGATGGAACAGCCTCAACATATGGAAGCATGTTTGGGAGCACCAAATGAAATGTGGCACATAACAGCTATTGCATTTTATATCAAAGCAATTGTGGCCTCCTTATGTTTTTAGTTTGTATGGGCTAAAATGTGGAAACACATTTATTTGGCCAAGTGTAAACACAATGTACACACCCAATCAGATAACAATGTGGTTGATCAAATGACACATATAGTCCAAAAGGAGGAATCATGAAGAACAAAGAGTGATTCCTTGTTTGAGCATGATCAAAAGCGGAAAGCTGGAAATGTGGGTAGGGCAACATAGAGTGAGAGAATGAATCACAGAAAGAGGACGACAGCTGGCTGTTATTCACCCTCCTGTAGTCTAAGCCTTGAACGAATCACAAATGCTAACACAGCACTCTATAAAGGAGAAAGGGACAAAACCCCCTTAACACATAGCGCTCAAATTGACTTTCACACTTTAACACTCTGTTTTAATCCCTGTAGTTCCTTTTAAGCTTAGACAACTTCTGCTCGCTTCCTTATTATGTTGTGAATGTAAGGAATAAAGATGGCAGTTTCCATATCACCACGTCAATTGTCATACTTTGTTGATTTTCAGTGAAGTGTGTAATGTGTATTGTAAAAAATACTGACTATTTTTTCATTGAAGAAATCCTGGTGATGGAAGAACTTAAGTATATGCTAAAGATGAAAAAAGGTGCTTTCAGAATTTTTTTATTTAATGAACAATTTAATGAACACACACAAAATAAAATGTCTCTGTAACTCAAAAATACCATATAAAAGTAAATTCTTACGTTTTTTCCCCCCTCAAATTTCAGAACCATCACCTATGTAAGTTTAATGTGACTTCCAGTACAATAGGTGATGATAATGCTCTTAAGGAGTTATTAGCCATCAATAAACAAGAAGAAGGTGTTACATCCGGGACATTTATGTACTTTGCGCACCTAAACAGTCTGAAACTTTTCTCACAGTCGCCATTTTCTTTGACCCGCGAATCGCGATGCGAGCTGAGCACATGAGGACGGAAAATACAGAGATTAAGTGTTTTATGTTATTCACGCAGTATTAATTTTATAACATCACATTGTTTTAGAAGGATATATTTCTGTGCTGTGTGTGCGGCTCGCGGTGCGGAGCTGAAAACACTTAAAGTAAGTGTTTTATCTCATTTACAATATGTATTTTCTAACATATTGATTTATAGTGATATTTATATGCTGTGCGATTTAAGAGGTCCAAAACTTTTCTCTCAGAGGACATTTCCTTTGACTCATGGCGCAGACAGAGAGGTTTTAACAGAGACAACACTGAAAGTAAGCCATGGTTTCCGCGGGGTCTTAAAAAGTCTTACATTTATTTGAATCAAATTTAAGGCCTAAAAAAGTCTTAAATTGTACGAGAAATTCTCAAGTATGATTTCATGACGTCTTAAATTTGGAGAGGGAAAGACCAGAATTGTGATATGGCTGAATGTGAGATTAAACTTCAAACAGCTATGATTTCATTAAACATGAGCACTGCAAGTTCAAAGTCAGGTGCTGCACTGCTTTGTGTTCTGCCGTTACCGGAAAACCGTTATATATTTCTGCCAAACGCGACACCTGCTGGCAGAGAATGAATCAGTTAACATAGTGCGCGTATGAGTGCCTGCTTTCACTGCACGATTCAGTCTATTAAAATACATTTAGAATGATCACATAATTTAAGATATTAGGGCCGAAAGTGTATAGCCTATAGGCTTATATCATTTAGTTAATATCACACGAAGAATGCGTGTAACATCTGCATGTAATGGAGGAAACAGAAGCTTAGACCAAACGTAGAGCTCCTCAATAGAAAGGATGGCGCTGATAAAATGCCATCAGACAAATTTTGTGTCCAAATATAGCACAGTGGAGGCTCTCTCTGAGTTCCTGTGTTTCAGACTGGCCAAAATGCTCAGTGCAGTAGTGTGTTAATTGCCTCCTTATTTCATAGTATAAGTTATGACTATATTTTAATACATGCCTTTCCTCCTTTGCCTTCCTCTTAACATAAGTGTCAGACTTTGTCTCAGTGTCTTTCCCCCCTCCTCTCGTGCCCTTATTTGGAGTTCCTGTCCTTGTCATGTCTTAATTAGTTTATTAGTCCCCAGCCGTGTATTGTCAATTATCAAGTTTTCCCCAGCCTTCATAAGCCCTGTGTTTCCCTGCCTCAATGTCTGGTCTTAGATTGTCAGTAAACGGCTAATTGTCATTCCATGTTTATCTGTGTCTCCAGTGATCCCTAAGTTTGGAAAAGAAAGATCTGGGTTTATTTCAGCAGTTCCTCGTCTCTGGCTCCTATGTGGATCGTGACAGAAGACCGGACCAAAACAAAAGATGGAAGTCGCAGCTCAGATCCTCGCCCTTGGCTGCCAGGATCGCCCCTTCTATGAATTTGCAGGGGAGTTCTGCAAATTGGCAGCGGGGAACGCGTTGGACGATGCGACCATCCTCCACCTGTTCCGGCTCGGGGTCTCTTACCATCGCCCTGTGGACCTCCCAGACACCACAGGATTGTGTTGGAGGGATGTGGTCTACCGGTGTCTGGGAAGTGTCCGGTCCCGAGTCGGAACCAGCCCACCGCCCGCGGCTCTCCGTCACACGCCACTGTCCGCAGCCCGCACAAGCCCGCCGTCAGAGAGAATGGCAAGCCCGTCGCCAGAGAGTCCAGAGCGCCCCCAAGAGTCCCCGCTGGTCCCGTCCAGCTCCGCGCTGCCAGAGTGCCCCCCAGTGCCTGCGCCACAAAGCCGTCTCCCTATCTCCCGAGTCCCCGGATCCGCCCTGGATGCCGTCCGTCCCCGTACTCTGCCCCTTGAGGCCTCCAGAGCGCCCCCCCCCTCCCCGTTGGATCATCCAACTTGGATGTTGTACGGCGCGGGACGCGCCTTCCGGGAGGGGGGAGTAGTGTTCATAACACTACTATGAACCAGCCTTCATAAGCCCCGTGTTTTCCTGCCTCAATGTCCGGTCTTAGATTTTCGTAAATGTCTAATCGTCATTCCATGTTTATCTGTGTCTCCAGTGATCCCTAAGTTTGGAAAATAAAGATCTGAGTTTATTTCAGCAGTTCCTCACCTCCTCGTTTCTGGCTCCTGCATGTGGATTGTGACAAGCTCCTTTTGGATCTGTGAGACCACGCCAATGTTGATGTGGACCAACAAATTCTCACACAGCTCTCTGTAATGACACCCTGAGTCCTTCAAGTTTCGCGGAGTCCCCTGACGGAGCAGTTCAGGTGCATGATTGATGACTGAAGAAGGCAGACTGAAAAAAGGTAATTAAGTCATTACTGCTTAGATTTTCCTTGTACCAGTGACTGACACCCTACCACTCTGCATGAGATCATACCTGTCGTCTTTCCTGCATTTATCTGTATTACACATGGTAATGGATTTTTTTTAAAAAAAGGGTAAAAGCATCCACCATGTTATGTTAAACTAATGAGGTTATTTTGTTTAAAGGCCTACAGTTGGAAGCAGCTATTCTGCTCTTGCCTGCTCTGTTCAAGGAGGACCCGGGTTGCTGTTTGAAGTTGAGGTGAGCCATGAACAGTTGACTACAGTGTGTGAAACACAATCTAATCAAAGCACTACACTTGTTACATTTTGTTATTCAGATGACTTCAATGCAAACATTCACTTTTGTTTGTTGGTCTACACAAACTATGCTATCAAATTGAAGAGAAAATTGTTCATTTTCAGTTCATGCCCAAAAGTATTTGAGCAGTTGTATGACAGTAGTTAAAATTTAACTCATAAGGTTGGCCTTGCAAATAAATGAGAAGATGATTTAAAGGGATACTCCACCCCAAAATGAAAATTGTCAATCCCTTACCCCCATGTTGTTCCAAACCCGTAAAAGCTTCGTTTGTCTCCGGAACACAATTTAAGATATTTTAGATGAAAACCGGGAGGCTTGTGACTGTCCCATTGACTGCATAGTAAATTGCACTGTCAAGGTCCATAAGTCTGAGAAAAGTAGTCAAAACAGTCCATCTGCCATCAGACATGCAATCTGAATTTTATGATGCGACGAGAACACTTTTTGTGCCTCCCGGTTTTCATCTAAAATATCTTAAATTGTGTTCCGGAGACAAACAAAGCTTTTACGGGTTTGGAACGACATGGGGGGGGGGGTAACTGATTAATGACAATTTTCATTTTGGAGTGGAGTATCCCTTTAATGCCATTATCCCCTCTCCCCCAGGGCCATTCTCAGACTAGCCCATTCAAACACCTAAAATGAAGCTTAAAAGCTGTAGGGAGGGTCATCTCGTGCAGAATGACCATATTGTGCTCATGTTGGATGGACAGTTAATCATAGAGGAGAGCGAGGACATTTTGACGGCACTGGGACTCCTCCTGTAGCAGTGGTTCTCAATTCCAGTTCTGATTTTCCAAATAAAGTAAAGAACTAATGTAGGCCTAAGACCGTAGGCGAAAAAGATACCTGATTACAGGGCTACAGAATGTATGTAAACCAGGACTCACTCTTCAAAAATGTACATATTTCAAGCTTTTTGCATTATTTTGTATGTGTATAAAACAACAACTCCCCGTATATTGTGATGTTGTATATGTATATTCCCTGGCTTGTCCGCACTCGTTTTATTTGCTGCTGAAAGGAAATAAATTAAAAGGTTTTGAAAGTGGGATGTATTTTGTTTCTCAGTAAGCATTTAGTACATGAATTTTAATCTTTAAAGCTGCAATTTGGTAAGAAATTATTAGTTATCATTCATCTTAAGTAAAAGTGACATTTAGAAGCATATTGGCTCATCTATGGTAGTCGTATATGGCACCTCTAATGGTTCTGTGTAACCACATTTTGACAAATGTGCTATTAAGCTTCTTATCTTTAAGAATATGTGCCATATAGTACCAAAAGAGGTTCCCCTATGATAACAAGCCAAAGAACCACTGCAATGAAGTGCTATATGGCACCTCGTATGGTTCTACATGGCACCATTTGACAAAGGTGCTATATAGCACCTTTTAAAGATCGGTGCTAAATAGCACTAAAAGTGGTTCCTCTATCATTACGAGCCAAAGAACCAATTTTAATGCTATTTGGCACCTTTTTTTTTTTTTTTTTTTTTAGTGTATAGCTGTGTAGCATAAATCTGATATGTATGTTTAATATCTCTCACTATTTTTGTTAATATTACTTAATTTTATATGTGCATTATTAATCTTGTGTATATAAAAATACTGACTATTTTCAAACGGGTTTTCCCAAACACTTTTAGCTGACCAAATCTCACGCCATTGGTTGAAACACTTAATCTTTGAATTTCATTCAGCAAAAACTAATCTTTAAGCCATTAAATTAAATTGTTATCATTCAATAGTCAAAACCCACAACCACATCGAGACAAACAATCCTTGGAAATCATTAAAATGCAGCCAAGATAAATTGAGAAACATAAGTCTAGAGTCTAGACTTTTGTTCATTTGTCATGTGACAAATGCAAAATAAACAAACCATTCACAAATGATCAATCACTGTTGCCTGGCTGCTCAAGCAAACAGAAATTGATAGCACCACAGAAAAATGCTTTACACTTAAAAAAAAAAAGAAAAAAAAGTAATAAACCTACAAATGGCATTTATGTTTGTCTTTTAATATTACAGGGATAAAAGAAAGCATTTTAACAAAATTACGCACTTCAGTTCAGATGTCTTAATAATGAACCCTAGTTCTCATTTTAACCTACATCGTAATGTGTTGAGGTTGTAAATTGGAGTGACAGACACTTTTTGTGTGTGTCTTGCCCTGCTGCTTTTCTCACTGTGTTCTTTCTCGAACAGCGTGACCCAGACAGTCAGCGACATCCAGATAATGGCTGTGCCAGCAGGAGCCTGTTCCACCATCTAATCCTCAATAGTGCAGTTTGGGTTATGGCTGACATGTCTGGAAAGAAAACAATGCAGAACTGAAAAAAACAAAACAATTATTTTTATATATATATTAGTTCTAGATGTTCTTGCATTTTAGAGGGCTTGTTCAATAGTTGGTCCACTTATCTTCAGATCAAAGCATGTAATTACAAGGAGCATGTGTTGTTTTTCAGAGACAGAAAAAAACCACCACCAAACATCAAGGTAGCTACTTGTTTGGCTTGGCCATGAACAGAGACCTATACAATTAGGAGATGGCAACCTTGTCATTTTGCCATCTCTTTTATTAGATTAAAGAAGTCAGTCATTGTGCTCTTGCTTGTGAAGTTCCTGTTTTTTTTTTTCTTTTTTTTTTCTCCAAAGTAATTTGATGTCACTTTAGATGTTGCATTATATGTTGCACTTTAGTGGTTTGTTACTTTTTGTAATTTACATTAATTAAACTTCTTGCAGAAGTTTACTGAGGCCCTCTAGAGGGCCACTGCTGAACAGAATGGTAAACGGTGGTCTAGATTTAGTTCTGCTTCAGGTTCCAGATTTTACAGTTGATATAAAATGATTACTCGGCTCAATACCAAAATTCTTTATTGCACAAAAAATACTCTTGCTGAAAAAGTGAAGAGTTTGACTGAACACACAAGCTTTGATGCCAGCAACAAAGAATAAAGGATGTGTTTTTTCACCCTATTTAATCTTATTTATTATTATTACATGGTTAATTGGTTAATTTAACATTTTGCAATGTTTTTCAGAACAGCCATTTTTGGGTTACTATTTATTGTATTATATATATATATATATATATATATATATATATATATATATATATATATATATATATATATATACTGAAAAAAATGACCTAGAAGCAATTTTTACTCAGAAATTGCTAGTAAATTAAAAAAACAAACAGCAAGTAACATACTGAATTACAGTAAATGTGAAACACTGAAATAGTATTTTCTTGTAAAACATACTCCAATTATATTTTATTTACATATATTTTTATATTTTTACATATATTAAATATATTTTTTTCATTACAGTGAATAATGCAATAATACTTTAAACCTACTAAAAGATTAAAAACATTACAGCCAAAAACCATTTAAACAGCGCACCAAGAATTTAAAGATTCTCATAAAAATCTATAGCCTTGGATAAAGTTGTATTATATAATGTAAAATATTGTATTATATTTATAAATTCCAGCATTGAAATATCAGCATGTCTTATTAAATTCAAGCCCACCACTTCAAAGAAGACAGCCTCATTCTTCTTCCTCGCCGTCTGTACAGGTATGGCAAGTATAAATTAACTTTCATTTGAAAACATTAAGCCTTTTAGGGAGGTAAACATGCAGCTAAGACAGACAGTTTTATTGCCTGAAATATGTTCCATCTCAGGAAATAGCTCTCTAGTACTATTCTAGAGTTTTGATGCACATCCAGGTCCATCTTTCTTTAACTTGCCTGAAATCACCCCTGTTCTCATGCCGGTGCTCCTGCCGTTGCCATGGATATTTATAAAACAAGATATGGCATAAACAAGTTTATTTCAGCTAAAGCGTGACACACCAATAAAGGTAGAAGCAAAAGGATAAAAATGTGTTTGCTTTGAGCAAACAGGCATGAGATGATTCATTCTATCCTATGATGATTTTGTGATTTAGTTTAAAGTCATCCAGCCATTATCTCCTTGCTCTTGGCACTTTACTTCTCTGTCAAGTCAACATTAATAAAACCTCAGATGCATCAAATACAACTCATTAAATACACCACTCTCCAGCTGGGCCCTTACCTGGAGTTTACCTAAAATGTATTTTTGGCCACCCTGTGTGGGATGAGGCTACAACATTGTAATCTAAAATTAGAGATGGTCTCAATCGTGGTCTGTTACTAAGGGGGAAAAAAGTGCTGAGTGCATGTTGACCAAAAAACCCTTTATGTTTATGTCTAAAAAACATCAGCTAAATGGCAGCTAAACAGTGTATGCAAACTCAGTCCACTAGAGGGAGCACTTTAGCATTAATTTAACACAAATAGAGGCATTATTCTCTCTCGAAACCCAATAGGTGGCGCTTTGGGATTTGTTATAGTGCCTGACTGTCATGGAGTATTATACTACCATATACTATTTCCACAGTACATAGTATTATACTTCACACAGTGCTAATTTGCTAAAAAATTTCCAGTGTACACCCTGTGTAAAAGAAGATTTTTTTTTTTTTTAAATTGGTTGTTGTTTTAGACCCTACAATTTAAGTTGTTCATCTTTGATAGATTTTTAGTCTTTCAGCATAAAAACTGAAATACTGTAGACCTATACCAGAATGCAAAGAATACAATGTGCTCAATTTGACCTTCAGTTTCAGCTGCAATTTCTAACTTATCCTCCTTGACTATTTATTTGATCACACTGCAAAATTGAATATAGAAAAGGGGAAAAAAAGGAAAGGTCGGTGATTTGCTCAAGAGTCTCACCTCAGTCGTGGTATTGAAGGTTGGAAAGTGCGCTGATCATTCACTCCCCCACCTACAATCCCTGCCAGCATCAAGACTCAAACCTATGACCTTTGGGTTACAAGGCCAAGGCTATTTTATACAGCCATCATCGTTTGTGGATATGCAGGTGAAGCTGAGGGGTGCCAAGGGTCTCTTGCAACATAAACTGTTAGCAAAACACTTGTGAACTAACCATGTACAATTTATTACATCATTTCAGAGTCAACTCTATGCTTTTCAATATCTTTACACTGACTACACTTGACTCTTAACAGTAACACTGAGACTATTGAGTTTAGGGCGAGAGAAATACATTTAAAAAGTGTTGGTGAAAGTTACTTTTAAAAGTAATGCATTATTGCATTACCATCTAAAAAAGTCAGTTAGTTACTTTTTTATGGAAAGTAATGGGTTATGTTACTTTTGCCGTATTTTTTCTCATATGGCTTGGCCTCATGTTTTTCTCTTCAGAACAAACAAAAAAAATAAAACAATGAAACAAATGTTATGTTTATCTGAAGTAAACATATTGGTTCATTAAATATTAAATTATTGGTTAATAAAATAGGATTAAATACATAAAGGATATTTGTGTTATTTATTGCAGGTTTTGAATGGGGGGAAAATGCAACACTTATGGCCGCTCTATCGAACGAAGCCCCGCCATCTGAGTAAAAGAGCCAATCCCTAATTGGTAAAGTCAGCATGCATGCACACTGACAAATAAGCTTTTTTTCACGCTATGTGAGAAAAATAAACAACGTTGCATTGGTGATTTCAGATATGAAATTTAATCCTAAACTTTGCAAATAATTTTGGAGAATTTGATATTTCCCCATTCAAACAGATAAGAGCTGCACTTGCATGCTCGAGAGGCGTTTCAAAGATGATATGACTTGCCTTAAAGAGATTTTGCTCCCGATTTCTCTCAATATGCAGACAGAAGAGCTGTCAGTCAATAAATGGGAAAACAAAGTAACTGGCGTTACTTATTTTAAAAAGTAGGTCAGATATTTTCTTTTAAATTAAAAAGTAATGTGTTACTTCACTAGTTACTTGGGAAAAGTAATCTGATTACATAACTCATGTTACTTGTAATGCGTTACACCATTTAAACAACTTGACCTTCAATGTCTTAAACATTTTCTGTTCCTTTCTTCAAAATCTCATTTTAAAAAAACATTGAAATCTGGTGCCAATGTCTTTCATGTGTTGATGTATTACCTATTAAAACAGTGGGAAATATCTAAGGGAGTCAGTCATCTTACTGTACGTCAGTCATGAAAATGTAATTTGCTACTTGTTAGTGGGTTGCAAGAATTAGTGGTAGCGACATTCTCATTCTAGCGTGCGTTTGATTGGATAAAAATCTGTATATGAGTCATCAGAATTTTTGCACTTATGATAAAAGTTTTTTTCTTGTTTACATTTTTTTTAACCTGGTGTATATAGATGGTTTTAAATAACACATGGACTAAAATCAACAGAAGTCCAATTTTGAATTCATGGGCTCTTTAAAATGTTGCCATGTTTGGCAATGGACAGTGCTGCAAATGCTGAAAGTAGACAAGAGCGCTTTCATCTCTGTCAGCTCGATCTTCAGTCACGCTACACTCTTTAATTGGCTGAAAAAGCCTGCCAGACTTAATTTGCCTGCTATTTACACGGAAAAGCTAGAAAGTAGGACAGACAAGTCACTTGCTGAGCTTCAAAAATGATGCTTCAGTGGTACTCACAGTATTTGGTTTTGCATTTTGTGCTGTAGACCTCACCCTGAGATGGATGGGATACTGCTGATCTAGTGCACTTGTGGTGTATCTGAAGACAAACGAGAGCCATATGACTTATTTTGACAAGGTGGCAGCCAGTTTCTTCAATGAGTTTTATTAGTGGGGTTTGTTCAATTAGCCATAAAATGTAACCCAAATTGACCATATTTTGGATTCCCTCAAAAGCAAGGCCTAAGATCAGAGAAAACCACGCTGGAACCTGTTCTTCAGACGGCCCATGATCTGTCAAACCAGCTTGAGAATTATAAAGGGGAATTCACAGTCAAAGGGAACCTCCCTTTGTTCCATCTCTTCTGAAACACGCTGACAAGCTGAAAAGAATATGTCAGACATGTGCCTGTTGGCCACATTGGACTTTTTAACAGCTATGTAAATTACACAATGTGTGCTGTTATAAAGCCACTTCACACATTTCAAACCAAGACGCTCCAACCAACCTAACCGAAATTTGCACTTTTTTTCTTTTTTGACGTAAAGTTCTTACAATAAAGTGTCTGTGAATATTATGCACAGTCTGCATTTTTAGGAGGAAAAAACAGGTCACACATGTTCAAAATTTGTTTCTCAATTAACTGCCACGCTGCAGAAAAAGCTTTAGGCTTTGGTTGCAATTCATCTGCCCGCTTATCTATTTTTATTTTTATCTATATTTGTTAGGCCTTTAGATGGATTCAGCTTAAAATGTCAAGATGGAAACAAGCTTTGCCAAAATAATGAGTAGCCTTTAGAAGCTGTCAGTAAATTTGGTTTTTATTATCAGCTAAGCTACAATATGTTCTCTATGGGTTTAAGAAAATGACATTTACGAGACAATGTCGCCATGAAATCTCTGCGAGACAGCGCTGTGACCCATTTTAGACTCTTTTTTTCCACAGCGTTGTCTTATTTTATAACATTGCTCTGTATAATTTAATGGTCAGATTGTTTTAAGCAACTGGCGCATCTTGCATCTCTGTAATCAATTGTACTAAACTTTATTAAGATTTCAATATTACCGTAATATTACCGGTGTAGCCCTAATGCAAGAGGAACACCTCAACAATAGAATATGAAGGTAAAGGAAATTCTAGATCTAATTCTTGTTGGGAGTTAATCATTTTGAACTACTTGCAAATCATATTTTAAAATATGCACACATTTAGGTTGGAATTAGGCTACGTGAACCACATAGTCTACATGATAAAAAAGTCAAGTCATTCACATCTCTGGATATTATGGTTGGTCTTTTAAAACTTCTATGGTAAAAGCAGCTGTCAAATATTAAATGTTCCTCGCTCTCTTTCAACATTAAAAACGCTTTGGGCTAAAATTTGCGTGCTCTGCTTCCATGATAAACCTCGCCTACTTTGATTTGATTGGCCATCCCAATCATTTTTTGGATACAGGCCTGTTTGTACCTGTTGTAATGGACTACTCAGAGGAAGTAGTGGAAGCACAAAGATAATAATAATGTAAAAGTATAAAACAATTTGAACTCAAATCAATTTTTCTTGTCCACATATATTTTAATTGATTGAAAAGTAGTGGTGCTTTTTAAAAACTGAAAACTTACTGTAGCCTACATTAGCACTGCACAAAAATCAAAGAATCTCGTAGGCCTGTTTTCTTGAAAAATGACAGATTTAGAGAGACTGGCTTTTTAGTTTGGCCCGTAATAGTCCTCAGTCTTCCCTATTTATGTGAAGCAGTTAGTGCACATGACGTGTTTCAGGTATTCTCTTACACACCCAGACCCACACCAAGTAAAACAAACTGAAAAGCCAAAGAAAGCTGGTGGTTTGCTTCTTTAATAATGTATTCTTTTAGTCTGGTTAGGTGAGCAGAAACCTCTGATATTTACTGTGTAGGAAAACTGTGCATTTTAAAATCATTTGAACAAAATAAGATTTGGCGGTTTCAACGACTGCATAATGTTAATTACGGCTGAAATCTGATTATGGGTCAGTTTATTTTCAGCAGCTGAAAGAGACACTCTTCCGTGGCGAGACCCCTGCTTGAAATCATATTTTCGTCGGCTTTAATCGCATTTAAGTTGTGGCGCTTTGGCTAAAAGCGTCTCTCCAGAAAGTTTATAAGGGAGCAGAATTCTGTTTTAAACAGCTCCGTTCTGCTCCATTACCAAACACCACATGCCTGCTTCATGCTGTGGGTCTGTCTGCAGTGTCTCCCATCATCCCCAGTGAAATAAACTGAGTCAACAACTCACGACTCAAGTCACTGTATTATTATGGGCAATTTGGCCGGTGAACATCACGCAGTGATTAGGTGAATGTGGCTGCGGCTACAGTGCTATCAAAATTAAAGGACCCAGTTAGAAGCAAAAAGGTTTTTGCAGCCTGATGACTTAGAAAAACTTTTTTAAACTATACAGATAACTTTTTATGCCCAAGTTCTTTACAGCAGTGAATCTCAGCCTTTTTGAGTATAGCCTACTAATTGGAACTAATCAGAATTTTAACAGTGAGAGACAGAATAATAACAAAAGAAATCCAGAAAAAAAAAAAAAAAAATTGATTTGCATTTTAATGAGTGAAATAAGTATTTGATCCCCTATCAATCAGCAATATTTTCTGTGATTGCCAGCAAGGGTTTTGCCACCAAGTACTAAGTCATGTTTTGTAAAGGTGTCAAATACTTATTTCACTCAATAAAATGCAAATCAATTTTATAACTTTTTTTGAAATGCGTTTTTCTGGATCTTTTTATTCTGTCTCTCACTGTTCAAATAAATCTACCATTAAAATGATAGACTGTACGTTTGCCCACTGACAAAGAAATGATCAAAGTCAGCAGGGGATCAAATAATTTTTTCCCCACTGTAGGATTTTGACAGATTCAGTTATAATACAATACTATATCAAATATTCTGACAGAATTTAAAAATTTAGCCTTGACGATGGTGATGAAATCCTTTGATTTCATGAATACAGCACCGGAAATCTCAGAATAAAATGTAATTGAATTAGCCTAAATACATTAAAATTATTATAAGTTCCATCATCTCAATATTCTATGAACATGATTCGGAAAGATTTAATTTTCCAAGAACTAATTTAAAAAAGCCACGCTTTGCCGAACCAAATGTCTTTATTTCGTCTTGCAGTTGATTTGTGCACCATCACTGTGTGTCTGTCTGTCTGTCTATCTATACTTCATAAGGGGAACTTTTTTTAATGCATTTGCATAAATATACACGCATATTTTAATAAGAATAGATAGAGCAAAACAAAATGACCGTACAATTCTTGAGAATAAAAAGTGTTTAATTGGAGTCACAGGTCAACAGTTTACTGAGAAAAGCATTCAGTTCAATGCAACACCATAAATGCATAACACCTGCACAGAAAACTTCACATTCAATGTTACACACACATCTTCTAAAATACAGGATTCATCTTATCATTTAGGTGACAAGATGAATCTGATTTGGCGCTTTGACCTCTTTTCTCGGGCATCTTGAAGGCACGTTGCCCATGGTTTCACAACCTGGTAGCAGTAGTGAGGAATTGAGGAGCATCTTTGATAGCCAAGATTAAATTGAGAAAAGCATTAAAGCCTAAATTTGATTAGGTGAGCCATAATCGAATCAAAATGAGCTTGTGAGAGTTGGCCTTGCGTCACAGATTCAACACAATTTCCTGAAGAGTGAAGGGATAGACAGCAGTCAACGGAATATGATCAGACAAAACACACCACAACAGACAGGACGGAGAGACACGGCAGAGGAACACACGCAGAGGATCCTTTCATGTCCTCGTCTACACAAATGTCAACTCTCTTTCCTGAGAACTCAAGGCCTAAAAGTTTGCAGTCATGTGTTCGCTTTTTGAGTCATGACTTTCAGAAAATACTTTGAGTGCAGGAGAGAAAGACATCTGAAAATAACCTTCATAATGTCCATCTTCCACAGAATCTGAACATCACATCAAAGCCATTTTGGTAATTTCTCTGACTAACTTTAACTATTATGACACCGCATGATGGCATTATCTTCCACACAGGAATATGAACCATTGTGCAACAGCTTTATTACATCGGCTGTCCCCTTTTTCTCAGATGGCCCTTGATTCAAATAATATCTCTTGCTTTTCATAAAGACCAAATTACAATCTGAAGAGAGGGACTGGGCTCTGGGTCTGCATGAGCTAAAACTAGCCCACTAATAAAGATTGACCTTTAACTAGTACAGCATTTTAGGGCCGTGAAAAAAACCCTCATGATTAGTCCTTTTATTCCCGTTCACACTTTCAATGGCACACTCTTATCCCCATGTTTCCCACTTTGTATCTTTTAACAGACAGAGCAATTATTGGCCTTTCCATTAGGCTTTGGAGAGCAGGCTCAGCTTAATACACTCTCCGTCCAGCAGTGCTTTTATACAGATACGTTTTGTTCTCAGGAAGAAAAAAAAGTGGAGTGCCGGAGACAGACAGACATGAGAAATCATCATATCACAGCATCTGAAGTGCTACATCCACCCACCCATTTCCAAGTGAATGCAACAAGTACTCATACATAGAAACCTTTTAGTGGTGAATATTCTTCTCATGGTCTTATAATATACATCTACTAGTCTTATGGTCCAACGTCTGAGACCATTAGTGAATATGCTGCTATTTTGCATTCATAAACCTAATTCAATACAGTTTACATTACAAATTTCATTATCAGCATAATAATTTGGGTGAAAAGTTCAAATTATGATTTTTTTTTTTTTTTTTTTTTTTACAATTTTTATGTATTTGGGACATTTTGAAGCTATGGTAATTGTTTAAAATGCTTTAACATTAGTTAATGCTTTAGGTATCAAACTAAAATGCCTTTTGCATTATGATATTTATTATATATATTATATTATATATTTTCATTGTTGATTTGTTCATAATAAATATGCATAATTAATTCATAACTCGTTCAGAGTTAATAAGTTGAAATTAACATTAACAAAGGTTATATTTTGAAATTAAATTAACATTAACCAAAACGTTATATTATATTATTAATGTACAAAAATATTGTTTTTAATTAAAAAAAATGTATTAACATTTATCATTAGTTAATGCATTACTAAAAATATATATTTTTTATTTTTAGAGCATTTATTTATAATATTAAATTATAGGCTATTATATTATGTTCATTATTGATTTGTTTGTTCATAATAAATAAGTATAATAAGTACAAATTAATATTAACCGAGAATAATAATGTCGTGAAAGTATTGTTTAATGATACTTAAAGCAATGTAAATCTTTCACATGTAATATTAATGTAAACCTTTGGCATGTATGCATGTATTTTAAGGACCAGCACCACCCCCCTCACTTTGCTTGTCAACACCAAACACCTTACAAATCCCAGGAGAAGGACTATGATACTCGTTACTTTGTCCCAGGTCTGAAGCAGGCCTGTCCGGGCCTGCCTGCGAGGGGCGAGATCTCTTACCACTGCTAGTACCTTGTCATCTGGGTGTAATCCACAGCTCAAGTAAGGTAATTAGGTGGTGTCTCACAGCTGGGGCCTAATCCCTCTGAAGAGCAGAAGATACAATGTACACGTTACATAGAGTATCTATGTGTGTGAGTTGCATCTTTTTCAGCTTTACAGCCAGCGGGTCCACACCCCTAATTATAACATGTTGTTCTTATTCAATAATTCTCACTTCCCTGTGGGTAACTCATTCTCTGTGCGTTTGGAATGGTTGCTGTGTGAGGTTTTACATGGCTGTGATTCCCTGATTCACTGAGAAACTATGCATGTTTAAAGTGTTGCATTTAATTTGTCTGATGGTTTATGACTCAATCAATTCACTTGAGCACACACACACACACACACACACACACACACACACACACACACACACACACACGTTTGTTTCTGTGAATTGTGGGGAATTTCCATAGACTTCTATTACTTTTATATTGACCAAATGGTATTTTCTATCCCCTAACCCTAAACCTACCCTTTACAGAAAACCTGTTTGCATTATTACACTTTCAGATAAACATCATTTACTATTTTTAATACTTTTTTTCCCTCATGGGGACCGCAGGCCACAATGTCAAAAATTTCAGGTTTTACTATCCTTATGCGGAGATTTGGTCACCACAATGTAGCACACAGTACACACACACAGACACACACACACACACACACACACACAGTAATGATACAGTGTTGTAATTATATGATATTTTCAGGGTTTAAACAATATAGTTTAAATTAAATGTATACACCATTGTTCAAAAGTTTGAGGTCAATAAGATTTTTTACGTTTTCATTTTGTCTAAATATTTTTTGTTTCTTATTTAGGCTGCATTTATTTGATCAGACATACAGTAAAAACAGTAATATTGTGAAATATTATTACATTTAAAAATAACTGTAAAATGTCATTATTCATGTGATGACAAAGCTGAATTTTCAGCAGCCATGATAATGATAATAATAATAATTACATTATTATTATTATTATTAAACAGTGTTCCACAATATTTAACACAATATTTGTTGAATTTTTTTATGATACCGTGATATATTTTTTCAGGATTCTTTGATGAAGAGAAAATTCAAAAGAACAGCTATTTAAAAACAGCTATTTAAAAAATAAAAAAAAATAAAAGGATAAATAGATAAATAACGACTGATAGATAGATAGACAGACAGACAGGCAGATAGATAGACAGATAGATAGATATGTGGTTGCTCAGTGCCCCAAGTAAAAAGAGCCCACCCTCTCTATGAGATTCTGGTCTCTATTTGGCTTGGGTCTCTTTCAACGTACATCCGTGGTTTTCCACCTGTTGATTATCTGGCATGTGAAAACAGTACAGCTTGAAAAGTAATAAAACACATCTCCAAAACAAAGCAATCCACAATATCTGAGGTATCATTCTTTTGTTTTTTATGAGTTATGCCTCACATTTTAATACTTACGGTTAGTGGTTTGCTCCCTATCCCTAAGTATGAGCAACAGCATTAGTGATGCTTGCCTCTTATCTTCATTAATCCCATTATCATCAACCACAACAGAGGCTTTTCTTTTGTAACCTCATAGCAGAACAAACAGAAAACGTTCTAGCATGTATTCAGTTGCTGATTGTATTTGAATTTAGTCTGGCTTTACTTACATCTGTGAGAGATGAAGGAGTTTTTTGTATCTCATATTGTTTCTCTCAGTGATTCCACCCTACAGGTTTTCATGATCCTTAACCCGAGCTGGAGCTGCAGGGTGTGGGAGTGCTTGTGTGTTATGTTGTTACCATGGCAACATATGATGATTAAAAGTTCTATGTGAGAGCTCCTATGGGACAAGCAGCAGAATCCCGTCAGCCCGTTAAGACAGTGAAGCAATCAGAAAAGCCCATGGCATATTTGTTCAACCTGTCGGCATAGTTTACACTAGAAAGTGTGGGAAACTGCACTATGTCCACTTTATCTGTGAAACTTACCCTCCCAGAGGTACAATTGAATCTTGACAAAGAAATGTATTAAATAAATAGACTATAGATGCTGATAATGTAAAAAAAGAAAAAAAAGAAAAAAGGATTGCACTCATTGTGTTACTATTAAACTATTCAAATGGTTTTTGTTAACTGAAACAAAGCTAAAATAAAATTTAAATATTAGAAAAACGTAAACTTGAGAAAATTAAACATTAGATGTGATGCTTTGGAAACTAACTGAAATCAAGTTTAAGGGGTGTAATGGTACGCAAACATAACAGTTCGGTACGTACCTCGGTTTTGACGTCTGGTTCCGATATGGTTTCGGTATGTCACGGGTCCACGGGGAGCAGGAACGAGGAGACGTGATGTTAGCACTATAAGAGTTTTATTCTTCAGAAAGGAACACAGATAACAGGGAAGACATTCAAAGACCGACAAACACTAACTGAAAGGACTGGGGCTTATAAAGACAGGACAATCAAGGAACTGAGGAGACACACCTGGAAACAAATTAAACAATCAAAGGGAGACAGAAACTGGGTCACAGGGCACACATGGGGAGCAAAACACACACAAGACAGTCCAGGGGCGTGACATTACTCCCCCCTCCCGGAAGGTGCGTCCTCGCACCGTGGAACAACAGAGGGGGGGGGAAACGGGTGGGAACCATGGCGGAGGCTCAGGAGGAGGACGGACCACCGGAAGGGGGCCGGCTGACAGAGACCAGGGAGGTGACGAAGAAGGGAGGAGCCAGGGAGGAGACAGGAGGGACCCGGAGCAGGAGGAGCCTGGCAGGACCCAGGCCACAGCCATGATGATGGCCCACGGTGGAGCCGACGGAGGGAGGAGCCATGGAGGAGGGATGGCCGCCGACTCCAGGGGGCCGACCGACGGCGGCGGAGCAGGTGGTGGAGGAGCCCGAGGTGGAGACGGAGAGCCGACGAGCCAGGGGAATGCCGAGGATCCGGGGGGCCAAGGTGGAGCCGAGTGCTCTGGTGACTGAGGCGGAGGCGGAGCTCCGGAGATCCGCGGCGAAGCCGGAGCGACTGAGGACCAAGGTGGAGCTGGCGGGAGGAAGGAGCCCAACTGAGCTGGTGGGACGGAGCGACGAGGTGCAGCCGGAGGAGCGGAGTCCTGAGGCGATGGCGGGTCGACGCCCGACCAAGGCGGAGCCGGAGGGACGAGGGAGCCCGGTGGAGCTGGAGGATCGATGGGTGACGGTGGAGGCGAGGGAGCTAGGAGCCGAGGTGGAGCCACTGGGTCAAAGGACCGAGGCGGAGTCCAGGCCGAGGAGGCTGGAGGCGGAGGTGAGGGATACTCCAGCCCCGGCAATGCTGGAGGATGGCAGTCCCGTGGGGCTCGCACCGTATTGATGGTGGGCTGAGGGCGAGCAAAGGGGCTGCCAGACGACAGCGGTGGAGGAGGCAGGAGCGGGTGGGAGGGCGGGCATTTGTGGGCCTCCGGGCCTTCAGGGTTAACCCTTGTAGGGCACTTCCGAGGGGCCGGCACTGGCAGGCACTTGCGAGGGGCCGGCACTGGTCGGTGCTCTTGCAGCGCAGGCTCTGGTTTGCGCTCTTGCAGCGCGGATTCTGAGGGGCGCTCTTGCAGCGCGGAGACAGGGAGGTGCCTTCTTGGCGCAGGCACTGGGGTGTGCTCTTGTAGCGCGGATTGAAGGGGGCGCTCTTGCAGCGCGGATTCAAGGGGGCGCTCTTGCAGCGCGGATTCAAGGGGGCGCTCTTGCAGCGCGGATTCAAGGGGGCGCTCTTGCAGCGCGGATTCAAGGGGGCGCTCTTGCAGCGCGGATTCAAGGGGGCGCTCTTGCAGCGCGGATTCAAGGGGGCGCTCTTGCAGCGCAGAGAAAGGGAGGCGCCTTCGTGGCGCAGGCACTGGGGTGCGCTCTTGCAGCGCGGAGCTGGACGGGACCAGCGGAGGCACAGACGAGCTGGACGGGACCAGCGGAGGCACAGACGAGCTGGACGGGACCAGCGGAGGCACAGACGAGCTGGACGGGACCAGCCAGGGCGAGGGAGAGAGGAGAGGGGGAACTTCGACCTCCAGATCCATCTCCCAGTCTATCAAATCCTCCTCCATGTCTAGCAGCCCCAGATGAACAGTCCACTCACCCTCAGCCGTGATGCAGGGGGCGGAGCTCCACTCCGCGCTCACACCGTCCACGGTTGGCTCCCTCGCGATGGGCACTGTCGCCGGCTCTCGCACCTGATCCGACGGGTTGGGCTCAACTTCCGGGGCGATCTTCCGCTCAGTCGCTTGGCTTCGCGCTGGCTCGCAGATCGCGGCATGGAGTGGCTCTCCGTCGTCGGTGGGCTCGGGCTGATGCTCCGCACCGCTGGGAGTTGGTGGGCTGGGCTCTGGGTCAGGAGTGGGACTGGTGTCAATCTCCCCGTAGTCCACGGTCAGTGGGGATCCACAAGACACCAGCACCCACTCCACAAAGGTGGCAAAATCTCCCCGAAGACCATCCCCGGACAACCGCGCTCTGCACCCGTCGTTTAGGCTCGTCCGGTAGAACGTGCAGAGGCAGTAGTCCGGGTAGTGGGTGTAATTAGATATTTCCACAAAGAGTCTTGTATGGTCCTCGAGGGAAAGGCTCCTCTGCTCCAGCATGAGGAGAAGGCAGGCAGGGTCATTCATAACAAAACGAAAAATAAATACTGATGGAAAAAAAAAACGGAAACAAAACGAGGGGAAACACGCAGCTATACTTCACTTGTTATGGTCGGTCTTTCTGTCACGGGTCCACGGGGAGCAGGAACGAGGAGACGTGAAGTTAGCACTATAAGAGTTTTATTCTTCAGAAAGGAACACAGATAACAGGGAAGACATTCAAAGACCGACAAACACTAACTGAAAGGACTGGGGCTTATAAAGACAGGACAATCAAGGAACTGAGGAGACACACCTGGAAACAAATTAAACAATCAAAGGGAGACAGAAACTGGGTCACAGGGCACACATGGGGAGCAAAACACACACAAGACAGTCCAGGGGCGTGACACGGTATAGCAGGGGAAAAAACTAATTTATTTATTTTTTTAATAAACTGGTTTAAGTCATTAGATGTTCATTCATGTTTATTATGCATAAAAACTAGTAGTAAAGAGGAAGGGATGATTCACGCATACTCGCGCTCCACGCTGCTATTTGGCATTTATACAGCAATCCGTCACACCACATCAAAGAACATTAAAATGGCATTTACTGATTACATTTCCTGAAAAAAAAAATTAAATGATTTGTTCGGTATTGAACTGAAAGACCCGTACAGAACATTTTTGGTACGAATATTTATACCGTTACACCCCTAGTAAGTACTAAAAGACTACAACTAAAATTGAAAAATAAATTAAAGCTAAATAGAAATTAAATTATAGAATTATAATAGAGATACACAATAAAAACTGAAAATATAATACTGAAACTTGAATCAAAATATTAATAAATACTATAA
Organism: Acrossocheilus fasciatus; assembly: GCA_036784905.1. NCBI lineage: Eukaryota > Metazoa > Chordata > Actinopteri > Cypriniformes > Cyprinidae > Acrossocheilus > Acrossocheilus fasciatus. Next base: position 17,688,568 of record CM071947.1, on the reverse strand, counting down.
TAGTAGCCTATATAAATAACAATAAAATAAATTTCTCTCGTTCACAAACCCATTCATTCTTAAATTAAAGGCAAAATTTGTTCTGCATGTAATTTATGACTGAGATCTATTCCTGACATAATTAGCAGTGTTAACTGCACATGTTTTTGATAATAAAGTAACCCGTTAGTATGTTGAGAGTAAACAAACAAACTTGGCTGCATGGTGGGGTGAGATTTTTGCCAGAACATCCATGAACTATAGCCAAACTCATAATAACACAATATGAAACATACAGGAGATCAGACGCAGGTCAACATGTGAAACTGAGTGCAATAGTAAATGTGAGAATGTATTGTAATGAGAGCAAATGAGATGGAGAGGAAAATGAAAAACCTTTTAACAGGATTATAATTAAGTCTGTGAATGGGGGAGATGGAGAAGATGGTAAGTATAATGGACAGAGGACATTACAGGTAATGCATGTCTGTATAATGACTGCAAGTCTGTCTCAGAATATGCTGTAAATTAATATACGTCTTCAAAGAAACATTAATGTGCCAGACTCCCAACAATGACTAAAGACGAACCCGGTGCGTGACATGATGGCAACATGTTATGACAAGCCACTTATCATTGAAGACAGTCTATTACATATATTACATCATTTGGCATTGTGAAGGATTACTATAAGGAGTCTTTATGAAAATTTAAAAAATACTAATAATGCTTGATGCATACTCTAAGAAATGTACCACATCATCATGTGAGTATTTTAATTACGTTTTTAATTTGCAAAATATGTACACTCAAATCAAATTAAACCCTTGTCTAAAGCCAAAGCTTTAATTTCCGGCACAACAATCTCATCGTATCATCTTGCCACGTTTCCCTGATGAGCTCGTCCTAAATCAACTTCCTTTTGTCATTGCTGGGCCGCAGCGACAACAGCACAGACATTCCAGTGGAGCGTCACTCTTAGTTAGATCACAGCTGAAACATTCCTCTGGCAGAGCTGAGGAATGAGGCACTCTGGACTCATTCACTAGTGGATTTTGGCTAAACTGCGGTGTGGGTTCAAAAAACACACACACACACACACACACACACACACACACACACTCACTCACGCATGTCTGGTTTGCTATCCTTGTGGGGACTTTCCATAGGCGTAATGGTTTTTATACTGTACTTACTGTATGTGCTATTGTCCTACACCAACCCTACACCTAAACCTACCCCTTACAGGACACTTTCTGCATTTTTACTTTCTCAAAAAAACTCACTCTGTATGATTTTTAAGCTTGTTTCCTCATGGGGACCTAAAAAATGTCAACGTTTACTGGTTTTACTATCCTTGTGGGGACATTTGGTCCCCTCAGTGTAGCATAAACAAGGACACACACACACACACACACACACACACACACACACACACACACACACACAGATAACTCCTAGTTGACCACTTTGCTTCCAATTACAAATTCAAAGCATGTTAGCAAAGTCATTCTGTTTCCTGTCTATCTATCTATCTATCTATCTATCTATCTATCTATCTATCTATCTATCTATCTATCTATCTATCTATCTATCTATCTATCTATCTATCTATCTATCATCTATGATGTTCTGTTTTTATCAAGGAGACAGACACACATGGTATGAAGTTGAATCAAAGATAATGTTTACGGACTCGCTATTTGCATAACAAGCGCACTTGGCATGTTGCTAGACAAGGCAAGTTTATTTATATAGCACATTTCATACACAATGGTAATTCAAAGTGCTTTACATGAAAGGAAGTAAAATAATCATTAAAAAAATCACAACAATAAAATCAAGGAATTTAAATGATTTAAAAATTGATTTGAGATTAATTTAAAACAGTTAAAAATAGAAAATGATTTTATATAAAACAGTGCAATCAGTTTGGATGTAGCTCAGTGCTCAACAAATGCAAAGCTATTCATTTGGTGTGCCAATTAGGTGAGAACAAGTTTAAGGAGGAGAAAAAATTCTTGTCAGAATCCTGGCAGCAGCGGTCTGGATGAGCTGCAACTGTCTAATGGTCTTCTTTGGAAGGCCGGTGAGGAGACCATTACTATAATCCACCCTGCTGGTGATAAAGGCATGAACAAGTTTCTCCAAGTCTTGACTGGAAACAAAACATTTAATTCTTGCAATGTTTTTGAGATGATAGTATGCTGATTTAGTTACTGCTTTGACATGACTAGTGAAACTAAGGTCTGTCTCCAGAATCACCCCAAGATTTTTGACTTGATTTTTAGTTGTTTGACCCCTAGAGTCAAGGTATGCATTCACCTTGAGAACTTCAGCTTTGTTTCCAAATGCAATGACTTCAGTTTTCTCCTTGTTTAACTGAAGAAAGTTCTGGCACATCCAACTGTTAATTTCATCAGTGCATTGGTAGAGGAAGTCAATGGGGCTGTAGTTATTTATAGATAAGGCTAGATAAATCTGGGTATCATTAGCATAGCTGATTTAGTTCTTTCTCAATATTTGACATAGTGGGAGCATATACAGGCCAAGCAAGAGCGGTGCAAGAATTGAGCCTTGTGGGACTCCGCACGAGTCTCTCCTATACTCACATAATAACCTCTCCCTTCTAAGTATGACCTGAACCATTTGAGTACCATCCCAGAAAACCCGACCCAGTTTTCCAGTCTCTCTAGAAGTATGTTATGATCAACAGTGTCAAACGCAGCACTAAGATCTAGTGGTACCAGCACTGATATTTTGCAAGAATCTGAATTAAAGCGAATATCATTTATTATCTTAATGAGCGCTGTGTCTGTGCTGTGATGTGGTCGGAAACCAGACTGAAAACTGTCCAGGTATCCATCTGAGTTTAAGTAGTTGTTCAGCTGTTTAAAAATGACCTTTTCAATAATCTTGCCTATAAAAGGAAGATTTGATATTGGTCTATAGCTGTTCAATATAGTGTTATCAAGATTGCTCTTTTTCAGAAGAGGCTTAACAACTGCAGTTTTCTGGGAGTTTGGAAAAGTCCCAGAAAGAAGTGAGGCGGTCACCACTTTTAAGAGATCTGCTTCTAAACGGTTAAGCACACTTTTGAAAATGCAGTCGAATCTGTCTGACCTTTACATAACTTGAGGATGTGCCAATCGCCTTTCTGATATTATTGATCTTCTTAGAAAAGGAGGAAGCAAACTCATTGCATTTGCTGTCGGAGAGCATTTCACTGGGAATCTGACTTTGGGGGGCGTGGGCTGGACTAGCTGTGGCTAGTTCCGCATTGAAAGCATGAAGGCTGTCTTTATAGATGCTATAGTGAATTTCAAGTTTTGTTTTCTGCCACATCCGCTCAGCTTTTCTGCATTGACTTTTCATACTCTGTACTGCTGTTGATTTTCTCCAAGGTGTTTTTTGTCTGCCAGTCTTCTTGCTGACCTTCACAGGAGCAATATCATCAATAACATTCTTAACTTTTGAGTTAAAGGAATCATGGAGAAGATCAACAGAGTCTGCAGAAATGCTTGGTGTTAAAGATACAGCCTTCATAAATAGCAAACTGGTGTTCTCATTAATGCATCTCTTTCTGACAGAAACAGATCTAGATTTAGTGGAAGAGATCAGATAGTGCTACATCCTTAATAACAATGGATGAAATGTTTAGACATCTACTGATGAGTAAATCTAGAGTGTGTCCACGATTGTTTGTTGGTCCATGCACATGCTGAATCAGGTCAAAAGTGTTCAAAACTACAAAAGAAATTATAACGGTTTTAATTTCTGCATTATCTGCTGTATGTGAATATTAAAATCCCCTGCAATAGCAAAACAGTCAAACTCTCAGGAAATCATTGATTACACTTCAACAAAGCCTGGAGAGTATTTTGGAAGCCTGTAAATAATGATGAACAGAATGCGTGGAGCACTTTTTAGCACAATCCTTAGATATTCAAAAGACAAGTACTGACCAAATGACACTTGCTTGCATTGATATCTGCATTGACATCTTTAATTAGAGCAGCTACACCTCCACCTCTCCTAACAGTTCTGCAGACACTCATGAAAGTAAAGTTAGGAGGGGCTGTTTCATTGAGGACTGTTGCACTGCAGCTGTCTTCTAGCCATGTTTCATTTAGAAACATAAAATCCAGGTTGTTTGTCATTATTAAGTCATTGATCAGAAATGATTTTTTTTTTTTTAGCAACTTGATGGCATTACTTTTTATCTCTACAGCAATCTTAGTATGATGCATAATAGGCCGCAGATTAGATGGGTCAGCTGTACGGCTTGAGAAGCCCTTAGACTTTCTATCATGTGATAAAAGAGAAATAGAGAAAGCTGCAAGCACACTGGGTTCCCGCTTATTCTGTAAACATTTGTGAATGTTGCTGCTATTGTAGCGGGGACCCAACACATATCACTGAGAGCAGTTATCAGTTGTTTTTGGTTCACCTACAGCAGATGGAGGAAGGTTTGGGCTCTGGCGTTGTGGCAGAGGTCGGAGAGCTTTCACGGGAGGAGGAGGACAAGCTGGGCCCACAGCCATTCAGGTTGTGCCATTCAAGATGAGTGGATTGGCACAAACTACTGAAACTGTCCCTTAGCACTCTTGCACCAAGTTTGTTTGGGTGGAGGCCATCCAGTTTAAACAGTTGAAAAGACTGAAGTTGTCGATGAAGTTGACTCCTTTTATACTGCAGGTTTTTGTAGCCATGTATTCAGCCCAAGTAACTGTGAAAACGTGTTAGTTCCCCTTGATGGGAGTGGTCCACTGATGAATGACTGAACTTCAAGTCTTTGAAGTGTTTCAAAGAGTTCACTGAAATCCTTCTAAAGGAGTTCTGACTGCTCTTTCCGAATATCATTCCTCCCCACATGGATGATGATCCGATTTGCAGTCTTGTGCTTCATTAGAATGTTCCATTAGAATTACAAGTTCCTTGTTCACATCAGAGATGGTTGCTTGGGGAAATCAGCATGTAGGACTACCCTGCTAATGTTTTTGATAATGGAGTCGAGTCGCCCACTATCAGAGTCCTGGGCTCGGCTGCGCTTTGAGCTGAATGCCGCTGTCTGTTCGACCTTGAGCACCTGTTAGTAGCGATGTTAGCTGCTGGCTGATACGATCCATGTTCAGTCACATTTGGAGATTCCTCAGAACAAATCTGTTCTCAAGATGTATAGGGGGTGGTAGAATACCAGTGTTTGCAAGCCTTGTCAAAGCCATATCTGAGGTAGAGGATGCTACGGCAGCAATACGAGATACTTGTAACAATCTGATGTCTCAAGTGCATTTGGGACTCACTCCCTGTTTGTGCCATCGATTAGTCTGTCGATCAGTTTCAGCTTGTTCCTCTACACTTGGTATAAACTGTTGAGTTTCACAGGACTCATCGGCTGTATGCTGAGGGGGTCCATGATGTCGATCTGCTGTGTGTTCCACCTGTTTTGGAGGTCCAGCAAGTAACTTTGTTTCAAGAACCGCAATCCTTTGTAGAAGTCTGTGGCAGTTCATGCAGCAAGTAAATTCCACAAGAGGCATTTTCTTTCTCGTCTGTTTGAATGTATGTAGGCAGCTGTGATTTCCCATCTCCAGAATGTAAGCTGCTGGCAGTGGGTGGCAAAGAGTCCTCTTTTTCCATAGTATTATTCCAGTCCCGAAAAGTTTTTAGTTTACTGTTTGTGCCAAAAATGTGTTGTTTGACCACTGTGCTGATCTGCTAAAGTTAAAATCTTAGAAAAATCTGAGAAGAGTACATAAACAGGGAGCATAGCACGGAGCAGTAAGCAAGAGCATCCGAACAGTAGCGAAGCCGGAAGTGCATGTTCTAGGCCATAAGGTGAACTAGGAAAAAGTGGCTAGAAAGTGATTTTTGTTCCCACACCTGGGCACTACTTTTTTTCAATGCATTTTTGCATAGACAATACCCTTTTGGACTTTAGGTTAAAAGTTCTAAATATGGACAATTAATAGAAAAACACTTCAACTTCGCGGAATGTCACCAAGCATAATTAAAGATACACACTGTAAATTTAACAAAACTGTGATGTTTTATACATGAACAGTTTCAGTAGGCACTTTCACAATGGCTTTTATATTAAATATAGTATAAATAGTAGCAAATCAAAAGCAATTCACCAAGTGATTAAAGAAGCTTTTTAAAAAAATATTCTTCAGAAAGAAAATTCATTGGTTATTAATTATTTCTATTTTCTTTTACCTTCATGAACCACTATACATTTTATTATATTTATTGAATTACTGTGCAAAGAGTTGTGCAGTCAAAACTGTGTTTACAAACTGACAATATTCAGACTATGAAGATGGTCAGTGTTTTACTTTTTGAAATATGCAATAATGTTATTAATATTTATTATCTGATAATGCAATATAGTAACTCACTGTTCTTCTGAGGCCCCAGTAACAGTTGCAGTAGACCAGGGCTGCATCTGAAAACTTGCTGCCTCGCTGCCTTATGAGGCAATGACTTAGCAGGCAGCGTTTTTGCACGAAGGCACCTCGCGAAACTGATTTCGGACAGGCTTCTGAGGCAGCGTAACGGTTTAATGATCTACAACAAAATAGAATGAGTTTTGGTGATAACTAAACGAATATATATTTACTATAATACTGATTTCTTGCTAGAAATAACATAAAAAGTTAATCAGAAATATACATTTACACACAAACTAACCACCAAAGGCAACTTTCAGATGCCATCTTTATTTTTTAGCTCAACCGTCTTGGAATGGAACGCACAAGCTAACTTTGGATTCGGACGTGCCTTGATTTTTCAGTTTTCAGATACAGCCCAGGAGAGCAGATTTCAGCTACAACCCACCTGTCTGTAATTATAAAGTAGCCCTGAACACCTTGATTAGCTGCTTCAGGTGTGTTTGACTGGGGTCGGTTGCTCAGGGTTTGAGATCCCTGCAGTAAACTGTCAAGAACCTGGTATAGGCCTACCGTCTGCAACAGGACTTACTGAGCTGGACGATGAACTGCCTTTAACTGAAAATTGAGTGTTTACTATTGTCCTTTTGCATTATTGACATGCTATTTTCCTATTTGATACTGTAAAGATGCTTTGACACAATCTGTACTGTTAAAAGCACTATATAAATAAAGGTGACTTTGTGGTAGGCCTATCACACCTCCAGAGACACCAAATCTTTATGCACAAGAATGCTATTTTCTTCTTTCATCTCAGCCTATCACTTTCAGCATCTGACCTGTAAATAAATAATAATAATAATAATAATAATAAACTATAATGAAATTAATTTGTAAATAATAACCATTAAATCAAAACTGTGAAATAAAATAAAAAATAAAAACATCAACATGCAAACCTGACTGTGACTGTACAATAAATAGTCTAATTGAAAGTTAGCCATGGTACCCAGCATATAGCATCACAGTTCAAACATAAGTGTACTTTGTTCTTGCGTACCTGCTGACAACGTTTCTGCCTGTGAAAGATGCCACAGTAATTTACTTTTTCCAGTTTCTTAAAATGTATGCTCAAAACAGAGACGATGTTTGAATGTTTCTGCTATTTTCTGATTGTCATCCTGCAAGCCAAGTCACTGGTTGACGCCATTTCTGAATGTATCCACATGCGTGTGCGTGTAAAATCCTTTGTTTTTTCTTTGTTTATGGACGTGAGATGCTTATAGCGTTGTTTATAATGAATTTTACATACAAAGGAGATCTGGCTGTAAGTTTCTCTTCTTCACTACTCGGTAGTGATGACAAAGGCACAGACATCTTGGACTCATGTTACATGTCGTTCCAAAAAGTGGCCACTTTATTGGTCCAGCGGGAATTTGGACCTTTTTTGGAATGAAAAGAATTTAGTGCCCCATTTATAGGAACGGGATTAAACGAAAAACGGCTTCACTGTATGGCCTATGCCAGGGGTTTTCAAACCTGTCTTGGAGGACCCCCAGCACGGCACATTTTGTACCTTATCAGACACACCTAATTCAGGTCTTGCAGTCTCTACTAACGAGCTAATGAGTGGAATCAGGTATATTAGATGAGGGAGACATGCAAAATGTGCAGGTCTGGGTTCCTCCAGGACAGGTTTGAAAACCACTAGCGTATGCCATGTATCGGTCGTAAGTTTTCGTGTGTACTGCACAGGCACATTCAGAACAGCACTTTTGCTTAGAACATTACACTATCTATCTATCTATCTATCTATCTATCTATCTATCTATCTATCTATCTATCTATCTATCTATCTATCTATCTATCTATCTATCTATCTATCTATCTATCTATCTATCTATCTATCTGTAACAAACAGTAATTGTTACCTAAATCTTTCACATTTCAAAGATATAAATAGACAGACATATTTCTTTCAAAACATCATCATTTCTTGCTTCCGTCAACAGAGTCTGTGTCTGAAAGTAGACGTTCATGTCTGCACACACTGCTTTCTCCATTAGAGAGGGACCATCAGGAAAAGCTGATTAATTCCCATAAGTTGTGCCACAGGCGAGCGCCAACATTTCTCCCGGGCCTCTCTCTCACCACGTTGCCCAGCCAGGCCATGCAGCACGATCACGGGGAGAGACAGCGGGTGGCAGAGAGACGCAGGGTGGAGGCCTGGCTCTCAGCTGGGGTGACTGACATCAGCAGTGGGTCATATGCATACATACACACTCACACACACAAACACACACTGCATGATACCAGTCCAGGAGGCGTCATTGGCCCTTATCATGTGATTAAAGCACAGGAAGTGATGAGAGGGTGGTGACAGCGAGCTGGACTGACGCACAGGAGGTGGCCAATATTGCTAATACCCTCCCTAACCACCTACAATGGAGATAATACCACATCAACAAGCAACACAATGCTCTCTCATCCCTGGGGGAGTCCATGTTAACGCAAAAAGAATAACTGAAAAAAAAATAATAAATAAATGTGTGTGTGTGTCTGTGTATAATCAGTATTCTTGTCTTAACTTCCAATAAAAAAAAAAAAAGGAAATCATAAAATTGCATAAAAGGCTAAAAAATCTTGAAATGATTATTTTTCTTACCTCAAATTTTCTTGTTTTGAGCATAAATCCAGCAAAATGCAGATATGAAATATCTTAGTAAACATGTGACCTATATTCACAAATTATATATTGTGTCAGGGACATTTACATTTTTTTAGACAAAAAAAACTATAATAAATAATTATGCAAATCATTGCAGTTTCAGTATCATTGAAAGCATTTACCACAAAAAAGATTTCTAAAAAAAAAAGAAAAGAAAGATTGTGTAACTTTTCAAAAACCACCTACTATAAAGAAGGATTTTATGCATATTCATTCTCTTCAGTGCTCCAATAACAACGACAGCTAATGAACCGAATATTGCTAAGCAATTTTCTCTGGATTTATGTGATGGAATAACACGACTGGGACACTTGTTTTGTGCTTGTGCTGTTTGCACCCTTTTAGTGCAGTGCGGGGTCGTGTAATTTTTGGCCTGTTCGGTGTTTTTTCAGCTGTGAATTGCTCTGTCTGTCACTAAACCCCAGCCGCATAAATTTGCTGTCTCTCATCAGCATTAAAAGGGCCGTAGATCAAATCAAAGTTTGTTTAAATAAATAGTTCATCCAAAAATGAAAATTCTGTCATTATTTACTTACCCACATGTCATTCAAAACCTGTAGGACCAGCTTATTTTTTTTTTTAATTTTTTTTTTTGTTGAAATACAAGAAAACTTTTGCTGGCCCTTTTAAAAGAGAGCAAATCCATCACATGTTGGGCTTTAGCAACAGGCGGAGCATTTCACATTTAAGTTAGGGGTAAACTATTCCTTTAAGCATTAACAACGATGACTAAAAGGATGTACAGTATACCACTTATTGCACAATTCTGTGTTTGTATGGTGAGATCAAATTATCATAAACAGACATTTTTGCAGGAAAATTGGTATTTGTGATCTTTTGATAACAGGTGGGAAAATTGAAGCAGAATAAAAACGAGTACTGAAAAAAAAAATGACATTTAGGAAATTACAGGTTCAATCAGACTTTCCCAGCACTAAAAAATGACTCAATTAAATGACATTTGATAAGTGTTACATCTCAAAGATAATTTATGATGAGGATAAATCCGCTGTGAATAAAAACAGAATACACTCTATATGGGCTTTCCATAACATCACCTTTACAACCTCATGAAGTGTTAACATTCGCTAAAAAATGCACTGTGCTTGAGGGTCAAATGTCGGTAACAAACAGTGCTTTTTCCTTTAGCGTTCGCTCAAGTAACATGCATAGAATTAGCTAAAAGGAAATTCCAAGGATGCAATGCACCATTTAAATGCACTGATGTCCTTTTAACATCACGACATACTTAACAAGAGCATCATGTCATGCTGTGTACTGACTTCAGCTCCTGTCAAGTGCCCTCCCCTCATGAACACTGAACTCTTCAACCAGGCCACTGAACAATAAACTGCAAGGTCCCTTCTGAGCACTACAACCTATAGGGAACAGCAACTAATTAAGTGAAATTATTGTGTAATACCCCACTGTCTGCTGTGTTAAACGGCTCTGTGTTCATGTGGCTGACTAGCCAGAACATTTGTTAATCTTAAAGTTGGAACACACTGCATGCCGTTTAAAGATTTTAAAACAATATGCATTATTGCAGAACATTTGCAGAATTTGTAAATAGTTACTGAAAAAAACTGGACACTGAAGCACTGAGGATCATGCAAACTTTCAAGTAATTCCAAACACTACAAACTCACGGAGAAACATGCATCTTGTTTCCAGGAAGCACGTGATTCAAAATCGATTCAAAATATCAAAGATTTGTTTGATATCCTCTAACTGGTTGGAATCACATAAAGCTTTAAAATGTGTGTCTCTTCCATAAACAAACCAGAACTGAACTAGCATATCAAAGCCACAACTAGTGGGGCTGGATAAAAATAGCAGTTCTTAATAATAAGTGTTGCAATTCGAACCCACGTCTCATTTTGGAGGCAGGTTGCGTTTGTCAGCCACAAATTTGACTGAGTGAGACTTTGACTGTTATTCCTTGTGAGGTACAAAATATTGTGTTTTTTCTTTCTTTGGAATCTAACGGTTACTTTTATTAAATGAGACCACCACAATGACATATACGGTTAAAAAAATGGACCTCCACAGATAGCCTCATGCAATCATATTTTACCTGAATTTGTAGTCCAAATTGAATGTAATAGGATAAAAAGGACCTGTATGCCAAAAAAAAAAAAAAAAAAAAAAAAAAAAACGTTCTCCTCATAGGGTGCACAATGCATTTAGTGCAGCCAACACTGATTCACGAACAAATGACTCTTCATCACATTTTTTTTTTTTTAGTGGATCACAAACATACAGCCCAACCAATGCAGTCCAATTCAGAAAGACAAATTATTCCAGATAGATATTCCAGTAGGTAGAGATTTTGGACTATCGTCTCTATCGCGGTTACACGATAAGTGAAATTCTGTGCTGATCTACCTGAACGCGTTTGAGTTGTGATTTAAAAACTTGCTATTTTAAGCCGTTTAAAAAAACGCAATCAGCAGCGAACGAGAATTCATTTGGCTATATGCACGTGCTGTCTGAGAGATTGTTTCCGAGCGCGGTCGAGAGCAGCGTGCACGTGAAGACGGTGCTCATAGAGTGCGGGAGGATTGAACAGTTATTTTTGCCGCTTTATTGGCCTTGAACAGTTAAATACACAGACTTTTATGTGTCAAATATCCTCATAAACAGATCTTAAGTGAAAGCAAACATCTGAGAAAGAAAACACATGTGTAACAGTATATTGGATCCAGGCAGCTCTTAAAGCGACAGCAGTCTAATATTCCTGCTGTCTGTCATTCAATGTTTAATCAAACAACAAAAGAGGGAAAATCTCCCACTACTCTTGACTAAATCACTTTTGTAATTTTAATATATATATTTAATTTACACAGTGAAGAATATGCAGTGTTTTATAAAACAAATTTTGATTACTTTATACAATATATGTAGCATTCTTGTTTTTTCAACTGTGTACTGCAGTGTTTTTGTCCTATTACTTGTAATTAGTTTTGCTGACTTGCTTATTACTTTTTTTTATTAGTTTTTTTTAATATATATATATATATATATATATATATATATATATATATATATATATATATATATATATATATATATATATATTGACACTGGTGAGAAGAATTATGAAATTTCAAAAATTTGATATCATAAAGACCTTATTTAAAGCAACAGTTACTATATGGTGATATTGTTTGAGTCACAAATTAAATTATTTGTGTATATTTCATTTTTATTTATGTTTATTTCTATTTATATGTATATATACGTTTTATTTAAATGACTTAAATGTATTATAATGAGTTTACACTCAACAGTTCAGTTTTCTGAGTTTTGGGTGTCAGTCGAGAGAGTTGAGTTACCGTGACGACTGCAGCGCATCCTGCAAAGACAACAAGGAGGACCGTGAAAGCAACCGCTAATAACTCTTGTCTTTCTCATTTACTGCTAAGTTGGTTACTGCTTACAGTCTTCCCGTCTGCCCGGGACCTGTAACATACAGTATATATATGTATAAATATAACAAAAGACATCATCCTATGGGCAGACAGTCCCTAAATTAGTGTAATACAAGTTGCTAAAGCTGCCAATTAATGAAATGAATGGATTGACTACTTGCGTCTCATAACAAATTAACCAAAAGGGCATGAAGGGCAACCTCAATCGCAATATTACCATCATATCCACTGCACAGCCAAGCAACCATAATGAACTCACAGCAGAGATGGATCTAAGATACAGGGTAATAATCATATTTGCGCCTCTCACAACTAAACTGCTCTCAGCTCTCTTTATATTTTCCATGTATCAAAGCTGTCAGCACCCTCTGCAAGTTTTCTTCTACTTTCACAACTTAACAAGACTTTCTAGCAGCGCCAGAGGGCTTCAAGCAGTTGCTTTGAGGAGAACCAGACCCAAAAACAGATTGGATCGCTCATCAGCGTACGTGAAATCCAAACTGAGAAAAGAGAGAGTGAGAATGAGTGTGTGTAAAAGAGAAAAAGTGAAAGACAAACAGTAAAATGAGAGAGGCAGCGCTAATGAAAGCCAGAACTGGGAGATTTAATGTGCTTTTCTGATATTTCATGTTTCTGTAGAACATTTCGATTTTTGGTTTGTTTAAATTTCAACCCACAACAACAACGAAAATCAGACTTAAATGTTTATGTGTCCACATGGTTGCAATAAACAGATGATGGAAGACATACTGTATGCATGGCTTACTACATTTAAGTTAGTAATATGGGGATAGTCAGAAAAAAAACAATCTATTTTAAAAATCTGATATTATTATATACAATGACAATATACTGTACATATACAATATATATTAAAGTAATTGTTTATGAAAAAATTCATTCACTAATTTTATGTGTGTGTGTATATATATATATATATATATATATACTGTAAAAAGGTTAAAAAAATTGAGGAAACTTGTTGCCTTTAAATTTTTAAGTAAATGATAATTAAAAAATAATAAGTGTCAATATAATAATAAAGAATTGTCAAGTTCACTTAACTTTAAAAAAAAATATATATATATATATATATATACTTAATCATTTTAAGGCAACAGGTTTCCTCAATTTTTTTAAGTTAAGTCAACTTATCACTTTTTACAGTGTATAATTGAAGCAAGTGGTAGAATTGTTATGTACATAAATATTTATATGGTTTAAAGACGAGGCATCCCATTTTGTGAAGTAAATTTACAAAAGTGATTTTGATATACATCGAAAGCATATGAAAGTAAAGTATCTACTTTAATGTTTCTAACAATTTTTTTGAAAATGAAATGTCAAAATATGGGTGAAATAATGTTTCATCGTCATTCAAATGAAACAACATACTTACTGACCAGTACTTATTAAAATATATAGCAGAAAAAGTGATCATACTAAATGTTATTATATTTTAAAAAATTAAAAAACTACTTACTGACAAATGGGTAAAACCTGTGGTTTAAAGGATACCAGTAAATATTTAAGATTACAAGTAATTTGTTTTTGAGGGCTGCACTGTGGTCCAGAGTCTGGTTCTAAATATGAATTTTTAAATTATTATTTTTTTTTAATATGAACTAATGTTACACTAAATGTCTTCTGTAAATCATGGTAAAAATGTCAAAAGAAGTCGTATGAACCACTTTCATGGTGCTTTTTTGAAAGAAGTCATTATTTCAGCTTCAAATTGTGCTTTTAACCATGACACAGGAAGAGAATTTATAGTGCACCATTTTCAAAAGAAGAATATGATTTTCTACAAGCACTGAAAGAACTTTTAAATGAGGGTTTTAAGGTTCTACTTTTTTTCTTTTTGAATGAATGACAGCTCAATAGATCTTTCTATACCGTAGATCTACCTGTCCCAGTGTGAGTGTGTGCTGCATGCTGACACACTTGTGCTGAACTTGATGAACTTCAGCTGAAGTCTCGATGGGGTTCTATTTTGGCAGCTGAAAGTTTGCTTGGCGGTTTCTGGCTGAGGAGAGACACACAGTCTCACTTCCTTCTTGAACAAACCGTGGCCTGAGCCTCACCATGGACACTTTAAATCGGGGGAGGAAGGTGGAACATGAAATGTTTGCATGAAAAGTCTCTGTGTCTTAAAGAAATTGTCCATGCACATATGTAGAAATGTGTGTGCGGGTGGATGCATAGAAACAGAATACATGCAGCCTGTGCCACAAATAGACGTTTACTTGTAAAAGAAATGTTGCAACTTGCAACTCACTTAAACATATTACACAATATGACTTATTTATATTTATTTAAAATATTTCATTCCATGTTTGTAAATATTACAAACAGACACATAAAGTGGACAACTGTATGGATTTCTCTTTTACTGCAAAATAAAGAATATATTGAATTAACTAATCCCAGTGGAATTCTCATAAAATGGCCATGTGACCATTTAGATGCATCTTCAAAGGCCTAAATGAGGTCAGTGTGGTTTATATCCAAAAAATAAATGAAGAAACCTGAGTGTTGGCACAAGACAACTTGAAATACAGTGGTGCTTTTAAAAAGAAACTCTCTCTAAATCAGAAGAACACACACATTGACAAGAAGACGACATAAAAATGTGTTTCGCGTGCACAGCTTCACTAAGAATAAACCCCTACAGCTTAGAAGAAGTTACAGAGATTCCTATCTGACAGTGAGAAAGGGGTCTATGAGTTCATTGCTTGGTGTGTCCCGCAAAGTGAACTCATGTCCTGGAGTGTTCTAGTGTCCTAATGTGGCCTCTCTTCTTCTCTTTCTACCTAATCCCTCTCTGCAGATCCATCAAGAGGAACATATGGGGAGCATATGTGTCTAGTCACATTCTTCAGCAGACCTGACCCACCACAGAGACCCAGGCTACAACCGACCTGACCCGGCAAGAGAGGGGACAACGTGCTGCCTTTTCACTTAACCAGAGATGTCTGCCAATGACTCAACTCGACACCAAAAAGATCCTCTGTACTCCGTCTCACCCTCTTCACTTTCAGTTCAACTGGAACAATGCATATTGAAGACCAGCAGAGGCCTATTATCTTCTTGTTAACTCAGCTAGGAAACTTTTAACATATAAACTAGTGCTGTCAAATGATTAATCGCGATTAATCGCATCCAAATATCCAAAGTATTTGTTTACATAATATATGTATGTGTACTGTGTACACTGTAAAAAGTTATGTTGACTTAACTTAAAAAAATTGAGGAAACCCATTGCCTTAAAATTATTAAGTAATTAATAATTTTTTAAAATAAGTTAAGTGAATTGTCAAGTTCACTTAACTTTTTATTTTTTATTTTTATTATTATTTACTTAATCATTTTAAGGCAACAGGTTTCCTCAATTTTTTTAAGTTAAGTCAACTTATCACTTTTTACAGTGTATTATGTATATATAAAAACACACAAATGCATGTATATATTTCAGAAAAATGTTTATATATTAAATATATTTATTTATAATATAAATTATATGCATATAAATATAGACATGTAAATATTTTCAAAATATATACTGTGTGTGTGTGTGTGTGTTTATATATACATAACACACACATATATTATGCAAACAAAAACTTTTATTTTGTATGCGATTAATCGTTTGACAGCACTAATATAAACATACTTCTGTCTGTTAGCTGTAAGTTGACGCAACATTTTTTAATTCGGCTATTGTAGGCAGCTCCAGTCTGTATGAGATTGTTTCTTCTTGTAACACAAATGGAAAAAAAACAGACAATTACAACGAATGGGGACTGGAGACTTCGCGCTTAAAATCGATGCAAATGCATCATATTTATTTTAAGTCTTCTGAAGCAATATGATGGCTTTTTGTGACTAAAAGTCTGAAATGTACATTGTTTCCCAATGATAATCTCCCACTTGTTTGAACTTGAGAAACGGATCAATTTGATTTGTGAACAGATCTTTCAAACTTTTAACCAATTCATCGAAAATCAATTCATTCATGTTTTTGTGCATCAATTTGCATACTTAATTGTGATGTGTCTAGTCTTCCTTTCATAAAAGTAATTGCACAGTGACTGTTGATTCTTATGTGTGACAAACAGAAATGAAGCAAAACGTGAACTTTACTATGCCTTTGAAAGCACTCATTTTGCTTGATATGTAATCCTAGTTTCATACGTTTTTCTGGACCCCTAACAACATCAGATGCCGATTAGCCATTTTGAGCCAATTTCCTGTGAGGACACTGCTCTGTAAATTAATATCAGACTGACTTGTACACACTCTCACCCATACAAACAGATAGCTCTCAGCGATCCAAAAAATGACAGACTCTTAGTTCATATATTCATACCTTTATATACAATTATGGCTTCATATAACAGCTGCAATTTTCTTTTTGTTAAATTAAAATCAATTCTTCATCGCTGTTTACATTACAATATTAATAGGCACTTCCTCCATGTAGAACTAGTCTAAAAAAAGCATGTGGTTCTGACAAAGACTGTACGATGAGTGTATGTTTCTAATGTACAACTGGCTACAGTGGGAAAACATCTCCCATCTCAATTAGGTCAGACAACATTAAAATAAAAAAAATAAAAAACACTTCAACACATTTGAGACAAATGCGTCCATTACGAAATCAGAGTCAAAACAAATGACAGTTCTGATTATTAAATAAAACAAAATCAATGCTATTTAAAAGATTCACGCAACCTAGACCAGAAAAAAAAACAAACAAAAAAAAAAACTCACAAAGTCATTGACACTTAATAATACATAAAATTATATACAGGTATTAGATAACAGACACAAACAAACAAAAGCATACTTTAAATATTCATAGGCAGTCTGAAATTACTACAAAAAGCAGATTGTTGTTTTATATCCATTAAAAATATATGCATATGTTTAAAATATTCTTTATAATTTACAAACCTTCATGGTACACCTCACGGCTTGGATAGAAAATCTCACAGGTTAGAAAACTCAATGCATTAAATATTTTGTAGATGTGCAGTTACAATGAATGTGTGTGTGTGTGTGTGTGTGTGTGTGTGTGTGTGTGTGTGTGTGTGTGCGCGCGCGCGCGCACACATGTACAACATTAAGACAAGAACACAGAGAAAAATCTTAAATTACACAAAATGATCATATAATTTCTGTCAAATACATAAATGTAAAAAACATTTTAAAAGGTCTTTAGCCTGATGCCTTTAGACAGATGCAAAATTAGTCTCAACTAAATGTGGCCTCCAGTGACCTTTTCTGGGGATTCTAGATTCCCAGCATAGATCGTTTTAAATTTGTTCTATTTTGACATTATGTTTAATGTCAATGACAAAGAATATCCAAGATGAAAACATCTTTTGAGTTACATTCAAAATACAAGAATTTGTTTACTCTAAAAATATCACAAAAAAGGGAGAAAAGGAAGGAAAATATTACAAAATGTTTTCAAATACATTTTTCCAAAAATCATCATCATCATCATCACAATGATGATTATCATTATTATTATCATTTTACAAATATGAATGTTTGAATCATGAATATCATGAAGTTTTCTTGGGGTTATACTTGAACTAACTTTCCCATGTAGTTAAAAAAAGTCAATGGGCTTTTAATATTAAGACTTTTTGCGATTATCTCAGAACAGGTATACCACTCTGACATTTTTTAAATTCATTTAAAAAGTTATGAATTTTGAATCAGAAATTGATAAATCATCACATCATTCAGTGCCAGGTTGTAAGAGGGGAAGGCACAAAGTACATAATCATTATATACACAATGAAAGAATTTCATCCAGCAGTTATACACATACAGCAAACAAGGCCACAATAAAGAATTTTTAGACATTTAAAAGCTGGGAGGGGTTATTGAAGAGCATTTAATATACAAATATAAACATTTCATTTACCATCCCATTTACTATCCCATCAGAACAACAAAAATATTCATCTCTGTACAAAACACATTCATTCAGCACCCTGAAATGACAAAGATAACCGTAATGTACACTATACCAGACATTATACAGCACTCCAGTTTATATGACACACATCTGCCCTGAATTAATTTTAATGACCTACAGTGCCAAACTGAAAGACCAAATAGACAAAAATATACAAAACAATCTCAAATGTCTGTGAGTGTTTATACGTGACTATTTTTGATTAGCCAGTTTCAATATTTACACCCTGACTAACCACAAGCAAAAAGCAGATTATGATGATTCCCGACAATCATGGAGTCTACTGGAACAATGTACTGTAAATCAGTAAATAATGACCATTCACTGGCCTCTGCTGATTGGTTGCAGAAGTTCTGACTGAGGTAAACAGTTCATGAGATGCATGCACACACTTCAGAGAGAGAGAGAGAGAGAGAGAGAGAGAGGGAGAGAAGAGAGAAAACTGTAATAGTGAACTAAAATAACATCTGTCATGTCAGTTATTTTTCTATTTTATATGAGATAAGTTGCAATTGTGAGAAATTAAGCCAGAATTCAGAGAAATAAAATTGGAATTGCTAGATACACAGTCAGAACTACAAGAAATGAAGTAGGCGGTGACACATGCAGCGGTAATAGGCATTTCGGTTGACGACGTACTGTAGTCACAACTACGAGAAATAAAGTTGCAATTGTGAGAAACAAATTTAGAATTGTGAGAATTAATATTGGAATTGTGAGATATATAGTCACAACTACAAGAAATAAAGTTGCAATTGTGAGAAACAAATTTAGAATTGGGAGATAAAAATTGGAATTTGTAAGATATATAGTCACGACTACGAGAAATAAAGTCGCGATGGTGAGAAATAATTTAAGATTCAGGAGAAAAAAAATTGGAATTGCGAGATATATTGTAAAAACCATGAGAAATAAAGTAGGTGGCAGTACACGTGTCAGTAATAGGCATTTCGGTTGACTACCTACTGTAGTCACAACTACGAGAAATAAAGTTGCAATTGTGAGCAATAAATTCAGAATTGGGAGATAAAATCGGAATTTGTAAGATATAGTCACGACTTTGAGAAATAAAGTTACAACTGTGAGAAATAAATTCAGAATTGGGAGAAATAAAATGGGAATTGTAAGATATATAATCACAACTATGAGAAATAGGCACAATTGTGAGAGATAAACTCAGCATTGAAAGAAAACAAAATTGGAATTGCAAGATATATAGGCACACATATAAAAAAAAGGTGCAATTGTGAGAAATAAAGCCAGAATTACAAGACAGACGCAATTACGGCAAATAAAGTCACAACTGTGTGAAGATGGGCTTCAATGATGGCAAAAATCTGTTCATTTATTTTACTTTTTAATTTATTTATTTTCACTCGTAATTGTTTTATTTTAGACTTAATAATTGAGTCCTTGCAAATGGGAAGGAAATGTGAGCGTGTAATCTCTCTTGTATGTGTAGCCTTTTTGTATGACCTACAGCATTCAGTCTGCTTTAGTCAACTGTTGATTGATCTGCTATATGTCTATGGCATATTTATGGACGAAGACAACGCAGTTTGGATGTCTTGGCTGCCCTGGGAGTTATTTTTGGGTGAGATGAGGTTGAGGTTGTCTAACATTTTATATATATTATATATATATATATATATAAAATTTTAATTTTATTTTTTTCCTTTTTCACACACATTTGTTATGATTAATTCAAATTATATAAATCAAAAACATGTGTTTGAGTAGACAAGGTGTTTATCCAGATACCCAGCTATGCGTGTTGGTCTTGACTCCATGCGGGAAACTCTGTTGACTGCCCATGGGGTCAAAGTTGAAGTCCAGAGCATCACCGTCCATGAGCGTGTCGTGAAGGACGGTTTCTACGTCACACTCCAGCTGCTCGATCGACATGTCATCTAAGTCACTGGGCAGCCGCTCCGGGTGGCTGTGATGGTGGTGAGGACCCGGTATATGCCTGTGGAAACCGTTGCCATTGGTGTAATTTGGCATCCTGGCTTCGCCTCCTCCTCTTCCCAGTTGAGCATGATGAGGCAGGTGTGGTTGTAGCTTCATGTTACCGAGGCGAACAGGATGCCCATGGGGCAAGAGGGCACAGCCGTTCATGCCCATTGCTGGCGAGGGCAATTGATGAAGCGAGCGTGGGTGCCCATGCAGGTGAGGATGTGTGATCATTTTGCCCCCCTGTCCCATTTGTCCCCGACTAGCATAGCTAGGTAGCACCCGTCTGCCTTCTCCAGACCCCACTGACTCTAAAGGCTGCATCATGTCCCCTCTCGGATCGGCTTCTGCGGTCAGCAGCTCTTTGAGCAGCCCTGCAGCACAGTTGTACTGACTCACGAAGGGTCCGTAGCCTCCTGGTTGACTGTCTGATAAAGTCGGTATGGCAATGGGACTCTGTCCGCCCACCCCTGCCTGTCCATACAGGCACCTCCGGTAGTCCTGCTGGACTTGGGGCTGAGGACCCATACTGGGAGAGTTGTAAGTTGGGTACCCAGGGCTACCCTGCATCATGGGCGAAGACAACGCAGTTTGGGTGTCTTGGCTGCCCTGGGAGTTATTTTTGGGTGAGATGAGGTTGAGGTTGTCTAAGAGATTATCCATCATCACGTTCTCAGAACCGTGGTGACCCGCCACTTCGGACAGGCTGGGGAGGGGGCCGCCCAGTTTGGTGCCTGGGTACCCGATGGGAACCTCACCGGACTCGTCCTCCTCAGGTAGGAAGGGTGAGCGACGGCCGCTGAGCGTGCTGGCATCAGAGCTGGCGCGGGTTCGAAAGGTGGTCCAGGGTTCAAAGTCGTCATTGCTGTGAGAGTTGGGGCTGCCAAGCCATTTTGGGTACTGAGAACCAGGACTGTTAGAACCACCGTCCAGTCCACCCTGCATCGACATCTACAGATGCAAAAGAAGAGCCATGAAAACCAATTGTAACACATTACTGTTCGGATATATATTGCTTTAAGTCATTCTTACACCATGTCTACACTGGAAGTGGCACAACTATGGATCATCTGATCAAATTGAACTCAAACCAATCAGATTTTCAGAAGATTTGGGGTTTGAGGCCATGCATTATTTTTAAACTGAATTTCACCAGAGTTTCACCTGGTTGGTTTTGGAATAAATAAATAATTATACAGATTAATTTTGAACCAATCAAATTTTGTATAAATGTTTTATTATTTTAATTAATACTTTTTTTTAATTTTCATTCAGCTGTCTATTTATTTATTTATTCCTTTATTTGTTTATTTTTATATTTAGTAGTCCAGAGATCAGAACCATAAACAGTTAACTTTGCAAATATAAACAAAAATAAATAAATAAATGTCACATTATTATATTTGTAAAACAATGCATTCTATTTCAGATGGTCAGACAAAATAAAGTAGCTTGAAGTGCATCAAAAATAGAAATGGGGAGCTCATTGACTAAAGGCATGTCACAATGTACCATAATTTACGTTTTTATGTGTTGACAACTTTATTAATTAAAATGGGAATAATTTAGATGAGGGATTGCAATGTGCCACTTACATCTGACACAGACACAAAAATCAAAGACAAGATTTTTTTTATTTGTGAATATAAACTGTATAACTGATTGCAAAAGCCAATGTGATGTTTGCAGCAGTTCAATAAAAACTCATTTTGACAGTCAATCTGCACCTAGTGAGCAAGCAGAGACTGTTTTCCCTCAACTAACCTTTTTCTTGGCCGCTCGTCCGCGGCTCTTTGTGAACTTGCTGTTGTTGTCCATGGAAGTGGCTCTCCGGCGTGGAGACTTGCCACTCTTTCCCCCCTCAGGGTTCAGCATCCACCACGAGCTCTTCCCCGTTCCTTCATTCTGGACGCGCATGAAACGACTGTGCAAGGACAGATTGTGTCTGATTGAGTTCTGGCAGAGAGAGAGAGAGAGAGAGAGAGAGAGAGAGAGAGAGAGAGAGAGAGAGAGAGAGAGAGAGAGAACAGGATGAGAACATGAAAATCTGAGTATAGATGTCTCAATGGAAACAATTCACAAGAAGTGGAAATGACCTGCAATCGTCCAATCAATACCATAATATATTGCTTTTACCCAATAAAAAAAGATTTTAACACATAATATCTTGCTTTTGTACTGTAATACATGCAGTAGTATTGAAACACGAGATAAACCATATTTTGATTGACAAAACAGCTAATATTTTGACAGATAAGTTGCTGTGAGGGTGTTTGTGTGTATGAAGAATGATAGACATCACTTTATCTTATGTTACCAAATTATATGCACACAGCTGCAGATACAATCATATACAAACAGTATTTTCAGAGCCCAGTGACAATATGAAGTAGAGGAATAGCCAGCAGAACTGTATAAATCATGTCCTTTTCAGAGGCACACACAGAACTCAACGTATACACACACACATCCTGCACTAATGATATTTTGTCTGCTTCGGTTTTTCCATTCACACCCTGACCAGACCTTCATCTACTAAGAAAGAGAAGCGAGACTCCCACAGAACAATTTAAAAGTCTCAAACACTTTTCTAGCTTAACTCTTATTGTGAGTCCTTTGGAGATAGGTGATGTAATTTTGGCCTGGACTGTCATAGAGGAGAAACAAGTAAACAATACAGACCTTTAGAAGAGGATAAAGGACAAACTCAGGATTGTAATTGTGACTGGTAATTTGTATTGTGTGGTATTTTGACAATACCTTGCCATCATAATTACTAACTTAAAAATGAAAAGTGTTACCAAAGGTCATAACTGAGTTATTTCAAGATGGTAAAAATAAAGGTAAATGTGACATTTATTAATGTTGTTATGTGATGAATGACTGATGATTAAGTGAAGTGCAAATTGAAGTGATTTCTAATGAATAAATGATTAACGTCAGACGTTAAAAATAATGTAAGTATATAATGACAAATGGCTTTAATTACTCATTTTTTCCCTCAGAAATAGAAAAAATAAATACATTTAATAGAGGTATTGACATCTATGATAGTAGTTGGTGTCAGATCTAAAGGTAAATTTGCGATATCCATTCTTATTCTACATAAGCAGAAAATTTGGACAAGAAGTTATGATGATTAGTGCTCAAAATAAAACCCATCCAATATTATAATCCTTTTTCAAAATGTGAAATATGAAGCCTGTTTTAGTATGATTCAAGTAATGTACAAAACAAAAGAAAAGGACCGTTTCCTCCATCATACACATAGACCACATGGATCTGTGTGTAAAATCACTTTGGATCTTTCAAAGGGAAGAGTTGCTGGTTTTATTCCTTTTGATCGTGTGTCTCTAAAACATTCAAAAAGACTAAATCTTTGTGGGAAGACTTGTCAACTGAAGCAGTTTGACTGTATCGGTCCAAGCAAACTAAGTATTTACTACATTTTAAATAAACAATGTCCTACAAGAAGGGACAAAAAAAAAAAAAAAAAATCAAGTGTCACTTTACTAGAGGGATGAACAGTCTGTTTCCTGTGTAGCAGGAAGTAAAGCGGTAGGAAGAGGGAAAGCAGAGGCTCAAGCCCCAGAAGAAGGTCAGCAGGAGGTTACCTCCAACCTTTGATGCTGAAGGTCATGACCTTAGAGGTCAAGTCAAGGGAAATGCGGCTTCTACAATCACAGAATCAGTTAAGAAAGTGCCCGCATAGATTTGAACAGGCTGAATGAGTAAGTGTGCAGGGGGTCTGGAAACACACGTCCTGGATCTTCTCTCTGACCTGTTTAACTGGCCCTACTAGGATAAGAATAATGAGGGAAAACAGAGTGGAGGAAAGGATGCTGAGTGAGAGGAAAAGGAAGAACTGGAGGAATAGAGATAAAATGAGAAAGAGGGGTACCAGTATGGAAAGTGAAGTGGTGGAGACAGAGGGAGGTAGTAGGCATTGAGTCATAAAGGAGGAGGAGAAGGAGGGTGTGCTGAGGTAGAGGCGGGGCAGTGGGAATGTTTTCCTGCTGAGAGGGACGGGGTCGATGAGTTCGCTGTGTGTGTCTGTGCGTGTGTGTAGAGGAGGACCGCCTCTCCAGTACTGCTGACAGACCCTTGCAAACAGACACAGAGAGAGTAATAACGTATGGGGCTGTCTGGCGTCTGCCTGCACTGTAACAGAACCCCCACAGCACAGCCTCGCTCCACCCTGACACTCAGAGAGAGAGAGAGAGAGAGAGAGAGAGAGAGAGAGAGAGGAGAGAGAGAGGAGAGGAGAGAGAGAGGAGAGGAGAGAGAGAGGAGAGAGAGAGAGAGAGAGAGAGAGAGAGAGAGAGAGAGAGAGAGAGAGAGAGAGAGAGAGAGAGAGAGAGAGAGAGAGAGAGAGAGAGAGACACACAGACACAAAGAAAGACACTGAAAAAAATACAGATAGCTGGATATTAAAATTCTGCCCAATGTTAATAGTTGATAACCATTATGTTCAGCCCAGTAACTGTTAAAAGGGCCGATATTTAAAAATTCTATTATATTTTGTTCTATTATAATATTCAAAACACACACGCGTTGCATCTGCAAACATTACAATTCTATACTAATTCTATTTATACTTTTATATTTGAATTCAAATTAATTACATGAAATTACAAAATTAATTTAAAATAAAACGTCAATGAAAAGCAATGTTAAATGCTTTTTACATACTACATTATAATATACAAAATTAACAATTGATATTTTGAGATTTGCACCCTAATACAATCAGTAATCTTCACATATTATGATTCAAATTAAATTCATAACAATAAAAAATTATATATAATAGATAATATAATAGATTATAAAAAAACATTTTTCTCAAATTCAAAATGTTTTATTAATTTAAAACAAGTTGTTCGTAATCAGTAAATCATAATTTCACTAAACACACATTTACTTTTCTGTACCCAAAACATAATTCAACAGACAAAAGAAAAATCTCAAAAACAACAAGTGGATTCCATTGCAAAACAAAAAATCCACATCTAGGCACTCACATAGCAAACGAAGTACAAAAACCTTGATTATAAGACAGGGTTACATATTAAAAAAAAACACCAACGCGTATCAGCCCAAGCAGGCCTTCGTCAGGGTGTTAAGAAGAGAAATAAATCTCTTGAAACTCTATACTTCACTCCTCCAATAAAAGTACGTAAGAAAGAAAAGGCAGGCAGAAGGAAAGGCAGAAAGAAAGAAAGAAAGAAAAAGAAAGAAAGGATGTTGTGAGTGTTCCAGTGTACTCATGCATAAATTCATCTAGTCATATTAGCAGATCACGCACACACACAGGGTCACATTCATAGCACAAGTGCACACGCTTTGCACATGCACACCAGGCCGGGCGGCAGGATGTGAGTCACTTCAGGAATGTGACGGAGAAGGTGTCACAGTTTTCTAATCAAACTGGTGATCACACATTCAAAAGAACAAAATAACGTTAATGCCTGAATAGTTTCAGGGTCAGGTATGGTTTATTTACTCAATACCCTCAAAATAGATTCTTGCAGATGCAAGTTTGTAGTCTCTGACTACTGATCTGAGGTCAGCTTTATAATGTACAGTACAGGAAGTGAGTAATAGCCAGGGCTGCATGAAGTCTGCTCCCCCAGAAAACAGAAAAAAACCCTCTTTAGATTTCTACAAATATTCATAAACAGACACATCACTGCATCAATTCAACTGTGTCACAGATGTCACTTCTGGATGCTGTTTGAATGCACACAAATGCAAATTAGATTTGAAGGTTGATTTTCAATAGATTTAATTTCACACAATGCTACTCTATGGCTTGAAAGATTTGAAAAACAGCCCACAAGTTACATGGATTACTGTTATTTTGGAATGACGTGAACAAATTAAGATAGAGTTGTCAGAGTTGAGTGAATTAACCTAGTAATTCTGGTCTGAGATCAGCACATGGGACATCTATACATGGTGTGGGGCCTTCACCTCTCTCTACCCTTGTCTTATCACAGGTATGCAAGGTATTTCAAGGTAACATGATGACCTTTGGTCTCAGATCTGGGATATCCCCAACGGATCTGCGACACTAAATAAATGTGTGCATTAAAATCCCCTTTGGGTAAGATTTGAGTCAACTGAAGTGTGAGATGAAAAACTGTGGACCCATGCACCAATTTCTACACAGATGGGTGGGAAGTGTGCTAAGAGTGTGTGCAAATTGAAACTCCTCTAATTTCAGGCTCTTACATAAAGGTTTGTCAGTCAGACAGAATCAGTTCCATAAGCAATAAATGAAATCAATGAGATGCAGCAATCATGAGGAAACATTTGCATGGGCAAATGCCACTCAAATTACATCGTGTTGTAGTTATTTACAATTATTTTTAATTAAACTGAATAAATAAATAAAAAAAATAGATAAAATATTTATTTAAAAAAACATTTAATATATTTCAATATATAAATAATATATATTAAAATCATATTTTTATATATTTAAAATAAAATACATGTAATAAAAACTTCCAAACAATAATCAAATATAAATGAAAATATGAATATTAATTATATTAAATAACTAATGAATTAATTGATGTAATTTTAAATATAAATTCCATAAGAGTACAATGTCAAAGTTTTCTAATCAAGCCATCATCAGGAAAAAAAAAAAATGCAAAAAAAGTGTGTGTGAGTGTGTGTGTGTATATATAAAAAAATGTGTAAATCTATATAAATATAAATTGAGTCCGAAGTCATGCTTTCTAATCAAACCATCATCATGAAAAATTACATGGTTATAATTAAACAAACAAACAAACAATAATAATAATAATAATAATAATAATAATAATATTTAATTAGGGCTGGGCGATATGGCCAAAAAAATTATCACAATAATTTTTTTCATATCAGTCGATATCGATAATTATCACGATAAGTGTCCAATTTTTATTTCTTAAAGCCAGATTTTTGCTCATGTAGCACACCTCAGTACCATGGTAAAAATAAAACTATATGGTTTTCAGATATTTGTATGAAAAACAGTAGGCTAGTCCAAAAGTTTAGTATAGGCTAAATGCACACAAAAATACTGTAATTATATTGCATTACTCCTTTAATACATTTAATTAATGTCTACATTAATAATATAATAAAATCGATACAAATGTCTGCCACAATACCACGGTGCAGTTAGTGTTAAAGTAGATCCATGGTAAAAGTTGGCGATTTGTAGATTGAAAAGCCCCGACTGTATCGTTGCGCACAGTTCTACTGTTTGTCAGCTCTGTTTCATCTGGCTGTAAACTCGTTTAAATCAATGAGCCATTTGTGTTTTTTGCGGAATTCAATTGCTTCACACACTGTATCTCTCAGCGCTGCTTAGTGTTCACGTGAGCGAGTAAACACATCTGCTCGCGCCGCGCCGCTGTTCGAACTTTGACCAGACCGGATAAACTTGTGGCGCGCTTCAAATTACTAGCGCTCTTTCGTTCCGCTTTTGGCAGATAAACATGATATCGAACATTTATTGAACTCTTCATATCGTTTTATCGAGGTAACTTATATCGCGATCATTTTCGTTATGGATTTATCGCCCAATAAATTATTTACAAATTAATGAAACTATGAAATATGAACTGAATTCAACATCACAGTTCTAGCACACTCAGTATATAACATTTCTTTGCAGGTCAGGTATGACAAATTGGTAAACAGAAGCGAATTTGCTTGTAGTACCAGGTGCAGTGGCAAACAAGTGTGTGTGAGATGCTACAAAGGGTGTGTGTGCATGTGAGAAAAACACATTTCTATTATAATCCTCAGAGCTAGTTCTGCAATGATAGGTGACAATAGGCCATGCTGAAGGGGTCACTTTATTTGAGCGTGCGTGCTTGTGTGTGTGTGTGCACGTCAGATCTCCTGAGGGATTTATAAACAAGTCCGAGAAACCCCATCTGCATCCTGTCTGACACCCCAGACACCACACACACACACACACACAGACTGCCACTCAATAACAAGCAGGCATTATTAATCAGCCATCACCCTCACAACTTACAACTCATCAACTTAATCAAACCAACTCACACTCACACATTATGTGAACAAAGAGAACAACGATTTTAAACTGATCACCTTAATTACAAAACTGACAAGTCAGTTTCCGAATTAAAGTAAAATATAAAACAGGTAATTGTGAGATAAAGTTTAAAATAAGCATAAAATTGAGATACATAAAATTATGAGATATGAAGTCACAACTGTGATATTACTCCCCATTTTGAGACACTGGCACAATTACGAGATGATCATAACTGAAAAAAAGTCATATTGTGAGACATTAAGTTACAATTTTGAGATATAAAATCACAACTGTGAGATACTGAGTCCCATTTTGAGATGCTGTCACAATTATGAAATACCTGTATAGTCAAAACCGTGAGACATAGTCACAATTATGAGATATAAAGTCACAACTATGAGATGTATGATCCCGTTGTAAAAGTCACAATAATGAGATATAAAGTTGCAAGTAACATTGTGAGATATTAAATAACACTGAGACATGAGAGTCCTAATTATGAAATATAGTGACACAGTAATGAAGTTGCAAGTGCGAGATATGAAGACTTCCTTGATTTTGAGGTATAGATATAGAAACTTTTTATAGGGCTAGTTTTTAATCAGTATTTGGGTTTGAAGAAAGCAGTTGTGGCACTATCTGCACTAAGAGAGCGCAGATCGCTCAACACATTATGCACTTGCTTTGTTACAGTAATAACGGGAAGGCCTGCAGTGTAGACGCGGTGTAAAATGCTCTGAGAAGAACACATTCAAACATTGGCGCCAGTGGATTGGATAACTCCTGCACAGCTGTTTGACTGCAGCCAGTCAGCCGTGACGTCTTGACAACGAATACCAGTCCGAGTAAACAAGCAGCGCTTCCAAAGACCAGGTGCGAACTGACAGACAAGTGCCTGATGTTCACACATAAACATAATACCACACCTCCCTCCCTGCCATATGCACAGAAAGCAGTAAACGTACAGTTTGAAAAGGATCTCAAAGATTCATTTGAGAAAGGACATTGGAGAAAGAGATAAGGAATGGGATCAGGACATGACGCAAGCTGGACTCGAACCTGCCAGGCTCCATGTGTGCACCAAGGCTCAATACAGTATGTCTGGTAACTAGGCATTAGTAAAAAAAAAAAAAAAAAAAAAAAAAAAAAAAAAAACCAAGATACATTATGACTAAAATACGTGTCAAAAAGTGCTTTCCTGAGTTCTGATTGAGACAAAAGTGTCAGTTGGTGAGATTTCAGTGAGAGGAGATAAACAAGTGGAATGTACAAGTTCAACAGAGAACGGCAAGAGGTCCTCAGAGATAAGCTGTGACAAGAGACTTCAATGGGCCAACCACTTCCTCCTGCGCACATCCGCTTTATCTCTCTCTCCTTCATTATAAATATTTAGCACTGAAGTGGAAAAAAGAAAATAAATACATCTGTGTGTCAGAGAACCTGTTATGAATGAAAAACTCAAGGTTTAGTTTTCTATATACATACAGTACATGGAACATTATTTTCAAAGTTCATATTTTTTCCTTTTCATTCAGCAGAATAGGAATAAAATTATCTTGGCAAACTTTTCATTTACTTTTTCAAAAGTCTGTTCAGTAATAAACTATGGTGCTTAACATGCCCTGGATAGTTTATGCTACAGATTTAATTGATAACTTAGTTTTAGTGGTGGGGTGAGATGATCTCTTTGACCAGTAACTACCCAGAACACTCTAGAAACCACATGAAAAAGTATTAAAACCAATTAGAACACCTTAGAAACCACATACTATACCTTGTGAGTTTTGCTTCATTTCTTTAATTTAGCTACACTGTGTATCAGTTATTTGCACTTACCGTATACAAAAAAAAAATATATATATATATATATATATATGTGTGTGTGTGTGTGTGTGTGTGTGTGTATATATATAATTTGGTTAGGTAACAGATTAATTAATTATAATTAAGAATACAAAATATTTAGGGGTTCAAGCACGTAGTGCTGAAACCCTATTGTAATTGTTAGAATGGGCACAGATGAGTGATTTCGTAAAACTGATCGTGCAGACCAAACCGTAAGTCATAGAGACTTGAAACTTGGAGGGATGGTAGTACTCACACCACCTACAACGTGACCGAAGCTCGGAATATCAATAGCGGAATACCAATAATTATCAAAAAAAGTTGAACTTTCGCCAAAGGGGCGCCAAAACGTTCGAAGGGGGTAGGGTCACTTTTAGTAAAATGCCAATAACTCCTGAACGGAACGAGATATCTTCGCCAAACTCGGCACACTTATGTGAGAGCTCAAGCTGAGGTCACAGGGGGGGGGGGGGGGGGAATCGTGGGGATTGGCCACTTGGTGGTGCTATAAGAGGGAAAAAACATAAAAATGGCTGCAACTAGGCAACTGTTTGTCCTATCAACATGAAAATGCTGTCTTGGTCCAAAGTGCCAGAAGTGTCTATGGGGACATTTGCGTATCTAAAAAAAACATGGCCGCCATTGGCTGATGAAGTTTGAGCACCTATTAGACAAGGTTAACGAAGACCGATCGGAATGAAACTTGGTGGGCCTGTTTGACTCATGGCCCCAAAGGTTTGAAAGTAATCTGGGAATCTCAATTTGAAAAAAAAACCAACCACAGTGCAATTCTCTGGACTCTTTAGGTCAATAATTATTAAAAACATGTTGAAATTTACCCTTTGGGAAGCTATAAAAGGGGCCTGTCCAAATATACCCAAAAGCCTATAAAGCCTAAATGAAAACTCAAAACTTCATGAAACCCACTCAGCACATTCGACAGATGATTCTAAACAAGTATGCAAAGTTTCAGGGAAATCGGACCACAGCTGGTGCTATAACAGTTATAAACGACTAGAAATATTATATTTCTATGGTAAATCACCTGGATTTGCCAAAAATGCTTTTTTTAATAATTGAGTTAGGTGTTTACAGGCTTGCTAAACAATATGTAATGTTTTTTTTCCTTATGTGCTTAAATGCCTAAAGTGCTTGAACTCCGGTAATCGCTGCTTGCAGCTATCTTTCCAATTAATAATTATATTTATAATTATTGTGATCTTTTAAAAGTGATAATTAATTTAAGAAATAATTTATTATAAAAATAATCTGAATTAAATATTAGATCTCAAACACAGATTTCAGATCTTCCAGTGACGTCTACAGAAAAACAGTAGCACAGTAATCTAAGGAGATTCTCACCGGAGTGACAAAAGCACCTGCACTTCTACAGAAATCTTTAGCTACATTAAACACGCAGGCTGCACTTTACCTTCATTTCATGTGGTCGCAGAGAGGAGGGACAGGAAAAGATGACGAACGCATGGTTTCTTTGCGTGCTAAGAACTGTAATCTACCTGATACTGTAAAGAATAACACAATCCTGCTCATGTCTACTGTTAGGGATAAAACGCATAAACTGCAAAGAGCCCTAATCTTGCTTGTTCAAAGTCTGTTTTTTCCCCCCTTTTCTTTTGGTTAGTAGTTAAACAAACCATATGTAGAATTGAGTGTAAATGTGTGTATTAGTGTGCATACTGGCAGCTGGGTTATTTTGAGAGAGTGAAAAAGAGATGGAGACAGAGGGACAAAGTGAAAAGGACAAAGAGAAAAACTTGACGTCCCACAAGTGCAGTAAGAGAGAGGGCCTGTCGCCCTCCTTGGCCCATCCGTTCAGGAAAAGCTGCGTAAAGCTGATAGGAGCCCCGTCTGCCCTCTCGCTCTGACAGACCACAGGGCTCTGCGCGGGCACAGACCAGACCCACACAGGGGTCGCCAGCAAGACCTTTGGAGAGTAAAATGCCCTAATAAATGATACAAAGACCTGCCCTATGATGTAGCAACGAGACTCAGTGCCAAACAGGAAATTACCTTTGATAAGAGGAACCGCTTCTTTGTGTAATCCGACATTAGAGTCCCTGACTGCAGTTTTGTTTATCAGTCAGTCACCCTAACGAGTAAAAGACTTTTTCGGAGCTATAAGCAACAATATTAAGTAGCCCGACTGTGAAAAATGACTGATTAACTGTAGTTTCAAATAAAACTAAGCCGTTTAGCACTTTGAACCCTTTAATCTTGCCCAAAGCAACTTTTTATTGCTCAGAGGTTGCTCTTTTACTGACTTTTTGGAGTTATCAGTTCTATCATGACAACTCTCTGAAGATTTTAGCATGGTAATGGATATGGCAATGTTAATGTGCTTGTTCTTGGCGGAACCTGCTATGCTGATGCTACTGTTGGTTATTGTAGATTATTGTAAGCAGGTACAGGAACTTGCTACTGCAAATACATACAGTACGCCAATACAGGATTATTTAAGACATACTGCTGCTGCACATATATAATAACCCACAGCAGATCTATACAGGTGGAGCTGGGGAGGTGGAGGGTTTCAGAGGCACTCTAAAAGTGCTGCGAGCTGCTCTAGTGAATGCTAACCAAGCATTTAAATGTAAAGCAACAAGCTCATTGGCTGCGTATGCAACATTAAGCAATCAGCTTCTGCCAAGTAGTTTAACACTCTGACTATCATCAATTTGCATTGATAACCCATCAGCCTGCGTCATCTAGAGTTTCATGACAGAACTTGGCATTTATGGCATATTTATCTTTATCTTGGATGTTTCTCATAAAATATTTGTAAAATGAAAAAAAGTATCTTAAGCTCACCAAGGGTGCATTTATTTGATTAAAAATATGGTAAAAACAGTAATATTGTGAAATATTATTGCAATTTAAAACATCTGTTTTCTATTTGAATATATTTTCCTGTCCTGTGTACTTCAATAACTGTCTGTTATAGCTAAAAAAAAAATCAGAAATCAGAAGACAGAGGACAGTTCGGTCTGCTGAAATGATTATTGGTACTCCCCTGCCCACCCTCCAAGAACTGTATACATCCAGAGTGAGAAAAAGGGCTCAGAAAATCACTCTGGATCCCTCACATCCATGCCATCTCCTTTTTGAACTTTTTCCATCTGGTCGGCGCTACAGAGCACCGAATACCAAGACAGTCAGGCACAAGAACAGTTTCTACATCATGAACAGTTAAATGTTCTCCCACTGTGCAATAAAAATATGTGCAATAACCTCATATTTATATATCACCCTACATTCTAGTATATCTATAGCAGACCTGTATATACAATTTATTATTATTATTCTATATGACCCTGGACCACAAAACCAGTCATAAGTGTCAATTTTTCAAAATTGAGATTTCTACATCAACTGAAAGCTGAATAAATAAGCTTTCCATTGATGTATGTTTGTTATGATAGGACAATATTTGGCCGAGATACAATTATTTGAAAATCTGGAATCTGAGGGTGCAAAAAAATCAAAATATTGAGAAAATTGCTTTTAAAGTTGTCCAGTTTTAAGTTTTAAAGTTGTTTAAATTCCTTGTATGTGCAAACATACTTGGCAATAAAGCTCTTTCTGATTCTGATTTTTAGATTTATGTGATGGCAAGCCTGAATCACATGATCCTTCAGAAATCATTCTAATATGCCGATTTGGTGCTCAAGAAACATTTCTTATTGTTATTAACGCTGAAAGCAGCTGTGCTGCTTAATATTTTTGGGGAAACCGTCATCCATTTTTTTTTAGGATTCATTGATGAATAGACATTTCAAAAGCATTTATTTGAAATGGAAATCTTTTGCAATATTATAAATGCCTTTTCTGTCACTTCTGATCAATTTAATGCATCTTTGCTGAAAGTATTAAGAGTTTTGAACAATAAAACTCATTTGCCTGTTTTGAATTCTGGTCTTCCAACCAGTCTTCTTAACTAGCATAACTAGCAAGACTTTCTAGGTCAACCACCAGCAAATCTAGATGCACTTGTATAGCAGTGTTTTAATCTCTGAACTTTGATTGGATATGTGTGAGATTTCTAAAGCTACATGTCAGATTTCTAAAATCTGAAGTGTGAAAAGTCTCTCTTTGCTCTCCATTTAATCTCACTGCTGCCTAGAAAAAACACCTGCAATGTTATAGAGATCTCATTCGTGATTTTTCTTGCCTGTGAGGTGTTTTGTGTGGTTACACACATCTATTTCGCTCAAACATGTTCATACACATGTGCACAGGGACAAAGAGGGCAGGAGGTCACAGTCATCTCGACACCCACTGAGGTTTATCATGCTTTTCTAACTGCTTTCCAAACCCCACCCAATCAATCCAGTCCCACCTTTACAAACTAACTCTCATACACACGAGCAAACACCTGGGTTGAACTCAGATCTGTCGCTTTATCATTTCATGCGGTCCCTCCAGGGAGGGGCAGGAAAGGCAGAGACAACTAAAAAGCATGTAAGGGAACAGCGTGAAATGAAACACACGCTCTCTTTCTCTCTCTCTCTCTCTCTCTCACACACACACACACACATTTCGAAGGTGATTCAGCTCTTCTGTTGAGTAAAATGATTGGTTTACAAAAAGCCACCTTTTCATTTTCTATTATAGATCATGATGTGACATTTCAAATGAATTATATGTGCCTTTGAAAGAATGTGTGTGTGTTTTGGGGGCTGTGAAACCAGAGCAACCTGCTAAAGCCTCGTTTTTTTAAAATTTCGCTTTAATAACAGGATGACCCGACATGAACTTTGTCAGTCACTAAATGAGTTTGACTGTTCATTTGCCCTTTTAAGTCTTAAGTCTTTTCAATTCCTTTTACGTTCTCTCACATCTGGCTCAGGGTCAAATGGAAAGACTGAGACTACAAAGAGGTTTGGCACACTGTCCTTAAAACATAGAGAAGAGGTTTGTAATAATACTGGTACTGAAGGTCTGATATCAAGTACTTGCTCGATTGAAGAGACAGTTGACCTCATCATACTCAACCTCATGTCATTTCAAACTATTAAGACTTAGTTTTTCAGGAAATTTTTGTTAGAATATACTTGCAGCTCTTTTCTGCACACCAAAACACATATTGACTAGGGATCGTCAAGCTACAAAAGAACAAAAAACACAATAAAAGATGGAGTTATGTGCCAAATTCCAATTCTCCTAATAGCTATGTGTGAGGAACTGAACAAAACTGAAACTATCGTTCACTGATAATCTTCCCTGCATTCACTTTTTTGTATATTCAAGCAACATTGTTTAGTGTCAAAATCGTCAAAACTGGTATGAGGCATTAAGATGTACAAAGTTTGAATATGCTTGCATGCGCTCTTATTTCAACGACCCAAATGTTTATGCCGGGTTTCCATCCAAAGTTGTAAATTTAACTTATGCACAAAACTGGAATATCGCATAAAACATTTGCGAACAAGCACCGTTTCCATCCAACGAGTCAAAGAGAACAAAATCGTCACTTCCTGATAAACCTGCACTATAAATCACTAAGAAAAGTACGAGAATATAATCATTTTCATATACAATAAATTATTTGCGCCTCAGAGCGAGCAGACGAAACACAATGCGGTCATTGCTTTCAGAGATGGATGCTGTTGTTTGGGAATGCAGTCGTGTAAGACATTTCTCGGAGGCAATTAGAGAAATATTTTGATGACAGACTTTGCTCGGGCATTAGAGAATGACCATAACAACATTTCAGATGCTGTGGAATGACATCGGTCTGCTGGTTAGTCAGGTTTTGCCGTCCCATAGCGCAAAGTAACATGACTTTTTTGATGAGCTCGGAGGAATTTATTCGCAAAATGCATTTCCATCTCAAATTATTCGCACAAATAAAAAAAATAAACTCAAGCAAGCATAAAAACATTTTTGCGAATTAAGGGATTTTTATTTGAAATTTGCCGTTTCCATCACTCGTTTCTCATGTGATACTTCGAAATGCGCATTAAAATAGGGTGATGGAAACCCGGCTATTTTTGCAGCTCAACAGCTCTCATCTCCATTTATATTAATTGTATGGAAAAGAGCTCATGGACATTCTGGAAAATAATTATTTTTGTGCTCCTCTGAAGAAAAAAAAAGTTGGATATAAAACAGCATGAGAGTAAGGAAATGAATTTCCATTTTGGGGTAAACAACCTCAAAGATTTCTTAGAAAATGTTAGAATTGCTATAGCTCTAATCTAGCTTGCAGACTTTTATACCTGTATTGGGGCCCATGAAGAAGTGATTACTGTCGACCATACTTAATGCAATAAAATGAGCCAACATGCTTCACATACCAGTGTCTCTCTCTCTCGCTCTCTCACACACACACACACACACACACACACACACACACACACACACACACTGTACCAAACCACACAATGCTTAATTACTGTAGTCAGTCAGCTGATGAACAAATTTTAGCTTTAAAATGCAAGTTCATCAAACATTCAAACAAACAAAAAAATTCTTGTCATCATTTACTCATCATCATTTCATTCTAAACCTGACTTTTGTAGAACATTTAATTTTTAAGTATGTTTAACAAGTTTTTGTTTGCCTGTATGTTTGTTTATGACATAATTTTCATTTTTGGCTGAATTATCCCTTTACAGTATATTTTCTTTCAAATGCAACTGTTTAAAAGTTTGGGGTCTATAAGATTTTTTTTAAAAGAAGCCTCCAAGGCTGCATTTATTTGATCAAAAATATCTTAAAATGTCATTTATTATGGTGTTTGCAAAGAAATCATTTTAATACACTAGTTTGCTGCTTAAGAAACATTTTATTATTATACATTTGATTGTTTTTTATTTCTTTTTTTAATGTTTAAAAAAAAAAAACAGTTGTGCCGCTTCATATTTTTGTGGAAACTCATTTTTTCGGGATCCTTTGATTAACAGAAAGCATTTATTTGAAATAGACTTTTTGTAACAAATGTAAATATACTTTCTATACTTTCTCTTGTGCTCGTTTTAATGCTTCCTTTTAGATAAAAGTATTTTTCTTAAAAAATTTTTTTGAAATGTAGTGTATGCAACAGCTCAATGAAAAATCTCTAAACCAAGGATACTTACAGGAAGTGACATCACATCTTTGCAAATGAAGAAGAATGGACATACAAAACCAGGCCAAGGTCATGTGAGCAAGCCTTATCTGTTCTCTTTTCATCGCTGGCTTTTTTTCCCGCAAACATAAAAAACGTGCGCAAACATTCTCTCTCTCAGGCACACACAAACACACACACACATTCATCTCTTTATCATGGCTTTCCCACATCAACAAATGTCCACTCACTTCCTTTAACCCTCACAGTGAATGAAAAATGCTTTTGAGAAATTCTGAAGTAGGTTTTTTCCTGCCACTCATACATCTATCTTGAGAAAAGAGAGATGCATTGTATGTAAAGTCGCGGCAGTGCCAGTTGACATACTGCACGTGTGGTAACGGTTCATATCACAAGCCACTGAGAAAAATACAGACTTCCAGTAAGGCGCCAAGCATCAGAGGTCGTTCTGCCGACTGGTATCCAGTGAGCAGCAGCCTCCCCTGAGAGAGAAAGAAAGTGAGAAACGGAACGGAGGGACCCCCCTTCTAAGGGAACACCCTCTGAAGACAAGCACCTGGCCTTTGTGTGTATGAATCGGAGTAAACGTGCGTTTGTGGGTGTGTGCATCTGTGTGTTTGTTATGAGTGAGTGTTTGCACGTGTATGTGTGTGTGTTACAGGATGCGGAGCACCCCCCCTCAACTAGCCCCTAGAGGCCTGCAGGGGCGTGTGTGTTATTGTGAGACGGTGTAAAGAATAACACACCTCCTGTCCCTCCCCTGTTATTTCTTGCCATGTCTCTCACCCTCCCTAACCCCCCCCCCCCCAAATGAATTCAATTATTAATAATTTACTGAATTAATTAAAAAAAATAATTTCGTTTTAATTTTTAAAAATGATTCGTCAGTTGAGGATTTGATACAATTACTAATTTCTCGTCATCAGAATATCTGATAAATTGATCTACCTCAAGCAAATGAATGTTTTTATGCATATTTTGAAAATCGTATTTGTATCTTTGTTTTTCCATTTCACATTTTTATGCGATATACCTGAATTCACATAAAGATTAAGCAAATTTCACATTTTTTTGCATTTTCCATTTCACGGAAATGGCATCATCAAAGGTTTATGGCAGTGGTCAATCAAAAGTCCAGTGTTGTTATTAACTAAAATTAAAACTAAAACTATTTAAAATTGTTTTCAAATGAAAATGTATTGAAATAAATAAGTTGAAGAACTAAAATTAATACTGAAATAAAAATGTTATTGAAAATAAAAGTTATAAATACATAAAATGTCAAAAGCATAAAGTTACTGAAACAAATTAAAATCAAAATATAAAAATAAAAGCTAACTCTAAATAATAATAATAAATAATATAATAGGACATAAATAATATGGCCATACAAAGTGATTATTATATGATAAGTGGATGATCAATCTGAGCATCCCTTCTACTAACTTTCCTGGCCACTTTAACAACTCCCTCTTCTGCTGATGTAACCAAGACCAAGTGGGCAGCGAAAAGTAATATTAACCAATAATTTCACAGCCGAACATTCATAATTCAATTAAATGCTCAAGGACAGTCGAGTCTGGTCCTATAATACCTTCAGAAGTCTCCACAGAACATCACACTCACAAAACTCTACTCATCCTCAATATTTTCTGGCTTCATTTAGCAAATCTGTCGGTTAATTTGTGTGTAGGTCTCTCACCCCGTATTCACATCCATTTCAGAGAATTGCATAGACTTTGCCCACACAATCAATGCAAAAAACATGAAAAAAAGATCCCAAATCTGTGCGGGCCTACACATGTACGTCATGTTTTTAATGCCGGGCAAAGGACTCGGCCTCCTTTTTTTCCAGACTTATATTTGAGTTTTATAAAATTTGAGTTAGTAGGAGTTAGCATCATCATTAATTTCCATGTGCTTTTAATAGGATGGCAAAACTGCTTCATACTGCACAGCAGAGTCAAGACCAGACAGGCTGACGACGAGTTTTGTTCTCAAACTCTGGTGCCCCCCATCTCCTGGCCAGAGATGAGTGAGAGAGAGAGTGTGTGTGTCTTTTTCAGGGGAGGGAATGTTGCTATTTTCCAGCCACTCAGCAGGAAACGCATCATCACTCATTGTGGGAGACGTGTGCACTGTTTTTACAGGAAAGTGCAAAAATAACCTCAAGCCAAAGGTTCCAGTGGAGCCACTGGACTCAACATGACAAAGGTCCAGTAGCGGCTGAAGTTTTACATTAAAGGAAAAGGATATCACTGCAGAGGCCAGAGAAAAGGGTCATGTTTGATTTAGCAGTGGTTTTAATGAGATCCCTTTGGGGCAACAGATATGACTTTGATAGCAGGCGTAGACAGGATCCAAAAGCATTTTTTTGCCAATCACAATTGAATTAAGCAAATGCACCTGCCTTGATATAATAATAAAATATTGTAATAAATAAGTAAATAATGAAATAAATCAACTTAATATTATACGGTATATTTAATGATTTATGACATTTTTGAAAATAAATTTTCCATAATACAAAAGTAATGCAATAACAAATAATACAAATTACCATATAATTACAATCTGTTTTTCATTTAAGTCTATTTCAATTTCTTAAAATGATTTTTAATAGTTTTAGCTTTAACTTTAGTTATTAACCACACTGATCTTACTAGTGGTCTCTTGATTGAACAATGTCATAAACCTTGGTTCATGCCAAAAATGTCGACTGTCAAATGGAATATGCAAAAAAAAAAAAAAAAAAAAAAAAAAAAAAAAAAAAAAACAACAACATGAAGTGGAAAATTTGTTTAATTTGTATGTGAATTCAGGGATATCACATAAAAATGTGAAATAGAAAAACAAAGATACAAACACGATTTTTAAAATATGCATAAAAACATATATTTTTTTAAAATATATAATTATTAAAATATTAAATTGTAGTATTATCTATCTATCTTTTCCCCCATATATCTATAAGAGTCACCACAAGGAAAATATATATATATTTTTTTGACAAGTCATGGAAGACATATTATATTATATTATATTATATATTATATATATATATATATATATATATATATATATATATATATATATATATATATATATATATATATATATATATATTAATAATGCACTATTTATAAAAATAGAAACAAGAGGAAAAGGAGAAGAGCGTGTGCAGGCATTCTTTGAGCATGATTTACACACACAGGAAGGACATGGACTCAGAAGTCCAATCAATGCTGAGAATGATTAGCAGTAGAAAATAAAACAGGGGAAGTCATTCATCAGTGTTTTCTCAGAGAGAGCTGCTTTCAAGATACAGCGTCTCTGTAACAGTGAGACACAGATGCAGCAGCACTGGACAACGGAGACATTCGTAGGTCAGCGACCCTTGTTAAGAAGAGCAGGACGTCAGAGGGACAGGAAAGCTCAAGTCAAATTTCAAATCTGTGACTTTATTTCTTCTATGAATCACGAACATGATCCAATCGATACTTGATTAATAAAGTCCTGCTGAATCATTGATTCAACACTGATTCAATGCTGTTGCAATGTCAGCAATCAATACTGAACTGACAATCTCACAGTCAGTTCCCAAATAGCGAAAGACATAAGGACAGGGGAAGAAATTTTCAGAAATTACTGTTAGGCATGACAGTATTGGAAACAATGCACGATGTTGATGCAAGCGGTTCAAGTCAACTTCACTGATGTCCCTCTGTAAACACAAGCCGCTGTGTTTTCTGACGGAAATGCTTTAAGGAACGCGCAGATGGAAATGAGCGCAGTGCTCAGGAATGGAGGATGTTTGACGCTTTTCCCTAATAACCCCTTTTCCCTTCCATTCCTCCTCCTCCCTCTCTCCTCTCCCTCTCTCCACAATGCTGGAGGAGTTGTTGTCACCTCCTGTGATTGTGCAGTAAAGCTAGAGTAGAGTGGGGCCTACAAAATACCCTCCGCTGCCTCTTAGTGACCCCAGATGCCTCTGAACTCTCTGGGATTTAGCGAGAAGAATCCCATGAGCGAGATTTTTTAGACAGAAATGGGAACACAGGTCATATATATATATATATATATATATATATATATATATATATATATATATGCTCTGGAGGATGTAGCCGTGCTTTAACAACAATGCAGACCTCCCATGATACCTCCACCGCTACAGACATGGCGTCAACGAGGTGGGTTCCTATAGATGACAGACAAGATCTGACAACGAGATGTGGTGCATGGTTTATCACCGACTGGATGTAGTTGACCTTTTGAAGACACACACTTTGAAAGATGATACAGCTGTCCTAAACAGCCTAAAACTGGTGTGCTGCTTCTTATTTGTCTATAGAATAAAATATAAATATAAATAAATTCATATTTTTTATGCTGTTGAAAGAAGTCTCTTTCAAATGTATTATGGTTTCCACAACAATATTAAGCAGCAAAAACATCTTCCAACACTGATAATAAAAATCACTATTAACAATTAAGTACTGATACAAATTGATCATAATTAAACACCAAATCTGCATATTATAGATTTCTGAAGGATCATGTCACACTGAAGACTAGATTGATGGTTACTGAAAATTTAGCTTTGCCATCATACGAATAAATAACATTTTTAAAATGAATTCAAATAGAAAACAGTTATTTGAAATTGCAATATTTCATATTATTACTGTCAAATAAATGTAGCCTTGGTGAGACCCTTCTTTCAAAAATCATTAAATATCTTACTGAGTCCAACTTTTGAATGTTTTGAAAGTGTAATGTCTTGAAAACAAAATGGAAATAGAAAATATATACTAACTTTTCATATTAAAAAAAACTATCACTGAACTCACTATTTGAATGAATGAATTACCATCCAAACAATAAAAACTATTTACAGATGACTGCGATATTTGGGCAAAAAAGAGAAGTCAAGAGATGTTTGGTCTTTTGTGGTAAGTAAAAGCACAGTGAGAGGTCTGATTTCTTGTGGTGTGGCTTTGACAAATAAAACAAATGTCTTATTGTCTTGCTTTCTGGAATAATTAGCTAAAGCTGGCACGACTTCAGCTCTGATGAGTCCAGGGAATTTTTGCAGCTAAAATGCATATGTCTTTCCGTAGCAAGAGCAAACAAGTTTTTTAGGAATGTCTCTGGCAAGCTCAAGGGTAAATTCCTGTCTATCTTATACCTATTTCTGTGTCTTCATCATGAAGGACAGTCTAGGCTTCCATGGTTCATTCTTATATGCATGAATGCTACACCTCAGTGCAATTCAAAGAACATCATTTCAATTCAATTTCAGTTTTCTGCTATAGATGTGTTCTGGCCTTTGGACACCCATTCAAATAAATCAGCTTCATTTCAACTAATTTCCAAAGCTTAAAATCCAATATTGAATCCAATATTTGGTAATAATATAGCATTATGAGAAACTTATGGGCAGTTTTTTGTAGGCCAGACCAGGAACACCAGAAGTTTAACAAAATGGGAAAGAAAAAAAAAATCCCCCCAAATTACGAAAATGAAGCTGTTATAGCCTGTGTGAGCAA
This sequence comes from Acrossocheilus fasciatus, assembly GCA_036784905.1. Taxonomy (NCBI): domain Eukaryota; kingdom Metazoa; phylum Chordata; class Actinopteri; order Cypriniformes; family Cyprinidae; genus Acrossocheilus; species Acrossocheilus fasciatus. Next base: position 17,645,526 of record CM071947.1, on the reverse strand, counting down.
AGTCAGTAACTTTTAGTCCAATACAATAACATAAACTACCTTTTTTTTTTTTTTTTTTTTTTTTTAGGAAAAAGAAAAATCTTTCCAGGTCAAAATGACTGCAATAAAACATGAGGATTACAGTAAATAATTATTCACTCTTATTTTGGTGCCAACAATTAAAGTTTACGATGTAATCAAATTTTTCACTGTAATCATAAGTGGCTATACATTACATTCTTATTCTGTATTTCACCTTTGGCGCTGACATCCGGTTGTCGTCATTTGACATTTCAGTTTGGGGACTTTTTTCCTGATATCTGATGAATTCAGAGGGTTTTCACATGTATCTTTTTGTCACGCTACTGTCCCATGCATGCACACTGATGAAGCTCTAGATTAAAAGCCACAGGTACCCACAGAGCCAAAGTCTGCACCAACTCGCAGAGCCACAGTGATGAAGTCTTTCATCTGTCTGTGGTACGGTGGAGCAGCGCTGCATGTGCTTTCATTTCATTTCAACCCTTTCCTCCCTTTCCTTTCTCTCTTTCACTTTGAGTGTGTATAAAAGCAAAATGTCCCTCAATTTTGCTGCACCTTGCACAATGCTAATCAGGCACTACCCATGTTATGCAGAGGAGGGATCAACCACAAACTTCAGCCTCTGCACACTGCACCTGTATGTCCTGGCATTTATCTATCAAATATATTCAGAGAAACTGCCCCAGAACTCACAAACCAAATGACAAAAATGTAAAATTCTAGACTTTAGATTTTAAAACTACCTAATGCACACGTTGAATCCACAAAAACGTCTGACTAATTGACTAATTTTGGAGAATACGCCTACACTCGAAACTTACTGAACGACAAAGAATACAAATTGGTATCTGCTCAAGATAAGCTTGAACAAATATTGTGTGCGCCTTGAAATAGCCAGAAAACACTAACGTACAAATGTATAGCTTGCATGTTTGTGCATGTGTGTGTGCGCGTGTTAGTAGGTGAGGTGAAAGCCTTTGGTGAACTTCAAAGCATGTAGAGGTAACAGGGTTCATGTGCTGTAAGTAGGGCTCAGTTAAACATTTTTCAAAAGCATGAGAAAGAGGGGGAAGTGAGAAAGCTTGTTTTTTCTAAAATAACTTAATGAAACCCACATGGGTTCATTTATTAATTTGGATGAGTAACTCTTAGTACGTTAATGACATTATGAATGGAATTAAAATAGTAAAAATGGCAATAAAATGATATGAATGATAAAGAGTGTGTTGAATTACTCAAGATGAGCTACAGTATGGTTCCACACAAGATTGTATCACTATACCACAGATATATTAACACATCTCTAGTTTTGGGGGCAAACTGCCAAGGCTCCGAAACAAAGTTCATGCCATTTTTACAGTAGTCAAAGTGCTTATGAGGGCACATGGGAATAACAAAACTGACCCACATTGAATTCTACTTAAAACACATAAAACAATGGTGTGCATATTTAAAAACACAAGAGAGTTATGAAACAACATGCTGGGTGCCAAAACCTCATAAAATGAGTCTAAACACTATATTCATTATTTCACTTTGACTTGAAGGGAATGAACATGGACTACCATTACATGCTCTACAAACTTGTTGGCGTGACCTTAAAGCGCTGACCTCTGAACCCCAGAGATATTTGAACCACAGGGTAACATTTTCACTTCAACCGCCTTGACTTCTATTTAGCATTTCTAGGCATGAAGCTAAAACAAACTAGTGCATCAGAAGTGAACTAAAAAGTGTTCAGTTTGCACCCAATTCTAGATTAGATTTAGTAATGATTGTGAATCTAAAACAAACATGATTCCATTGACGTGCAATGTGTCCACAAAGAAACTAAAGTGGCCCATAAGGCAAGATAACAGCCAATTAGTATACATTTAATGTAAAACAGTATTTTGGAGAAATGAGATTCTAAAGTGGAAAGAACAATTCAGCATTACACTACAGAAACCACAGCTGACCAATCAACAAAATACCTGTTTATCATGGACAAAAACTCTGTAGCACATGGTGTACGTTTCACAATAAAAGCAACATACGTTAACATATACGTGACCCTGGACCACAAAACAATAAGGGTCATAAGGGGGTCAATTTTTTTAAAACTGAGATTTATAAATCATCTGAAATATATATGGAATATCTATGAATATAGCTGAATATATAAGCTTTCCATTGAGGTAGGCCTATGGTTTGTTAGGTTATCTTAATTTAACATGATCTTTACTTAATATCCTAATGAAAAATCGATCATTTTGACCCATACAATGTATTGCTGGCTTTGGCTACAAATATACCCATGTGACTTATGTCACTTGCCCTGTCTGACCAGTGGTGCAATGAAGGAATGCATATATTTGCATACAGTTTTTATATCTTTCAAGCTTAAACAGTTGGTTTTCTTGGTGCAAATTATTCTGATTTAAATATGTCTCCATGTTAAATATATCCAGCTGGCTAACAAAGCTGAGGTTTTGTCACAGTTGCAAGACTAATGTGTGGCGTCTTGGAAGCATCAGCTATAAAGGGTTGAAAATCATAAAGAAATCGCATTATGACATCATTTTCCAGCAAAAGTGGGTTCATGAATTTATAGCTGTAATGAAGTTACATCATAGTTGTATCATTTCCAGCTATTACTGCAAATTTAAAACCTAATAAATTATTTGTTGCAGCTAAAATATAGTGAACATATTTACAAAATATTTTCATTTTATATATATATATCAACTGCCTCACGGCAAACCCTTTCTCTTGGTGCTCAGGTTTTACTTACGTTAACATGACAGCCACAAACTGGAATCTACTGGGACAGGAAGCAGAATACTACTGTAAGTCTCAGGTATGTAGACAGTATGATGATAAAGAACAGTACAACTCCTACAAATATCCTACGAGTGACTGGAATGCTGAAACTATGACGTCACAGGTGGAGCAGTCCAGACGATGTTTTGTCGTGGCGTGTAGATGGTGGTGAGGAGGGGGGCGGACCACACCTTTCAGGTAAATGTGTTTCTCTGTAATGACAGGTAATCCTGCCGGTATTTTTAGCTCAGTGTTGGGAGGAGGCCCTGACAGGAGTGACGGTAAGGATTTGTATTTCCATTTACGCACCAAGCAATCAAAGAAACAAAAGTGGCTTAGAGGGGTGAATCAGAGACAGGAACAAGTGCTCTAGAGACAAATGACAGGTGGACAAAGACCCTTTCAACACTGAAACCACTCTCTGTTTGCTCTATCTCACTCATGGCAGCCCTGATAGTTGCTTTTAGTCATCAGGCACCTCAGGAGCTTTAGAAATGTGTCGTCAAATCACAAGACTTACTACATACCTCTGCATGAGTGCTGGAAAAATAGGTCACATGACTAAAACCGATGAAAATGACCACAGTTCGCTCACACTGCTAGATGAATGACAGTAGTTCACTCCAAAAAAAACAAAAACAAGTTAAAGTCTTTACGTAAAGAGACGTTTTCATTATGTTTCACACAAAGCTATTGTTACAATATGTGCCGTAAGTTCAGATTTGGAATAATATAGTGCAAAAGATGTATAAACCACTTTTTAATGATGGTTTTGCATCCTTTTTGAAGCGTAAAAGCTTCAAATACCAGAATGCAAAATAAATGTCCTACATTTGAGTTTCACAGAAGAAACAAAGGCATACAAGTTTGGAATAACATGAGGGCGAGTAAAAAAAAAAAAAATTAAAAAAAATGTTATTTAGCCTTATTTAACCCTCTCTCTACGTCATGCTGATGACAGAAAGCCAAACCACAAGATCTTCTGACAAGGATATTAAACAAAGATTAAATTGAACTGGCATCAGCAAATGCGCAGCTGATACTGGGTTGTTATGCATTCTTCTGAACACTGTGAACTCGGGTCCCTCCTCTTTCGAGCCTTAAATTCCATAACAAACCGCATGTCATTCATTTACGCTGAGAGGGTATCCACAACTGCGCTTTTGAAGGATAATTGTTACTGTCATATATTACGCTACAACTTTTTCAGGGGCCTACTTTTGTAAAAAAAAAAAATAAAAAGAAAAAAAAGTGCTTCATGTGGTAACACCAAAATTAAACAGTCTTGTCAAAAGTATTTAACTGAATTAAATTCACTAATATAATGTGGGATAGACAGTTGTGGTTGCTAGGATGGGAACATGGTTGGTCGGGCCAGAAGCACCCAGGATCCTCTGTAAAACTTGCCTACATTAGGTTACCAAGAAATATTACCAGTCAGGTAGAGATAATTAGGTCAGGTAAAAAGGTCGTTTAGGAGGAAATACAATTACAAATAAATAAATCTTATTTCTTGATTTTGTTACATTTATACTTGAAATGATAAACAATTAATTTAATTTAATTTAATTTATATATTCTCAAAAATAAAATAAAAAATAAAAATAAATAAATAAAAAGGTCCTAAAGAGTAAATGAAAATATTGATTAAGAAAATGTTTTAGTGTGTAGAAGATCAGATATGAATTGTTCTTTTAGCTAACAACTGCACAATTTTAAAATGTAGCAAATTTTGAATTACATACCTTATTTTTCCAAATTGTCGTGGTTTTTTTTTTTGGGGGGGGGGGGGGGGGGGGGGGAGTTGGTTTTTTTATCTTACAACAAAATTGAAATACATGAATTGACACATTAAAGGATGCTTTTAGTGTGCAAAAATACTTCTGTATGTTAGTGTGTTTAAGTATAACGTTTACAATAAGATGACCTCTAACGCTACTTTTAATGGCACTTGTGCTTGGCCTTGGAGAGCCATTACCTTCCAGCCGGCTGAGCTGTTGCTGTCGCCCTTATCTTTGAAGTAAGGCACGCTCTTCACCATCCACTCGTAGATCTGAGACAGGGTGAGCCGCTTCTCGGGGGAGCTCTCGATCGCCTTGGTGATGAGGTCAGCGTATGACATATTCCCCCACGCGTTCCTGCGAGACGAGCTGCTCTTCCTCTGGGCCGCTGCGGGGCTGGAGCTGCTGGCAGGGGCGGGGAGCGGCGGCACCTGTTGCGGGTGCGGCAGCTGGGGATTCGGCTGCTGGGGATGCTGTTGCTGGGGATGAACGCAGTTGTCCTGGCAGTGGAAGTCGTTCAAAAGGACGGGTTTCTCCTCCTGGTAGTCCTCGGTCTCTTCTAGTAAACTTAGGCTGTTGATAAAGTCCACGATGCCTTGCTCCGGCTTGACGGACGGTGCCGGGGAGGATGTGTTGGAGCTCCCCGGCTCGCAGAACTCCGGTCGGTGCAGCGGCCAGGTGCATGAGCGCGGCCGGGAGAGAGGCTCGAAATCCGGGTCGATGTCAACCAGCTGTTGCTGCGGTTCTGCCATCACAAAATCAAAGCCAAAGTCAGCCGACAGTCCTTAAACAGAGGATAAGTGCAGTTAAGATTTTGTCTAGTTTGCTAACTCTAACAATCGCACATGATCAGAGCTGAATGACAGAGAAGCCCTGTATCTGATCGCGCTGTACAACTCAGCGATGTGCGGCTCGTACCATGCCTAGCGCGTTTTTAAATGTGTTATGAAGCGCTCTCAGGGTGCAGCGTGTTTTAGAGTAGAGTGAGCTAGCCACGCCCACAGCTGGAGTGACAGCCTGGACAGCCAATCACAAGCGCGTATTCAAAAGGTAAACAGAGATTGCGTTTGCATAACCCACGCTACTCCAGTTTATCCCTTTTTATGGCAAGCTCATTTAACATTTTTTTTCCCGCTGAAAATAAAGTAGTATATATGTAATGTTACTTTACGTCACTTTGTGACTAGTATCTATTTTCAAGTTCACTGCAGAGTAATTATAGCCCGTCCTACAGTATTTATAGTGACTAGTCACCTCTCAGTTAGTCACTATTACTTCACAAAAGTATCTGTCCCTGTTGTTACTAGGAGCATTTCTCATGTCGCTAGTTCACTAGTTAAGAAGTGAATAGATATTATCTGAGAAACTTTACAGGTCTTTGTGTGACAATCTATTTTCAGCTTCACTAACAGTATATACTTATTTATAGTAACTAGTCAACTTTTAGTTAGTCACTTGTATTTACCGTATGAGACACTAGACACTATCTATCCCACTAGTTACGAAGTGAATAGTTCATATCCAAGCAACAGATCCCCATATGATTCAATGGCAAAAATGTGCATTTCATTACCAGTAACAGTGGAATAGTTACTTTATCATTATTATCGGCAAAGGAAAAAAGGAGTAACCAGTCTGACAAATATGCAGGCTAGTGACTAACTAAATAGATATTTGCAGCTACTGGTATAGTACTAATATCTGCTACATAGTTGTTAAATTCGAAAATTATGCCAGTCAGTGTTTGATTGTTTACTTCTAATTAAAATTTCTATATTATCAAAAATAGGTATTAGTTTGATAGAAATAAATGTTAATATGGCTTGCCTTATATTTTCAGTTAAACAGGATTTACAGAGGATTATGACTGCCATGAAAATATTTGACCACACAGTGTAGCTTTCCATTCACCTTTTTAGTTGTGTAATATCAAATAATCACCAGTTTAATATATTTTGTTAATAGGCTTCAAAAGCGGTCCTTTCATCGAGATTTAAGAGGCTGAGTGCACTGAAACTTAGAAACCATTTGGCACTCATCCGCCTGTCAAATAGTCCATACATCTTGTTGGACTTGGCTTCCTAAATTTGTACTAAATCCTTTATGTTTTCAACAAAACAGGCATGTGGTAATGATGTGAATGTAGCCGGTGTTCATGCAGAGTTGTGCTATCACTAGCTGTGCTCACTAGAGGGAGACATTAACTACATGACAGTGAGGGTGCAAAATAAAAAAAAACAGGGCTCTCCAAAAGGGTTTCTGCAGCTTTTATGAAGACTTTTAAAACCTTTTTGAAAATACAATTTCCAACAAAGCTTCATTACTTTTTTAATAAGAAGTTTTATGATATATATATATATATATATATATATATATATATATATATATATATATATATATATATATATATATATATATATATATATATATACATATATAAATTCAGTGAGTATATGTATATACTTGATATATTTGAATGGGCTCAGAAAATAATTCAAAGGGAAAGCATGTTTTCATGTGATTTCGTATGTGTTCTTATTTTAAAAAACTCAAAAAACAGGGCATCATTTTGCATCTCAAGTAAATGCATCCTGATTTAAGGATGTTTAGACATTTGTAAAACAAAACAAAAATACTTTTTTTCAGTACATGCTACATTTAATGCCAGTTTTATTAATTTAATACTAAATGACTTTAAGGCCTTGAAAAGAAGTGAACTTTTTAATACCTGCAGAAACCATGTCCAATATTACTTTTGTTATAAAATATCATTTTGTGTGAATCAAATTATTAAAATTAAAACATTTAAAACCCCTAAATACAATTCGTCTTACATACAGTTGACTCTTGATAAATTCAATTAAATTCCTTACTGTTTTTCAGTGTATGCAACATTTAATGCCAGTTTTATTAATTTAAGGCTTAACGACTAGGCCTTGATTTTAAAAAGAAGTGAACTTTTTAAACCTGCAGAAACTGTGTCCAATATTCAGGCATGTGATAAGCTAGATACAAAAAAGAAGGAAAATCTGCCATGCCCCCAACACTTATTATTAAAAACATATTTTAGCACATTAAAAGATATCTTATATTGTAATAATACATACTATTGTCCTGTAAAAAATAAACAGCAGCATTTAATAATTATGATAACAATTATAACATATTATATAAAGTACTATAATATTACAGTAAAGTATATAGAATTGTTATTATTAAAGTACCTGCCAAAAGTTTGGAAACATTACAGTTATTAATGGTTTTGAAATAAATATCTTATGCTCATCAAGGCTGAATTTATTTGATCAAAATAATGTAAAAAACAAACAAAAAAACAACAACAGCAATATTGTGAAATATTATTACAAATTTTAAAAAATTTATTTGCATTTATCAAATATATTAAGTTCAAGTTCAAGTTAATTCAAGTTTATTAATTCAATTTGTTAATGCATTTATTAAATAGAAATCATTTTAAATGTCTTCACTCACTTTTTATCACTTTAATGCATAATCAATGAAATTATTAATTTCTCTCTCTCTTTTTTTTAATCTTATACAAATATTTGAGTGGCATCATTGTTTCCACAAAAATATTAAGCAGGAAAATTGTTTTTAACATTGATAATAATGAGAAATGTTTCTTGAGCAGCAAATCAGCATATTAAAATGATTTCTGAAGGATTATGTGATACTGAAACTGCTCTTTGTAAACAACAACAGATTAATAAACGTTTCTAATAACGAATGTTGCGTTCCTAAATGCAAATTAAAGCGGCTCGAACAAAGCGCAGCTGAATCGAAACTAAAAACAGTCCTGTAACAGCAGACATGTAGCGCGTCAGACTACAGCCTATTATATAATTACATCACAACCGTTGCGAATTTTATGACAGCACTAGCAATCTCAAATTCTCACCGCCATTCATAGAAAGTTACCGGGTCGAGTAACACTTCAGCACTGAATCTACTCGCGTTTGGCGCTTTGAACCATTTGAACGCTTTCACTGTCCTGCAGGTGGCGCCGCGAGCTCGCGCAGCGCTCTCAGGGCCATTCAGTCCACGAGGTTTTAGAAAACAATTTTTTCGCAGTTTATTCAGGTAGCCATTTGCGCGATTTCAACCGTCATACAGTAACCAACCCCTAATCACCCCCCCCCCCCCCCCCCCCCAAAAAAAAAAACTGATCTACGCGAATCACGTGGGTCGTCCCTCTGAGGTCGGAAAATACGGAAATCCCTGAAAAAAAAAAGAATCACTTCCCTGAATATTACATAAATAACAATTTGTGTGCATTAAATTATTAAAAATGAAAACAATTAAAAGGCCTAAATAAAATTCCTCTTACGTACAGCTGACTCTTGACATAGACTAAAGGGACTTTGCTCCTGATAAATTTCAGTCGTCTCTGTAAGACTTTTATTTTGAAACAATATTTACGTGGACTATCCCGGTAGTAAATTCATTTCTGAAGCCTGTGTCTGTTTGTACATTGCTAAAAAATCCTCTGCATGTATTAATACAGAAGCCATATGAAGAATTAGCTCAAATTTATTTTGAACAAGCTATTATATTCGTACATGCATTGCAGAAGATAGAGCAGCTCGCTTGTGAACAGGACGGAATTGTATTGATGTGGAATTGGACCAGGTGTTAGAATACAAAAGGAGTCCAGTCCAGCACAAGGTTTCGGGATGAGCTTCTTCAGTTTCGGACAAAGTGCTGAACTTGACATAGTTTTAAATGATGCCGAGACGAGAAAAAAGGCCGAGCACAAAACAGAAGACGGGAAAAAGGACAAATACTTTCTGTTTTACGACGGCGAGACAGTCTCTGGGAAAGTCAACGTAACCCTGAAGAACCCAGGCAAGAGGCTCGAGCACCAAGGGATCAAAATAGAGTTTATCGGGCAAATCGGTGAGTGACTTACAACGACTGACCGAGCGGTGCTTGATGACGCAACGTGTGCGCTGTTGATATGTGACCGTTAAATACAACTCAGCGTTTACACTTGTGTTCGTTTGTTTGGAGGTGTCGCGGGAAAATTGGATTTGTTAAGCACGTTTCATTAAGGGGGATCCGGACATAAGTAATAAAATGTAAATATGTTGAAGTGTCAAATTACAAACACTAGTCTCGTGACATATGACACATTGGCGGTGTTTGATTCGTGAACGAATCGTTCTTTCCAGTTGGATATTTTCAGTGAATCGAACGAACCGGTTCACTAAACTTCGTTCAGGATTCGCTATTTCTGAAATAGCAAGATTAGTATACTGCTCGGAATTCAGCCAATAACTCACCGACCTGTTCGGACATCCGTCATTAGTCGAGAACTGAAGAGTGAGAGGAAAATAAGTTATTATTATCATTTTTTTTTTCATAAAGCCGAATAAATAAAATTATAAATAAAACCCATAATGAACAGCACTATTTGTTTGTAAAAGAATCATTGAGTCGTTTTTTCTCTTGTTCTTTTAAATGAATTGTTCAAAAGAACCGATTCTGTGAAATTAGTTGACTTCCTATCTCCAGTAAAAAGGCGGTATGATAGGAACCACACCTCTAGATGCTCGTCTCAAGCTATGAATCCCGTTTTTATTTTCAGTAATGAACAGTTTCCTTAAAAGATACTTGTTTCTCCTTGTTATAAGGGCTGTATTTAAAGCTCTATATACCGCTAATGCATTTCTAAGAAATTTGAAGAAACTTGTTGTGTGTAAAGAAAATGTCGCTTCCCCCCTGTGGAAGGTCTTTATTCAACCTTATTTATTATTTATTTATTTATTATAAAGACATAGTTTACCCAAAGAAATTGCCTTTAATAATGTCAGGTTGTTCAATGCCTTAAAGAATTGTTCTCACTTGAAAGAATGAATCAGAATACACAAACAAAATATGAACATTTTATTAAGAATCCATGTCAAAAAATTGAGCATCTAATATTTTCCTCTCCTGTGTCTTTTTCTCCTAGAATTGTACTATGACAGAGGAAACCATCATGAGTTTGTCTCTCTGGTTAAGGATTTAGCTCGGCCTGGAGAAATGGCTCAATCTCAGACCTTTGATTTTGAGTTCACACATGTGGAGAAACCGTACGAGTCCTACACAGGCCAGAATGTCAAACTACGGTATGTTCCAGTTGTGTAACTCAGGAAAGATTGTTTATATGAGCTCCCACAATATATTGCACACTTTGATGTTGGTTAGATGGTTTTATTATAAACTCTAATCTTCCTTCAGCTATTTCCTGCGGGCGACCATCAGCAGGAGACTGAATGACATCTGCAAAGAGATGGACATTGTAGTGCACACACTCAGCACATATCCAGAACTCAACTCCTCCATTAAGATGGAGGTGGGAATTGAGGACTGTCTACACATTGAGTTTGAGTACAACAAGTCCAAGTAAGTCAAAACCAACCAGAGGATGGGAGTTTACTTTAAAATTTTAATTTGTCATCCACTGATATCCTCTTTGCATTTTCCCTGATTTTTTTTTTCTTACTAAAAATGTCAGGTATCACCTGAAAGATGTGATTGTGGGGAAGATCTATTTCCTGTTGGTGCGAATTAAGATCAAACACATGGAGATTGATATTATTAAACGGGAGGCAACAGGGACAGGGCCAAATGTGTACCATGAAAATGACACCATTGCAAAATACGAGATTATGGATGGAGCACCTGTGCGAGGTATGAAACAATTCCTAACGTATCCGTTTCTGATGGATTAATGTGAAACATAGTCACAGCTGACTCATATTTTCTATGCTGAAATGAAGTGTACTGAATTTTCACTTTGTCTTTGCTGGCTTTAGGTGAATCCATCCCTATCCGTCTTTTTCTGGCTGGGTACGAGATGACGCCCACCATGAGGGATATTAATAAGAAATTCTCTGTTCGTTATTATCTGAATCTCGTACTCATTGATGAAGAAGAGAGACGTTACTTCAAACAACAGGTTGGTCTTCACTTTACTAAATGAACAAATGAATAAATAAAAAGCTAGTAGTGAGATTTATACATCTTTTGTGGATTTTTAGGAGATTACGCTATGGAGGAAGGGAGACATTGTGAGAAAGAGCATGTCCCATCAAGCTGCCATCGCCTCCCAGCGCTTCGAGGGCTCGGCGAGTGCAGAGAAAGCACTCTCTCAAGCTAAAGAGGACGACGACAACGACAACTAAACCCAACCATGTCTTCTCATCATCTCGTGTGTGTATGTGTCAGAGAGAGAGTGTGTGTGTATGGATTTAAAGAAGCCGTGCGCTCCCAAAATAGATGGCAACGTAAACATGATATTTCACATTCCTAAACACACCGGTTTATGATCAACAATTTCTTAAGTAGCGTTTAAAAAGGGATTAATATATGAAAAGCAAAAACACTGATTCCAAAAACCACAATTCGATATTTACGAATTCTTCTTGGCGGGTCCTCTGAGATGGTTTACTTTTTGTCCGCCACCCTGGAATTAATTGACTGTGTATTTATTTGAAACATTTCTGCAGTTCATCTAGACAAAACAAACACATTCCACTCTGTTTTCCATTTACAGCCTTTTTTTCAACTTCTGTATTGAATGTTTTGTTATTGTAGATTTTTTTTCTTTCGTAACATATACATTTCATACAGTGTTCACTTTCTGTTTTTTAATGAAATGGTGTTTAACTAATTCATATTTTTAGTGATTTTTATTTTATTTTTTATGTACAGTATGCTTACCAATACATGCCTTTTTACTTTTGTTGCCATTCCGTAAGATAAATAATAAGCACTTCAGGGATTTGCCAATGTGATTTCAGTGTCTCCAGAGGGACCCTTAACTTCATATCAACCCAAAATTACACAAAACATTTTTGCTTCGATTCAATAAATCAAATTAATTTCCCTACAGGTATGTAGCTAAACTAAAATGCACCTGAATTTTATTTTTATTTTGTCTGTCAGATTGTATTGATATAATGATACTTTAACAAGCTCCTTTAACAAGCTTTTCAAGTGTATAAAAATCTAATTTTAATTCAGTATTATTGCTTTTGAGGTTTTGGTATGGGAAACCAAAATGTTTTACGTTGTTGAGTAACACTTTACTATAAAGGTTCAAAATGCTAACATTAGTTAAAGGTTTCAAGAACTAAAAATTAATCTTAGTTAATGTTTATTTATAAAGGAATTATGATTCAACTGCTTATTTGTTAGTTCGTGTTGGCTAATACAACATTTACTAATGCTAACGTGCGTTTAATGTAAAAATGTACTATTTTTGTCAAATTTAACTTCAATCAAGATTAATAAATGTTAAAGGATTTTTTATAGTTGGTTCAGGGTAACTACAGAACGACCTTATTTTAAAGTGTTACTAAGTCATTGGCTGTTCTAATGTTTCTTTAATTCTTGTCAGTTCTAGAATTCAGGTGGCATTAATGTCTTAGTTCTCACTTTTACCAACACTGGAGATCAGCTTCTTATTACATGTCACAGTTCTAACCAGTTACTAACCAATATGTACTTAAAACCTTAGAAATCTTTGACCATAACAGTACAGCTTAGCAAGTGCTGATAAAGTGTGTGATCAGGATGAAAAGCAGACGTATTAACACTTAGAGCAGTATAAGGGATGCATATACTGGAAGTGATTGCACACCCATTTTGGCTCATTATGGCTGCCTTGTTAGTGGCTCTCATTGTCGTGATTATTTCTTGTCGTGTTAGGACCATGGAGGGGTTTATCTGTCTGAAAAACCTGGATGAATCATCTCACGATGAGCTGCCTTTTGTGAGACTGCAATTTCACAAAATCTGTCTTTTGTTAGCACTTCCATTCACGTCTTGTGTCCGGCGACGAACATTAACTTAAGATCGTGACATGCTGATCACACACTAGGTTCTGCATATTGTTTGATAAAATTGCCTCTTTTTTTTTTTTTACATGGCGCGTAAAGGAACCCTTGCTTTTGGTGTCAAACTAGTAAAAGATGGCAAGGCCTGTCACAGAGGGCTATGTGTAAGTGATCTCTCTGCTGTCTGTTTCACAAATCTAAAGCATCTCTTTGCAGAATACTCATGGCTCTATGTGCCACACTGTGTTTACTGACTTCACCTATATGATTTTACAAATTAGCACTGTGTATCATTTTAAAACAAAGAAGGAACAAGAATTAGTTGATTCCTAACTTTCTTTACATTCTTTATCATTGTGCAAAAAGTGCTGCTTAAAAAGGCATTATATAACCATATTTCTATATTAATATTATGTATGTACAGTATATATTTACAGAATTGTAAGTATATGAATTGTAAGGTACTAGCATAGTTTACAAAATGGATTCTAGAAGATTCTAGAACTGTGCTAATGTAAAATACGAGTGCAGAACACACAGTCTAACTGCTCTTTCAGTACTTGTGCTGTATATGACATTTGTTTCTACTCTGATTCCTCATATTAAAAAAAAGAAGAAAAAAAAAATGCTCATCTTTTCCCTCATAGAAACTTCCAGTGTCATGTGTCGTCTTTTCACCTGCAATGAACTCAGTTTGGAAAAATAAGGTGTGTAAAAGAAACTGTTTTATGGTCTTATAGTGTTAACATCGTTCTCATTAGATAAAAGTCTACAAGGTTTATCTTATATTTGTATTTAAATCTTTCATAAAATAATTAAAGGAGTTTGAACCGGTCTTAAAAATAAGACCAGTGTTGTCCCTAAAGTATCTTTTACCTTTAATTCATAAACTGGTGTTACATTTGAAATCCTTCTCCAACACAATTTGATTTGCATGGTAAAATTGAACTTTTTGAGGGTAATAAGCCAGCCGTAGCTCTTGATAACCCCTAGAGGGCAGACTCGCACTTCATTTGCCCAAGCAGCAAATGCACTTTATAGCCAATTTGATAATAGAAGGATTAAAATGAATTCATTTTCATACAGTATTGGCTACACTGTGTAGTAATGAATGTATCACAGTTTCCACAAAGTATTAAACTCTTTTCAAAAATAAGAAGAATTGTTTCTTGAGCACCAAATCAGCTTATTAGAATGATTAGAGTAATTATTTCCCAAAATACATCTTTCCCATCACAGGGAGAAATTAAAATATATAAATATATCAAAATAGAAAACTGTTATTTAAAATTGTTATAAACAAAAAAAAGTGTTACTGTTTATATATATATATATATATATATATATATATATATATATATATGTACTGTATTTGCATTTTTACATTAAGATCTTACCGACTCCAAACTTTTGAACAGTAGAGGCATTTAGGTATAAGCTGCTTTATTACTCACTTATTGTAAAACGTTCCAGATGGACAAGTATAAAGGCAGATACTTTAGCTGATGAGTTTTCAATAGTATGTGCAGTCCTCTGGCTTTGAGATGTTGTTATTGATCGGCTGGCCATGGTGCTGACAGCTGTATTTTCCAAGTGAATTCTGAAGCTGAGAAGAGAAACCTGGATGAGTATTGATCATAGCCGAAGTCCTCTTTCTCTACATCTGCAGAATTCAAGCCCACAGACACTAATGAGGACTGAGGAGGAATAACAAGCCTTTGTGTTCAAATCCTAACTGAATCTTGTCACACAATACACAGAGTAGCCATACAGCAGATGTTTTCCTCAGGGAGGCTATGAGCAATAAAATAACTTAACATTTTGGAAAATTTAATCTGATTTCTAAAAAGAAAAAAAAAGGTAGTCGAAATAATATGTTGAATTATTGGCAATGTAGTTGAGTTTAGTTTACTGATTTTCTGTTAAAAGTGTCAATGGCAGGGGCAAACAACCATCTTGACCTACAAAAAGAACTGGAGGTTCATACAGTAATCGCATCATTAATATTAAATGTCAGCTAAAACAACATCTTAGCTCGATAAATCCAGCGGCCACATTGTACAAACCTATTAGACTTTCGATGTTTGGAGGCGTGGAGCTAATGGGCCAGTTTCAATCCTTCACCAATAACCACAGCAACTGCTCCAAGCGCAATGCTCAGCTGCACAAACCCGGTTACCATGGTGATGGGGCCTCCGTCATTCCGAGTCTTTTGACTGTATTGTGGAGGAGCCTTGCATCTGTGTGAGAAGGGGGAGTCTTGCACAGGAAATCAGGTCATTGTGTGTATTCCTCATTTTTTATGTTATCTCTTCGATTTTATTGCAGCTGATGTAATAAGGATGGAAAGCAAACATGCGGTATGAGATGATCTGTGGTCTGAATTTTTAAATAAAATATCATTTTTGTTTTCATTTTGGAAAGGCTGTGGAAAGGCTTTTGAAACGGCTTTGATGATAAAAATAGGCTGATTTATGATCTAACAGTTTTGTAGTTGCATACATTAGACAGTGATTGACACTCCCATAGCAGACCATGTCATATTTGTCTTTGAGCTTTGCAGAATATTCCTCCCCCTTCATAAAGACCCACTACTGTTACTTTCTGCTCTCTCCGCCTTCTTATTAACCATTAATGGACTCACATGGTTTAAAGTCTGTTAGACAAAGACGTGCCACATGCATACAGCCAAATATATTAACGCATGCTAGAATTACTAACAGTTCAGCCAGTAGTAATGCACCTGCATTTGTATTTCAGTCACGCCGCATGCTTCCAACACCGAAATGCATTTCTGAGTAAATCTGGCCACATGGACAGGAAGCTTTACTATATAAGGACTAGACGTCCTGTGATGTCTAAAGCAGCGTGTGCCATGCTTTTGTTGTTTCCCATAGTCATCTGCTCAAAACTGTGAAAGCATTGTCTGTAATCCATAAAATCAGATGCTAATCCCTGGAATACAGCAAGCCAATTTTGAGCAGCTTGTGTGCATGCAGACACATGCATGCTGGAGAGCGTCTCTATCTGTATGAGTCTTTTTACAGGCTGAGACGCAGATTAAAAGCCGTGAAGGATTAAGGGCAGCAGGGAGAGTGGCATTACACATGGGAGGTGTGGATGTGTGTGACGTAAAGGGCAACTGGGCAATACTACGACCAAACTAAACGGTTCTTTATGCCCCATCAGTTCCAATAAGCCATGGTCTTTGTCTTTGCTGTGTTTCTTGGTCTTTCTGACTTGCTGGATGGCCTGCAGAGTCAGACAAATCGAGCTGGAAACAGTGGATTTTGTCTGTAGGGGTTCAAAAGTCTGAGACCACATTGACATCTGTTGTTTAATCCATGATTAATTATCTAATATAAACACCGGAAATGAAAAGTTTTAAATGTTCATGTTTGTTTACAGTTTATTAACAACAAGTTTTGAAATTATGTTAGTAAATATTGAAATTAACATTAACTAAGATTAATAAATACTGTAGAAGTACTGTTAGCAAATGAAACCTTATTGTAAAGTGTTACCATAATTATTTTCATGTTATGGCCAATAAATCATAAATGGCACATTAATAAAATTCTATACTATTTTGTTTAAATAAACTAAAAATAAAACACAAAAAACATTATAATGTACATTATTAAGTGATTTAACTGATTAACAAATGCTATATAAATATTGTTCGAGTTAACTAAATATAGTTAATTCATGTAAATAAATGAAACCTTATTGTTAAGTGCTACCAGTGTTTTTAAAGATAAACCTTAAATGAGTGGTAAATGATGGCAGAAAAATGAGCATTTAAATGCACAATTAAATGCACAAAAAACAATCAGCCAATAACTGATATTATAATATTTAAATCATATAAATGTTATTTAAACAAAGAAATGTGGACTTAAAACCCAATAAAACATTTAAATTCTGCACGTTCTATATGTCACTAATCAAATAACCAAATTTGTGAAATTTGACAATGTTAATTTCAACTTTTCATTACATTTTTCACTTGTGGTGTCAGACTTACTACTACTCTACATAACCCTGCAACATTATTAAAACACTGTAATCTTGCCAGATTTATAGCCTTCATTTCAATAGC
The DNA here is from genome assembly GCA_036784905.1 of Acrossocheilus fasciatus. Lineage (NCBI taxonomy): Eukaryota > Metazoa > Chordata > Actinopteri > Cypriniformes > Cyprinidae > Acrossocheilus > Acrossocheilus fasciatus. The sequence continues at coordinate 17,627,974 of CM071947.1, read as the reverse complement.
AATGACTGACAGTAAGCAGGCAGCGTGTATGTTGTTAGCACGGCTTCCTCATTGAAAATCCCTCGAGCGTGCTTTGAGGGGTAATGAGAAGGGGATCCAGCCAAGAGACCCCTGATGTGGCTGATGACAAGCGAGTTCAAGGTGTGAATAAAGCCCCAATACAGCTTCTCTCCATTACCTCTCACTGTTTTTTTTTGTCCTTCCTCATGAATATGGAGGGATTTGGCTTATGGCAGACTGAGAGAAAGGGAGCAGGAGGGGTAGGGGGCGGAGAGAGTGAGGTGCATGAGGAGAGGAGCAGAAGGGGGAGGGTCGGCGAGGAGGATGATTCCGTCAGTTGCCGTACCAATGCGCAGGCTCCGTAGAACAGGAGAGGACGGCTGCTGCTTAATGCTCAGAAAACAACACTCTGAGCCTTGACTGGCTTAGACAAGACGCCGTGGACTAGAAGAGCGGCCATCACGACACGGAGCTTCTGTGTGTGTGTGATGGGAATGATTGTGTCTGCTGTCGTTTCACCCTGACCAAGATTTGCTGATGGTGGTTTCTCTCTGACTATATTGGAATAGGAGGGGCTGTTTCTACCCAGATACACACGGAGAGATTCTTCTGCAGGTAATTTGTTCCTCCCTCTCTCTCCTCCATCACTCCGTCTCCATCCCGCCATTGTTTTCCCATTATTCCCACTGGGAAATGGGGTAACCTTGATCTCCATCCGTTCTGCATCCATCCCTTTCCTTTTTCCATTTCATTCTGTACATATTTCTAGCAAAAAAAAAAAAAAGAATTATTATTTTTGCACTGCACAATTTGAATATTCTTCCAGTTGGATAATCAAAAAAAAAAAAAAAGTAAATCCATGTGGTGTGACCTAAAGAAATACTAAAATAATTACAGTGATGTTGTATTTTATCTCTCCCATGCTTTATGATGTGATCCGCCATATTTCTTCCCATCATGGTTCGTCAATTCATCTTATCTCGTGACATTGTTGTGTTCATATTCATATTTCACAACACAGGTCACACCTGCCACAAGCACCGTTAACTGGCACTCATAAATTCATGCTGTGATCCAGATTTAGCAGTGTGTTTGAGAAATATCTCTTGCATTTTTTAGCACTGTGATAAATATGAATGTAATACATTTAGATGACGTCACTCTCAGTGGAGGTCCCACGGCAAAAGTGTTTTATTCCATTGCCACAGTTTGTTCCATCGATTGATTTAAGGTCAATATGCTATTTAAACTCTTGCTCAATTCTACCTCCTTCCTCAGGAAGGGTGAATAAGGGGCAACAATTTATCAATGTAGCATTGGATTGCCTCTTTGCTTTGGTCATTGGAAGTTTTTTTGAATGGGTTTTGGCCATAGGCACAGAATTATGGGTGGCGGACAAACAAATCAATAGCTAGCCAAAAACCAGGAAGTGACAAAAGGTCATTCCCTTAATTCTAACATAGTACACCACAGGCAGACACATGCACATTAGGGTAATAGAGTGTTTTAGTGGAATGGAACTTTGCTGACTAATGTAATGTTGGGGTAAAAGCTTATGCAAGCCTGTTTTAAATGGATTTCTATCCTGCAGTCTTTTAGCTTGACGTTAAGCCTGATAAAGCCTTTCGAGCTCATTCATGGGAACTGTCAGATCACAGGTCGAAAATGCAGGAAATAAAGAGTGGATGTTATAATAACTCTCAAACTGAACTTGTTTATTTCAATGACGAGTGAATTTTTGTGGAAATCATCTTGACCTAAATAGAACGTAAAGCAATTGTTTTGGGTGAATCAGAATATAACAAGATGCAGTTATGCTAAGAAGTGCTCATATTGTACCATTTAATTTGTTAAAAATAAAGAGTGGATTATAAGGCAGTAATGATTGCAGATAAAAACTAATGTATCCACATTTATTATTTTTTCATATGTGAATTTGAATTAGCAGTAGCTATAATTGCTGGTTGACTTTGGCTGCCACAGTCCCAGAATTCATTGGGAAAAATCCCAGAGGTTCTGCTGAATCAACTGCCACGCAAATTAAACACAATTACTTTCACTCTGCTTGAGCGAAATGCAGTCATTCGTGTTCCCTGCTCACTTAGTGGAAAGGAAGGGAATTAATGAGATGTCATTTGAGAAAAACTGTATTTCATAGTCTAAATGTTCATAGTTAAAAAGCCTCACAAAATGTTCTTGACTCTGAAGAAGCCATTAGTTATATAACATCATTTTCAGAGAAGTGAAAAATCTATTTGAATTACTCAACATTTTAAATCTACATTTTATGTTTTAGATGAAGATTTGAGATGTTGAATGACAGACTGACAATTATCATATTTTGAATTAGGGATTGTTGCAGCGACAACCTCCACGTGACTGTGTGATCAAGAGGGCATCAGGATGGAGGCCCCTCTGGTGTGCCTGGATGAGGAATTCGAGGATCTGCGGCCCTGCAAGATGGAGGAGCTAGAAACCGAGCAGCTTGCCTGCCGGCCTCACAAAACCATTCCTCTGGCCCCGCTCTGCCGCGAAGAGTTCTCAGAGCTGGAGAACTTCTCTGAGATGATGAGCTTCAAGTCCATGGAGGACCTCGTCAATGAATTTGACGAGAAGCTGAACGTGTGCTTCCACAATTACAACACCAAGACAGAAGGTCTGGCACCTGTTCGCAACCAATCGCATACCGAAGAGGATGAGGAGAGGCTTCAAGATGAAGAGTAAGATCTTTTCTGTTCCATTTCTAGTAAATACATGTAGATACTGAACGAAGTTTGATGCAATCAGCATCACGTTTTTGCACCACCAAAAAAGTAGCATGGATACTGATATGACTGTGCTGATGAATATGCCCATTCAGCTGGCTGTCTCTCTGCCAATCAAAAGTGAGGACATGTCTGACATCCTTGCCAACAGGCCTGCCAATCAAATTGTATAAAAAACACCCTTTGTCCATCACCAGCGCCTGTCTGTGTGCGTGTGTCCACGGTTTGGCCGTGAATTATTCAGCGAATTTTTATATGCCTCAGTGCTTTTGTTTGTCCTGACTTGTCTGTGCTGGCAGCCTGTCACCATCCTCTCTCTGCCGTCAAATCTGCCTCTTGCAAAATAGGACAAAAAAAATCCCTTGGTCTAAATATAGCATACATTATTGTTGATTTAAAACAGTCAAAACATCATCACTGATTGAGGCTCTAAAGGCAAAAATATACACTAATATTAGCAAGCAAACAAAAAAAAGAGCATAAAATGTGAGAAAATGATTCAAATAATTTTTTTATCCTTTTTGTTGCCTTATAAGAGATCAAATTTAACATGTCACTGGGTATTCCTGTATTTGAGCATCTTGCTCATTACTCTCATAGTCTGTGCTGTAAATATGCCGTTGATTTATGATTTGTTAGCATGTTATTTTCTGCGTTTCCCACTGTGATGTGTTCTCATTGCCCGTGGCTTTTGTTCTTGGCTTGTATTCAGACACAAATCTGTCCCTGCGCTAGAATTCAGCCTGTGGCTGTGCATCTGATGAATTACAGAAGCCAGCCTGCTGCAATTCTCAGTATATATATATATATATATATATATATATATATATATATATATATATATATAGATTGATTATTATTTATTTATTTATTTATTTTTTACCTGTAGTTGGTAAATATTCTAGATAAGATGTTGCCTTTGGAGATCTCTAGACAGTAAACAGAAATTAAACTCTTTCCGACAATGACATATGGGTAGACAATGAGTCTGTACCAGTTTGGTGTTGTTGCAGGGCTGGAATGGAGGCTGGTAGCTTGTGTCTGTGTGCCCTCAGAGGATCAGCACACTTTGAATGGCCACTTGTTCCCTGGATGACTAGACAGAGGCACAAAGAAAGTGTGGAGAGTAATTTCAGTGTGTAGATAGAAAATAGAAAAGAAAGAAAAGAGAAAGAAATCGTTGTCACTAGCCCAGTTATATAAAAATGCAAACGAGCTACTTAAAGAACATCTTAAAATAAACATGACAAATTATAATACATATAAATGAAATTTCTCAGTTAATGAAGCGAGTGCTTATTAAAGGTGTTGTTAAAGAATGTATAATTCATAATTCTGAGTTTGAATGTCTCCTATTTGTTCCATTTTCACTGTGTGTCGGTTGGAACATTGTGTATATAAATGTCCATGCGTGTGTTTTTGTAGCGTGTGGGATGCTCTGACTGACAACTACATCCCCTCCTCTGTGTCCAGCTGGGACGACCCCACCTCAGAAACGCTGAACGGCAACCTCTCAGATCAGGAGGTAAACATCTGCTCTGCTCTGATAACATTCATGCTGTTGACATAATATACTGCAGGGTTACTGTGTAGATTAATGCTATAGAACATGACTATAAGTTAGAGTACAATAACATATTAGGGACAACAGAATTTTTACCAATGCAGAAACAGCTTATTATTATTGATATTTATATTACATTATTTATAGTAACTTCATTTTATAATGTGAATTTTATCATACAGTGATATTACTATTTAGATTACTTTGATATTAATATTATTATTCTGTTGATATCGATAAATATTATTTATTGTTAAAGGTAATTTATTAATAATATTAATTATATTGTATTGGTGGAAGTCATCACTGATGCATTGGCCATCAAAAACATATCTTGAAATATCTTTCTCCTTATAATTGAAAAAGCATTTATTTCCTCTGAGCAAATGACTGCAGGACTATGTGAGAGTACAGCTTTGCCTTCTTGATTCAGGGTGTGGTTTGTATATTTATGCCAAATGGACGGCAGATACAGTCACTCGCTGCCAAAAACCCAGCCTGATCTACTTTCTCTGGCAATCAGCCTGTCCCAAGCTTTGCAATAACCAATTTAGATACCACAAAAAACTAACTGGCACACATTTTTATATTTCGTCATCATGTGAGATGAACAGTTACAGTCTTTGTATAATATTATACAGATTATCAACTAATGCAACTGGTCAGATGTGAAATGAGGTAATCTAATGCTAGCTTTTGACTAGTTTAGTGAAGACTCTGCTGTACATCATCGCAGGCCAGAAGAGTTGTCGAGCTAACATTTGAAAGCACTCTCTCCAGCACATTACCAACGAGTGTAATGGAGCCATTACTCTCTACCATCTTGTCATATTGATACGGCTGATGCTCCTAAACATGTTGTGAAGATTTTCATGAATGTATTTGTCTTGGTTTTAAAGATACATGAAAAAGAAGAGGAGGAGATGAATGAGAAGAATGAGAATGCCAATTGTCTGAGTGACGAACCTCTTATTACAGCTGATCAGGTGATCCTAAACTTGGTATTTGTGACAAACTAATGGTCGATACATTTAGCCTAATACTGTATTTTTACATCGAGCAGGTTTACGCTTGAACAGTAACCTAGCTTTAAAGCTATGCTATATTTAAAATCAAGTGTGCTACATTGATCCATTGCATTTCAAAGCTAAAATCAAAGCTGTAGTTCTGTTGTGTCCTCAAAAATGTTTTAAACACCCACTGAAATCTGTCATTTATTCTCTCACCAGGTGATTGAGGAGATTGTGGAGATGATGGAGAACTCACCAGACCCTGGAGAGACAGAGGAAGAGGAGGAAGATGATATTGCAGTGTCTTCCTCTAAAAGCAGTCCCTCTCTGTTGGAGGAGATCCGCATGCTGTCTCAGGCCTCCAACAACAACTGCTCCTATGAAGGTGCTTGTTCAAACCTGCAATTAATAAATATATGTGAAGCTCAGGGTGACTTTTAAAACTTGTCATGAATTTTCAGGTGAAACTAGATGTAAGGTTGAAAGTTTGAACACTTAAACAAGTACTGCTTTAAATGTAGTTGATGTATACAGTAAATGGACTGGGTACAGAGTGTGTTTATCTTTATGAGTAAAAGAAGTACCTTGATATTACCAGATCAAGGTCAATGTAAACATGCTCTACATCTCCCCAGAAAAAGAAACAGGTGCCTATCGAGTACACAGAGAGGGTTGCTATTTTAAACCATGTTGTTTCAGCATTTCTTTATCCCACTGACCGATGAAACCGATCATGTTTTTGAAACCAAAGACGCAGTAGAGCAAAAACGAATGAAAAATAGCCCACGTCAACTGAGAATGACACTAAAGAAACATTGCAACATTAGTCACAGTGTGAAAGTCAAGTGTTGCTTGCTTTGATCAAGTCTTATTAAACCGAATGCTTGTCATGCAGGTCTGAGGCTGATGCCCAGCTCGGCGCTGCTTGACATCTTGTGTCGGATGGAGGCGGCGATACGAGAGTATTCTGAGGAACTGGTGGCCCAGCTGGCCCGGAGGGACGAGCTGGAGTTTGAAAAGGAGGTGAAGAACACCTTCATCACAGCTCTGATGGAGGTCCAGAACAGACAGAAGGAGCAAAGGGAGCTAAGCAAGCGCAGGCGTAAGGACAAGGCCATGAGTCTACAAGGATCTACCCGCACCGAGAAGACCGGGAGCATGCCTGCAAAAGTAAGAGTGCTGAAATGAACTGCATGATGTTCACCTCCACAGACATCTCTCTCTGCGGTTAATGGATCTTGCCCCATTACTCTTCAGCTGCACTTAGCACTTACTGGAAGCGCAGAGGAAGCATTCCCCTGCAGTATGAGCTGTGGAGGCAATACCAGCTTCCTCTTACAGTAATGCCACTGTGATTCGATTACATCATGCAAGAACTGCATCTCTGCGTCCTCATCCTCCATGTTCTCACAGGGATGAGTTGATCATTTTAGTCATTTTGTACACAGTGACTAGAGTTAGTAAATGTGGCAACTTGTAAAGCTCAAATTGAATATATTATGTTTGCACACTTTTCCTGAACTCGGAAGCTTAGGATTTTAGCTAAAATATTATTTTATACAATTTTATGACTGATAATTTATAAATAAATAATTTTTAAATTAAATTATATAATTTTATTCATAATAGAAATTAAATGAATACTTTCAAAAGCTTAAATAAATGGCATCACAACATTATAACATAACAGTATGTATAATGTAAAATAAATATTATAATATTTATTATTACACGATTTTAATCATTTGCTGAAAGAAATTTGCAGATACTCACATAAGACATAATTTCAGAACTTTTTCCATCATTTCTAGATCCCCAATTGAATTCTTCCAGCTCTTTTCTCTAGTTTGGCGTAGGATGTGCACACACAAGGGATGCAGTGCTGTACAAAATGTGAGCTTCTGGTTCTTAATATTTAATGTTTTTCAGCGCTTCAGCATGGAGGGTCTGTCCAACATCCTGCAGACAGGCATCAGACAGACCTTTGGGACCTCAGGGACAGAAAGACAGGTAAGGAGGAGCATTTCAGTTAATGTTCCAAACTAAACTTGCGTAAACTCTGTCTGATTGTTTTTTTCATATGTGTGTTCAACAGTATCTAAACACAGTCATCCCATACGAGAAAAAAGGGACTCCTCCATCTGTGGATGACTTGCAAATGCTCACAAAAAGTAAGAGTACTGAACTGCACTAATGGCATTAAAATTGAGTCAAAGTGAATCCAATTTTTCTGTAGAAATCACCATAATATTTCATGTTTATTTTGTTAATATTTGCTAATATTGATTTATTTAAAATCAAATAATAACAAATTTAGGCCATCAAAGGAAAACAAATAGTGACCAATATTTCAACTGATATTGTTTTTCAGTTCTTTATGCCATGAAAGAAGACAGTGAGAAGGTCCCGACCCTCCTGACTGACTATATACTAAAAGGTCATTCTAAAATTTTTAACTTTTAAAAATAGTTCTGTATTATTTTTTTTTTAAATGATGTTTTAAATTGCATTTTGTTAGTTTATGGTGTTTTTAATTGTCATAATTTTTATATAGAATCATTATTACTGTGGCTCTAAAATTGGCTATAAGCCGAAAACACTTTACCAGCTAGGAAGTGTCATTTTTCATAATGTATATTTCTGTCTCAATTTAATTAAATAACTGGATTCACAGAATATCACTGTTCAACATTTTGTCATAAATAACACACCTGCATTATTATTTCTTTGTTTTGTTTTCATTTTGAGTGTTTTTGTTTTTTAAATGTCTATATAGTATTTATTTATTCATTTTTATTTCAGTTTTAGTTATTTTAGTGCATCATGTTAAACTTTATGAAATGAGAAATGCTGCTTTGGCAACTAGCTGAAATAAAATAAGGTTAAGGTTGTTTTATATTTTATTTCATTTCAGATAAAGTTTATTTTAAAATGTTTTATGGCTTTAGTTTTACTTAACTATAGTTATATAGTACAGTATATAAATGTATATGAAGTACATGCACAGCATTGAGACCATTAACACATATCACGTCTCCATCCTGCAGTTCTGTGTCCTACCTAAAGTCCTGAGCGTGATGTGCTGATGGTGAGACTGTGGAGAGGTCGGGTGTCTTCGTTCCTCCTCTCTCGGTTCTCCAGCCCAGCTGCATGAGCTCTCTTATCCAGTATCAGCGAGGGACCCTGAACATCTAACCATCCTTCTCTTGCTTATCTAATGACCTTTGACCTTGCTCATCTCACTGCCCTTCCTGTATTCACATATCCACGAGGTTCATACCACAGCGCCTGGTGCTTTACATGTTTTCTACTACGTACGTTACTACGGGCCAAAAGCCATATGGAACGTGTAAGGGTAACAGGTGAACTATAATCGGTTTAACTCTACGATCAGGTAATATTTTTATTTTTATTTTTAAATATACATCTAACATAAGGCATTTTACATAGTACTCAATCATTCACATCCGTTCTGAACACAGGTGACGATGAGAAGGGCATTATTCACAATCTTCTTCAGGCATAGATGTATTGATTCGAGAGCACATTCGAAAATAATCCATCCATAATTTCTGCTTTTGCCGTTTTAGTATTGTGGCTTAATTTCAGCCAAGGTTGGTTGAAAATACAGCATGTTTTAGTGTTCTACATTAATGCCAAGTTATAGGGAGAAACCTTGTGACTTTTCTTATTTTGGGTAACTTGAGACTTTTTTTCATCCTATGTATGAAATATACAGTTCTACATAACGTGGTTTCTTTGACCATCCATTTGTCTAATAAAACCTTTTTTTTAGTTTTTTTTTTTTTTACTTTTAACATTAACTGTCATTCATGCCTTGTGCTTACATCTTTAATGTATATATTTCTTATTTACTAAGGGACATGGAGGAATGTGAAGTATTGCTGAGTTATAATTCCAATAAATGTCAAACCCTGTGAAAGCCTGAATGACTGTTTTCATTGTAATATCGCAATATTCCACTAGAGGGCAGTCATATGCAGGTCATTATAATTCATCGTACATACAAGCTTGTTTGCAACAGCGTTAAACGAGGATTTTTTTTGTGGCGTCTAGTTTAATATTGTACTTTAAAATTAAAATTAAATTAAAACAATAACTGGTGACATAAAAACTGTTGATACTCATTAGTTGGATACTCATAAGTTTTCAGAGTCATGCTCTGAAAGTGACTTCCCTTTCTAGTTCTGCTTAACCCAGTGTAAAAAATGAATTAATTTTATTTCTTTATTTTATTAATTTTATTTGTCCCCTGGAACAGATATCATACCTTTCTAAAGGAATATTTTTTTCCGATATACTGTCCATGTCTAGACCTACTACTTTTGTCTGTTGAGATTGTATTCATCATTTCAATTAACTAACGTTAATTCATTTCCCCCGGTTTCACAGACAAGGCTTAAACTAGTCCCGGACTGAAATGCATGTTTAAGCTGTCTCAACTGAAAATATCTTTCTCTGACATATCTTAAAATATGTCAGTGTCATTGTTCTGTGTCAAGATGCACACCTTAATGTTGTCTTCTAAAGCATTTTTGTAAAAGTTGCTTAAATATCTTAATTTAACTATAAGGCCTAGTTCTGGCCTAAGCTAAGCCCCGTTTGTGAAACCGGGCCTCAGTGTCTTAACAACCGAATATCTGAACTATATCATGTTAGATAACAGATAAAAACAGAGGAATTCATTTTTGCCCGTTTTAAATGCCACAGTCAGCTTATTTTAGCCATTCTGAGTCTGACCCTGACTAAATACCACACAGCTTGCGCTTATTTATATTAAGTAACGGTTTAGGTTATCTTTTCCACATATTATTAATAATGGGTTACCAGAAATGTCGTAAAAAGACTATAGTTATAACAGTATCTTACCTTCTGCTCTCTTCTTTTTATGGCAAGTCTTAACCGTTTGCTTAGACGCTTTCTAACGAAAAGCGCGCGAAAAATAATACAATCGGCGGCCATCTTTGAAACGCCTCTCGAGCATGCAAGTGCGGCTCCTATCTCTTTGAATGGGGAAACATCAAATTCTCCAAAACTGTTCACTAAGCTTACGATTAAATTTCATATTTGAAATCACCAAAGAAATCTGTCCACAACTGTATCATAAATGTTGTTTCTTTTGCTCAAATAGCGTTATAAAAATCTTATGTTTCAAGCTGGATCAGCGCAAGCGCAAGCCTCAGAGCGCCGTTTCTATAGCAACCGGGACTTCTAACTGCAGATGCAGTGACGCGCAGACTTTACCGATTAGCGATTGGCTCTTTCATTCAGAAGGCGGGGCTTCACGTCTTACGTCTTTATGAGGACCTTTTTCCGCCATCAAAAAGCATTAATTTACTTATTAGTAAGTATGAACATAAACCTAGGTCACTGTAGGTCAATATGGCATGGACTGGATCACAACAAATACATACAACATATGTCAGATATCATACAAAATGTGTAACATTTCAGACTCTACAGAACATTACTACTATATTTCATTGTAAATGAACAGACTGCATGTTTACAGCCAGTTTCTTTTATTCAAAAATATGAATACAAAGTGTTTTCATGTCTGCTGACAGTAAATAGTCATCAATACAGAACAGTTTGAGGTTGTCCAGTCTGCAGATGACAAAAAGATTGACATGGGTACAGACAAAACATTTCTAATAAAACAAAGTAAAATAGTTTGTGCTTGAAAAACAGTCAGTCGCACTGTTGAGTACATACAACATACTTCAAAAAATTACAGTAGTGGTTTAAAAAGGATTTATGAAAAAAAACAAAAAACAAACATGATTTTTGTCATACATATGCGCTATTGTGATTTATTGTATGGTCTGTTACAGCCTACTTAAAGTAACCATGAACTGCCATTCACAACCCATTTTACTTCCATAATATGACGTATTTCTGAAAAACTGGGATGTTCAGTGATGTGCATTAAGAAAATAAATACGAGTTCATGTTTCACTGGTGCATTTATTTCCTGGAAACTGGATGTTTTAGCCTTATGACCTTCATTTGCAGCCTAATAATGCCATATTTCTTAAGCTACCGTTAATTTTGTTAAAAATTTCTAGCAGTGCTCTGAAACAATGCTGATAAGAATGACAAGAATAACTAATATCCTCACATCAACAACCATCAACAGGAACTCTTTGGTTTAAACCAGAAAAAAATCATGAACTTCTTTACTGCGAAATTATGAAATGACCACAGACCTAGAGTGAGAAGTAAATACCTTATTTACAGTAAGTTAAAGGAATGTTTACAGTTTACATATTCAGTACAATACATTAGTTTTAAATATCATCATGGGGTACAAAAACGCTATATAAATAAAGATACCACCAAATTCTACACTTCTACATTGAAAAAAAGCTACCTCACATCTCTATAACAACACAGGTTTATTTCTAAATATTTGGCCAAAAAACATTTAAAGGCAAATATAGCAACTTAAGTCACATTTTAAGTGATGTCCTTGACATTCCCTTAACATATGGTGCGATGAAACATATGCTATCCACCTTCATTTTAACATAAGAGTGGGTGCAGCCATTCAAACTAAATAGCTTACTTCCGCATTGAAAAATAAGGTGGACTGATTGCATATGTATTAAACATATGTAAACGTAATTATTCATGAGGAGTGTCTGTAAATAATGTGGAATAGACCTTTCATTTGTTTTCATCAAGGCAAGTTAGCATCTTTAGTTAGTAAAATAACAATCAGTACAGCAGTAACAATGAAAAGAACAAATAAAATTAAGTGAAAAAGTGAATAATTCCAATAGTGCTGTCAAACGATTAATCGCATCCAAATGAAAAGTTTTTGTATACATAACGTGTGTGTACTGTGTATATTTATTGTGTATATAAATACAAACACATACAGTATATATTTTGAAAATATTAACATTTATATTCATAATTTATATTATATATAAATATATTTAATATATAAACATAACATTTTTCTTAAATATATACATGTGTGAGTAATTATATACACATATATTATGTAAACAAAAACTTTTATTTTGGATGTGACTAATCGCAATTAATCGTTTGACAGCACTAAATTCTTTTTTTTTTTTTGGTCAGCGTCTTTTTGTTTACAGTTAAGCAAGTTCCACTTAAGAGAAAGTAGAGGATTTTCTGTAATACTTTGAACAGTAAAAAACTATAAAACAATAAAATGAGCATCTTTACATATATTTGCTTACTTTTTTTATATTGGAAAAAAAAAAAAAAATGACATCACACAGTTTCCATACAGAGGCAATAAGCTTATCGGTTCCAATTCATCCTTTCCAATGTGCTTCAGTTTGTGGGACCGCAGACATGATGTCCTCTTCAGAAGTCCAGAAGAAATGTTTGGTCCTACACCAGAGAGCCAGCCTGGTTTTGCGCTGGCACCATGATGGGTACCCCTCCCATGCGGGAGATGTTGGCAGCAGTTACGGTGGTGGGCAGCACGGGCGGACGTGGAATCTGAGGCTGGGCGGGGGCTGGCCGGGGAACCGAGGTGTGCTGGGAGCCTCCGTTGATGCTGGGGGGTCCCGAGGGTCCACGGGGCAGGATGGGGTTGGTGTTGTAGCCTGGCAATGAGCGCTCCAGGGTGGCGTCTGCTGGAGGCTGCAAGCGGTAGCCGGCTGTGCTGCCCGTGGCCGTGAGGATGGACGCGGTGTCGGAGTGAGGGTAGTGGTGGTGGTTCTGGGTGTCTCGTGGGTAAGAGCTGGTGTGAATGGAGGACAGGGTGCCATTTTTAGAGATGATGTCAGATCCAGTGCCACTCTTGGCCCATGAGACACGTTTGGGAGCCTGAGCATCCTCTCTGTAACACACAAAAACATTTAGTGTCTACACAAGTTCGAAATCAATCCATAAATCATAATGATCTTACTTGATTTCATTGGCTAAATCCTCCTCTGTGTCTTTCCGTCTTGTCCACATGAAGACGAGGAAGAGAATGATGAGGATGAGAGCCACAATACAACCAACCGTGACACCAGCGATCATCCCAGCATTAGTCGCTGTAGGAAAAGTTAATGTACACTTTTTATCTTCAGACAACTTAGACTAAACATTAAAGCAACACTCCACTTTTTTTGGAAATAGCCTCATTCTCCAACTCCCCCAGAGTTAATAAGTTGAGTTTTACCGTTTTTGAATCCATTCAGCTGATCTCTGGATCTGGCGATAGCACTTTTAGCATAGCTTAGCATAGATCATTGAATCCAATTAGACCAGTAGCATCACGTTCAAAAACGATCAAAGAGTTTCGATATTTGTCCTATTTAAAACTTGACTCTTCTGTAGTTACATCGTGTACTAAGACCGGCGGAAAATGAAAAGTTGCGATTTTCTAGTCCAATTTGGCTAGGAACTATACTCTCATTCCGGTGTAATAATCAAGGAACTTTGCTGCCGTAACATGGCCGCAGCAGGCGCAGTGATATTACGCAGCGCCTGAAAGTAGTCCCCAGCTAGGTAACTAGTTATAATATAGCTGGGGACACGATATAACTACAGAAGAGTCAAGTTTTAAATAGGAAAACTATCGAAACTCTTTGATCATTTTTGAACGCGATGCTACTGGTCTAATCGGATTCAATGATCTATGCTAAGCTATGCTAAAAGTGCTATCACCAGATCCGGAGATCGGCTGAATGGATTCAAAAACGGTAAAACTCTACTTATTAACTCTGGGGAGTTGGAGAATGAGCCTATTTCCAAAAAAAGTGGAGTGCTCCTTTAAGTATGCAAAAGAGAATGAATACTGTTTAAACTGTTTAAAAAAACAGTAAGATTGAATTTTTGGTCCCACTTTATATTAGGTGTCCTTAACTACTATGTACTTACATCAAAAAATAAGTACAATGTACTTATTGTATTTATATTATATTGCAAAACACTTTTGCTTACATTACAGATTTGCTTACATTACAGACATTAATTACAGATGCAGTTACATCCAGGTTTTTTTTTAATATAAGTACAATGTAAAATCATGTATGTACATAAGTGCATTGCATCAAATGATTAATTTAAAATGTAAGTACATAGTAGTTAAAGGCCACTTACTATAAAGAAGGACTGAATGTTTATAAGATTTTCTATTTTAAAAAGTAATTTATTCCTGAATTTTCAGCAGCCATTATTCCAGTCTTCAGTGTCACAATGTCCTTCAGAAATCATTCTAATATGCTCAAGTAACATTTCTAATAATCAATGCTGAAAACAGTTGTGCTACTTAATATTTTTGTGGAAACTAGTAATTTTTTTTTAGGATTCTTTGATGATAAGAAAGTTAGTGTCATGTTAACATAAATGTCTTTACTGTCACTTTTGATCAATTTAATGCATCCCTGCTGAATAAAAGTATTCATTTCGTAATATTTTTGAATGCTTATGTATGTAATGAGCAAACAACAGTACGTACATGTGATGACCTCCAGGTTGATGTAGCACGTCTCCACTCCTGCGGAGTTGGATGCAGTGCACATGTATTTCCCCGACATATTACTGCTCAGATTGTTCAGCTTTAATGTTCCTGCTGTTTCATCTACAACAGTATGAAGGTAAAGTTAGACTTGCATGATTACAAAAATATTTCAACCAGAGATTAGAAACATTCAAATATTTGAAACAGATTACAGAGTGTCACAGTAACTGATAAAATATTGCTAGCTGAATGCCAGCAATGTTTATCCAAGACATCTAAGGATTTGATTCCAGTGACTCAAGAATTACATAAAGGTCAATAAATATATGGTTTTAAGGTTTAATCTCAGCCCAAACAGTTTCCTCGTCATGCTTAAAGGATTAGTTTAACTAAAAATGAAAATTGTGAGAGTATTTACTCACCCTCATGATGTTCAAAATATATAGTCAAACCAAAAATTATTCAGACACCAGATATCATGTTTTAATTTTTTTTTTTTTTTTTTTACAAGTGGGTGCAGGACACTATAGTCATTTATGTAAATGAGGATAGCAAAATAAAGTAAACTGTGGCATATTATACCCAAAAATTCTTCATACAGTGGACTACCAGTAAAACTGATAAAAATTTAGGACCAAAAATAATTCACTTTGACCTGACCATGTTTTGCTTTAGTGTATTTTCTTTAATTGCTTATGTGAACTGACTGAACAAAATTAAGTATTGCTTGGTAACTGGTTGGCCTAAATTGGTATTATCTAATTGTGTGCTTAAATTTAACAGCTGACAGCTGTTCACCCTAATTCATTACATACCTTTATATTAAAGTTCTACCTAATATTCCTCCCATAGTGAGCTGTTAACTTTTGCGACTGTACCCCGAATCACGTAGATGACTTACTAAAGTATACTTTCATGCTAATTTTCTTTATCAGTGGCTGGGACATTCTTCATAAATTCACCCCTTTCCACAGAAGAAATAAAGTCATATGAATTTAAAACAACATTAGGGTGAGTAAATTTTCATTTTTGGAGAAGTATGTTAATAGAAAGGAGAATGAAGAATATATTATTTCAATATATTCTTGTGTCTTACTTGGACACACAGACAGACTCACTTTGTGCGGGAGGGAAGAAGACCTCTGAATTGGGACTGGTCTTGGTCCACTTGTATTCTGGTGCAGGTTTACCATCATCAGAGTTACAAGTCAGAGTGATGTTCCCTTTAAGAACAGGCCTTCCTTTAACTTGACAAACTGGCACTGAAGGAGGGACTGAAAGAGACAGGATGGGTCGTGTGATGTTAAATCCAGAAAACGCTGGCCTGTGTCACAGAACAAGCATCTGACATGTACACATGCATGTGTGTGTTTCATGACCATGCATGTGTGCACCACAGTGTGGCAGTAAGTACACACCTTTAACATTAAGGGTGAGCTCTCCGGTGAGTCCTGGGGCGCCCGGGATAACGACCTGGCACATGTACTTCCCTGAGTCTGATGCTTTGGTGTTGTTAATGTACAGGGACAGGTTGGTGTTGGGCATATTATGCATAAAACCAACTCGACCTGCAAACTGGGAAGTGCTATAACTTACACCTCCACCGACGAATGAGATAATCTGAAGAAAGACAAAGAAGAGGGTGAAAGGCATTAAAATTGCAATTGAGGTATGAATAGATGATTTTTTTTTTTAGATGAAATTTTTTTTGACAGTATACAGGTACATTTATTCATTACATTTTATTAACACACACAATTTTACACAAACACCACTTTCAATAAATTACTCAATAAGTTATTGAAAATATAAACATATTAAATAATTACATATAAACAGATGGGAGTATTAATATATAAACAAACGAACAAATGTGTGGACGTTTGTAATACTAATGAAATATATGGCAAAAACTGCTCAGGCAAGCAGCTGGAAATCTCTAAACCACTGTGTAAAAACACAATTAAAAAAAAATGGAATGATGTAAGATCATCAATCTGTTAGAGGCAGGGGCAGAATTTCTCAGTGGACAGGTCTAAAGGATTCATATCAGCTGACTCCTCAGTGTGCAGATTTAATCTCAATTGAAGAAAATGCTGGATAGAGGATTTTACAATCTGCAGATAATACGGTTTCTTACAGAGTAATGAGGTGCTGTGTAATGCAAAATGAAAGACAACTGCTGCCAAGAGTGGACATTTCAATCACAGTATTATACTATAACGTAAGATGGTCTGAGCTTGCAGGTACTATGAGATAGCGGTCTGCTATGATGATTCATATGACTTCTTGTACTTTCAATATGGTTAACACAAAAAAACAAACAAACAAGTGATTCTGTGATAAAGACATTTTTGTCGACATTTGATTAACATTATGTAACAATTAAAACAAAAATTAAATGATAATTTAAGGCTTTTTTATTTTTATTTTTTATAATCAGTCCAGAATAATATTTCTGTTTCTGCCATTCATAATCCAAAACATAACATGCACAGATGGTGCTAAACTTTCTGGCATCTGCACAAAAACTAACGAATGAATATAATCCCACCCATAATACCACACCATTTCGATATCTAATTTGGACTGACATAACATTATCAGAATTCATTATAAATCTATGCTGAATCCCTTTGGCGTACTGCACTGGAAACATGTTGACATGAGTGTTTGAGTACGGGTGATAATGAGGAGCAGGATTTCGTCTGTGTGCACTCTTGACCTCTGGAACTCATGAGCCTGAGTGATCAGGGACAGAGAGTGACCATTACATTACATCAGCTGCATGTCATGTTACGTTCTGAACCACCTTGAGAAAAATTATTTTGAAGCTATGAAATCAGATTGAAAACAGCCAATATATGCACTTGACCCAACATACTACACATTAAATTGCTCAGCCACCTAGTTAATTAACTATATTACTTATAAAGTCTGTGTGATTATTAGTATTCATATTTCATAGTTTACAGAGTAATATCATTTACAATAAGTCTTTCATCTCAACAAAGAGTCCAAATAATACAAATAATATCAAATATTAAGAGATTACTACAATTATTTCTTACCTTAATTATTACTTGTTTATTACCAGCTAAAAGCACTTTATATGAGAATTAAAAATATTATGGTTTAATATGACAAGCCTAAATTATGCTGCTACTACTACTACTATTATTATTATTATCATCATCATCATCATCATCATTATCTGACTGCTCATTGTCTCAGTCCACTGTACACAGTCTTTGCACTACCTTGGGTTTTATTTTAATCCTACTTAGCTTATTTTATTTATTATTATTATTCAGTTTTTATAATTATTTCTTATGTTCATCTTATTTTACCATTTATATTATATATATATATATATATATATATATATATAAATAAAACATTTGTTAAAAAAGTCATTATTTATTTACAAATAATTGTTTAAGCTTTTTTTTTTTTTACAGGATGACAAATAAATTTGTATTAAGTATAAATATTCAATCTAAAATTGTGACATGCTAGGCACATTTTCTAAAAAAAATTCAGACAGCACTTATTTAAAAATAATTATTTTACTTTTTTGCAGTTCACTGAAGTATTTCTACAATATGACAATTAAATTAAATTCTATTCTCTCAATTGATAAGAATAAAAAAAATAATAAAATCATAATTCCGACATGTAAAAATATTTTTAGATGGAGTATAGCATGTCACACTACAGGACGCTGCTGTCTCGGTCAACACAAACAAAGAAAAACAACATAAAGACAGTCACCATTTCTGTGCTGCTGGACATGTAGTTCCAGACCACTGTATTTTTCTCAAACTCCACACCAGTGTAAGAAGCCTGCAGCACTACCGTCTTCCCTTTGATCACTTCTACATTTTTCTGACGCAGCTGAAGTTGGGCCAGGTCACCTGGAAAGATAAAGAAAGCATAAATCGATTAA
Source organism: Acrossocheilus fasciatus (assembly GCA_036784905.1). Classification (NCBI taxonomy): domain Eukaryota; kingdom Metazoa; phylum Chordata; class Actinopteri; order Cypriniformes; family Cyprinidae; genus Acrossocheilus; species Acrossocheilus fasciatus. Next base: position 17,609,226 of record CM071947.1, on the reverse strand, counting down.
CAACCTGAAAAACACTAAATATTTCCATTCAACCCAGCTGACAGCCTACAAGTCCAGGTGCACTCATTTTAAACCCCAAAAAAATCTCAGAAACATTCAGGAGTGACATACACTCCCCCAAATGGAGGTAAACAAGCTGAATCCAGCTGTCCTGGTTGTCAGTTTGATCCGCCAGCTTGGCCGGGATGCTTCGGCTTGGCTCCCAGAGAAACAAATACGCGTTACACAGAGACTCATAAGAGAGAATCTGCTTCTAAAATCCTCTTGTCACTTATGATTTCAGATGAAAGTCCACAGGGAGAAAAACTGGGTGACGCAATCACAGAGCATCTTGTTTTAGGCTTAGCAGAAGGTACGTGGGAGGGAGAGGGACATTCACAGGCCCACTGCAATGAGCCTCAATGCCACGCGTATGTTGAATTCCCATCGCTTAAGTGTAAACCCACTAATCCTCAACTAGAATCCTGTTTGCGTTCCTCTTTTGGACATTTTCTTCTGCTTTATGTTAGCGGGCTGGTCTTTAACCTGATTACAAACTAGCAATGATAGTCAAATTGCTTCCATTGACTCACCAAATAAAGCCATCGCTCAATTCAGAAATTTAACCCAAACGTTGAATTGCATTATGAATGCATAAAGGAATAAATCAGCTTTCATGGAAAACCTTGATCAACATTTCATCTTAGAGGTCAAAGGGGAAAATAGATTTCTGGTCATGTCTCTTCCATCTTGCAATCAGTATCAATTCTATTGTTTACCAAAAGAAGAAAAATCTCTCTTAATCCAGTGCTCCAGTCTGCCCCCCCATCTGTCATTTGAAGGCATTGTCGAGGAACAGAGGTCACGGCAGTGATCCAAAGGCCATACCCTGAACTAGTTCCAACTGGACTGTCAAACACTTCTCAGATTGAAAGATTTATAAACAAACATACAGAGAGGACAGGCAGCATGATATAATGACGCTGTACCACACGTAATGCAGACTTTGTGTATGTGTGTGTGTGTATATTAAATATATTATTTTAATTTTAGGATAATTTTTATTACTTCTAGTCTTTCTGTTGCTACCGAAGTCCTTGGTAAATAAGATTGATTTCTTTAAAAAAACAAAAAAAAAAAAAAAAACAACCTTACTGACCCCAAACTGTTGAACGATAGCAAATATTAAATATTGAGTATTCATGTCTTTCAAACTAGCATTAAATTCATCTAATTTGTAATTAAATCACATATAACCAGCTTTCTAGCAGGAACACTAGCACTTTAAATCAATAATATACAAATGTTCATTCACAATAACACAAACTTGGTTCTAGAACATTTTCCATAATCTGCATGCTAGGATACTATACATAGCATGTTAAGCCCTAAGCAGCTTAGACGTAATGCTTAAAGACAGAGACAGAATAAAAAAGTTATTATTTTCCATGAACTTTTAGAACAAGAGTTTAAACTGTATGACTGCCAACGCACCAGTAGAGGGCAGCAAATGCTATGCAATAAACTTATGCAGTCATTATGCAGTAAATAAGAACATAAAGGAACACCAAAAACATGGTGTTTTGTGCACTTCACTACTGAAAATCCTTCATTCAGGACTTAAGATATTCAATTATTTGTGCAGTCAGACTGTTTTCAATGCATCTATAATCACTGTGTTTTTCTGCATCTACCAAAGCAGAGCTTCTGAATCATTAGGTGCATTATCCAGCATTCCCAAGTCTTCTCCTCATCTCTAGATCGCTCTACTAAAGCTTCAATAAGAGATTAAACTAGTAGCTGATGCTCAGTAGGGAACCTGTGTTAGCATCAGCCTCTCTCATTAATCAGAGCACTTTTGGGAGTGTTTTTCTCTCTTGTGAACACAGAGTCTCTCAGATCCACATTAGGATCTTAGCAGTGTTTAAATTCTCCTATTAAACTCACTTATTGGAAGAGCAACCTCAAACAAACATGAAGCTCTTAACAAGCCACAGGAGGAAAGCATCTGTGCTGCGGATGTGATGTTAAGTATAGTGTGCGCTAACCAGTGACCAGTTCAACCGAATGTCCACTGGTCAGTTAACGATGATAAATGATTCCTCTGGGAAATGTTTTAAGTGATTTTGCTGTTTTACTGTGAGAATGACAGAGGGACCAAAGCGGAGAGACCATTTCCTGAGTCTTCAAGCATACCATCACAGCATCTTCTGATTTAGCTCCTAATGACAATATATTCCAGTACTGTCCCAATCCCATCAGCCTAATGAGCCTGCAAATGATTTCTGGCATTATAGTCCTCCAAATCGCACACGTGTGTACACAAATGTTTTTGATGATGCAAATGTGCTTTTGTTTGTTCAGTTGTGAACCCCAGAAAGTTCTGAGGAAAGCTCTGAGGACAGGTACGGGCAATGAGAAGAACATCAGAAAGAGAAAGCAGCTCATGTCAAGTCAAATATTCAATACAGACTTTTATATTTAAGGCTAATGAGAAGAACAGAGTGTTATAAATATTCTCACATCATTCCAATGGGTCTGATCTGAATAATATATGCTACTGAGTGGCATGAAGTCAGAAAAGAGATAGAAAGGATCATCAGTTAGAGCCACACATGCTGGAGAGGTAATGAGGTTTCAGTCATCAACCAAAAACTCATCCAGTGAGTCACCAGTAATGGCCACAAAAAAATGAAATACACTCGCACGTGTGTACACGGTTGGCCATTAAAACATAGCATTAACAGCACCAGCTAAACAACAAAGATGCACAAGTACAGTGCCAGTATATAAATGTTGACCCTGGACCACAAAACCAGTCTTAAGTCGCTGGGGTATATTTGTAGCAATAGCCAAAATACATTGTATGGGTCAAAATCATCGATTTTTCTTTTAAAATACATACAAAACGACATTCAGACATTAAATCTGAATTGAATACAAATAAAACTTACAGTTGCAGACTATACCATTCATAAGTTTGAGGTCAGTAAGATGTTTAAGAAATTAATAGTTTAGGATGCATTTAATTGATCAAAATGATATATTATATATTTTTTAAATAGCATATATTTTTAAAACAAATGCTGTTCTTTTGAACCTACTATTTGAATCCTGAAAAAAAGAAGAAGAAAAAAAATTAAGCAGAAAAACTACTTTTAACATTAATAATAATAATAATTCAAACTTTTCTTGAACACCAAATCTGCACATTAGAATGATTTCTGCAGGATTATGTGACACTGAAGACTGGAGTAATGCCTGCTTAAAATCCAGCTTTACGGTCACAAGAATAAATTACATTTTAAATTATAATAAAATAGAAAACAATTATTTTAAATAGTAATACCATTTTAAAATATTGCTGTTTTACCACATTTTTCATTAAATAAATGCAGCCTTGAGTATAAGAGACTTCAAAAATATAGTTTTTTTTAAATTGTACTGATCCAAAACATTTGAACAGTTAACTACATAAATAAATAAAAACAAAATGTATTTCTAAATCAAACAACTCAAGTGCTAGGTTATTAATTAAACATTTTTATGCACCGCACCTGTTTAACATCAGCTGAGCCTAAAGTTTCTATGTGGAACATTTAGCTGAAAACCATCTAATTTCCGTGATAACCCCATTATTCTAAAGTGCTGCGCTAACATAAATCAAGACTCTTAGTAATTATGCTGTGCATAGCTTAAGCAAAACAATGGGTTTAATGTCCTTCATGGTCTCAGATATTAACTTTAAATTGAACAAGAAACCAAAAATGACCGTATTTTCCTTTTTTGATAAATGTTCCTGGTCTTATCGTGAAAGATTCAGTGAGAAACAAAAAGGCAATACCTTTTACCCAATTCCCCAAACTGACCTTCCTTTTGGGTGACAAGACCAAACCCTCTTCATTTTAAATCCCACCCCTTCAACAACCATGTTACTCATGTAGAGATACTTTTCACAATTCAGTCAAGTCCCGCCCTACATTATCATCTCACTGAACATCCTGTTTCACTCTAAAATATCACATTATGAATGTTATTAAAATCATGTTGAGTTTAATGCAAGTTTCTTGAAGGAATCATGGATAACATGATTCATGAAAACATAAACATGGCAAATAGAACACAACGTGAGGTTGCTCCCATGCGTATGCTTATGTGCATGACTTAAACAGAGATGCTGATGCTTTTAATTGCAGGAAGAGCACTATTTATTTTTTGGAAGTTGGCACTAGGCTCTGATAAAGAGTTCAGGAAAGGCCTTCGATGCATCTGACAGTTTGCGTGGATGCCAAGCATTGGGTGGAGGCCAGAACTTCCTGTCCTAACTATCTACACTGCAAAGTTACCGTTAAAGCATTCCTGCCCTGGGTCTTCAGTCAGATCTGAGACCAAAGGTCTTTTTAAGATGAGTTAACACCCAAAATGATTACAGATGATCTGGCAAAATGAGTCAAATGACAAATCTAATCTCGACTATAAAGCCTTGATCAGATCAACTCGAGAACTTATGGCCGGGGTGGAGACGTACACAAGCAAACTGCAGATCTGAGAGATTGGCTGATGGTTTTCTTCATGTCACTGATAAAACTTTATGAAGTGGTTTAGTAATGAACACTCTGGATGTGGTAGGGAGGATCTCATTTGTGTGCCTTCAGGGAAAAATAGTATCTGAGGGACAGAATTTTAATATGCTGAGGAGAGGATACCCAACACAGCAGTGAGAAAGTCTACTTTAAGAGTGAAAAATGACACGTTTAAACTATTTAATGTTTTTTTTTTCATTCTACATTATAGACAAATAATATAGAATCATACTCTTAGTGTCCTAATTACAAGACATAATAATTAATACTATTATTGGTCTGAAGAATGGAAAAACATCTGGGTGGCATTACTGTCTGGAGGTTTTGCGAGTATTTCTATTTCTATTTTTTATCTTTTATTTTTATTTCCCACACCGGATGCCCTTTTAAGAAAACCATTATGCCCTTTTAAGAAAACCAAGAAGAAAACCATTAAGCCTTTTACTTGGGTTAAAAAAATACAAAAGTTATGTTTTTAGGAACCTGTGTGTAGTAAATGTATAGAGTTCTTCAAGAGGCTTGAACACTGAGCATCGTGTATAGAGAAACCAGTCAAGCTTGCCCTCGGTCACCTCTTCTAAAAAAAACTCCTTATCTGACAAGAAAACTCTTATTCTCTTGTCTCATTTTGACTTTCTCTCTCTCTTTCTTCTGCCATTTTTCTTTCCAATGTCCTCTTCTCCTCTCCATTATCTCTCGGTAATTACAGACAATGCTTGAGAGTGGATAGAGAGTATCAGTTCTATCAAACTGTGACTGTTTGGTTCATTTGAGAAATATTTGTAAGTCATTAGTTTAATTGCGTGTTATCCACATTATCTGTGGCGTGAGAGAGGGCCGTGCAGGTGGATGTGATGATGAAAAGGATTGATAAAAGAGTCTCTGCAATCGATTTTAGTGCAGCTCAAGGTTGATTGAAGCAGTAATGAGGGTGCAGAGAGAATATTATTATTATATATATATATATATATATACACACACATACATAAAAAATCTTTAGAAAAACATTATATAATACATTTTCTTTTTTTTTTTAAATAGGGTGAAATGCGACCTGTACTTTTTCATTGGATTTACCTAACAAAACTAAAAAAAAAAACATATGCCTATCTGCAACCAGTTACTCTTGTTCTTTAAATTCTGGCTGTTGCATTTTGGGTGAGAAACACTGGGCTGACGCTGACATATAAGGGCAACGTTGGAAGTGAAGACAGAGTCTAAGTCCAGTGTATTCCTGTTTCCTTCTTTCCTGTTTCCTGTGCATTGTGTTAAAACATGGATACAGGAAAGAGAGCTGGGCCAGATAAGACAAAGACTGGGACACACTCCAACAGCACATAAAGGATGCAGGGTCACGCACACACACCTGCATCTCCATCTAAGATCCTGAAATAACTTCAATATGAGTCCATGTTGCTCGTGCATCAATCGCTGTGCTCAGATTGCTCCTCTGGCCCTGATCTGATCACTTCAACACAGCGACTGACAGCTGGGAGTCGAGTCTGTACAATACAGAGAGGTGGCAGGTGATGCAATCTGTCCAGAAGACACTGGATTAACATGATGAATTGTGCTGGGATTACCCTGTGTTTTACAGGAGCCGCAAAATGTGATCATCTGTGACACAAACCTCATGCCTTTAATCTGATTCAGAGACGCCGTCTATCATCTCAGTTTAAGGCTGTATTAATCAAACCTCACACCACTGCTGTCATAAGTGACACAAACCCGTTACTGACAGCTGAAATGAAAACTCCCATGTTAATACTGTGCATCAAATAAATTAAGAACTGTAGGAGGGGCACAGTGGTGTTTGATGCATTAAATTAATCAAACTGACCACAGAAAGCATCAAAAGTGACAAAAAAAAATCTATTTGAAATAAATACTGCTCTTTTGAATTTTCAAACCATTTCAATATATCACGATTTCCACAAAAATATTAAACGGCAAAGTTGTTTTCAACATGATTAAATGCTTCTTAAACACCAAATCAGCATATTAGAATGTTTTCTGAAGGATCACATGACACTGAAGACTGGAATAATGATGCTGAATATTCTGTTTTGCAATCGCTGGAATAAATGAAAAACAGTTATATTAAATTGTAATAATATTTCACAATATTGCTGTTTTTACTGTATTTTTCAATCAAATAAATGCAGCATAAGAGAGCTTTTTTAAAAAAAACAAAAAATATCCTACCAATCCCAGTGTATTATATTTTGAACAAAATAAAAATATTAGTGCTGTCGAACGATTAATTGCATCCAAAATAAAAGTTGACATTATATATGTATACTGTGTGTATTTATTATGTATATATAAATACACACACAAAGTATATATTTTGAAAAAAAAAATATATATTATATATTTTTATATATAAACATAACATTTTTCTTAAATACATACATGCATGTTTTTATTTATATATAGAGATAATAAATATACAAAGCATACACATATTATGTAAATAAAAACTGTTTGACAGCACTAAAAACAATGTATTGTAAAATCTATGTCAAATCTATGTAAAATAATGTATCTTAAATAAAAAATATTTATTTTTATAGTTAATTTATATTCATATTATAATGATTTCTTAAAACCAAGTATCCGCAATTGATGGTTAAAAAGCTAATAATAATTTTCATATTACGTGGTGTTAGATAATGACAAAAATTAATCTATGTAGTGAATCATGATGCAATTCCTGTGTGTACATCTCCTGAAATACAGCTGCAAGCAAAGTATGCCAAACTATGCCCATCTTGCAAACGTGAAATTAAGAAAAATTATGCATTTTATAATTAAGCCACATGCTGAGGATAACTGTCCAAAAACTAATTACCCATCTATGAAGACAACGTAATTACCATAGAGCTCTGGCCCTCTAAATCTTATGGAAAACAGTGCAGATAAATCAATGAGACCAAAGCCTTATCTCTGCGCTCTGCAGAGTTAGTGTATTAGGAAAGAGATACGGCTCAGTCGAGGATGGAAGTGGTTTATCAGACTGAGTTTGAGGAGCAGTATGGACTTTTCGATTAAGACTTGCATTTCAACGCGGTTCTTATATACGTCAGATGCTTGACCACAGCAATAGATAAAGCTTCTCTGGTAGGCTGAGTGAGCCATTAATCTTAAATTGACGTGAGAACCGATAAAACAAATGTTTGTTGAGCTGAAAAAAGAAAAAGAAACTCTTGGCCTAAATACCACCAGATAGAAAAACATACAGCTTTGTTTATGCCACCCTTTCTGTCCTTTATCATTGTGAAACAATGTACTACAACAGCGCGACTTTAAAATTATTTCGTATTTTGTAGTGGAAAATGTCAGTTTCGAGCCAAACATGTGTGCAATAAAATTAGCAACACCATCAGAAAGGCCGAGTATCATAGGGGATGGATTACATTACTCTCTCAGAAGACTTCCCACACAGTGTCAGTTCAGTTTAGCAACGCTGTCACAAAAATACACACAGCCCTGATCTGCTACTCCAATTCCATAGTTAAACCAGTCTTAAAAACACACAAGGCCATAACTGATGAGTAAAGCTCATAATAGGGGAAGCTGGAGGGCCAAAGGAATGGGCGTGATGTTGTGTTTGGCCGTAATTAATCATCTCTGTTTTGCGTTTTTGATTCCGAGGAGCTCTGATTAACCCGAGGATCAACAGAAACAAACAGAAGCAGAGAGGATGTGGATCCTGTGGCACGTCTTGACACACAGACGCACATGCACACACATCCTGGGGCCGGTCACGTTTCCTTCTGCCGAGGTCGAGCCTGTGATCAAACTCTCAAGCTGTGTCTATAACAGTAGATTCCCAGCGTGAATGCTGGTGGCCGCTTGAATACAGAGAAAAAACAACCAATGAGAATAGAGCAAAACTATTTCATATGAAAACAAGGAGTTATGAAAACACAGTCCCTGAGAGAACAGAGGCGACCGGTTTATGGAAAAATACCAATTTATAGAATGTCACCACCCTTGACAAAACTCCTGCAGGGAACAATTTCAGCTACAGATAAAACTCCCAAAGGTACCAACAAAAAACAAAACAATCACAAGAGATAACACTGTTATTCTTTATCAAAAGGAAAATTCCAGGTTATTTCAACTTGATGTTTAAGGATAACTAAATGAATAAGCTGGATGGTTTAAAAGCATAAAAATGAAGCATTTATTTTTGTTTTAAGAGAACGGTTGAGATATTTAATGCATATACATACGATATTATAATGTAATTAATAATATCCAGTTATCCATAATTAATAGCAATAAGTTAATAATAATTTTCGTGTTATGCCTGATAACCGTTAAATGTTATCTAAAATCTAAAAAACAAAACCCCAGCAGCAAACAAAGTATGCCAAAATATGCAATAATTAAGAAAAATGACATGGGTAAATATATACACATACATACTTTAATGATAATTTATACAAACTGAACGTTTCTAGTAATGCTTTATATAGTCATTCAGAATATTCCTTAACAACTGAAGGGAGTGGCTCAATTTAAAACAGCAGGAAGACTTGGTTCACATCTTTTATATCAGCTTTTGCCTCAATGTACCTGAAGTTATAAAAGCAGGCTTTAGCTCATAGCTGATGCCACAGAGGAGTAACAGCAGTGATGTCATCATCTTTTCATGTCACTGACAGGTGGTCCGACTCTAGATGTAATATATGCCATCATGCTGCTCATGGGTTAATCATGATCTAGACACCCACGACCCAGATAGAGCTTAACCACTGCTATGGGCTGGAAAACCATCATGCGTAACAAATCTCATTAGAGGCCTGCTGATCTAGGATCATATTTGTGGTGTTTATACCAGTTCAGGTGATTGCATTATGACACAGGGACGTTACCGGTGTCATAATCCTTTTACTTGTGTTGCTAGAGAAATTTGATCCAGGCCATGGGCTCAAGGGAAGCTGTTATTGTGATAAATATGCCTCTCAATCAGGGGTTTTTACTCATCAGGAGTTACCCAGCAGGTTTTGAATATGACATTCAGCCAGCGCTGATCTCATAAAAGCAAATTCAAAGCAAAAAGCAAATCCAGCCCTGACTTCAAAGTGTTTTAAAAAATAATTCCTGACATTGACTGAAATCTGTGTTCCCCGGCGCTGATGTAACAAATCCAGATTTTTAAATAACGGACTTCAAGGACTCTCAAACATGTCTATAATTTTTTATATAAAATAATAAGAAAAATACAAAATGTAAAAAAATAAATAAATTCAAAAGATATGTAAAAATTCAAAAGATAACAAAAAAATATACACAAGACAAACAATATGAAAAAGATCAAATAAATTAAAATAATTATTTAAATAAAAAGCATAAAAAATAAATAAACATTTAAAAAAATAAAATAAAATAAATCCACTTGACTCTTCAGGCAAACACATCAGAAAGCTGGCTGGTTGCATCTCAGTGTGAATTTTGTCAAGGACTGTCTGGTGAAAGGCTTACACAGAAAAGTTATTTGCACTTGAGTGCACAGTCTGACCTTGAGCAGCCATGAGTTCAAAATGAGAAATGGACAGACACAGCAGTCCACCAGGACCATCTAAGCATTTATCTGCCTCCTGTTGAGAATGAGTGCTAAGAGAGAGTGAAACTGTGTACTACACACTTCTGAAGGCACAGAAATGCTGCAGGACAAGGCTCACGGTTGCACCTGAGCATGTCATCTCCTTCAATCCTCCCCACAGCAAGTCTTTTTGCAATTCTCATTTGGGGTAACTGCAAGAGATTGCGTGTTTGCCCACTGGACCGACAATAAGCTCTGATGTGCCTTAGCTATTGGATTTGACCCTATTTCAGAATTTATGTGTTTGGTCAACGTTTCCTTCAATTTCCAGAGTAAATATTAAACCTAATATGAGTTTTTTTTTCCACAGGGAGACAGTAGATTTTAAAGGATACCCAGAAATGAATGCACATGTTCCTGAAAATGTGTATGTTAAGTATTTGCAAATATTTTTCTGTTGATTTAATGCCAATATAGTTCAAATAAATGAAAAATAAAATGCAAAAGGCACACTGTTGCCAGTAAGTTACTGTAATTAGGATTTACAGTAGCAAACTGTATTTGATTTAGTTGCAAATTGTACTGTTTTACAGTAAATTACTGAAAAAAACATCCAATTCATCAGTATACTACTGTAATTCATTCATTTTAATATAGATGTCATTAGATTTGATTAATTTTTATATAGAATTCATTTTATTTTTACTCTACACAGGTACTACTGGCATTCAATTAAAACAGACAATAATTACAAAATATAAAATGCTTTTATTTAAAACATATATATACTATGTACAGTGAATGCGGACAGTAAACTGATGCCCCGGTATATTGCTGACGTACAGATGCAATCCAAGCGCTCGCGCTGTTTCTGACATGAAGTACAAATGGATTTTCCAATCATTACAGGCAATGTAACACATCCAGTGTAGTTAATCCCAAGCTGTTGCGGCGTTATAGACACGGTGTAGGGCATATCATGTCAATCCAAATGTAAGAAATGAGGAAAATAAAACAACCTCAATAGAATGGTGCCAAAGAGGCAGTTACAGCAAATACAGTAGTATACAGCAATTTTTAAAAATACAGTAAGTCTCTGTATGTGAGGTCTGACGTCACAGAAAATTCCCATGATGCAAAGGGTATTACAGTTATTTACTGTAAAGAGAATTTGCAGTATTATACTGGGTGATATACAGTAAATAACTGCAGAAATTACAGAAATGTATGGTTGTTTCTCATAATGGCATAGATGAGAGAATCTAAAGCTTTTCAGATTAAGGTGTGACAAATAAACTAATTACTCAATGTGTGAATTAAGAAGATGGCAAGATAAGCCACAAGGCTTACTGCTGACTGCTCAGGGTTAATGATCTGTCTGATCTAGAAATCCTGCCTAAAATCTCACAAAAGCCCCACATGCGACAAAAGATGTGCATGAAATGAAATGAAATGAACTGAAATGGATTTATGGGGAAGAATTGCATCAGAGCTTCTTCTGTCGTCAGTGACATTTGCTTCAGCCACCAGCTTGCTATTTTTCTTCAAGAATAGCAAATGAGTGGGAATACAAACATTCCTCTGCTGCCCACATTATGGCTGTATCCCCTAAACAAAGCGCAATAATGTCTACAGATCGACAAAGGCCTCTCAAAAACAAAGAGCAAAAACTATACCAGTTCACAGCTGTCAAACATAAGTGACTTAATAAAATCCCCTTATATTCACATTTCACACACTTGTATGGAATAGTCTATGTGACGTGTATGAAATCCTGTATGAACGAGAAGGCCATGTTTTTAACAATTGATATAATATTGATGGACAGCCGGGCCAAATAATCAGACGAAATTTGGCTATTTTGATATTATTCTGTCTGACACAAATAAGGTTGCTTAACTGATAAACAGAAATGTCAGTTTCAGAATTTACTGCAAGTCTTATCAAATAGAAAAACCATACTGAAAACACAATATTTTGAATACATTGAATAAAAGTAAAGGATCTGATCATTTTTCGGATCAGCAAAAAAAAGTTTGCTTTTCATTAATTACTAAAAGCTTACTTTACAGTAAGTACTTCTATACCCCACCAGAAACTACAAGCTTAAAGTCAGTAATTTCATCAAAAACATCTTAATTTGTGTTCCGAAGATGAACAAAGGTCTTATGGGTTTGGAACGACATGAGGGTGAGTAATTAATGACAGAATTTCATTTTTGGGTGAACTAACCTAAATCTGTATGCCCCTAATGGCTCGTTTCCACTGAGCGGTACGGTTCAGTACAGTACGGTCCGCAATTATTGTCAGAAGATGTGAATGGTACCAAAAGATTGAACCATACCGTACCACTTTTTTGGTACCCTTCCATTGGGGTACCTAGCACAGCAAAGGGTGGAGCAAAACTCACTGCAGAACGTTGATTGGTTGACTAGAATAGTCACTTTTGCGTGATACAAGGTGATAAAGCTTCTCCTTCACTCGTTCCGCTCTGCTGTCTGTGAGTGTTGGGCTTATTTACATCAGAGTGTGTAAACACAAAAAAAAATAGTGTATTTCATAATTTTATATTTTCACACAGACAATATCTGTTTCTCAATATGCGTTCTTGTGGACTTGTGAAACGTCATTGCCCAAAAACCCACGTAATTTTCAAAATATTACTGTTATTTTGTCATGAAATGTAGTTTTAAGAGTTTTTCAGGTGAGAATGTAGTTGTTTAAAACTGAAATCATACACCACGCCTATCAAGTAAGGGTACTGTTGGTAGTGGAAACGCAAGCTGGATCAGGGTGTTCGGTCCCGACCCGTACCGCTCAGTGGAAATGAGCCATAAGAGACTGACCTCTAAGAAATAACAAGATGACAAAGACATCTTTGAGAGCGAGTTATCTAATGCAACCTAGAAATTGCATGTACCTTCGAAAGGTGTTTTGTTTAAGATGATTAATTGGAGGTGAGATAAGTCTACGGACGTCCTACAACCTCCTTCTCCATCACAACACCCTCCTGTTGCACTTTCTGAGATTGGGCTCGTCTTCTCTGGCAGTGTCTAAGCCTCGTCTCTTCCCTTTAATCTTCTCACAGCTCAAAGCTGTCTTTAGCAGCTCCACACACACACACACATCCTTGTGGGGACTCTCCATAGGCGTAATGCTTTTTCTATTGCACAGACCGTATATTCTATTGCCCTACACCTAAACCTACCCCTTACAGGAAACTTTCTGCATTTTTAGATTGTCAAAAAACGTAATTCTCTGTAATTTATTAGCTTGTTTACCCACGGGGACCTCAATTTAGGTCCCCACCGTGACATGAGTCCCCATGAGTCCGTGTGTATTCAGGTTTATGTCCCCACCTGAATAGAAAAACAGGTACACACACACACACACACACATTCATTTCAAGTCTTCAACGCAATGAGACACCTTTAGGCAAAACCTTAAATATCTGAGATTACAGTCACAAAGGCAATGACTAAACAAATGACCAAAAAATAATATAGCAATCTGAATCAAATCAGAATTAGCAATAATTAGAGTCCCAAGCAGGTAGGCTAGCTGGGTTAAGAGGATCAGAGTTGATCTTTGTGCCATTTTGAAGAGCGAAAGCTTCAATGTTGTTACTTTGATGACCGGATGATCTGTCAGGGTGCAATCGAAGAACATTACCCTGCCAAAAATAGTGTTTTTGCTATCTCTCTACCAACAAAATGCATTCAATGCGTGTCTGCAAAACGACGCTATGTTGCATCGAATCCCGAGGGACAATAAACAATAGCGCTGGCTACCGAATCCCAACAAAGCACTCCTTTACAAGCCTCGCTTTCCAACAGGGGTCCGTTTTCAGGAAGGATGGGTGGAGGCCTGGGTAACAGAGTCACATTTCCCTTTAAACATTGGAGATTAGATTGCAGACATTCAAAACAGAGGCCGTGATAATCTGCAGTGACTACTTCCATCACGATGGAAATCTTATTCTATAAAGCAGGTCTGAAAAATCATTTGAACTGCAGAACGACTTAGTGAAAATCTATTTTTCAAATAAAACCCGAGATAAAAGTTACATACCACGGCCGTGAAAGTCAACTTTTAAAACTACAATCGTTCAGACTGACAGCGTTTTCTTCATCACTGAACACTGGAGAAGTTTGTATATCTCAGGCTTAGTCACTGCAGTGATTTCTGTGTTACTCACAGGACAGCAAATGTATTTATTTATTTGCTGGCGTTATCGAGGTGATCTGGGAACAGTGGAATTGCCTGGTGAGGGAATGCTGGAGCTTATCAGGGAGTGCCAGGTGGTCAGAGAGGAAGTGGAGAGTCAGAAAAAGGAAAGGCCTAAATGCCGTCTCTTCCTTAATTTATTGCTCCCTCTCCCTGCCTCTCTCTCTTTCTCCCACCCTCCTTCTACTTTTCCATTCTTCCTCTCAGCGTTTCAAAAGAAAACATGCTGCTAAGATGATATAATGTTCTTTCTGCACAGAATAAAAGGGCTTCAAAGTAATTCATACAAATTAAAAGAGATATTTGAGCCATAATATTGTAGACTAACCTCTAAAACTTTCCAAAAGGCATTAGCAACTGTGCAAATACACTATGCAAATACAAAACATAATCTGTGGGTCACCAGTCAGTTGTACACAGTAAATTTATACACTCAATGGGGGTCATAAAAAGTGAGAAACAATAACAGGTTTACCACAGACACTATATAGGGCATTTAATTTCAAACAAACACATTATTATATTGCTAGACAGTTATTTGTGAGACGTTCAACCACAAAATTAAAATTAAAATTGCAGTAAACAGTTTTACTATGAAGAACCACAGAGGCCATCCAGTATTAAATTCATAGCCTATGGCTTTTTAATTACATATGAGATATTTAAGCATTATGATATAACAGATTCTCTTTTGGTAAACAAACTTGCTACTAATGGGACTGCAATGATGCATATCGAATGCAAATGCAAATTAGTACTTCATGTAATTACTTTTTATGGAAGGGAGAGCAGAAACTAGCGTTCAACTCATAAATCAAGGCATCTGAGAAATAAGCACAAACCACTGCATTGAAACTCAAAATGTAGCTATGCTCGGGGTGTGTGATATTGACAAAAAATAATATCTCGATATTTTCTTGGATTTATCGATAACGATAATTAGACAATATTTTGCTGAGAGTGTTATTATGCTTGCTTAAGGACTACTGTGGACAGCTGACTCCTAACGTTTTTATATTCTTCATATTCTGTGTGGTGGTCAGTTCACAGATTTCACATAGAAATTAATATTTTCCAATAAGTTTAAATTGATTTTTACCTGTTCTGGGGATTTTTCCCTTTATAAAGTAATTTTTCTAAAAGTGATTTTATTCTTTTGAGTCAAATTCTTATTTTTCAAATTAACTGATTAAATATAAGACAGTTGGGCTGTTACCAAGCAAATGAAATCAGTATCAATAAAATTTATCTTTGCAATGCAGAGAAAACAGTCAGAAAACAGAAGCTGCATCTGACGTGGCATTTAGATGCATTTACACACTGTTTAATGCAGGACATGAATGCATTTAACCTGCAATTACAAATGCATAAATAATGTTGTAATATATTAAACATAAAACGTTGAATACTGTTATTTGAAATTATTAAATAATAAAAAGCAACTATAAATGTGAAATTAAATCCGCCAGTAGGTGGCAGCAAGTCACTGTTAATTAGTGAGTCATTGCGATTGAACCGAATCATTTAAACGGTGGATTCATTCAGGAACGAAACACCGTCATGTTGCTCAGAGACGCAAAACAGCGCTGTGGCTGTTTTAAATTATGTTATCGAAATAGAGCAAAAACAGGCTATATGGTGTCCAAAACGTAAGTATCTTAATTGATTTCTTGTTTTGAACTGTTGTAAAGACAAATCAGTATTACATTTGCAACCATGGTAATTTTTGGAGGGAAAAAAACCAGCACTTTTTCCATGATATTGATAGAACTATATGAAACGATATAAATATATATACATTTTCTGTCCCCATATCTTGAATTTCGCGATCATTTTAAATGCATTTTTTAGACTGAATCATGCAGTGAAAGAACGCACTCTAAATGTGGGTCTTCACGTAATGTATGCATGCACTCAATAGGAGTGTTTTGAAGGGTATTTGCAAAATACTCAAGTCAAATCGCACATCGTTAAAACAACAATTACGGTATTAATCGCTGACAATATATAAATCGCACACCGCTAAGCTATGCAGAGACTAATATGGCTGTAATACAGCAAAGAAACACATGTTTTGTATTGTAATGGTATGCTAACAGATTCAGGAGTTTCAAACTCACTTTTAAAAAATAATTAGTCAATCAACCATCGTTCGCTTGAACCTTCTTCCCATTAGTATTATCAGTCTAAGCCTGAAGAAAGCACAATTATTTCCAGACTAAAGGGGCCACATGTCATACACTTTGACCAATCAAACAGTGCACGCCTTTAATCAGCAGCCAAGTAATTATGACAGTACTATGGTGCATTGTGTGTGTGTGTGTGTGTGTGTCTCTCTCTCTCTCTCTCTAGGGAGATGTTCCTGGAGGACAGCTGTCTAGCCCTTCATCTCTTCTTTTTATAAATGACTGAAAGAACAAAAAAAAAAAAATAAATAAATAAAAATAAAAATCACAATTGGGTCATTCCGTGTCACCTCACCAGAGGTCCTTAGCTAAAATTGATTTGATTTTGCTAATATATATTCTGAAGAAAGATAAACATGTATAGAGATGAAAGCAAAAATATTAAATGTCGTGGATGAATATTTATCGAGTAATCCAAATGGTAATTTTCACCTGAGATTCAGAACCAAATTACAGAGGTTAAAAATGACTTAAAGATGGCAGCATCATAATGTTAGTTTTACACAGAGATTGGTAGGTCTGTTAGTAAAATCTGTTGAATTTAGCAATCTTTGTTGAAGTATGTGCCAGTGGTGACCATTCAAAAATGGGGAAATAGCACTTTTCATGTTTTTTCTCCAAAGTTTGCAGGGCTATAAATCAAAAAGTCTTGAAGATATCTTAATGCCATTTTAGATATTGGGTCTTAACAAATTTCTCTTTTTGGCATCTTAATTTTTAAGGCTCTACATGGTTCAGTTCCAGAGATAATGGAATTTCAATATGGCTTCAGGAGTAAATAGATTAATTGTACACATTTTCAGTGGTCAAAAACCAAATGTGGATCACTTTGCAAAAATATGATAATTCTTTTCTTTTAAAAAGGAATGTCTGAAGAACAAAATGTTGAAACTAGAAATATAACTCGCTTCCTTCTGTCAAAACAACTGCATTGAACAAACCTGAGTGCCATAAGTATTCTTTTTCCAAAGTTTGTGTGCCTATAACTCAAGAAGTCTTAAAGATATTGCAATATAATTTTAGATTCTAGTTCTTAAACTTTTCTTTTGGAATTTTTTATTTTCAAGGTTCTGTATCATTCACGCTATCTTTTCACCACAGAGGAAACAGAAGCTGCATCTGAAGTGGCATATTTACACAGACTGATGAAGCTGAGGTGCCATATGCATTTACACCACAATTTCAAATGCATAACTAATTTTATAAGATTAATATGTTTTAAATATTTTTGAGCATACATGTTAAAAATGTCGGGAAAAATGTAAATATGATACCAAACCACCAGTAGATGGCGTTACATGACTGCTTTAATGAGCGAGTCATTTATCATTCATTCAAATGTCTGATTCATTCAGAATCGAGGCAGCTGTCTTTATGAAAGGTTACTGAATCATTGACTCACTTGATTCATTCAAAAACATGGATTCATTCAGTATCAAAATACCGCTGTGTGTTGCTGGGAGACAACACTTCTGCTGTGATTGAAACTTCATCAG
This sequence comes from Acrossocheilus fasciatus, assembly GCA_036784905.1. NCBI lineage: Eukaryota > Metazoa > Chordata > Actinopteri > Cypriniformes > Cyprinidae > Acrossocheilus > Acrossocheilus fasciatus. The sequence goes on along the minus strand of CM071947.1, from coordinate 17,591,198 downwards.
CGAACTTGAGCAAAAACAGTCAATACTGTATTACAAATTGCGAACTTTGTGTCAGCTTACCTCACAATGAAGAACTTCCACACCGACAACGTGGATGCGAGTGTAAGTGTGCCGTGAAAACGGACCAGCTCGGAGGGTCAGCTCATGAGATGAGGTGTATTCGATTTGAAGCAGCACCGGGCATTTTTTAATTCAAAACAGCAAATTTCACCGAAAAGCAACTAGTTTGCAGGTATGTGTAAATATGTGAGACTTCATTAGCCTCTACAGGTTAAAAACAAAAACTAGAAGAATACCAAAATGCAGTAAACTGTAAAATTATTTGAGCTACAAAAACAAGTGTTTATACTTACAACAGTACATAAAGTGATATGACAGCTAAAAATAACTGGACACTGGAAACCTCGCACAATCAAGATTTAAATGATGGTGGCTGCTAAAAATTAAGGCAGATGCAATGAGGCATGCATGAAAACTAAATAAATTGAATGTTCATTTTAATTGTGTGGTTTAGTATTTTTTCCTATTATTTAATTGTATTACATTTCAGAAATCAGCATCATATTGGCAATTGGCCACATCATATCTTGATATCAGTATCAACTAATAAACTTGTGGACAGCCTTAAGGAATATCTTCAGGGGAAAATCCAAAACAAAGCGCTATTTATACAACACAAGTCTGCAGTCAGACCCATCACTACAATTTCTTACAGTAATAGTAATACTTATTCCTTTTTTGTTTTCAAATATTAAGTTTGGTTATGAAAGGCACATACAAAATGATTTTAAGTAGGTCTGCCTCTTGTGAAACAACTGCTGCTATCTGAGCTACAAACCACACTGAATAAAATGTAAGGTGATCTCCACAGTCTTTTTGCTCTCTCTCCTCTGTGATTGCATGCACCAATTTGATCAGACAACCCAGGACAAGCTTGCGTACTTAGCTGCCATGCCCCAATAGCTTCAGTACGCAAATTCCACACTCAGCTTTGCTGTATTAATAAATAATACTTCAGATGTTGCACTTTAAGACTTTTCTGCAGATGTTCTCTGCTCAGTCAGTCATGAGAATTGAAAGGTATGAGATTTACCTTAATTCTCCCACCAGAAATAGAAAACTCACTGAAGGGACAGGCTTCCTTCACTGCCGCCCAACTTATCACCTGCATGCAGCTTTGACAGCTCCCTCGCTCATAAAGCTGCAACTATCATTCATGGCCAAAACATTGACGCTTCAAAAGAAACATGTGAAAATGAACCTCTGAATTCCTTTGTGACAGCTGAATGTTGAACAATGTGAATCTGAAAGGCGTTTCTTCACATATCCCATGCATAGCATTTCCAAAGATGGGATAAATTTTCATTTACGCTGAAATGTGAGATGCAAACTACTACCGTGCACACAATCCTCAGGCTCCGCTCCGCAGTAATCCTTTACAACTGTGCATTTCAAATCTTTCATGTCTTTATACAGCTTCTGAGAATGATTTCAATGTCACCTCAAAGTTATCAACTGAGGAATATTACATCAAAGATGTAATATTTAGTAAGGTGATTTGTAACTGCACTGCTACTGTGGATTTGATGGCAAAGACGGTACATCTTGACCCTGCATTTACGCTGATCTCATGAATATACTCTATGTCTATAATTTAATGAAAGGAATTCCTTCTGACATTTGTAACTGCTGGGAAACCAGAAGATTCTTAGCAAATTAATGGTTAATTTTACAAATAAGTCAAATGAGCCATTACAACTTTAATATTACATTAGGTTTACCCTCCACACACACTCAAACAGTATCTGTGCTTATTCTGTGTGCGTCCTATTCTCGGATTAAACCCACTAGCTAATTTGCTGATTCTTCGCAATGCCTGAATAATCCAACCCTAATCCTCGCAGGCTCGATTAAACAGTCAAATCTGGAGCTCAGGATCTTTCTGCATTTTTAATAGACACCTCACTTCAATACTCTCTGATCAAGACACTGCTGGTGTTTCCTCACAGCCTCCGCTCAATGTATTACCGTTTATCCTACAAAGATTTCCTTCCATTGCCCACTGATCCCTGAGAATATTGGTCCCCAAAAGAGTGTCAGCATTTGGTTTAATTCTGTATGAAAACTCTTGCCTATAATTAACATAATTAAAATGAATAATGCATTGTGTAATTACCATCTGACTAATATGTAACTTAAAATGGATAGCTGCAGTCCAGGAAGCGGATACATCATTCCAGAACTACACTCACACACACACACACACACACACATACCATACATATATATATATAGCCTGCAAGAAATTACTGCATGATCTGATCAAATATATAATTAGAATGCAACAAGTTATTTGGATTAAAGCATGTGGGGGGAAAAAATAGTTTAAAAATGTATAAATTATTGGTATTTTTGTTATTTTAAAAGATAGATTCATTTTATCTTTGGAAAATCTCATAATATTACGCAATAAGGACTCTAAAGACATATGAATTTAGTCAGTGGTATTACTACTTTGTAGTTTAATTCGTGACAAGACTGGTATTTTTATCTCTGGAAGAATTCCATAAATCTCACATAAAATCCTCGATTCTCAATCATTCCCAGTCTCATTAGTATTCGGAATCTCTCCAAGGCTGTCGCTGTGAGAGGCAGCGGGTTAAAGGTGAAACAGTTTAAATGAACATCCACAGGTTTTCATCAAGTGCTCAATTATGTATCACACAGTAATTAGGAGTCTGAATTATCGATAGTGGAGGGAAAAAGCAGACCTGCTCCTGACAGCTCTGGCTATTTTTACACTGATGGAGAGAAGACGAACTCCCCGGTGCGCCTCCTGTACTGATTATTTCTGAGTGGTGAGTGGGAATGAATGGCTAATGACAGTGACTGCCAGTAATGGATTGAGCACAGGGTAAGAACAGGACATCTCTCTCATTCACTTTAATGTGTTTTTGGGAGCGACACTCTGTTGGGCAACCCTAGGCTATTATTTTCATAAGTGTTTCCACAAATGTCAAGAGCAAACTGGGAATGGAGGAATACATGGAGTGCTGCCTGTATAAATTAGGAAATAGATAGGAAAAAATAAAGCGGAAACAAATGTTACTCCAGAGATTGCGGTGGTAGAAAATTGAGAAAATTATCTGTGGTTGAGCTCAGAGGACAATGTTACAACATACAAGGGAAATTAAAAAAACAAAATGTATTTGATGCAAAGCCGGGGGTTGGTGACAATCGAAAACCTGGGCTTAACTGAAAAGTAGATGTGAGAATTTGGATTGGATGGAATATTGATGGCCTCAGGTGTGCTGTAATTTACAGACTGTGAAAGTTGTAATGAGCAGTGCATTCTGGGATAGAAGATGCTTCCTTTTTGCAATGAGGTGTCAAGAAGAGATATCCTGCTTTGAGTGGAGACAGATGTTGGGGCACTGGTTTATCTTCATATATGACCATCTGAAACATGCACACACACACAAAATGCGTGTCCCTGCATGTCGTAATGCATACCGCATCACCCCGCTTTCAAACTGCATGCTTGATGTAGCTGATGGGAGCAGCAGCGTGTGAGATATTAGCTCAATATATACTGCAGAGATGCAGCATCACCCCTGGGCTGTCTTAGGAGGATAAAATTATCATAAATTATCATAGAAATAGTCTATATGCTTAGATCTGAAGAAATAAAAGCAGTGGACATTCAAATGTCTGTATTATGTCTTGCATTAGTAGGGCTGCACAAGAAATAAAACAAGCATAAATGCAATACAAATGCAATAACAAATCACAGCTCTTTAAATGGTCTTCAGAACTTTTAGTAACAACATGTGGTTGTAATAAGTGTGTTTTCAGGAACCACAAATGAGTGTTTTGTGCTTCAAATTATACTCTGTGGCTAAAAAATGTGTGCTAAAGAAACATCACTTGTGAATTTGCAAGACAACGTGTCGCTGGCTTACAATGGTGCAACACCTAATACAGGAATCAAGTGCTGTGGCAACAATAGGTATGCCATAATAATCAAAGTATATAATATATTATATATATATATATATATATATATATATATATATATATATATATATATATATATATATATATATACACACACACACACATACATACACACACACACTTTAATAATATATAAATTCTTTAATATATTACCAAAAATCTCCTAAGGAAAAAACTTCTAAATGATGAATTACTCAACTAGAGACAATCAAGCATTATGATTTTGTACAGGACTAGTAGCAGGCACATAATAAACCAAATACTAACACTTTCGAACTCAAACACTACAAGTTATACAAATGAGAGCCAAAAATAACGTAACGAGCCAAAGAGGATCCACCTTAATGACTAAAGGATTTAAGTGAGAAAATCAATGACAGTAACGATCAGTCACTAATGAGGAAAGAAACTCACTTGCCAAACGTCAATGAAGGTCACAGCAAGCCGAGCGGCAACAACCTGAAGTTTAATCATAATAATACCAGTATACAACTGAAAATGTTACCGTTGGTCTCTTTATAGAAGACTTTCCAGCGAAAAAAATGTAGGTTAGAGTTACTGAAATGCATGAAGTGAGTATCATTTTTGTTGTCCAACAACAAAGCCGTATTTCCTCATTTCCCTTTGTGTTTGTTCAGACTTGGCACAAGATGCGTAGCTGCTAAACAATAGGGTTTAAATCTAAACATAGTAAGCTCATTTTAGAGCATTTAACCCTTAACACTGCTAAAGAAAGAACATGAAACAAGAGGTCACTGCCTGAGGCTTGGCCCCCAAATCAATCCCCTCCCAATTTAGAGCATTACTACTAGTGTGGGGCAATGGCCACTCGGTCAGTGTAACTTTAGAGACCAAATCTAATGTTTGCTTTGGATTCGTGGAAATCACACTGGACTAAACTAAATGCGTTATTCAGGATCAGCCCATTCTCCTGTCACCCTTGATTGAATTACAGTAATATCTTTCCTGTAAATCACAAAGTCTTAAAGTGGGAACAAGTGGAACGGAGAATTAAAACAACATGCAAATTAAATCAATGTTCACACTCATTTTAGTTGATGTTGAGAACAGCTCTGACTGTGTGCGTCTTGTCTTTAAAAGCCCTATGGGAGGATAAAACCAGCAAGAAAGAGGGTCTTTACCTCGGAGCTGTCATTAACATAATGAAGTCTTAGCTCTCCAAAACACTGGTGTGCGCCAATGATCCTAACACTCCCTCTGAGAGTCTATAATTACAGCTTATAATGAGAGCTGCGCCTAAATTATTGTTATAGTCACCAGAATGCAAACACAGGTTCAGGACCCTTCCGTTCAAGTCTGAAGTATGAGTATGTAATTATGTGTGAAAATGACTGTTCTCAACGTTTATAAATGACTGTGTGCAGGGTGGTTTTTTTCTTACAGTAATGAGGTTTTGTGGCTGTACCCAGCCGCAGGAGCTGAAGTAGTGCTGATGAGCTGTTAAGTAAAGCTTTCTGTCCTCTAATGGCTGATGGGATGACAGATGGGCATAACCTCAGTGACAGCTCACTTCTGATTCTCACTCTTTTCACACTCTCTCTCCATAACAAGCCACATTTTTTTTTTCTTGCTCTTATTTGTGTCTGGCTATTTCTCTGAAGAAAGAGGTCTTCTTTCGGGGGCTGGAGAGATATACAACACACTGTGACCCCCAAGGTCACCCATATTACCCAAAAAACTCTTGATCACTGATTGAGGCTTAACAAGAACAGACCTCTCAGTAGGCCAATAGGCATTAAGGTAGCAGTATGTACTAAACACTTTTTCGAGAGAGGTGTCAAATACAGTGGTTATTTCTAAAACTAAATAATGGTCATTCCTTGAGAAACTGATCACCTGCCGTCTTCTTTGCAAATTGCCTTTGTGTGCTGCATGGAGCTGATGAAAATATGGAGCATTCCAAAGCAGTCATATATGTAGTTCACCCAAAAATGAAAATTTGATGTTTATCTGCTTACCCCAAGGGCATCCAAGATGTAGGTGACTCTGTTTCTTCAGTAGAACACAAACAAAGATTTTTAACTTAAACCGTTGCAGTCTGTCAGTCATATAATGTCAGTCAATGGTACTCACGGCTTTGAGAGAAAAAAAAAAACATACACAGACAAAACTAAATTAAACCCTGCGGCTCGTGACGATACATTGAGGTCTAAAGACACAAAAACATCAGCCTGTGCAAGAAACTGAACAGTATCTGGGTTTTTTTTACCTCTGATCCGACGCCCGGGTCCAACTGTCCTGAGCTCGTTCACAACAGCCGGCGCGTGACACGTCTTCTTGCTTTACGGAGGATCGCAGACTTACCGCCACCTATCTCTCAAATGGACCATTGACATTCTATCTACAATCTCAATTAGGAGTGTCAATGGCCCATTTGAGAGATAGGTGGCGATAATGCACTTATAAATCTGCGATCCTCCATAAAGCAGGAAGACGACGACGCGTCACATGCCGGCTGTTGTGTGAACAAGCTCAGGACAGTGGATCAGAGATAAAACACCCCTGATATAAATACTGTTCAGTTTCTTGCACAGACCGATCATTTCATGTCTTTACACCTCAATGTATCGTCATGAGCCGTAGGGTTTAATTTGGTTTTGTCTGTGTATTTTTTTTTCTCTCAAAGCCGTGAGTACCATTGACTGACATTATATGACTGACAGACTGCAACGGTTTGAGTTAAAAATCTTTGTTTGTGTTCTACTTAAGAAACAGAGTCACCTACATCTTGGATGCCCTTGGGGTAAGCAGATAAACATCAAATTTTCATTTTTGGGTGAACTATCTTTTTAAGATGCCTAATAGCAAGGTAGCAAGGCAATGCACTAGGTTCTAGCACAAAGCCTCTGCTTCTACTTTGAAGAGAAAAATTCTCAAATAAATAATTATAAAATCTTAAAAATGACTGTTTCTCCTGATGTAGTTAGTACTAAGTTGTATAATAATTCAGTAATGTTAAATAATATTTTTCACTAGAACAAAAATGAAGATTCTCCCATATGAATATAATATTTTAAAACATTTCTTACAGTGCGCAGGGAGAACTCCAGGTATAAGACGACAATCTGACAGACAGACAGTAAGTTGCTGTCACTGCATTTTAGCACTGTATGATTCCTGACCAGCCATATGAGATTACACTGGATTTCAGCAGTGGTAATTACTCTGTCACTTCCTCTACAGAAGCTCAACTAGCTCTCCAAGATTACTCTTCTCCTGAGTTACATTCACTGGATTTTCAGGATTCATTTAGTTTCATGTCAATAGTTTTGATGCTCTGCTTTCAAAAAAAAAAAAAAAAAAAAAATCTTAATTTCTTACTTTTCTTGTTGGATTGCAAGGTAAGGAGAATCAATATTATTATGGTAATAGGAATGCAATATGAATATGATTTTGAACTAATAGGCTTCATATATCGATATGCAAGACTCCTTCACAAAACACAATGGAAATTCACTAAAAATGAATTGCACCCGCTAGGGCTGGGCGGTATATCGAGATTGTACGATATATTCTTTATAAGGGATACAGTATGAAGCAATACCGTTAATATCGATATAAGTAGTTTGATATGAACGCATCTGAAAAAATATCTAGGGAGGACACAGACTGAACTGCTGTGGAGAAAGTGCATAATACAATTTGTTCTACATGTATCAGGCTTTATATGAAGGGCTTTAAAAAAAATCGTAAGATACAGTAGCCTAGTTTATAGTTTCAGTTTAAAGGAACACTCCACTTTTTATCATATAGTGCCTGAGTATAGTGCCTAATCATATCGGCCTAATCATATCAGGCCGATATGATTAGGCACTATACTCCCAGTCCGGCGTATTAATCAAGGAACTTTGCTGCGGCAGCAGGCGCAGTGATATTACGCAGCGCCTGAAAGTAGTCCCCAGCTATATTACAACTAGTTACCTAGCTGGGGACTACTTTCAGGCGCTGCGTAATATCACTGCGCCTGCTATGGCCATGTTACGGCAGCAAAGTTCCTTGATTATTACGCCGGAATGAGAGTATAGTTCCTAGCCAAAACGGACTAGAAAATTGCAACTTTTCATTTTCCGCCGGTCTTAGTACACGATATAACTACAGAAGAGTCAAGTTTTAAATAGGAAAACTATCGAAACTGTTTGATCATTTTTGAACGCGATGCTACTGGTCTAATCGGATTCAATGATCTATGCTAAGCTATGCTAAAAGTGCTATCGCCAGACCCGGATATCGGCTGAATGGATTCAAAAACGGTAAAACTCAACTTATTAACTCTGGGGGAGTTGGAGAATGAGCCTATTTCCAAAAAAAGTGGAGTGTTCCTTTAAAGCGGCTCTGACAGAAAGGCTTCGTGTGCCGCTGACAGAGACGTGCTGTTTTCCTTAACGCATAACTTACATTTCACAGGTATATTCTCCATCTGTAAATGTTAGAAAGCCATGGAAATATTTCTATTTTGCAGTCAGAAGTGCGTGAGCTTTTGCTTTGCGATTCTCCGCAAAACTTCACAGACCATTTAGAACGAGCGTCTCCACGTGCATGCGCGCCAAACAGACAGAGTGCAATGAAATAGGAGCGCAATAACTGTGACTAAGATATACATTTTGCTGAAATATTTGTAGTTGGAAAATAAATGTGACATATGTAGAATTTTAAACTGACAAGTAAGTGTATTTGTATGATAGCATTAACTGTAAAGTGTAACGGGGTAATCAAAATAGCCTTTTTACTCAATTAGTCTGCTTTTTTATTATTTTCAATTTTAGTTTAGTAAATTTAACTTCTGCTTTAAAAGCATTATTTTTGTTTTTAGATTGCAATGTTAGAATGTAATGTGATTTTAACCCTTTTTGCACATAATATATGCCTTCATGCTTACATTCACTTTATTTGTTTAATCCAAATACAAAATACCGAGATATATACCGTATACCACACATCAGCCAGAAAATACTGAGATATGAATTTTTGCTCATATCGCCCAGCCCTAGCACCCGCTGACATTCATTTGCACGCACTGTTCAATAATGCATTCAATAAAGGAATTATTCAAATTACGAAATGGTGCAAAAATGCCCCAAAAATTTCAATTAGCCTTAATTTAAATATGCATGGCTTGGTTAAACTGGACTGTACATTGTTAATGAAAAAGACATAGGTGTTCCCTCTGAAACAGAGATATTAGTATGAGTGAGAATCTGTGCGTCACTTCAAGAGTTGACAGGAAGGAGTCTCTGCGTCTGACCTCAGTGTCTCTATAGTCATGAATTGTTACACAGATTCCCGTAAGACCAGATAGAGAGCAGCGTAAAAGCATCAACACTATGTCACCCTGCATGAGCTCAGCATAGACTAAACTGACACATCGGCACGACAACCTGCCACTACACCATATCAAGTTAAACTGAATGATGAATGGATGCAAAACCACTGGTGCTCTAAGCTGCTCTAGGACTCGAATGAATCATAATCTTATCCAATTAAAAAAAACATTAAAAATAAATAAAATAAAAATCACTCTAAAGAAAATGTGTCAACACAAAGACACAATGGCACGTCAAAGGACAAGCCATGTAATGTAAAAACCTCTCCAAGAGGATGTGTCACATCTTTTTAAAAATGGATTATCATGCTATATGCGCGTGTGTGTGTGCGTGTGTGTGTATTTGCAAGAATGCAACAGGCCAAGAAGAGAGTTGGGAAAGTCGCCCACTAGTTTTCTCATGACCCCAGACCGCACTGAGCACGTTCCTCTGGGGACATGAGCACTGGGAGAGGGAGTCCTCTCACTTCCGTATATGGGACATCCTGATACACAACACACCCTACATCTCAAACCCTAACCAACATGGCATGAATGTAAAATCTCCAGTTACAGCTGCAATGACCCTAAAAAGTATTTGGACACAAGTCACACTTGATGAATGATAGGAGCTTTTTTTAAGAACCAACTTTTCTGATATTTCCAAATGTTTGCCATTATTTCTCAAGGTGAGTTTAGTTCACAAAGGTGAAGTTCACTATCACATGAAAGATTCTAAATACAGTTTGTTTTAAAGGAACAGTTCACCCAAAAATGCTTTCATTAAGGCATTTTAACTTTAAACCACTATTGGCCAAAATAAGAGTCCATAATCCATAATCACTCTTCCTCTAATGAAAAAGACTGTTTTGTCTTGTAAACGGTGCACAGTTCTCCTGATTCAGATGAGATGGCTTTCTCAATGAAGAACGCAACATTATGGATAGAGGATTCATATTTTAGCCAGAAGCAGTGGTTTCAAGATAACATGCCTTAATTATGGATGTTTCTTACAAACATATAGCTTTTCACTTCACAAGACATTACTGGAGTTGGGTTGATTACTTATGGATTATTGTGATATTTTTTATGAGCTGTGAGGAAACCCATTGCCTTAAAATTATTAAGTAAATAATCATTTAAAAAAAATAAGTTAAGTGAATTGTCAAGTTCACAACTTTTTTTTTCTTTTTTTTTTTTAATTATTATTTACTTAATTTTAAGGCAACGGGTTTCCTCAGTTGTTTTAAGTTCGGTCAACTTATCATTTTTTACAGTGTGTTTGATCTATTTGGTCCATTGTTTTTTTGTTTTTAAAGGAAATTTTTATTTTTAGATGAACCGTTCCTTTAATTTTAAACAATTAATCTTTTCTTTTAACATTTAAAATCTAACATTTTTCTTCTATAGCTTTCTTGGAAAATGAGCTTTCTTTTTCTTTTCTTTTTTAAAGAAATATCACTTAATCTGATCTTTTGTAACCAATGACATATAGACAAGTGCAGCTTAAGTGCCCAAATACTTTTTGACACAAACGTTAATCTGTCAAAAAAGTTTTCAGTTGCAATCTGCAGCAGTATTATCTGCTGAAGGTGCCATGTTCTTCTGTCTAAATATAAAGACAGGACAAACAAAACCTTTGGCATGAAATTACTTTGTTCTTACAAGTGTCACCAAACGGCCAACAAGGGCTTTTACCAAAATCCATGCTTTGACTTGCACAATCTACCAGAGCAATGCAGAATTACAGGAATTTATGATGTTCTTCTGAACTAATTTTATCCCTGCCACCTGGGCTTAACACAGAAACCCTGCGATGGTATTTTTCTGCGCTATTTCATTCCAGTGGGTTTAGTAAATCCTTGGTTTGCACTACAGCTCTAGATTTCGCATTCAGTTCAAACTTTTCTGTGGTTACAGAATTACAGACAATTAGTGACAATTATTATGCACTACTTCTCACTCACTCCATATACAACACTGATGAGTTCTGTCTATTTTAAATCTAATTTACTCAAGGAAATACACCACTGTTAATCTATTTTACATCATTTTTACTCCCCTCTTTTCTAGGCACTGCAGAAAAGAGGATGCACCTGCAATATGTGTGTCACTTATGCATGCATGCATGAGAAAACAAAGATCATTAATTTCAGAACCCTCATAAGTCATATCCTGTTACTTACAACTGCTACAGTAATGCTACGTCACTTAGATCCAAACAATATCAATTGTTTGTACTTCACACACAGAATAATTGAAGGAAAATGACCTTATTGCCTAGAAAAGCAGCTTGTCAAATGACTTCATGAGCCGATGACCACACCCAACTGAAACTAGTCATGAAGGTGTTTAGATAACATTGTTTTATAAGGGCATGTGACTCAAGGGTTTACATGCTGGACACCATGTAATAGTATTATTAATGTGCTATCATATGTGTGTATTTATTAACCTAGTTTACCAAGTGGGAGGATACATATATATATTTTATATATATATAGGGCATGTTTGTAGAAATAGCTAACAACACACTGTATAGTTTAAAATTATCAATCTTTCTTTTATGCCAAAAATCATTAGGATATTAAGTAAAGATCATGTTCCATGAAGATATTTTGTAAATTTCCTACCGTAAATATCTCAAAACTTAATTTTAGATTTGTAATAAGCACTGATAAGAACTTCATTTGGACAACTTCTCAATATTTAGATTTTTGTGCACCCTCAGATCTTCATATAGTTGTATCTCAGCCAAATATTGTCCGATCCTAACAAACCATACATCAATGGAATGTTTTAATCAGCTGATGTATAGGTACATCTCACAAAATTGACCCTTATGACTGGTTTTGTGGTCCAGAGTTACACACATAAAGTGGAGGAAAATAAATACAATAAAAATAAAATATTAGATTTTTTTTCTTTCACTTGTTTGTCTCCTTTCACGTGGTAACTATAACCTACATTCCAGTTCACTTTGATACTTTTCTTATTCTGTCTGTTCTTATTCTTGTAGAAATATTAATGTATGTAATATATATATATATATATATATATATATATATTAATATAATACAATTTTACAAAATTAGCCTTGGCTTGCTATTTTATTTATTTATTTATTTTTAATCTTTTGACTTTAAAAACAGCCTGAGTGAAACTGAATGAACTCAAGCTAGCTAAGCAACCATATCTATCAAGTAGCCTATCTGAACACACATGAAGTATTTACATTCCAGCGCACACAGTAACAGTTCGTGTAGCGGTGTAGAAGCAGCCTACCTGAGATACAGCACAGAAATGTGAATACTGACAGGCAGGTGTGAAGTTTTGCCGAAGTTAGCGTCTCCATGGCTCAGCATGTGAAGAGTGTCCGCTCTGCGCGCGCTCGTCCGTATTAACACTGCGCGTGAAGTAGATAACGGTTATCTACAAACAAATCAAAACCACTAGGCTCTTTCAAGTGTCCTAAAACTGTGTGTTCTCCTCACAACAAGCGATGTTCACCGCGGGAGGACCGACGCTATATCCAAGCTGGAAATCATCTTTGACTCCACAGAATTCAATGGCATGAGATTGGACAAGTGTCCGTGTGTTTGGTGGTGAATATCCCAGCAGATTCTCCGAGCGCTGGAGTTTCTTTCTACACAGACAGCGCGAGCGAGCGAGGTGAACACTAGCGGTATGTCCGTGTGTAAGGACTGCTCCGCGAGCTGTTGCACCTGCACTCGCGCGGAACGCCCCCTGCGTGCGCGGACGCGTCATCACTCCAGTTACAGGTGAACTCTGCGTGAAAACTTGCGTTCCGGAAATGTTGGGACGGTTTTTAAATTTGTATAAAAAACTAAGACTTTCAAATCACATGGGCCAATATTTTATTCACAATAGGACATAGAGAAAATAACAAATCTCCACTAAATAAGCTCATTTCAAATTTGATGCCTGCTACATCTTCAAAAAAGTTGGCACGGGGGCAACAAATGGCTGAAAAAGCTAGACATTTTTTAAAAGATTCAGCTGGGAGAACATCTAGCATTAAGTTACAATAAATTGCGCTAACAATGGTAATTAAATCTAACGATCTGTTAGCTCATATCACATATAACCGTGCAAATGATTATTATTGTTATACTTTATTCTCAAATTGTTAATGTTAACAACATCAGCATTGCGTGACAATGAGTATAGTGTGTATTAGCGTGTAGATTTCAATTTCTGTACAATATCTAATTGTCATACCATTCGAATTTCATGTTAAGAAATTCTTTTAACCCAAAAAAGCAACATATGCTCTCTTCGAACTGTTTGTCTTTAAAATACAAAGGCTATCTGTAATCAGAATCACATTTAAAACTGGAATATAATTTAATTTCATTCACATGTGTTTCATAAACACATAGCCTAATCCTTTCTGGATTACAATCCGCCATCAAAATGATACATTTAATTATTCCAGCTACTGTGAGAAAAGGTTATAAACGATCTGTCACCTGCAGGATCCGCAGTACCATGCTCGAATTTCCCGCGGAAACCTACACTCTAAAAAGGCTGGGTTAAAAAATAACCCAACCTTAACCCAGCCGCTGGGTAACTATGGGACAGAACACGCGCTGGGTTGTTTTGACCCAAGTGTTGGGTTGAGCCATTTGACCCAGAATGCTGGGTTGTTTATTTAACCCAACCAGTGGGTCAGGTTAACTGTGTTGCTGGGTTAAACATTACCCAAACATTGGGTTATTTGTTGTCTCATTGCCTTGCTACGTTTATATTTACCAATATTACTAATAATAATAATAAATAACAATCACAAAAATCATAAAATTATTATTTTTCTGTAATACAATTACACAACACAAAAAAATGCAACTGTAAATATCAATTTAATGAGTTTTCACTTTTCTTTTTAAAAACATTTTTTGAATGGGTGCTATACTGTTACACATTACACCCAACCCCTACGGACACAAATAAAATGTTTTTTTGTAGATCAGTTTCTTTAAAAAACAAAACTTTGTAAACTAGGTACTGTAGACTCCTATTCTTTGTCAACATTGCAGCATCATAACATTATAAAATTGATTATTGCCACATGAGAATCAGTCCAAACATTGTGGCATTAAAACTAAGCCAAACAAAGAGACCTACAACAGACAGTACATGTGACAAAAAATTAAAACGTTACAAGTGGCCAGAAAAAACTGTTGCCCTCAAATACTTCACACATGAAGACTCATGTCCATCGATATGATATACTGCATGCTGGAGAAATTCCCAGGAAGGAAGATGTTAGTGTAGATAACATCAAGCACAAAAAAGGACTTGAAAAAGATAAACAGCCTCAAGCAACAAGTCCATTTCAACGGCATGGCCCAAAACAATGGTGAAGGTGTGGGATGTCGTCTCGTCACCAAGGCTCAAAATGTACAGGAATGCATCACCATGTTGGTCCCCACCTGTTAATTACACAACACTTAGCCTTGCAACATAACTTACATTTTTACAAGTTGTAACATTTAAGTTGACTTAAATAAATAACGTTTAAGTGTATTTTATGGAAATCAGCCAAACCATCTGAGTTTTCCTGTGAACTGGGTCTGGTAAAGGTTGCTCAAACTAAATATTTATTGTGTTACTGATTTAGGTTTCTTTCTGCTTACTGGCACTTCTTGGTTGTCTACCTAAATTTCATCCAACCAACATGGCATAAATTATGGGGTATTTAAAGCCCCCAGTATATTATATAGTACTGTGCAAAAGTTTTAGGCCACTAGTATTTTAGCCAGCTAAATAAAAAAGTGGTTTTAAGTCAGTTATTTCTATCTTTTGCTGTAATGTGTCTGTAGGAAATATCAGTTTACATTTCCAAACATTCATTTTGCAATTAATTGTAATAATCCAGTGACATTTTTGTTTGATCTGATCTGGTCATCAGTCTGTCTGGAATGATATGAGGAAACAGAATAAACTGAGACAGACTAAATCCAGACCAACTGTGGCAACATCTCCAAAATGCTTCAAGAAACCTCCTGCAAAGCTCCTGAGAAACTCTGCTCAAGTGCAGCGAGGGCAAAAGCTGCTTTAAATTTAAAGGATGATCACACCAAATATAGATTTAATTTAGTTAATAGAAGATAATTGATAAAGAAAATCTATTTATGACATTATTTTTGACAGCATCCTCATTTTACAGCATTTTTTCACAAGTGTCTAACACTTTTAACAGTACTGTAGGTTTTCAGGTAGGTTCTTGAAGTGTCTTGGAGATGTTGACACAGTTCTTTTGGATTTAGTTTGTCTCAGTTTCTTCATGTCACTCCAGACAGACTGGATGATGATCAGATCCGATCTGTGTGGAGCACTGGCTGTTGTCAGACATTCACTGGATTATGACAATTAATGACAAAATGAATGTTTGGAAATGTAAACTGATATTTCCTACAGACACACTACAGCAAAAGATAGAAATAACTGACTTAAAACCACTTTTAACTGTTGAAAATACTAGTGGCCTAAAACTTTTGCACAACAGGGTACAACGGGGCTAAAGGCGCCCCGGGATAAAACGCACCTTTGATATTATTTTCTTCTAAACCACTAGATGGCACAAAAACGTGGCGTAGCACTTTGCAAAACATTCGCTTTTCAACATGCACGTGTTTATTTGTCTGATCTTTGACGTGATCGCACGCAGCAGTGCAAAGTTGATTCTGTGCTTACTTGATCTTATATTTTATGTTTTTTAACATGTAGATTTAAGTAGCAAATGAGAATCGCTAAAAATAATGCATATATTTTGAGACAAAGGTCTTCTTTATGATTTTCAGTTTTGTTTAAGATAATTAAAGCAACAGTTTTTAAATAAAGAAAGAATATGTAAAGGTATGGTATTTATGGTAAAAAGCGCCGCTGCTGTTGGGGCTAAAGACACAGTAATTAACATGATAATTAATAGATCGCTGACTTTTCCATTTGTTCACATGACATGGTTAGATTCAGATGGTAAATATCATATATTATGTTGTTATAAATATCATACATATTATGTATGTATCCATATTAAAGATAATCACAATGTTTAAAATTAAACCATCATATTTAAAAACATGATATTTATCATATAATAAAATATAATATGTTGTTAGCCTACTACTGTAAATATATTTTCAATTATTACTGAATCTCCTTCAATACTTTCAGAATCTTTACTTATTAAAATGACTATTTCTGTATTTTAAAATATATTTTTTATATTAACATATTTTAATGACAGTAGGCCTATATTTAATGAACACTTTTTTTCTTTTTCTTTTTTAAATTAAGCAGAAAACAGAACAAACTTTGCTAAAGTGATTGTTTTTAACAAGTATTAACTTTAAAAACAACATTATTTTAGCTGAAGTATTTGTATCAATATCGTGAGCTCCGTGTGTGGGGTAAAAGGCCCCCTTTGTCACCTCATACATTTATAAGATTTTTAAACAAAATAAACAACTTGAATGATTTATTCACACAAAATCTGTTGCTCCATTAATGTTCAATACAACGTATATATTTTTTCGGCAATTATACATTTTAATTGCGCAGCGCAGTGAATACCACATTTTTTCTTAAAGGAACACTCCACTTTTTTTGGAAATAGGCTCATTCTCCAACTCCCCCAGAGTTAATAAGTTGAGTTTTACCGTTTTTGAATCCATTCAGCCGATCTCCGGATCTGGCGAGAGCACTTTTAGCATAGCTTAGCATAGATCATTGAATCCTATTAGACCAGTAGCATCACGTTCAAAACCGATCAAAGAGTTTCGATAGTTTTCCTATTTAAAACTTGACTCTTCTGTAGTTATATCGTGTACTAAGACCGGCGGAAAATGAAAAGTTATTTTCTAGGCTGATATGATTAAGAACTATACTCTTAGTCCGGCGTAATAATCAAGGAACTTTGCTGCCGTAACGCAGTGCGCAGTGATATTACGCAGCGCCTGAAAGTAGTCCCCAGCTATATTATAACTAGTTACCTAGCTGGGGACTACTTTCAGGCGCTGCGTAATATCACTGCGCCTGCTGCGACCATGTTACGGCAGCAAAGTTCCTTGATTATTACACCGGAATGAGAGTAGTTCCTAACCATATCAGCCTAGAAAATCGCAACTTTTCATTTTCCGCCGGTCTTAGTACACGATATAACTACAGAAGAGTCAAGTTTTAAATAGGAAAACTATCGAAACTCTTTGATCGGTTTTTGAACGTGATGCTACTGGTCTAATCGGATTCAATGATTTATGCTAAGCTATGCTAAAAGTGCTATCACCAGATCCGGAGACCGGCTGAATGGATTCAAAAACGGTAAAACTCAACTTATTAACTCTGGGGGAGTTGGAGAATGAGCCTATTTCCAAAAAAAGTGGAGTGTTCCTTTAAGGTGGGCCTTTAGCCCCGTTGTACCCTACTGTGTATAGAGTATAAAAAGTAAAAGAAACTTACAGGTTGTACGTCAGATGAATGACTTCCAGGATTCTGGTTGTGGGTCTGAAGACCTTTCCTCCGTTCTTGTATATTGATTGGAGAAGCAGAGTGGGCAGGACTTTGAAAGCACTCTCCCTTTCAGCATCTAAACCATAAGAATAATACAGTGCAAGCTGTGAAACTGATCTCACAATCAAAGATGTTAGTGATGTTAGTGATGTTCTGGCAGAGGTGCTGCTGCTGTGTACACTCACAGAAAACAATGTGCTCAAATGTTAAAGATGTGGGACAGCTCCTGTAATATCGCCTTGACTATCGACATCAGCTCTCAGCGATATCTCTGACTATCCTCAATACACTATACTATCGTCTATCTGCACAACCCCACTAACAATTTAACCATTTCAAATTTCTGTAAACGAAACCATAAAATCTAAATTATTTCTTACCATGCCAAGTTTTTCTAGAAGCCTGGGGAACTCCTTCAAGATTTCTGGGATGCTTCTAGACCCATTGCTGCGAATCCACCTTTTCTCAATTTTTTTTGGAAGGCAAAACAAATTCTGTAAAATAAGGATGAAAAACTGGGTTAAAAGCTAGCAAAACCATACAGTATGCAAGACTGGAAATCCAGTGATATTCATCAATCTCAAATACAAATTGTTATTTCTAACAGTAACATAAAGAACACATTACATGCCCTGCTTCCCAATGTGCATCCTATCCACCCTATCTGCCCTAAATAGTATTGAAAATTACTACTATCACATAGAGTTTAGGATGGATAGTATGCACATTGGGACGCAGGCATAGCCTCTCTAACTTACTGTTAACCTGGATACACTTGTGTTCTGATTAAAGCAACAAAAGCATTCACTAAAACAGAGGAAGAAGGACCTCAAACACCATGAGAGATTAAGTCTAACTTTAGACAACATTTTAAGTAAAATATTTAAGAATATTACATACCATTTAAGAATAATATTACATACCTGCAATATTGTGGTTTAACGTTAAGGGTAGCTAATGCAGCTAACGTTACCTGAGGAAAAAAAGAGCGCGAAAATAAGTTATTGTCGCAGACATTTACTCGAAAAAAAAAAAAGACCTTAAAAGATACATTTTAGTACGAAATGATCTAATTATGACAAAACATTACAAAGCCACACAGAAACGTTACACAGACAGTAAGTTAACTGAACTTACCCCTGTATTTCTGACCTAACGATAGTTCATATCTTTTCCATGAGGCGGTAAAATATAAAACTGCACACGCGCGCGCGCGCACGCTCGCTCACACACACACACGCACGCACGCACGCACGCACACACGCACACACACACACACACATAACTTATAGCCTATATTTATAACTTTTATATAACGATAAAGAGATTGCTGAGGCCTTTTTTGTCAACAAAAAATGTAGGCGGCTACTTCATTCACAGAATAACGCTAACTTTAACCCGCACAGCGACAAATCAAATACCACATTAACAGTGAAATCAGTGTGCTCTCACCACAGCTTATAAAAACAGAGGTAAATAATCATATTATCATATTAATTTACCTTATAATCCTGCTTGCTGCGAGTTGCTTGACCGTCTGACGACGAGACGAGTGAAGAACCCAGAAAATTCGATGAGGAGGAAAAATAAACAAACCGGTTGGGTCAAAATAACCCAACCCAGGTGTTCAGTGGTGAAAGAACCCCTTGCAGTAATTTGACCCAGCACTAACAACCCAACTATGTGTTTACAGTACCTCAAACAACCCAGAATTATGACCCAGCACAATTAACCCAACAATGTGTTTACAGAAATAACCCAGCACTTTTAAGAGTGTACCTGTAGGCTACCACTCAAATTAGAAAACATTATTATAAGCTAACCGTTGTGAATCGGGCTAAAGTAAGGTGATAGTTTTGAATACTGGCTGGTTATGTACTTGCTCAAATATTGATTTCAGATTATTTTTAACCCAAAAAAGTTACAGACTGCATATTTAAGTAAAAATTCCGGGTTTTATGTGTAGTTAATAGATTACACTTTTAGTCTACTTTGCCCATCACAGTTTATTGATCAAATAACACAATCTATAAAGGTTCAAAAGGCATTTACTTACACATATTTGAGAATCGAGATATTTCCTGATATAGTTAACACTTTGGAAATATTTCTAATAAAAAGGAAAAAGAAAAAAAAACATTAACCTATATCAGTTATACAGTGCTATCGTGACAAGCATGACCCCTCCCCCCACGTGCCCCCTCAAAAATAATGAGTGCATGATGCCCCTGCACCCCCTAATATAATGGCAGGGGAAACACTGGTATGGGCAGCTTGCATGTTTTGGAAGGCACTATGAATGCTGAAAGGTATATAAAGGTTTTAGAGCAACATATGCTCCCCTCCAGACGACGTCTATTTCAGGGAAGGCCTTGTGTATTTCAGCAGGACAATGCAAAACCACATACTGCAGCTATTATAAGAGCATGGCTTCGTAGTAGAAGAGTCCGGGTGCTGAATTGGCCTGCCTGCAGTCCAGATTTTTTACCTATAGAGAACATTTGGCACATCATTAAATGAAAAATACGTCAAAGATGACCACAAAATCTTCAGCAGCTGGAAACCTATATCAGGTAAGAATGGGACCAAATTCCAACACCAAAACTCCAGAAATGTATAACCTCAATGCCTGGACATCTTCAAACTGTTTTGAAAAGAAGAGGAGATGCTACACCATGGTAAACATGGCCGCGTCCCAACTATTTTGAGACCTGTAGCAGGCATCAAATTTGAAATAAGCTCATTTTGTGCATAAAATAGTAAAATTTCTCAGTTTAAACATTTGTTATGTTATCTATGTTCTATTGTGAATAAAATATTGGCTCATGTGATTTGAAATCCTTTTAGTTTTCATTTTATTCAAATGTACGTGTGAAACGTCCCAACATTTCCAGAATTCGGGTTGTAGATAGTAGATAGACAGACAGACAGACAGACAGATAGATAGATAGATAGATAGATAGATAGATAGATAGATAGATAGATAGATAGATAGATAGATAGATAGATAGATAGATAGATAGATAGAGTGGGGAAAAAATTATTTAATCCCCTGCTGATTTTGTACGTTTGCCCACTGACAAAGAAATGATCAGTCTATAATTTTAAGGGAAGGTTTATTTGAACAGTGAGAGACAGAATAACAACAAAAAAAATCCAGAAAAACGCATTTCAAAAAAGTTACAAATTGATTTGCATTTTAATGAGTCAAATAAGTATTTGATCCCCTATCAATCAGCAAGATTTCTGGCTCCCAGGTGTCTTATACAGGTAAGGAGCTAAGATTAGGAGCACTCTCTTAGAGGGTATCTCAGTTACCTGTGTTGTGGTCAGATGAGACCAAAATCGAGTTCTTTGGCATCAACACAACTCGCCGTGTTTGGAGGAGCAGGAGGAATGCTGCCTATGACCCCAAGAACACCATCCCCACCGTCAAACATGGAGGTGGAAACATTATGCTTTAGGTGTGTTTTTCTGCTAAGGGGACAGGACAACTGCACCGCATCAAAGAGACGATGGACAGGGCCATGTACTGTCAGGGCATTGAACCCAGCCAGGGCATTGAAAATGGGTCGTGGATGGGTATTCCAGCATGACAATGAACCAAAACACACGGCCAAGGCTACAAAGGAGTGGCTCAAGAAGAAGCACATTAAGGTCCTGGAGTGGTGTAGCCGGTCTCCAGACCTTAATCCCATAGAAAATCTGTGGAGGGAGCTAAAGGTTCGAGTTGCCAAACTTCAGCCTCGAAACCTTAATGGCTTGGAGAGGATCTGCAGAGGAGTGGGACAAAATCCCTCCTGAGATGTGTGCAAACCTGGTGGCCAACTACAAGAAACGTCTGACCTCCGCCATTGCCAACAAGTACTAAGTCATGTTTTGCGAAGGGGTCAAATACTTATTTGATTCATTAAAATGCATTTTTCTGGATTTTTTTGTTGTTATTATGTCTCTCACTCTTCAAATAAACCTACCATTAAATTTATAGACTGAAGACTTTATCAGCAGGGGATCGAATAACCCCCCCAACACACACACACACACACACACACACACACACACACACACACACACACACACACACACACACACACACACACACACACACACACACACACACACACACACACACACACACACACACACACACACACACACACACACACACACACACAGACAGACTGATAGATAGATAGGCAAAGCAAGGCAAGTTTATTTATATAGCACATTTCATACACAGTGGTAATTCAAAGTGCTTTACATAAAAGGAAGTGAAAAAGTCATTAAAAAAAGTCACAACAATAAAAACAAGGAATTAAAAAATAATAATAATAAAAACAAGAAATAAAAATCGATTTAAAAATTTAATTTAAAACAGTTAAGAATAGAAAATGATCATACATAGTGCAATCAGTTCGGACGTAGCACAGTGCTCATTTGGCAAATGCACAGCTAAACAGATGAGTTTTGAGTCTGGATTTAAAAGTGGCTAATGTTTTAGCACATCTGATCTCTTCTGGAAGCTGGTTCCAACTGCGGGTGGCATAATAGCTAAAAGCGGACTCCCCTTGTTTTGTGTGAACCCTTGGTATTTCTAACTGACTCGATCCTAATGATCTGTGTGGTCTGTTAGGTTTATATGCATAGATAGATAGATAGATAGATAGATAGATAGATAGATAGATAGATAGATAGATAGATAGATAGATAGATAGATAGATAGATAGATAGATAGATAGATAGATAGATAGATAGATAGATAGATAGATATAAAGAAAGACTGATGGATAGATAAGACAGATATTTTGATAAATAGTAATTTTACAAATAACTGGTTAGTTTATGATTAGTACAATAGGTCACACTTCATTACTTTTATTACATTTTCCTACCAAGTTCATGTACATGCTTATGGTTAATATATGACCATGACTGCAGTCACAGGTCACTGTGCATGGTATGAATTACCCAGGTGGATTTTCCAAGTTTCATTTAACTCTTTACAAGATTGAAGACCAATAAAAATACAGCCAGGCTGCTCTTGTGTTTTTCAGCTAGACGGGAGTGACGGGACAGCGGCACTAATGTTGTGTAGTTCCTTTTATCTCTTGCAATGATAATGCAACAGGACAGGGAGTGGGGCTTGTCGTGGCAGTACAGTGGTCTCAGCCCTCGGAGGTGAATACCTCCTCATTCCTGTTTCTTTAGGATGGCATGTTGCCATGGAAACAGGGCTGAGGTGGATGCAGTCGGACTGCTGGATTATTAGGGGCAGATGAGCTCAGTTCTGTGATTACACCCTGGGCTACTTGGACACGATCATGTGGTTTTGCAGTCAAAGCTAATATCTTAAACGCACTCGAGCACCCTGGGCAAACTGCATCTACAGAAAATTCAAAGGACAGGGTGAGCTGGGGTTTATGGGATAAAATATACCGATGTTTTAGCTGCAATAACACACGCCTTGACACAGGAGGTCTTTTTTACTTTTTAAACCACTATAAAAATGACACAACAGTTCAGAAAACACACTCTGGAGGCCATTCCCAAGGCAAAACCGACCGATTCAGAGCTGTATAATCAACGACCAAAGGTCAGTCACTCAGATACACAAGAGAACACATTCAGAGCCACAATCATCTCACAGCTCCCAGACGAGCAAACAGAAAAGTTAATGGCGTGAAGATGAGCTGCAGTGTAATTTAGGTCCATCATTTATGACCACACACAGCTCAACCATAAACAGCTAGAGATAAGATTGAAAAACTGTGAAGGTTCAGCCATTTTTATTACCTTTCTTGTTTTATTCCCTTTGTCATTTAAAGTTACATAGGAAACAGAAGGGTAAGCTGTTTATTTGAATTTTTGGTTATACTTATTTGATTTCTCATGGTCAGTATGTTGTATGTTGTGGACCCATCAAAATAAAGTGTTAGAAGATATTAAGCTGACAGTCTACTAATACTGTAATGACTGCTAGTTGACATGTAGTTGCAAAGTTACTTACTGTTAGTAGAATGTCTAAAGTGGACTATCAAAATAAAGTGTTACCAAATTTTTGGTTGTTTATTTATTTAAATGATTAAAAATTGTATTTAATTTATTATTACCACAATAGTGGTTATATATAAATGTACACGCAACAATAATAATTGACCATTAAGAAAATGTCTGATTTCTGTCTGATTGACATCATTAATGGTTTAACAGTATTAAAGTATTAATTATGTTCTCATAGATGTATTTCTTATGTATGGCATGTATGACTTTTGTATCTTCAATATTCATAAGGACACGTAATATTAGAGCTTTCAGAAAAAGCTAAATAAAGATTAAAAATAAAGATAAGGAAAACTACATGGATTGAATAAATACCCATGAGTTAAAGGTGCTATGAATAAAGTGCAATCGATGAGGGAACACTTATCATGTTCAATAATAATAAGTGCTCTATATTTTAGTCACCATCCACCTTTTTTAAACCAGAAAAAATCAATCAATAAAGCAAATAATAAATGTTTGGGGTTAGAAAAAGTGTAACCACCTCCACTGGGAGTGTTTTTTTCCTGGCCGAGGGAGATACTCATCTCATGTGACAGGCTAAGCAGGGAAATTAGACTTCGCATTTGAATTATTGATTCTCTTAGCACATGCTCGACCAACGCCAGCAGCCAACTTCCTTTGCAACACCACAAAAGAGGTCTACTACAAGCAGTTTTACAAAGAAAAAATATAAAATAAGTAGTAATCTAATACATAATTTACTATTCTAGAATGTGACATTAATGGACACTTATTTAATGGACATCTTTCAGCCATTGTTATACTCTCACAGATATTTACTGCCACCTGCTGGTCACATCTGTGTTTTAAAAGGTATATTTAAGACCTTTTTAAGACCAAGTAAAGAAAATGGAAGGAATAAATGGAATGGAGCACAATACTTCATTATGGTCTTACAATTTAAATTAATAAATACATTTATAGAATTCCAACAGATCTCCATTTCTTTTAATAATAGTAATAATAATAATAATAAAAAAAGTTAATTAATTATGGCTTCAATACCAACTTCCAACAACTAGAATTTGGAAATAATGTATTATACCATATGATCACTGTGCAAAAAAAAGTGTCCTTCATCACTATTTTTGTCTTGTTTTCCAGTGAAAATGTTTAAAGATTATTAAACCAAGATACAGCTGAAAAGCAGAATGACATAGAATAAGGAGTCTTGATTATGATTGATTTATTTTGATTAAAATGAAGTGAATTTAGGATTAGAACAAGAACAAGTATCCAATAGGTTTAGAAAAATCAACTTAATTCAAGGGAAAACAAGTTTTCATACCACACTGACAGATGTTTGTTCTTGTTTTAAGAATAAACTCACATAATTTTGTTCAGTTTCTCAGAAAACAAGACTTCATATGTTCAAGTTGCACTGTTCAAGTACTGTAGATGTATCTTAATGAATTAATTATGACTTAATGTATATAAGACTTTAAGAAACAATTAATTATAATTAACATTTTATTCCGAAAGGTCTGGATAACTAAAAACCTAAAACGGACAAATTTAAAAACAGAATGTGAATGAACAGCACTTTATTTCATCAATTTATTTTTTGTCCTTCCAAACATGTAAACAAGACTGTGACCTGGAAACAATCATACATAAAGACACTGTGTGAACTCACAAATAAAAAACCAACATTGATAAACGCTTTATGAAAAACATTCTTTGAATGCTCTAATTGGAAATGCTGGAATGCTTGACAATATCAATATATACTCTTAAATATATATATATATATTTATACTTCTATATAGATAGACTTTATACTTAGATTAATTAAGAGTTCTCATTAAGGATTCTTTTTTTTTTTTTTCGGACAGTTCCTGCATTTGGATCTCGAGAGATTTAAATAAAGGCAGTTTGCTCCCGTTTACGCTCCCTGATAAAGACAATTACTGCAAAGGAGACTATACGGCCCCTTTCGGAACAGACTGTGCCTGACATACCACATAAATACTTTGAGTTCAAGTCTATATTTCAAAATCCTGGCTTTAAAGAGATTCATTGGCAAATGCAACCGCTACAGTGCATCCTTCTTGTTAAACTTTAACGAATAACCGATCGCAGTCTCTAAACATTCCACTAAAGACCCGGCGGAGAGAAAGTCCAGCTCCACCTCGATAAACTTAATGTAGATGTGTAATCCAGAGAGGATGCCCTCCTTGGCCTGGCCGGCACAGTTGTCCTGCAGGAACCTGGTTACGGCTGAAGGCTCCCCTCGGCTGTAGTGTTTGCCTGAAGTCTGAAAGTGCTGGAACAGACATTGCTGTAGCGTCCTTTCCTCTGCAATGCCGAGGTAACTGTAAGTGACTTTGGCTGATGTCCTCTTGTCCTTCTCCACGCTCTCGCAATGGTCCGTCTCCTCCTCTTCCTGTGAGGGGGAGGACTTGTCCCCTGTGCTAGACGAAGAATTGGACCCACTCGTCTCCTCATAGCCTATTGCATACAGGCCATATGTTTTTGGGATGCCCCCTGGCAGGAGGTACTGGGAGCCGTTGCTGCATCCTGCTGCCCTCGTCTGTGCGATCGGGATCCAGTCCACTTCCATGTGCAGCTCCAAACAGCGAGCTTCGCTAATAGTGATGTCTAGGAATTTATAATAGACGTTTTTCCAGTTCATCTTCTGCACCTTGGTCATGATGACCCTGCCCTCGGCCTTCTCAGGGTTGAAGTATTCCCGTAGTCTTTTTCCCAGAGGAACCTGTGAGCTGATTTCTGCGTAGTGGTAGCGGATCTCCTCTCGCCACCGTGTGTTGTAGCCCACTCCGAAGATGGCCAGCTTATTGGACAGGTGGAGGCGGGAGAAGTCAGTCCATGTCTGGAAGTGCTCCCATTTGACCTCCACTGACTCCAGGATACGCATCACGTTCTGCATCACTTCCTGCCGTCTAAAGAAAGCACGAGGAAATGAGGACCTGAGTGTAAATTGTGTGTTTAAATAAATGGATTGGGAAAAAGGACACAGGTTCAAACTTACTGAGCGTGCTCAGATGGCTCCAGTCGTATCTGAAGAACTCTGGTTTTTGGAAGCTGGTTGTCCTCTGTGAAAGACCAGACTGTGTTATATGAGATATTTGAAATTATGCACATGGCATCAGACTTTGAGTTGGGTCTGAAATAGACACAATTTTCATAGATTGTGGATGATAACTAGGTCTACATTGAATATGCATACTCTTTTTAAAAAATTTTAGCAGATCTGCAGTATTCTGCTAACTCTTACAATAAAATTATTTATTGCAGAAAAAAAAAATCACATGAATATAAATTTTGATGAATATAAATCACATTAAATTTTGATAATACATGCATAGTATTAATATAGGGTCGTATGTTTTTTATGTTTTTGTTCTTTTTTGCTGCATTTACTTAATCAAAACTACAGTAATATTGGGAAATATTATTATAATTATAACTGTTAATATAATTCTAATATTTTTGTGATGGCAAAACTGAATTTTCAGTGTCACATGATCCTTCATAAATCATCCTAATATGCTGATTTGCTGTTCAAAGTAGCTGTGCTACTTAATATTTGATTTGATTTGATGAATATAAAGTTCAAAAGAACAGAATTTATTTGAAAACAATTGTTTTGTTACAATGTAAAAGCCTACACTGTCACTTGTGTCTTTGCTGAATAAAAATATTTAAAAAAAAAATAAACTTTTGAACAGTACTGTAAGTAAATATGTGTCATTAAATTATCAGTGAATCTGTGGAGCATCATATGGAATTCTGTGGTGGCAGATTTCGAGTAGCACTGGTGAGGTATGAAGTTAAAATCTTTCAAATGCTCATCCAGATTTTGCACCACTAGTCTACAGCTCTCCTTTTTAAAGGAGGAGGATACTACAATAGTGCCTTTAAACTTATTTACACTGTAAAGAGAATACTGCATTCACCTGTTTCTATGTCTCCCTCATTGAAGGCAGCAGAAAGGTCCTGATTACACCAGTCTTCCTGAGAGTAGTCCTCCATAGTGCTGCCGTCTGACTCCATCTCCTGGTAGAGCCCGCTGCTGTTGATCAGCACAGGCTGACAGCTTTGAGAATCCCAGCCGCCTTGCCCGAACACTTTCTCCAGCTGCTCGAAGGAGTAACTGCTCTTCCTCTTCCCAATGCCGTGCTCCTTCACTCGGCTATAACAACGTCTCAGCGTCTGCAGATGATGGTCATGTTTATAAAAACAGCAACACATGCACACTGTATTTGAATCAATCAAGACTGAGATGTGCATCGCAAATAATTAACTACTCCTCAAAAACCGTAAAAAACTATTTTCCTAGTACTTTCAGCACTTACACTTAAAAATTGACAATCAAATTTTATTTACTTTTCACATCTGAGCAATGCATGGCCATATGAAATAGCACTATTTCTACACGTATGCACTAGAAATATATTCAAACATCCTACCAATTTGACATAATGCTTTTTCCATACTATATAGCAGGGAGGTATATATATATATATATATATATATATATATATATATATATATATGATAACTCTTATCTCTCTGCATACTTTTATGCCTAAAAAAAACATTTTCATCTTTGAATTAATGTAAAGCGCTTTGAGTGCCTAGAATATTATTATTAAAAGGTAAAGTTGTTGTGGGTAGCATAAGTGATCTTGCAGGCAATTAGTCCAATGATAACTTAACATATTCAATGTTAATTTGTGGTATCAAAACTTCAATGCCCCAACCAAAGCCTTTTGTTTTGATTTTGCCATTTTACCAAAAGCTCTGTGGAGGCAATCTACCATAAACATCACAACAAATCCATGATGATAACTGACAGCCATCAGTCTAATGTGCTTGAGACACGACAGAGCCATGCTTTGTGTTTTGATTTTGACAGCTTCACCAAAGCCCTGTGTAAACTGCCGAATAAACATGACAACAAGCCTCTAAGAATATCTGAGTGACAGCCATGTGTTTGAATGTTTTACCTTCATCCTCTCTCGACACTGGGATGGGGTCCGTTCGTAACCCAGCTCTGATAGCGCTCTGGACACCCGCTCGTACATCGCGGGTCCCGGCGCCTTGCCAGAAAACACCGTCCCGGCCACCTCCAGCTGCTGCATCCGCGCCTCCGCCAGCCTCTCGTTGCCCCACACGGCGATCAGCGCGTTGGTTTCGGACGGTGTCCAAGACATGCCTCGGCAAGCGGTGAAGCTGTTGGAGGCAGAGGCCGATCCACTCCGGCCTGCGCCCCCGGACAGCGAAACCCCGACGTTCAGAGGAGAGAATCTATTAGGGGTGGAGGGGTTGGAATGGTATTGGTTGCTGTCACTCAGATCCTCGGATTCCGGGGAAGGAACCTCGGTTTTGGGAATCTTCAGAGGCACCGATAGATCAGGAGAACGCTCGGCGTTACTGGGGGCCGCCATCTTGCCTCTGTTGCTAAGGGGAGGGGGCAGAGAGGAAGAGCGTGCGCGCGCTCACTCCAAGCGCGATTGACAGCTCATATCTTGAGTTTTCATTTTTGCAGCCAATGTCTATTAATGTTAAGATACATATTACGCTACGTAACAATTATGTTATAAATAATAGTATTATACACAAAATAATATATTATATGTAATTATGTAAAATGCAATGTTTCAGTTTTGAATCATTTTAACGCATTTAAATATAATAATAATAATGAAAATAATAATGAAGAGCAACTGACAGCTTCACATTGACTGTAATTTTTGCAAATCTCTCTTATATTATGAAAAATATATTTAAAAATTATTCATGAGCAATTAAATTACATTACAATATTATAAAATAATGATAATTATTATGCAAAAGCGGCCTTGAAATAGTGCAATACAAAATATATCCGCACTGAGACGCTTCACCGTTTGTAACACTCCGCTTGACCAAGTTCACGGGTTTCTACCATGTGTGAGGTGAGGAGTGAAAGCCGGTTTTTCATGTGCAAAAAGCAGGTTTTTGAAGTCTAAGCATCGGTGTTTCCTTTTGCGAACAGAAGCAATGCCGTGTGAAATTAACTGCTGCTTGAAGCATGATTTTGAAGTTAAGTGAGTGTGACTCGTCTCATAATCCAAAAAACTTTCAGACAGGCTTCGAATCTGTGCCTTGCTTGGCGGCCTAACAGAAAAGTAAGTTTAGTTTACCAATACAAAAAACAGCATATAAGCAATATCACGTCCAAAAGTCAACACGGGTGTCATGTAAAAGTTAAATATTATGTAAATAAAGAAATATATGATAGTTCAGATTTACCCATTATAGTGTTACACTCCTGTTCTCTCGTGTATTTTATACAAATGATAATTATATATGTAAACATGATCGAATATGACATTATTATTAATATTTTATTAAAATATTGAAATCAGTCACCCTTTTTCTACAAGTTAGGCCTGTTTTCCACTACAAGGGAAAGTACCACAGCTGGCCACTAGGCGGAGTTGCTCATCCTCGTTACATTATGCCTTCTGTCAGTTTGTTAATGTGGCAACAAAATAGACTTGGTACACTTTACTTGCATGTGTTCTGTCCACAAGAAATACAGCTAAATGGTTAACCATTGTCAAGTTTGTGTTTCTCTAAAAATAATGCATATAATCATGCCCTGTTATTTTATAGACACGTTTCTTTAATGCTTTGCATAAAAATAACAGCTTTAGATTTTATGCTTTTCTTCTTTTAGGAAGTATGATACAGATTGTCATAGACTTAACCAGTTTTGATTATTTAGTCAGCTGTCTGGCTGCCACAAATGTACATTGAAGAAGAATTTTGTTATATTCATAGCAGCCCAGATATCTGCATGAATTATGCTCCTTTAGTAATGTTGTTGATTTAATAATGCTGTCAAATTATTTAGTTGTGTTGAAAAAAAAAATCTTGTCATTCTATAGGGAATCCAGCTTAACTGAGCTGCAGCTTCACAGCTGTTCACATGATTTAACAGAGAGTCTATTTCAGGTCAAAGGTTATGGCCCGTTCTAAGAATAGTGAACCGTCCTGACACCATTTTCTGTCTATATCTGGGTGTTTTATGATAACTTCATTGTATTTGATGTCTGCTAAAGGTTAGATGTAGAGTCAGGAGACAGTATAACCTTTAAAAAAAAAAAAAAAAAGATGACAGGCTCCTACGTAGTTTATAAAAGTACTGTAGGTTAATGCAAAGACTTTCATGAGCTTTTGGCGATGGAAGCTGAATCCTAAACTGTAGCTGAGCACATGCACATCAATTTGTTTTTCATATAACTTTCATATTACAAAAATATAAAAGAATCCTAAGCTAATATTTGCTATTATTTTACAAATTAGGAGCAAACTTGTGCGGATGATTCAATTGTGTATGAATTTAGCCTAAGGTGTTTTTTTCTCATCAAGATGCGAGATAAAGAATCCCTCAACCATGATGAATATGAATAATAAAGAGCCACAACCCCCGTATTGTAAAAATTGACTTTGTACTACAACACTGGACATTATATTTGTGAATGCAAATCTAAAATGGGAATCTCTTAGCGTATTCATATTATACCCCACAGACATGCATTGCCATACCTTCAGTTTAATGAGGGAATGGATATGTTTGCTCATGATCAGAAGCATGGCCTTCTGATTAGACTCGCTCTAGAGGCATTTCTAAACGCCTTGCCGACATTAAGAGGAGCACTTCTTAGTCAGATCACATAGTAACTCACGTCTTCGTGAAATCAAGCTAGTATTTTTTTTTTTTATCATCAGCGAAGTCACGAAAGCCCTTTAAATGGCTGAATGTGAGAGAAATTCTAATGACCCTCTGAAACATTAAGGGGTGGTGAGAAACGAAGATAATTATGATTATTATTTCATAATTTTGCATTTTAGCGAAGATGCTGGAAGCATTTAAGTGAATTTGTGTCAGAGAGATTGCTTTTAGGATTGGCAGTCAAAATTCCTTTGCGTTTTATAAAGCCCAAAGTGCTTATTTGCATAATGTCTAATGGATAGAGATATTTCTGTTTATCCCATACGAGCAAAAATACACACATGCATTCACAGTCAATTAGAGCGAATTTTGATTTTTAGCGCAGTTTGGAGGTGAGGGTATTTTGATGAACAACCTCTGCGTGACATGCTGGTTGCCAGGCAGCAATTTTGGATATTCAGGGTGTCCGCGAAGACTGACCCCCTACAGGGTCACAGATGTGTTACTTGTCCAACAAAGTGTCCTCTGCCAGGATTCCTCCTGCGATGCCCTTCCTTATTTTCACCTCCAAGACATACGAACCCAGAGCTTTTACTTGACGTCAGGAGAGTTGATTCTGGAACGAAATGGAGATCCCAAGTACAAATTTTGCCAGTGATACTGATGGAAGCTTTGCTCTCTTTTTGGTATGAGTGAGTCGTCAATGATGGGAGCTTTTTACGCCCATCTTCAAATTCTGTTTCATCTCATCTCACTCGACTGGCTTTAGATCAGATCATTATCACGGTGGTGTGAATGATCATTAGATTCACTCAGCGGCGCGGCTGATTGCAGCACCTGCAGACTCCAGTTCAGAGAAAAAGCACATTTTGGTTTGGAGGCTTTCATTATGAGGCAGCCTTCTCTTTTTTTTTTCACCTAAAGCATCGTGAAATCACACTGAAATACTAAAATATGTGCATTTTTTTTCTTCCATACACTTTGTGTTATACATGATATAAAAGGGAGCTGAAGTGTGTTTGTACCTTGAGAAATTATAAATTATTTTTCATTTTGATTCTCCAAACCATATTTGATTCTTGATTCTATGATGGAGTTTAGAGAAAGGTAATGAATATATCTTACAATGTATAGCTTGTTAAACAAAGAAAGAGAAATGTTTACTTGGATTGATTAAATTGGTAGTGTTATGAAGAAATTAATTGATTTTTCTCTTTCTTTGCAGGAACATTGAATCACTTTGGAGTCCATAAGGGGGCTGGATTTTGATGCCATCTCTGACGCTATTCTCAGGTTCAACGGGTTGGTGAGTTGTCATGTTCAAGTTAACGTATCTGAAAGAGACAGTTCTTGGTTCAGTGTATCGGTGAGTTGACTTGAGAACCATTTGGAGTGATGCATTTCTTGTACAACTACATACAGGGTCTCCACGGGGTCTTAAGAAGTCTAAAATTTCAAAATCAAAATTTTAGGCATTCGAAAGTCTTAAATTTGTCTTAATTTTCCTACATCCATGTAACAATACCTCTACCTGTAATTCTCATTGAAATGCTCCTGCAGTGCTTTAGATTTTTTTTTTTTTTTTTGATGTTGTGATATAGGTCTTAAATTTCATTCATAATGGTCTTAAAAAGGCTTAAATTTGACTTGGTGAAACCTGCACAAACCCTGTAGTGTACATAACTCATGGCATAACCACTGTTAACATCATTGGTGAGAACTAGCTAATAACTAGCTTCCCGAAATCGTAGTAACTTTGTTACACATCCATCATTCGCACCATGTTTATTCAGCAATATAGATTTGCCATTAATACAAAGTTCTGTCACAAAACTCTTGATTGTGCAGACTGGTTAGTCTTTAACTCGGTCTGCTAGTAATCACATTGTTATCTACACGGTGCAGCTAATTGGTTTCTGTTGCATCAACAGCCAGTGAGCTTGCTGCTCAACATTCAAATACTTGGCCAGTGTTTGCTGTAGCATTTTACAGCATTTTTTCAAAACCCTTCACTCCCCCAGCTCCACTTGTATAGATCTGCTACAGGTAATTTCACATATGTGTGAGGTAAATTAATGTATGTTATATGTGCAGCAGCAATATGTCTTACATGCTCACAGCAGCATGTCTGTGGAAGTATTGGCAGTAGCAAGTCTCGGTACCGCGGCGTAGCAGATCTATTACGCCAAGACCAAATACAATAACACTGCCATGTTTATTACTGTGCTAATCTTCTAGAGAGCTGTTATGACAGAAATGACATAATGCAGGTGGTGAAGCAATAACTTATGTTAATTAATTGGTTTAAAAAGGTCAAGATCATCTGGTAAATAATTAACATAACATCTTTAAGGACATTTTTGACTCTGTTGTCCAATGTTTTACTCAATTTACAGATGTTTGATTAAAATACGGGTTCCCTTATGTCACACTCTGAATAGTGCTAGAGCACGTGTAAACCCAAGCTTATGGTTGTGTTGACATTATTTGGGTTATTAAGGTTGTACGTAGCGAATATTAGATGCTAAGGAAGCTTTAAAGGCTTTGAAAGTTTGTGAGCTCTTAAAAATAAAGGTTCCAAAGGGTGGTTATTGCAGTGATGCCATAGAAGAACCATTTTGGTTCCCAAAAGAACCTTTCAGTGAACAGTTCCTAAAATAACCTAAAAGTTCATGCCAATAAAGAACCTTTATTTTTAAGAGTGTATTTGATTTAAAAAAAAAAAAAAAAAAAAAAAAAAAAATATATATATATATATATATATATATATATATATATATATATATATATATATATATATATATATATATATATATTTACCTGCTTTATACCCTTATTCTGAATTTTTATTTGTTTTCATTTGTTTTAAAACTTT
Organism: Acrossocheilus fasciatus; assembly: GCA_036784905.1. Lineage (NCBI taxonomy): Eukaryota > Metazoa > Chordata > Actinopteri > Cypriniformes > Cyprinidae > Acrossocheilus > Acrossocheilus fasciatus. Next base: position 17,556,698 of record CM071947.1, on the reverse strand, counting down.
TTTCTTGTTTTATTTTTATTTTTTTCATTTGTATGCATGATTGTTTAATATGTGCATGTATGATCTTATTGTTTATTAAAAAAGGAGATGTAATTGTGACCACAACTTTGCGACGTTGTTTGCAAAAGTTCATTGGAACTATGGTTTTGGAAAACACTGAATAGCAGAACCACAACGCTTTTGAAAAATGCAGAGCAGTTTTGTGGATCAGTTCAAACATTTCATTGAAAAGATTTGACTCAAAAGAATGATTTATATATCAGACATTGCCACTTTCTTTATTTTATATTTATAGTTGTCTCTCCACATTAGACCATTTTAACACTGAAAGAATTCTAGTTATATATTATAAATTTTCCACTTAATATACAGTGTTTACAAACCTTGTGATTTATGTAAATAGGTGATCATTCGCTACCTTGAGTGGAAAACCACTCCGACGTCCTCACTGAATACCTAAACAGACAAATTAAAATGACACCACATGCCAGAGAGATTCATATGGGCAGCATCCTTTAGTTCATTATGTTATTCCATCATCTCAAATTCTCCTGCATGTCTTCAAACAAAAGCCTCTCATGCCCATCAGACAGATAAAGACGAGGTCCCTTACGCAGCCACCCGCCGTCCCGATGAGAATTTACCTCACCACCTCTCGCAGATGGGACCTGGCCCCGTGGGAGCAGCGTAACCGAGGCTAACCCCCCTCCGGCGGCGAGGCCCAGGTGTCTCCCCTCAGTCAGACGCCAAGGTAATTCAGCGGCGGCTCCAAAACACACGTGCTCCCTCATCAGCAGGCCCTCACCGGAGAGCAACTTTACATTAAAGACTTGTCTCATTAGAGCGCAACGGACACGGCCAAGGCTAATGAGAGTGGCTGTGATGACGGCAAGCTCTGATATTCAAGTGCAATAACAGACCATGGTCAGGGCCAAAGCCATGTCACGCCTGGGTGATGGTGAATAGGAACGGCGCCGTGATGTTGGCATTGACAGCTTCCAAGTTCAAGGCTCAGCAAGATTGTATTGGTGTTGGCCGTCTCGGTGCGTGTCGAGGGAGTTGCTGTTTACAGAAGGTGTCTTGTAATGAGCTGGGCCAGGGACAAAAATAAACATTTCTGAGTTGAGATTGAGCATGATTTCATGTTAGTAAACATTTAATCAGATCATTTGAGATTCAGATGGCTGCTGTTCAGTGTTTAGTGGATTATGGAAGTGTTCATGTACTGTAATTGTTTTTTTGTTTTTTTATGTGTGTCATTTGATTTGTTGTTAGAGTACAGAATAACCATTGCACATCCTTGTTTCTTTTTCTGTCCAAATATGCCAGGTGTAAGTCAAATTAGCAATATTCAAGTTGGCAATATTGTATTGATGTATGAAACACAGTTCACACAGAAAGCACTTTCTGTTGGTCAATGTGGCGAATATGCATGACCAACTTGAGCAAAAAATGAAGTCTGCAAGCTTTGTGGTTAGTTATTTGAATCTTTGATAGTGTAGAAAATATTTAGAGGAAAGTCCAAATGCATGTCTGCATTTAGAAAAACAAAGCATTTTTTTCTGTGCACTCTCAGAAATAAAGGTACAAAAGCTGTCACTGGGGCGGTGCCTTTTCAAAAGGTAGAGTTTTGTACCTATTAGGTTCAAATATGTACACTGCACCTTTAAGGTACCAAAATGGAGCCTTTAGGTACAAACATGTACCTTTTGAAAAGGTACCGCCCCAGTGACAGCTTTTGTACCTTTATTTCTGAGAGTGTACGAATATGTCAGGTTTAAAATTTCACAGAAAAAAATGCTGGTTGTTAATAGTGTAATGATGTATGCAGCACAGCTCACGTGTAAGTCATATTTTGTTGGTCAGTGTGGACAATTCATTACTAACTTGAACACGAATGAAATCACGAATTGCCCTTACTTGAAACTCTGCAGTCTCAAAGTCTGTAGATGTCAAAAGTATCATGTTTTTTGAAAACCATTACCATTTAAATATTAAAGCTTTGCGCCTAACTAATCCTGTACTGTTTATGCATGACATGAGTGCTACATGAAAATTTTGCAGCATGTTGTGGGGATTTGTACTTTCCTAAGCACTTGCTGTTTTCAACCTGGCAATAACCGATCAAAATTGCCGAAAAGGCCCACTGACTTATAGGGATGGTTCACCCAAAAATGAAAATTCTGTCATTAATTACTCACCCTCCTGTTGTTCCAAACCTGTAAGACCTTTGTTCATCTTCTGAACACAAATTAAGATATATTTTTGATGAAATCCGATAGCTTTATTTTAATGATGTCCTTACTACATTTCTGGACCTTGAGCACGGTACTGTCTAGACCCAAGCCATGTTTAGAGACTTGTTAGTGGGCTTTTTGACTTAGGCTAGTAAGCAATCACAGAGCAACTACTGAGAACAAAATAACAACCCCCAAGTGACCGTATGAAAGCACTCGGATCACCCTAGCAACTGCAACGCAGCTCAGATTATCCCAGCATGGCTTTACATTGGATTTTTCATGCTCAAGCACTCACTTTTTCTCCATAAAATAGAGAAAAGTACTTTTTGTAGTGGTTCTCAAACCCATTAGGGGGCCTCAGCAAACTTCCAAAGAGGCTGCAGGATTCTGATATTGTGTTGGACAACTGGGAGCCTCTGAGTTAAAACGGTTGAGAAGCACTGTGGTAGTGCAATTGCAAACATAGCTATGTTGCTCATATGTCTGTGCTGGAATCACAAGCAGAACATAAAAGTAGACAGATAAATCAACTTTCAACAGCACTTCAAACTGTTTTTCTTTAGAGATGGCTTTGTGGTGTTAAAGTGTTGTGTGAGGGGTCAGGGATGATCGCTGTTGCCCTCATTATCCCGTTATCCCCTCACCTCAGTGGACCTCTTCATTTGCAAATAAAATAAGATTGGGTGAAAACATTGAAGAGAAAATCACTTCATTTCCATTGATTTTTCTGTGACCAACACTTCAAAAGCTGGAGGATTTACAAAGCAGCTTTTCATGCACAAGTAGTCTCATAAAAGAAAATTAAGGACCCTAAAGCAAACGAAAACATGTTTAAATTTGTTTTGGAGGTTTTGAAGCCCAAATGAGCACTTAGTGAAGCGCATCCATTTTTTTTTTTCAGATTAATTATTTTTCATCACATCTCTCTTTGATGCACAATCAGTGCTGATATAACTTTCAGTCAGAGTGACTAACTGTGAAGGGAGACTCAATAAAGGCATCAAGATTGCGATGAGTTTGATAAATGAGTTGATTGAGTAGTCAACTCTGGTTTGTATTGATGTAGTTGGTGAGTGATGAACTGGACTGATGGTGGCGTGGGCAGGAGGAGGGCCGAGGATGGTCAGTTCTCTGGTCCTTTGTGGCCCAGGTGTGGAGCAGCTGCATCCTTCGGATGGATCCGCGGGGTCCGGCCCCTGACCCCAGCACTGTCCGTCGTTCAATACACCATTACCCCCAGCAGCTGCACTGACCACTGATATCTCACATGCCTCGGTCACTGCTCATTATAGAAGGGGGTTTGCAGAACACATGCCAGATTTGACAAGGCATGCAAGCAGATTGTGGTTTATTTGGCTGTAACTTCATTTACTTGTAAGATTGGGCCGATTAATCATTGCCAGTTGTCCACTTTGTGATCATTTTAATCAGTATTGGACAATAACCATGCACATTCTGCCACAAATATTATTGTGTAAAATTAAGTGTAATTAAGTGAAAAAAAAAAATTCAAAAGTTTTTTTCTGTACAAACTTTTTATTATAGTACAAATTTTTTTATTATTGAATAAATATTGTAAAAAAAAAAGTAATTATTTTATAATTGTATAAAATAATTGTTTTATTTAGTTTTTGAATTAATGTTAGGTTACACTTTATTTTAAGGAGTCCTTGTTACAGAGTAATTATACATTTAAGTACTGAGTAATATTAATGAACTAAATGTACTTACTATATGGTTTGGATTAGGGTTTGGTTTGGGGTTACTTGCATGAAATTATGCATAATTTTTTGTTATTATAATAGTAAGTAAATGTAACGTGCAACAAGGACACCTTGAAATAAAGTGTTACAAATGTTATTTTAAATAAATATTATAATATGTAATTTGTAAAATTATTAATACACAATTATACAATATTTATTCAAAATTATTATTATTTTTTTTACATTTTTTGTTGTAGTTCATGTTGAATAAATATTGTATAAAAGTAAATTTTACACACTTTTATACATAGCTACATAATTATTTTATAATTGTATCAAATTGTTTATTTCAAATTTTTTATTTAGTAAATTAAGTTTTGACAATACATTGTGTAATGTAAAATTTATTTAGATTATTTTTTATTTTGCAATATTTTTTGTACAAATTTTACAATTTGTATTTTATTGACCATTTTATTGAAAATCTCAGTTGAGTTCTGTTTTTGCTAATTCTTGTGTATAGGGTCAGCCTCTTTACTGGACTGTTTCAGTTCACTTTCACATTTGCTTGACAAACATTAAGTCAAGTTTGCATGAAATCCAAATACACAAGCACAGGTATCGTTGTTGTTTTCAATAAGAATTTCGACCTCTGAATTTTCCACCGAGCCCGTAGCGTGTGATTGAGGCGTATAAAATCCATCACAGCATGGCTTGTCAGACATCGGCCCTCTAAATCTCTGCACGGTGATTCATTCAGTCGACACCTTTCAGCTGCCTCATAATGAGAACGCTCTGCATGTGGAAATTGGCTCACTTGCTGTCCCCTGACTTTGTGCGCTCTTGATTGATAACCACAATAGAAGCTCAAGAGGATACGTGGTGAATGTGTCTTATCTCTCCCTGCTGAGGGTGTTCAGTTTGTGTCTATTGCTGCATGCCTGCAGTTGGAGCAGTTAGGATTACTTGATTACTAGGCTTGATTCCTGTTTACATTACTGTAATTACAGTGCAGACATACAGTGGAGGCTTCATAAAGTCAGTGATCCAGAACCAAAGTTAACCTAGATGATGTTATTGTTCATAGGTTGGTCTTTCAAAGCTCAGAAGACTTAAAAGTTATAACAAGAAACAGAACTCAATTACAAATGTGGGTTAGTAATTACAAATTATACAATTTCTATGAATGATACAATTTTTGGCATTCAGTAAGAGCATGGAGCTGTAAAATCAGTGTGGATGGGATGTGCAATCATTTTGGTTATCAGCTGAGACATTTTTTTTGTTGTTGATACAGTATGTTTAGGCTGATTTTGGATATAATAACATCTCTTATTTTTACGCGTACTTGTACTGTAATTTAAATCTAGCTTAAAGTTAATATTTAAAAACACTAACAATTTAATAATACTATTGAATGTAATTTAGCATGTATTAAAATACAATAATATACATTTTACATATTGTGCATTATAATGCTGTGATGCCCAAATTCATCTACATAACTTAAAATAATGTATTTTAGTGTGTAATTAAAAATTATTATTTTTTGAGTATAACAATGGAATATCGGAATATTTATCGGTTATCGGTGTACTAGCTACAGTGCTGATAATTTGATTTAGGACAAATTTGATGAGAAATATTCATATTGAAATTGTTTGAATTTTTATTGCAGTCTTTGGTGTGTTGTAGAGGTGGGCGATATGACCAAAATCTTATATCACAATATGAGTAATTTTATAGCAAATAGCCAGCGATTAAATACAAATAAGAAACTAATTACATAAAGATATGCTGCATATGAAGTATAAAATCAAATGTTTAAAAACACTGCATATTTTTCACTGTGTAATTTAAATATATATTTCTGCTTATTAATGTTACAAAAGTGATTTAGCCAAAAGCAGTGAGAGATTTTATTTTTGTTGTTTGATTAATATGAATGGCAGACAGCTGGAATTTTAGACTGCTGTCACTTTAAGAGCTGCCCGAATCCAATATACTGTTGCACATGTGTTTTATTTCTCAGCTGTTTGCTTTCATTTAAGACCTAAATTAATGTGTTTATGAGGATACAACATGATCAAAAGTTGGCAATTAATCAGCAAAAAGTTGAGATACTTGAGTCATAAGATGTCAAATGTGGCCCATTGTTTTCTTGAAAATCATAATTAATGAATCACATTGTATTGCGGGTGTCATTCTGCTTCAGGGGTCGAGGGGTCGTTGTCCTGGGGTGAAAACTCTGTGGCATGACATTTTCCAGCAGGGTTAAAGGTCTGCAGCCAAATGTCAGCGCGCAGGGGACTGGGCAGATGGCCAGCAACACTTTCTTTCCTCCCCTTTGGTAATAGGCATCCCGTTATCCCAAAACGGACAGGTATTTTTTTAAGTTTCACATAGCTGTGTTTTTCAACAAATATAGAAGAGGCATTTTGAGTCATGTACAATCTATTTAAATCCTCATATAATCCTCTTTATTTTATCGTTACTTGAAATTCAGATGGTTTGTTGCACTTTTTCTTATTTAATATTGGTTACTGACAGACCGTGGCAGGGAAATGGTCTTTTGAGCACATGACTATGATTATGTCCAGGCCCCACTGGGGCTCGCAGACACTAACTCATATACTGGGTGGAGGGGATGAGCGGATGATAGAGTGATGAGAGAGAGCGAGACAGAGAGGCACGTGTGTGGGTACGGTGGCCCTGCTGTGAGTCTAATTAAAAGGGGCTGGAAACAGAGGGGCTGCAGCGGGGCCCACCGGGGCTCTTCCTTTCCCCCTGCCTTTGATTAACTGCATGCACTAATGACCCTTCAGACTATAAACATTTACTGTAAACATTACATCTCAACCTAACGTTTCTTTATGTTTTTATTTCCCTTTTATAAGTCACGTGCCACTATTACTTTTGAACTAGACTTGAACTATTCTGTTTGAATCGTCCTGCACTATTTCAGCTAACTAAATTAATGAAGTGATGCAGCTTGTAAATGAATGATGGACTTATGATTTTGGCAAGTGAAAGGCAAATAATGCATTGAAATAGGACCAGAATAATATAGAGACTTATAGGTGGGCTCTTTTTACTTCCGACTGTAAAATATTAGTTACCACTACCCAGAACATCATAGAATTGTGGCTTAGTGTTATATAGACGTAAGCATCACTAACATTTTGGTTATATATTTCTTTTGGAGATTAAAATATACTTGAATTTGCATCTTTAGGTTCTTAAGGTTAGCATATTGGTCTTAGAACCTTTCTTAGATTATATTCTGTTGTTATTGTCACAACAATTATATCTGTAGTCATTATCGGCTGCTGTTATGTGAAGTGGCATGCTGACCTGCTATGGAGGGCTTGCTCACATTTGCAAAGAAAGGTCAGGGAGCACTTGTGTGCCATTGTGGTTTTATTCACAATCTAATCCTGCCCAATTTCAAAAGGATCTAATTGCATCCATCAGATATGATAGTGCTTTTGTTGATTTAGAAAAGTCAATGTTTGTTTGGTTTGGAATAATTTAACCAGCCATATCTAGAAATAATATCAAGGGATTGCATTATTAAGCCTTTTGTTTAGATATGGATTTTTAACTGAGAAACTGACTAGTGGCACCAGGTGGAATTGCAACAATAATTTTCCCCAATAGGTTTCTCTAGCACTTCTGCCACACTCAGTAATTGGAATGACTTCATTTCTATTCTCCAAAGCAGGGGGTTTTAAACTTTTGCCAAGGACTTCCAAATATTTGATGAACCTCCTGCTTATATTATGAAAGCAGTTTCTCATATAAAATCCCATTTATACTAAGAAGTTATTACAAAGACAACAAATTGGCTTTTTTGTTGTCATTATACTACAGCAAATTTGATGGTACTGAACTTTCAGCAGAAATAACTCCAGTCTTCAGTGTCACATGATCCTTCAAAAATTATTCTAATATGCTGATTTGGCACTCAACAACTGCTAAGAACAGTTGTGCAGCTTAATATTTTTATGAAAACTGTGATTTTTTTTTTTTTTCAGGATTCTTCGATGAAAATATTTCAAAAGATTTTCAATGTCACTTCTGATAAATTTAATGCATCCATGCTGAATAAAAGTATTAATTTCACAAATAAATGAATAAATACTGAGTTCAAACTTTTGATCAGTAGTGTAGTAACACTATTAATTGCACATTAACTTTGACAGCCCTAAAAATACTTTTGTTTGTAAAAAATCTGGTCTTTTTCACTTTTTTAAAATTGCTTTATTGGTCCTTTGTTGGTCCAATTTGAGACCACTGCTCCAGAGTTTGCATTGTCTGGATATGTGCTTATTGAGTGTGTGTGTGTGTGTGTGTGTGTGTGTGTAATGGGTGGAGTCCGAATGAGAATGAGAGTGAGAGAAACAAAAGAGTCTAGGCGTCTTACAACAACAAAACTTCATTGTCGTATTGAATTCACAATCAGCTGATTAATATCCAAGAGACTCATCACATGCCACCTCTTACAACAGTATCTGAAACATCTATGGATACTGCATAACTTTAAATCTTTACTCCTAACCTCTAGTGCATGGAACTTTCCTTAAAAGTAAACCTTTTACCATCTTGTCAAAACCCTCCACCAAGTTGTCATCCGAGCACTTATCAAACTTAATTGTGTATTCATCTCCAGGAATTCTCCTGGAATGTCATCTTCAAGAAAGGGTCACAGAATTCCGTCTCTTGCTTCTGGAACTCTTTTCCCCAGTGTTGGCATGTCCCTCATTAGCATGGCCCCTTCATTAGCCGTGTTAAAGTCTGGGGGTCTGGGCTGCTCTTTGTTCTCTGATCCCCCCTCTGGATGATGCCAGGCATCCTCTTCCATCACTCTGTCATTGGTTGATGCTCTTGGGGACCGGACCATACCAGCCCATGCATATTCAACCGATACCCCACAAGCCCCCTAAAGCAGGACAAATGTGCCTCTGGTAAGGGAAACGGTGCCATATCAACCCCCCAAATATTAAAATGCACTAATAAAGACCACATGGATTCCCCTCAGTAATGCGTCCCATGAGAACAACCGGGTAATTAAAGGCCTCGCGCCTTATACGAACACCTATCATTCATCTCCAGAGTGGACATGCTCATACATACAAATTACATGCTGTTTTTTGAGTACTGTTGTAAGTTTAACTAACTATTTGACTATTTCCAGTGCGAGATGGACAGTTGCAGTTGCTGTTTTTGAAGCACTAATTCACCCTGCACTCCAAGGACAATCTGAATTTGTTTTGTCCTTTTGGAGATCTGACTATGGAATGGAGGGATATATTTTTATATGAATTGCAAGGAGTGCAAATGAAGGGCAAGGCCTTAATAAAGCCTCTTATTAGAAAAAAGAATTGCAGTAATGAGTTGGATAAGGTAGAGCCCTCTCCACATTTGGTATTCCAGCACAGCTTTTGTTATTGTTAGACAGGAGCAAATTGATACAAATAGAGGACAAAGGAAATACACAGAGCGCCGTGACTGAAATGCAATGTAGCTTTTTCCAAGTGTTTGAAAATGGCTAGCGAGTACGGCTTTACCATTCCCCGGAAAAACCGGAAGATAACACCAGAGGAGGGAGCAAACAGAATATGTGTTTCAAGGAAAGTTTTAATTGTGTTTGGCAAACATAAGCTTGTTTGTGTATGCGGGAGCACATAGGTCGGCTCTGTGCACTTCAGGCCTCTTCAGAAAGTTGATTGTGCGTCAAATTGTGACAAGGGTGTGATGATTATGTGAATGAAAAGATGTGAACCTAATTATGAGGCTCTCTTCCTTGTGTGAGAGTGGGTTTGGGAATAAGCTTTGTGTTTGGAGGGCGACAAGGTCCTCTGGGATGCAGCACTCACCCTGGTTGTGTTCTTATTGTGTAATCAGTTTGTCAGCCTTTGTGTGTGTGTGTGTGTGTGTGTGTGTGTGTTGTGAAAAGATGATGTTAAGCATAATGTTTTTGGCATGTGATGCTATTTATCAAATTAAAGCATACAAAAGAGAAGTGTACACTTCCAAGGATGATAACTAATGGTAAAGTTTTAATAATCTTTCTGAATATTTGTGAATAGTGAAATCCACACAACAGCTATAATGATAACCACACAGATGAACAATATAGATTCTTTTTAAAAAATATATTTTTTATGAGCTCAAGCATTTAAAGTTTATAATTTACAAGACTTTATCGTCCATTGGAGTAGATTTCATAATAAAGTTTTTGTTATAGTAATCAGTATAGTTATAGTCAGGGTTGGGAGGGTTACTTTTAAAATGTATTCCGTTACAGTTACAAATTACTTTATCAAAAAAGTATTCAGTAACGTAATCCAAATACCACAATATGAATGTAATGTAATCTGATTACTTTTGGATTCCTTTTAGTTATTAAAAAACTATTAAAAATTGTGTCTTGTTTCACCATCTAGATATTACAGCCCGTATATATTTATTTAAAAGGCTATGCAGACATCTAGTGGATATACAGTTTAGTTTTACTGTTTAATTTTTATTATTATAATGCACACCATGGAATTTTAAATCACTAACAAACACAAACTTTTAGCTAACATGATGATTTCCATGCTAGTCGTACCTGCAAATAGCCTTTGTTAAAGCAAGAGTCTTCATGCATAGCCTACGCTGTACAACTTTATTTACTTTATTCTTTTTGAAGACAAAATAACTGAAATTTCCAGACATGAAAACATTTTTCCCAGCAGGAAGCATCATAAGTAACCGTATCAGTGTCTCATCCCACGTTTGAGAATAATAATTGTAGACTGGTGTTATTTGCGCATGCACCAGCAGGTGGCTCGCGTGAGTCAGTATGAGTGTCAACAGAACTAGGAACAATGATGAAGCAGCGCTAAATAAAAAAATAAAATCGTTATGTCAGAAAACTCATTTATTTAATTTTAAATGAAACAAAAGTCATCCTGATAGTATTCCCACTTTTTACAAAATGTAACTGTAATCTGAATACTTTGTTTTATGATTTAACTGTAACGGATTACAGTTACTAGATTTTTGTGTCCTGATTACGTAACGTCGGTTGTTCTAAATTCCCTATGTATCTTTATAGTGGAAGGACTTTTATTATGAACGTGTGCCGTTAGTTGACGTTAGTTTCCGCTATTCCGCCTTACTTTCACTTTCACCAGTCGCTTGCTCCGCCTTTTCTTCAGGTGTTATTGTGCGTGATTGAATGTAAGTTTATTTAATCATTCCTGATTATAAGCCACCGACGTTTAGTTAATCATTGTGTTTAAGTATTCATCCTGCGTAATCGAACTTTACATTGTTTCTAATGTTGTTATATTTAAGATATACGGTGATTCAAATGGTATGCTCGCTACTGTTAATCCTCTCCTCGTCATGTTGATTCATGTATAATGTATCAGTAGCAGGTTGTTATTTACATGTCTGTAATTCACATTTAGCAGATGTAAACTGATATTTACTTTATTCTGTTTATTTCAGAAAGACCACATTTAACACTCTGTGATCCTAAATCGTACAATATCCAATCCATTGCAGCAATGTTGTGTCATCTGCTGTGAACAGTTAAATACTTCAGATAAAGAGTTGAACAGTGCCCTGTCTCCTGTCGCACTTCTTACACGAGTCCCGTGGTGGATTAGCATCAATACCCCTACCGATCTATAAGTCCCGTTCATTTGGTCCTTCGAGCCGGATGTTATATTCACTGCGGTGACATGGAGCAACAGAGCCAGCTTCATTCCCCTGACACGACGCACGCTGTTCGCACACAGTCGAGAGCACGCCAGCTTTCCACACGTCTGCAAGCTTATGATGTAGCCTTGCCGAAGTCTCTCATACCAGACCCTGTGCCTCACGACAGTTCGTACCACCTGCCAAGGATGGATTCTCCAGCAGCACAGTTGAACCTCAGTGGACAGGTTCGCCAGTCTCGACTATGGAGCAACTGCCCATGGGTGATCTATCGCTGGTGCAGTATGGAGAAGTTTCCGCTATGAGTCATCAGTTGGATATTGAGAGACCGTTCGGGCATCCTAGCCCTTCGGGAGCTCATTCAAGGTATCACAGCCCATCAGAGTGTGATTCATTCAGCAGTGGTGCTGCATCGCCCACATTCCAGGTAGATGTACAAGCCAGAGCTATTTCCCCACCTGTGGTCAGAGCGAAGGCTACTGCAGTCTCATCTGTCCCGCTTCCGCATTTAGGGCAGTCATTTCTAACTCAGACAGCCCACATTGATGTTTCTCAGCAGTCATCTTTGTGGTATACGACACAAGCTGCCCCTCCTACTGCACATCATACTACTCCACCACACCTTGGTGTTCCCTCCTTATCTGTTCCACATGTAACGCCACAGCAGGCAGTTCTGTTCAGCAGAGCAGATCCTGCATGTCAGCTTACCTCATCACTGCCACCTACTGTTACATCAGTGAAGCTGCCTTTGACCACTACGACGTATCGGCCCCTAGTGCCCCCAGTATATCAGTTACAGGCTCACGCGCCAAGTCAATCCACATGGCAGTCGTTTGCTGTGGCTGACCCGTACCGCCCACCACTATCGACCACTGGGTATCATCTTGCTCAGCCGCCCAGTCACACTCCTGTGCAGCCCTGGTATCCCCATTCAGTGGTTCACCAGCCACCACCTCCTCCTCCGGTTTACCAGCCTATGCCTGTTACACCTCCGTTACAACCAGTTCCTATTCCAGCCTTGCCTAAGCTCGTGAACGATAGTGAAAGGGTGTTCACAGACCTGAAGATGGCCTTGGATAATCTTCTCAATCCTCACACAGAGCTTACCGAACACTATAAGTACAGAGTACTGATGGAGCAGTTGGTTCTGGAGGAAGCTAGGTTGATTGCCCAAGCATGCCGGCATCATCCTGCACCCTATATGACAGCGATGGTAGCGTTGCAACGACAGTACGGCCAGCCTCATCAACTGGCACAAAGCGAGATCGCAGCCCTGCTGAATTCACCTGAGATCAGAATTGGGGGTGCGAAGGCCTTTCAGAGTTTTGCACTCAATGTTGACTTGCTAGTTGGTATGCTGAGGTCACTTGAGGGTCCACAGGGGCGAGAGCTCTCCTGCACAGGTCATGTCGACAGACTACTCAGTAAATTGCCCAAACACTACCGAGACAGCTTTATAGAGCACTTGCAGTTGCGAGGCCGATTGCACACTGACAGCCTCAACCCATACAACCTGCAGGACCTTGCTGACTGTTTAAAGGTAAAGGCAGAAGCGCAACGCTTATCAACCAAGATGGTGCAGCGCTACCAGACCGACAGAGTACAGGTCTCACGTAAGGATCGCCAACCTGTTCCTAAGGCCCAGACTCAACCCACTGCAGTTTATCATGGCAGTGATCAGCCCACAGAAGCAAGCACAGGGCAGTCTGTCCGTACCGATGCTGCTCATGCTCAGTTAGCAACTAGTAGACTGAAACGTTTGTGTCTGTTCTGTAAGAGTCAGGAGCATTACCTGTCACAGTGTAACAATATCACTGAGTGCTCACCTGATCAGATTCTAAAGTGGATAAAGGATGCCAAAAGATGCTGGAAATGTGGGCGCACAAGTCATAAATGGGAGGAATGTACATTGAGGAAGCCCTGTAAGGACTGTGGTAATATACATCTCGGAGTCCTGCATTCTATTGCCCGGGATGGTCCTAACAGTGTGCTGCTGACAACATCTCACGAGCGAGTATATCTTACTTCTCCTAGTTTGACGGGTCGGGTGTACCTTAAAGTAGTTCCAGTGCTGCTGTGGAGAGGCAAGAGGTCTGTTTCAACCTACGCTATCCTGGACGATGGGGCTCAGCGGAGTATCATACTTCCAGCAGCAGTCCAGCAGCTAGGAATTGAGGGAAGGGAGGAGATTATGGCCCTCTGCACCATCCGACATGACGTCACAGAATTGAAGGGGCAGTCAATTGACTTGCTGCTCTCCCCGCAGTCGAGGCCAGAGGAGAAGCACAGCCTTACAGGTGTTTTCACCGCACCTCTCCTCACGTTAACCGAGCAAACCTATCCAGTAAAGAGGCTTCAGAGATGTTATCACCATCTCAGAGGGATTCCCATTCCATCTTTCGATAGTGTCCAACCCCTAATTTTAATCGGGTCCGATTATCCGACTCTGATTACCCCAAAGGAACCCATCAGATTGGGACCAGCGGGCGGACCAGTCGCTGTACGCACGCAGCTTGGTTGGGTCCTCCAGGGACCAGATGGATTGCTCCCACATCAGGTATCTTCCCCACAGTGTTTGTTCACTTCTCTTACACCACTACGAGACCCCATCTATCAACATGTCGAGCGGCTCTGGCAGCTCGATGTCCTTCCGTCTCGCAGCGAGAAGGTGATAACTCGCTCTAAACAGGATCAGATGGCTGCAGATATGTTGGAGACCAGGACGCGACGAGTAGAAGTTGACGGAGTCTGGCGTTATGCTACTCCACTCCTTCGTGCTCCAGATGCTCCACCGCTGAAGGGAACTATGGAATCTGTTCTGTCTAGCCTCAGGAATACTGAGAAGCGTCTGAGTAAAGACCCAGAGAGGGCTAAGGTGTACGAAGCTGAAATACAGAAGCTCCTTGACTCAGGGTATGTTGTCAGAGTACCACCAGAAGGCCAGCAGGTAGACAAGGAGTCGTGGTTCATACCACACCACCTCGTGCACCATAACGGCAAGTACAGGCTGGTCTTCAATTGCTCCTTTGTGTACCAAGGTATCTCCCTTAACCAGCAGTTGCTTCCAGGTCCTACTCTCGGTGCCTCACTGCTAGGAGTCCTCCTCCGGTTCCGCCAGTATGCAGTCGCCATTAGTGGGGATATACGTGGTATGTTCCACCAAGTGAGACTACTACCCGAGGACAGACCCCTTCTGAGGTACATTTGGAGGAACATGCGCCGCAAGGACCCACCGGATGTCTACGAATGGCAAGTCTTGCCTTTCGGCACGACCTGCAGCCCCTGCTGTGCTACCTTTGCGCTGCAGATGCACGTCCGCTGCCAGCAAGTCGGGCAGGAGGATATGTTGCAGTCCATAGAGCGAAGCTTCTATGTGGACAACTGCCTACAGAGCCTTCCCACAGCTGAGGAAGCCAAGCAACTAATCGACAAAATGAGGCCTCTCTTAGCCTCTGGGGGCTTCGAGATCAGGCAGTGGGCCACGAATGTCCCCTCTGTCATCCAGCACCTACCAACTAAGGCTCGTTCAGAGAATATCGAACTGTGGTTACAGCAAAACCATTCAGACCCGCTGGAGCCCGCTCTTGGCTTAATGTGGCACTGCCTGGAAGACGGCCTAGGCTACAGGCACCGTGCATTAGTAGAGCATCACCCGACCATGAGGTATATCTTATAAGGTTTTAGCAACGCAATATGACCCCTTAGGATTCTCCATTCCCTTCACCACCCGGGCCAAGGTTCTCGTTCAGAGGCTCTGGGCCAGACCAAGGGATTGGGACGATCCGAATCTTCCTGCAGACCTGCTGGAGAAGTGGAATGTGTGGGAGAAGGAGTTGCCTGATCTCTGTAAGCTCCGGCTTCCTAGATGCTATCTTCCTGTCGACTTTGATGTGGAGGAATCAAGTTGCAGCCTGCATGTGTTCGGTGACGCGTTGGAGGTTGCTTATGGATCAGTGGCTTATCTCCGAGCCGAGCAGCATGGTAAGATCCACACTGCCTTCATTATGGCTCGCATAAGGGTGGCCCCCAAGCGGCAGCTGTCAATGCCACGCCTAGAGTTGTGTGCAGCACTGACCAGCGCTCAGCTTGCTCAGTTCCTCAGACAGGAACTGACCATTGCCATAGAGACAGTGACGTTATGGACCGACTCGACTACAGTGCTCACCTGGATCCAGTCTGAGTCCTGTAGGTATAAGGTGTTCGTCGGGACGAGGGTGGCAGAAATACAAGAGTTGACCGAGCTCCACACTTGGCGGTACGTTGATTCCTCGAATAACCCGGCGGATGACATTACCAGAGGGAGGACGCTCATGGAGCTGGCAAACTCCGACATGTGGATTCGAGGCCCAGGATTCCTCCGTGAACCACCAGACCAATGGCCAGCCAAGCCCCTTGTAGAGACCCAAGAGGATACTTCAGAGACAAGGAAAGCCGTCTTCTGTGGATTAGTTGCAGAACATCGAAATCCAGACATGCCTGATGCATCTCAGTATGCTTCTTGGAGTGCCTTGGTCGATGCGACCTACCGGTCCCTCCATGGGGCAGCCGCCCAAGATACGAATAAATAATCCTTAGATTACAAGCGTGCAGAAGCGCTCATCTTGAGTCAGTGTCAGAAGGATTCCTTCCCAGAGGAGTTCAAGGCTTTAAAATCAGGGAACCAGGTGCCCTCAGCTAGCCGTCTGAACACGCTTGCACCTGAGTTCGACCCCGATGTTAGTCTAATTCGTGTGGGAGGTAGGCTGCGGCGATTGGATGGCTCCAGCGAAGCTGAGATACATCCAGTGGTTCTAGATCCCCACCATCAGGTGACTAGACTCATCGTAAGGCACTTTGACGAGCGTCTACTCCATTCAGGACCTGATAGGGTCTTCGCAGAGCTACGTCGCCATTTCTGGATTCTACGGGGCAGGCAAGTCATCAAACGACACCAGAGAGAGTGCGTAGAATGCCAGAAGTGGAGAGGTAAGCCGACTCTACCTATTATGGCTGACTTACCCTCAGCTCGTCTGCGATTATACCAACCCCCCTTTTTCTCTACCGGAGTCGACTGCTTCGGGCCCTTCGTGGTCAAGATCGGCCGTCGCCAGGAGAAGCGATGGGGTGTCATCTTCAAGTGCCTGACGACCAGATGCATTCACCTTGACCTGCTCAACAGCATCGACACCGATGCATTCTTACTGGCATTAAGGCACATCATAGCACGTAGAGGAACCCCGTCCAAGATCCTCTCAGATCAGGGGACTAACTTTCGGGGAGCCGAGACCGAACTGAGAGAAGCTTTCAAGGAAATGGAGCCCAGACTGCAGGAGCAGCTGGCTAGCTACCAGATCACCTTCAAGATGAATCCTCCCGTCGCTCCCCACTTCGGAGGCGCATGGGAAAGGGAGATCCGATCAGTGAAGTCTGCACTGCGAGTAGTCATCGGGAGCCAGTCTGTGCCTGAGGACGTCCTGCAGACTGTACTGATTGAAGTAGAGGGCATCCTGAACAGCAAGCCCTTAGGATACGTTTCATCCGATGTGGCAGACTTGGATCCGGTTACCCCCAATACGCTTCTCATGGGGCGGCGAGACGCCTCACTTCCCCAGGTGATATACACCCCTGAGCCCTTGTCCAAGCGTCGTTGGCGTCATTCCCAGACTATCGTCGATCACTTCTGGTCTTACTTCACACGACATTATCTCCCGGATCTCCAGACCCACCAGAAGTGGCAGCGGGTAACTCAAGATCTAGCTGAAAATACGGTGGTCATGATAATTCGACCCGCAGCTTCCCAGAGCTCAATGGCCAGTTGGTCGGGTTGTCAAACTGATCCCCAGCGCGGACGGACACATCAGGTCAGCTCAAGTACAGGTCAATGATCGCCGATACCTACGACCTGTGGCCAAACTTGTCAGACTTCCGGCACTTCCAGATGGAGGTGAAACTGACCCCAACAACTAGGGAATTTATCTTTAGACATATTAGCTATGCTAATCTGGGGGCGGCTGTTCTAAATTCCCTATGTATCTTTATAGTGGAAGGACTTTTATTATGAACGTGTGCCGTTAGTTGATGTTAGTTTCCGCTATTCCGCCTTACTTTCACTTTCACCAGTCGCTTGCTCCGTCTTTTCTTCAGGTGTTATTGTGCGTGATTGAATGTAAGTTAATCATTCCTGATTATAAGCCACCGACGTTTAGTTAATCGTTGTGTTTAAGTATTCATCCTGCGTAATCGAACTTTACATTGTTTCTAATGTTGTTATATTTAAGATATACAGTGATTCAAATGGTATGCTCGCTACTGTTAATCCTCTCCTCGTCATGTTGATTCATGTATAATGTATCAGTAGCAGGTCTGTAATTCACATTTAGCAGATGTAAACTGATATTTACTTTATTCTGTTTATTTCAGAAAGACCACATTTAACACTCTGTGATCCTAAATCGTACAATATCCAATCCATTGCAGCAATGTTGTGTCATCTGCTGTGAACAGTTAAATACTTCAGATAAAGAGTTGAACAGTGCCCTGTCTCCTGTCGCACTTCTTACACGAGTCCCGTGGTGGATTAGCATCAATACCCCTACCGATCTATAAGTCCCGTTCATCGGTGTATTCCGTTACTCCCCAAGCCTGGTTATAGTTAATATCCATTGTGTAAACAGACCTTAAAGCTCTTTTTTGTCTTGTCAATTCATTCTTTCCAAAGTACAATAAAAAGCAGTAATGATAACAACACAGAGGAATTTTGTTGGAATGGCTTTCTCTAGCTGATGAATGATAAAAACACTGACAGCCAATCAAAAGAGCTCCAGAATTTAAAGTGGAAGATCTGCAGCATGAGCTTAAAATAAGCAGAATGTTATGGTCTGTTGAAATAGATGCAAATACAGTTATCATTATAGTTAACATCCTTGGTGTGAACAGGATCTTGAAGCAATTTTTTGTCCTGTTTGTATTCATTAAACAAAAATACATTAAAAAGCTATAAAAAATAATGACACGGAGGAATGATATAGTTGGAATCACTTTCAGTTATTTTTTCCAGCTGATGAAATATTAAAACATTGACAGCCAGTCAAAATACATCTGACTTTAAAGAGCTTGACCATTTTTTTCCCCTTTTGATGAACTTAAAGGGATAGTTCACCTAAAAATGAAAATTCTGTCATTACTCACCCTCATGTCATTACAAAATTCATCTTTGGAACACAAATTAAGATATTTTTGATGAATTCCGAGATCTCTCTGACCCTCCCATAGCCAGCAAGAGTCCTAACACGATCAAGGCCCAGAAACTTTGCAAGGACATCGTTAAAATAATCCACGTAACATCAGTGGTTCAACCATTTTTGTTTATTTTATTTGAGTTTTTTTTACAAATTTTACGAAGCTACAAGAATACTTTTTGTGCGCAAAGAAAACAAAAATAATGACTTTATTCAACAATTCATCTCCTGAACATCACCCTGTAGTGCCATTTTGAAGAGTATCACGTACTTAACATATGCAACGTATGAACGCAGATACGTTGTTTACGTTCAGATCAAAGCATAAACAACGTTATTTTTGTTTTCTTTGCACACAAAAAGTATTCTTGTAGCTTCATAAAATTATGGTTAAAATTATGATTATTTTAACAATGTCCTTACTACGTTACTGAGCCTTGATCGTGTTAGGACCTTTGCTGTCTATGGGAGGGCCAGAGAGCTCTCGGGAATTCATCAAAAATATCTTAATTTGTGTTCCAGAGATGAACGAAGTTCTTACGGGTTTGGAACGACATGAGGGTGAGTAACTAATGACAGAACTTTCATTTTTGGGTGAACTATCCCTTTAAATTAAAAAATTCATTAAAATGGCAATTCTTTTATGATGAGCATTAGCTTTTATGACAGGTAAGGTTAGTTCAGGTTATCTCAAATATAAAAAAACTAAAATATTCAAAGATCATAAATTATATTTATTAATTAATAATGCATGCTATTTCTGTTGATAAATGCACTAAAAAACAACTGAAAATATGTATGCATTCCTTACATCTTACATCATATTTACATATTATACATACAAGATATAAGGAAAATATGCTACTAATTTTATTTTACCCGATGGTTACAGCAATTGAAATTTTTAACCATATGAAACTGAATATAAAGTGTACGTGGCACAGAATTTTAATAGACACTTTTATATGTCATTGACCTGTAAATTGGTTTTGAAATCATTTTTGTCTGCCTTTGGTGCTTGACCTCCAGACCAAATTTTCCCCTAGATTTTTCCTGTTCCCTTGCAGTAAAGCAGTCTTCACTAAAACAGTTCCTCAGATCTGTCAGAAATATCATTATAACCCTGTCATTTCCTCTGAAAGTCGTTAGCCTCTGCCTCGGCGCTGTTTCTTAATAGCTTCAGTGTGAGAGATCTGAGGGAAGAGCCGTGGCAGGTCTCAGTCTTTACCTGGAGGATGTCAGCGGGTGATGGAGCCCTACCAGCCGGTCCCTTCATTTGTTTAACTAATAAAAGAGCCTCTTGCTTCCCCTATAATTGCCCCCAAACTTCAGTAGGCTGGGGTCCAGAGGGGTAGGTGGGTTTGAGGAGGATAAGCCTCATTCGAGAGGTTTGTTAAGCAGCTTGTACCCTCAGGAGACTAAGAGGGGCAGCAAAATAGACATCAGAGAGCAGGATGAAACAGAAAAAGGGAGGCCTGATTAGACAGCATGTAAAAAATGTGAATTTATTTTTAATTTAATTATTATTTTTTTTTTTACACATTAAGAAATTAAAAATGATATACACTTGACTGACTTAAGGTAAGGACTCAAGGCAAAGCTTTTTGAAGTTTAATTTATATTTTTTATATTTATTTTATTTTATTGATGTTGTCCTGACCATATTTGTCCATGTTCTTTTTTTTTCATTAAAAATCTAAAAGAAAAATCACTTTTATCCTTTTTTCATTTATTTAGATGTTGTTTGACCAAATATAAATGGTGTACACCAGGCATTGGTTTTTATTTAGTTATTTCTTTGATGTGTGAAACTAAATTAAACTGAGAGCAAAGAAATATGGGCCAAAAACCCGAAGAGCACAAACAGTTTACTGAAATCACTGGAAGGCTTTTCATTGTCTGCAGAGCAACTTTTAATTTTCCAGCATGTGATCACCGTGGACACAGTTAACCAAGCGAGCCCTTTTGCATTTGCATCTGGGAAGGAGGGAATGGAAAAAATAAGCGAATTAAATTGTGTCAGAGAGGCTGAAGACGAGCAAACCTCATTGTCCCGTCCGTTAATCATTCACTCACCCCTCTGGCTTCAATAACGGGCTATAAAAGAGTATAAAAGAACAATTTGGCCAGCCCAGCTGTGAATAGCCAGCCCATCAGATACACAATAGTTGAGTGACGGCCACCGTAATTTAGCGTGTGATCTCGGAAACGCCCCCTCTACCTCAGTCTTTGTTTAACTCGTCCGGCAATGGGACTTTCTTCACTTGGCCAGATGGGCAAATCCATAATGCAGAGAAGGGTTTAGGTTAGGAAAGCCCCCCTCCTCCTTTCCTCCCATCTCTTCATCTTTTTCTCAGCGTACCCCATTCGAGCTTCACAAACTGGCCCATTACGGGCCAATGGGGGCTCCCTCTCGGCTAATTAAGCGCAGCTTTGCTAGCGCTCTGCACGATGGGTTAGCGACCCCGCTGAAGCTCCAGCACCTGGGGATGCTACCTGTTACTCTACCCCTCCCGCCAGCCCTGCGGAGGGGACCCAGCTGTTGGGGACGGGCCCCTGGCCAGAGCTGACTGGTGATGCATGGTGTTCATATTACATTGTGCATACACTGTTTTTCTAACAGACCCGATGGGCGGTTTGATGTCTCTGTGTAGGGTGAACAATAGACAGCCGGGTTCCTCAACAATGGAGCTATAGATTCAATGCTGTCATAGTTCCATATACTCTCGGCATTTGGAATTGGTCTTTGTATAAGTAGTGGAATTTGTTGGAGGGTTTGCATATGCATTTGTAATGTTCTTGTTTTGAGTTGTTTATTGAGTTGTGCATTTTAATGTTCAAGGAGTTTGTTTATTCATTTATTTAGCCTTCATATCTTTTCAGTTTTATTTTTGTAACTTTTCAAATGTCTTTTTTTAATAATCAAATGACCATAATGTTAAAGTATCATCTCATCTTTTTGTGGATCCAGTATTTTGTCACTTTATATACTCAACAAAATACTCCCAGAAAGGAGAAATGAAAAAAGATATCAAGGAAAACTTGATCTGAATATTTTTATTGTGCATATTTTCCATTTGAAGCTGCATTTGATTATACAAAAAGTGTGAAAATATGATGTAATTGTGTGTATTTATGCTACATAAAGTGCTGACTATAAAATTAGCCTTAGTAAGAAACAATGGAGCCATTATTAAAATAAAAAAATTCAAATGACTTTCAGAAAAAAATGTCAGAATTCTCCTATGTTGAATGCGTACTCACTGTTTGACATTGTAGGTTGGCAAAATTAAAGTGTGGAAGGGTATGTTTTAAGAGTTTATTTTTTAAAAAGTGCCTATAGTTGAATAAACACCCTTGTAGTTCAATGAGATTGATGGACATGCATTTCACTCTCTTTTAAACAGATCTCATTTTATGCTGACTTTTCAGTTCTCCGAAAGCAATTGATCACCACCGCAGACTTACAAACACAAGAAATGAGATGGAATCTCTCACATGTGTGGAAGTGCTTTGTAAGGAATTGCTCAATGACAACAGCCGTTCCATCGGCAAATTGCCTTGCGAATAAGTCGAAATTCTTCTTCAGGAGACTTGATCAGACTAGCATTGATTTTCCACAAGGTTAATTCACCTGCAGAGGTCTGTCCTTCTCAGCAAGCCGCTGAAAGGCATTTTTCCTGAAGCAAAGCCAATCACTGGACTCCTTTTCCTTTTCACTTTGGAGCTAAAACAAATAGTTCATCTTTCCTCAACAGTCAATACAGAGCCCTCTTCTGTCCCGCCAGCCTTGATTGAGATGAACTCTCCTCTGTTTGAATCGAGATCCGCTGATTGTAGGAGAGCGAGGGGCTTTGCTAAGTACCTGTAAGGTCTTTTAAAATTGTGAATGCTAAAGCAGAATGCTCTGCTCAATTCAGAGCTAGTTATTTGCTGATTTAAGCTCTAAGCTTCAGACACAGACATGAGCTAGACATGGTCTGTAGGTTTTTTAAATTAGCACCTCATTTTAGACGGGGGTGCTGCTCTATGCATATTTAAATGAGTGTTTAGCATTTTCACAAATGAGCTTTTTAGAAAAAAAGCGGGAATTAAAATAAAATGAGGGATTGAGGCGCAAAAAATGGATGATAATGCAAATGTCTGAAAGGCATGAATCATGGGGGCGTTTTCCAAGCTAATATCCATGGGGTTACGGCTAATTGTGCCATTGTTGTGCGATTATGCTGAGTTTGCTTAGCGTTTATGGAGAGTTAACTCTGTTGACTGAGGCAAAGGGTTTGTTTGAGCTCTCTGCACCTTTGCCCTCAGTCTTCCCCAGGCCACCTAGCGGCGAATAGTCCCTTGGTACCCCAACATATTGCTTCTGTCACCCCGACCTGCCTCCCTGACTTAATGTCCGCAAAAGAGGAAATCAAGTTATGTGACACACTCTTGTGAGAGATACTCTACTGTGATACTGTTTGTGGAGAAATGCAATTTATAAGCAAAACAAAATCTCTGCTTTCACATTATATGTTTTATTTTGACATTCAAATGACAACTGCTGTTTTGCCACTCATAAAGGGATAGTTCGCCCAAAAATGAAAATTCTGTCATTAATTAATCATGCTCATGTCGTTACAAACCCATTTTGTTCATCTTCGAAACACAAATTAAGATCTTTTTGAATGAAATCCAAGAGCTTTCTGACTCTGCATAGACAGCTACCATAACTACCACATTCAAGGCCCAGAAAGTTAGTTAGGACATCGTTAAAATAGTCCATGTGACATCAGTGGTTCAACCTTAATTTTGTGAAGCTACAAGAATAATGTGCGCAAAGAAAACAAAAATAATGACTTTTATTTAACAATTTCTTCTCTTGCATGTCAGTTTTCAACATGCATTCACGAGAGTACCACGACGAATGCGTTTGGAACAACATGAGGGTGAGTAATTAATGACAAAATTTTCATTTTTGGGTGAACTATCACTTTAAATGTGTTGCGAACTAATCATCTCTTCCTGGAAAGCAAACCTTCCACTGTTGTTCTACTAAGTAAAGAAAGAACATCAGGAGAAAGTATATGAGCACTCATGTAAACAGTGTTTCAACCGCAAAAAGAAGTCAATAAAAAAGTTTGTGAACAAAATCTCGTGCAACGTTACTTTTACCTAAAAAAAAAAAAAAAATTCGAGTCATTCCAAAACTCGTTAGTTCACCAGAGAAAAATGAACTTTAGAGAAGGGCATGTTGGTAAAATCGTAAATATGTTTGACAAAATTGCGCTGGTGTGGCGCACCTTTAAATATGTTCACTATAATATTAATGCGTTATATTTTTACTTTTTCTGTAACTGATGTCATCATTATTTTTGTATTTTTTAATAAATCTCCTAATTATGTTTGAAATTTTGTGAACTATTTAGAGGCCATTGTCTCAAAAACAAGTTTTTACGACAGCAATCATTAAAATAATTACTATGGTTTGGAGTATAAACATGATAATTATATCAATAGAAATATTTTTATTCAGTGCATAAACAGCTCAAAATGATGAAGCAGGTTACATATGTGCTTGTCAACACAGTTGTATAATATTGAAGGGTCTGTAGACACAGAGGAACTGGTAAAGAACCTTTCCATAGTGAAGCATTTCCTCTCAAGAGACAATGAACGTTCTGCTCAAGCTGGACTGAGGAGGAAAGGACCAATTATATCTCTTGGCATATGGACAGAGCAGCCTAATGATGAGGAAGACCAAATGCTTAGCCATCAAAGGTCAGAACCTGTTTGTGCCAGAGCCAAAAGACGCCCAATTACAAAAAAGGTTTTTACCCTGCTGGAGCTTTTACATCCAGCTGTGGGACCTGGTGGCTGCACCTGGATTCTGGGCTCCCCGAGATCACCAATCTGTCAGATGGTCCCACTTCACACAAAACCAGGTCCAACGCGTCATCCAAACCTCATGACAGGTCCGTAACATAAGCATCCCAGCAGAGAGCTATACCAGACCCGGGCACAGCTGCTTCAGACAGCCCTGGCACAGCTTGGCACGCTGGCGGTGATCTTTATTATCTTAGCTGGAGGTCTTTTGAGAGAATATGTCCCTCACGTCCACACCCCAGACCGACCAGACACATCTCTATATCTTTCACCATGCACAGGATGGCATGTGTCAGCTTGCTGTGTGCGTGCGAGCTCACATGTCAACATGCCCACTGATTATTCTGCTCTTAAATCATGTGTATAACCTTCTGTTTTGCCACATGAATTATTTAATATCTTTCTGTTTAGAAGAGCGATATAATATATGCAGAATGTATATAATGCAGATGTTCACCGCCTTGGTGAGGTAGTTGATCTGAATATACTATAATTGACATTTTTGCACTCCGAATGGCTATTTATGTACTTATTAGGGCTGTCAATTTAACATGAAATTTTAGAGCAATTAATTTAAAAAAATTGTTTAAAAAAATAAATAAATATGCAAATATGCATATTTTAAATGTTTGTATATTTAAATAAATGTATACAAATAACACACACACACATGCACACAGTATGTATATATACTGTATGTGTATATATATATACATACACACATGCATATTTGAAATATGCATGTTATTTGCAATTATAAATTGTTTGAACAAAAACAAAACCCTCTGAAATTTTTAGTTTGATTAGTTTGCTCAAGCATGTTGCCAGATAACTTGTACCTTCAGCATACTTTGTCTGTGTCAAAAAAAAAAATATGTATGAAGATATATTTTCAGTGGACTTTCAAAATTTGTTTTGCTTGAGAAAACATGAACATTTTTCATTTGATTAAGTTGTGTGTTGCATCAAATCAAAAAGTGTGATTAGCTTAAAATGGTTGTTGTTTGACATATAAATAATTATGGACAGTTACATACATATTCCCAACATTTTATTAGCCATGTAACATCTCAAATGACAGGAATGTATAGTAATCTTAATATTAATAAGCCAATCCCCAAACTTATTCTCTCAAATGGCTTCACAGATTATGGCTTCACAGCTGGACCGAACATATGTATATTTATCTTAATTTGATAGTTTAATCTGCATATCTTGTAATTATTTTCAATTGTTAATTGAATTGACAGTGCTAGTTCTTAGACATTCAAGACTATAACAATGAACTGAAGCAGCATAGAGCTCAATGGAATCAATTGGCGACACAAAAACACAAATTAAATTCTCTGGCAGCTGAGATCACAAATCTAATAGTATTTCGAGAAAACAAAGCCTGCAATTCCTTTCTGCTCTTCCAGTGGTGTAAAGTTTTATCAATGTGGTGCTGGTTCACGTGTCTTTTAATTGAGTCAGACTGATTGCTCTGGAGTCTGCGGAGAGAGTGAAAGAATCTGTGGTAATGAGTCTTCGATTGCGATGGTGTCGAGCAGGTAAAGGGAAAACGGTGTTGTTGCCATCTTCAGAGCAGTATCGATTTCTCTCGCAGAGCTCTCTAGTCGTGATGTGACTGTTAGGGGCCATTTTTAAAGGATTGTATAGGATTTCTGAGAGAGAACAGAAAACTGATCACCCTCCCATCCTTAAAACAGCAAGGTGCTGCTGCTAACAGCCTGGTAAATGGCATTAAATAAAGTTCTTCTGTCTGCAGTGATCTGTTAACTGCAATGATGTGCTAATCCTGTGTTAGTGTGGATGTTGCATTAATAGGTATTCTGAGGAAGAACCAGAGGAGTTTTGCCTCCCTTTTCTTTTAGATATATTAATGCTTTGGACCTAGTATGGACTTTGCATTCTTAGATTTGACATATACTACACTGAATAGCCATATGTATGTGCATCCACTTAGAATTTAGGTTAATTGGAACATTTGGCAGTTAGTGTATTTATTCAGTATTCAATTCAAAACCAGGCTTTTGCACCGGTTAGTGATGCATATAGCTAAAATACTTCTCATATGAGGTGTGTGCATAGTTTTGGCTCTGTATTTTGTGTCTTTATAGAGTTCAGAAACATTTAAAGTCATTTGGATATTCTATCAATTTTTTTTTCTGCTGAATTGAAGCGACAGTTAACTTTTTATTGGGCTTCCTCTGTAAAATGTGAATTTGTGGCTCTATAAAATGTATTAGTACACTTGAGAGAGAAATAACTCCCTATACTGGAGTCCACAGAGGAGAAGGTATGATCATAACTAGATCATTATGTTCTCCATAACCAAAGGCACTTTATTTCTGATGATTTTTTATTCATGTTTTATGTTCCATATAAATTTTTCAGTGCTGTTTGGTGTCGAAATGATTAAAGGTGTCTGTTTTCCATCTTTAAATCTGTAAGATTTCATGTATTATGGGTCAGGTTTGGTTGTTTGTTGAGTGACTGCACATCAGCAGCATGTTAAGAGGATGAAGCATTCAGTGATGATCATGCAAGCTGCGCAGGTCTTTTAACTTCACACAGAGCTTTAAAGTTTGACACTGCAAAAGAATGACTACTGTATTGGTTTCATGCTTCTAAGAGAATTAGGTTATGGATAGATAGTCATTTCCATAGCAACCACATTCAGTGCATATCCCATCTATTGACAAGCCAATGAGCTGTTTGTGGTGCATTCAGAGGAAAACTGCTGTGTAAGTGCACGGCTGTTTGCAGGATCAAAGTTCATTAACACGAGTGATGTTTTGCTCATGTAACATCTTTACATTTAGTCCTATATGAAAGAACCACAAATGAGGTCTCAAATGAGGTTTTTCTCATTCATTTGTCTCAAAAGGACAAATGGACACTTCGCATTCAGATTTTTCTCTTAGACAAAAC
Source organism: Acrossocheilus fasciatus (assembly GCA_036784905.1). Classification (NCBI taxonomy): domain Eukaryota; kingdom Metazoa; phylum Chordata; class Actinopteri; order Cypriniformes; family Cyprinidae; genus Acrossocheilus; species Acrossocheilus fasciatus. The sequence goes on along the minus strand of CM071947.1, from coordinate 17,529,017 downwards.
ATCAGAGTAGTCTTACAGAAGTCTCAATTATATCTCACTGTGCTCAAATTTGGCAACATACCAAAGTTTCAGTCAAATGTGAGAGTTCAATATGAACTCAATCATTTCTCATCAAAATAAATGTTTTGTAAATCACGTTGAAATGCTGCAAATATATAAATATGTAATATAATTGAGAAAATTGTGGTCTCTGAAAGAACGTCTGAGCAAAATAAATATATAAAAATAAAAAATAAATATATATATATAGACAGATAGATAAATAGATGCAGATTTTATTTTATTATCTCTGCATTTGGCTTTTCTATCTTGCTTCCTAATCTAGTTGTCTAATAATACACACACACACGCACACGCACACACACACACACACACACACACACACACACACACACATCGGTGTGTGTGTATATATGTTTATATATATATATATATATATATATATATATGTATATGTGTGTGTGTGTGTGTGTGTGTGTGTGTGCGTGTATGTATATATAGATATATATATATAGATGGATGGATGGATGGATGGATGGATGGATAGATAGATGCAGATTTTATTTTATTATCTCTCCATTTGGCTTTTCTATCTTGCTTCCTAATCTAGTTGTCTAATAAATCTGGCATTGTTTATTAGACATATTGTGCTTTTGTTCTTTTCTTGTAAGTCGCTTTGGATAAAAGTGTCTGCTCAGTACATAAATGTACATATTCTTTGAAGAACCTGTGTAAATACCATAGCATATGACTACAATAATCATTCAGCACCATGGACAATATCAAAGTACCATGGCATTACCATCTGATACCCTCACTGCGCAATAGTAAGTTTTGCAGTCTATGAAATCCCCCTTACTCTGTGAAGATTGGCACCCTGTGTTGAAGCCTTTGGCATAACTACCCCATGAATACAAAACATCACTGACAGAAATGGGGGCTGGGCTGAAAACTTCCTCTCCGAAAGTGCTAGATGGGGGTCGTCACGCTAACTTTGTACCACGGATGCGTCCCTTTGTCTCGTGATGAACAGGGGAAGGGCCACACTAATGGGCAGCACACTGATCCTGTCAAGCGCCGTATCCGTAGCACATGAGTCCAGCGAGACCGCATTCACATACATACATACATGCATGCACACGCAACAATCCCAGCGCCCTCCTGCTGAGTGTTGTGTGGACATGCACAGAAGCTTTTTCTCACAGGAATGACACCGTTCAGTCCTGTGCATGTGGTGAAGTGTGCAAGAAAACAGATGGAGGAAATAATGCTCTTTTATCTGTGTCCTTTTTTGTGTGTGTGGATGAAACAACATTTGATTCTCAATCTGATAGTTGCTTTCAAAGGAGGCATCTGTTGTTTTTAAAGTTCAAGAACACAGAAAATGCAAACTGTACATATCTTTAACCGTTAAAATGGGCCTTATCTGTGCAAAAGACACCGCCACAATGTTAGGGTTGTTGTGAGGGCGTTCAGAGTGTCTTTTGCTGTATGGTTGCTATGTGTATATATATGTGTGTGTGTGTGTGTGTATGCGTTTATTTTTGCAAAATATTTTATTTTATGCAAAATTATTTTATATATGTATATCTCCAAGTCAAATGTCCACCCAAGTCTCTACGGTGCATATATATAAATGTAAGTATTTTTTAAATATTTTATTTTATGTATATATATTTGATATTTTTATGTTATGCATATATATATATATATATATATATATATATATATATATATATATATATATATATATATATATATATATATATATATATATTTATTTATTTATTTTATGCAAAGTTAAAATGGTTTTCAGTACAATGTTGTTTATTATTATTTTTATTTTATTTGATCTTAATTGTTAATGATAACTGTTTTAGTACTATTATAAATATTATTATTATTATTTTTTATTTTGTTTTTGTAACTATTATTGTTTTATTTTTTAATTGTATTTTTATTATTTATGCAGAATTGTTTTTCTTCTACTATAACTACTATTACTACTAGTAGTCATATTCATTGTCAATCAAAATATATTATACATAGTATGGTTTGTTTATTTATTTATTTTTTTGGCAAAAAGCAGATATAAAACAATAATTAAAAAATTACTTCTGTACATTTGTTACCACACGCCTAAAAAATAACCTCTATTGGTTATAAAACTGCACACATTTTTCATCCATTTCATCGTCTGCTGGGTGAAAATTGCAAGTCTGAATTGCACAACAAGCTGCACCACTTTAGGTATCATTCATGTGGAAATGTATGCTTCAGAAACAAGTATAATACTTTCAGGGTTTGTTCAAATATCTAACCCTAAGTATTGAGTGAGCACTCGTACTGTAACTATAATTCGACTGAAGAAATTGCCACAGATTGGATTCATAAAACTGGCAACGGAACAAAAAAAACATCTCCACTGATTCCAACTGTTACCCAGAACAACACTTCAGAAAAAATACCCACTTTTAGGATTTCCAACACACAGCCGAGCCCTCTGAGATTTCTCTAAAGTGGAATTGGTGGAAAAAGTCTATTACTGTAGGAGCACATCACAGTGTGAGATCACAGTGGGCTGCTTGTTGTGAAAAGACAATGTAGCAGTAATTGACACATCAGCTTTTGCCATATTACCAGACGGCTGGAGTTTTTGCTGTATCATGTTTGTTTGTTTGCGCGTGCGTCTGCGGGAATACACGCACATGTATACGGATCCGCCGGCGGGACAGTGTATCGTCCTGTTTATATATGCCTCCAGGGATGATTATTAATCCAATAATTAAACATTTATTGCCAACAGCACCTGCTCTCCCTTCTTTCGGTGACCCCTAGGGACTCAATCACACCATCACAGGAAGCCAGAGGATAGGAAGAGGGGAGGGAGGGCTGAGGGAGGAGGGAGAGCAAGACGGAGCGAGGGATGGTGGGAGGGGTGGGGAAAAAGAGCAGCGATTCGGGAGGGTCATCAGATAGGCAGATTCTTTCACACCAGCGAGGTGTTATTGTGCAGAAGGACAAACGTGTGTGAAGTTATGTGACTCCAGAACAAAGGACAGAAGACCAGGACGAATTTAACACGTTCCACAAGAGAAGAACAACAGAAGGATGAAAGAGGGGTGCCCCCCTTCACTGAGACATCCCTCCCGGCGCTGACAACTAATGAGAAAAGTTCTTCTTCTGCCTCAATGGACTTTTATTGTCATTTTCATGCAACATCCGATTGTCTCCAATAGGACTCAATTGAGGAAATAAGACTTTGTAGAGCGAGGAACTCCTAAGATCTACTCTGAGAACGAGAGGACTGTCAAACACGTTACAGGAGAGACAGAAGAGCACATAAAAAGAAAGAGGGACCACGTCCCTCCGCAGCTACAGCAGAGATGCTGCGCTACCTGATAAAGACGCTTCTACAGATGAATCTGTTCACCGATACCATCCGCGATGCCACCAACGGAACCGACCTGTTCTTCAACATCTCCTCCATCCCGTCGTTCAACTCGTCTCTGCTGGACTGGGCTAACTTCACTGGTCTCAATGGTAAGGTCTATCGTTCTCCTTGGTGTTTCACTGTAGAGTTAAAGAGTCATGTTAAGGTTGTGTACTTAACAGTTTTGAATTTTGGTTAATGCTAAATTATATGGTAATGTTATGCACCACAAAAAGTGGTACCTATCTGATTTAAAGTAGTTCTGGTGGTATAAATGTATTTATTTAGGTCGATTCAGCGAATTATTAAATAATAATTTTGACTTGACTAAATATTTATATGTATTTATGTACATTATGTGTATGTCAGATATTCTAAATTTATATTCAAGCATTAAGCGATGTTTAAAAAACAACTTTTAATGTTAAAATATTTGACACCTGCCAAAATGAATAAATGCTATGAAAATATTGTTTATTGTTAGTTTGTGTTAAATATAATTTTATTGTAAAGTATTCTTCTTTTTTTTTAATTCTGAGAATAACTTTCAGTTTGAGATTGTATTATGTATAACTGAGATCTCACATTCTTCAGATCATGGGAAAAAAGTTTACTTTATGTTGTACATGGTAGGAATGCGTATCAGATGAGTAGTTTTTTTGCTTGGATGAAATTTGATAACTGTGATTTTTGTTTCTTGTAACCTGTTTTATTTTAGAATGAAGGTGCTTGCTAGTTTCTGAGATATTTGTTGAGCATTGAGAAATTTGATTTCAATAGACCTACAGTATATTATACCAGAAAGTTATCAGGTAATAATTTGGGCTTGAAATGATTGTTTTGTTTCATTGAATTTGTCTCAAGCTTTCATGGTCTTTAGTTTCTGAACTACAATCAGTCAAACACACTCAGTGCGGCTCAATATTGATGGGATGCTTAACTTAATTTTCTAATCAATTGAGCATGGATCCAGCTGAAGATCTGCGCAGAATATTAAATAAGAGGAATATTGGATCCCTTAAACTGTCCTGACCAGCAGTGCCTTGAAGATCTGATTTGAAAAGAACTGTTGAAATGTAGTTATCCCTTATAGAAGCTTTCTATATGTGAATGGTGTGGTGAGTCTGTATGGATGCATTTCCTCCATTGTCACCGAGTGTGTGAGTGTGTCTTTAAGCAGTGTGTGTGTGTGTAATGGGAATCTCCCGCTGTGGAGTTCTGCTCAGTGGAGGTAATGACAGAGAGCTGAGTGAGTGAGTGAGTATGCGTTAAGGTAATTAGGAGGAGGTTATTTTACCTTGATGCCCGTTTAATGAGCTTTCATGCATGTGGCAGTGTTGAGACCAATAGCACATACTTCCTAAACACACGCCTCCATTCATACTCGTCACACTCACGGTTATTTTCTCAATCTCTCAAACTCTCTTTCTGTGCTGAAGCTCAGCTGACAGACTGACTCGTTCACTTACTGTCATCTCACATGCTGCCTGTTCCATCAGCTCACATTCTCATGCCTGCCTTTTGTTAAGAACATCTGACTTTCCTTTCCTTTCCTCAATCCATCCATCCAACCATGCTTAATTCTCCTTTCTTTCTTTCTTTCTTTCTTTCTTTCTTTCTTTCTTTCTTTCTTTCTTTCTTTCTTTCTTTCTTTCATCCATCCATCGATCCTTCTTTCTTTCTTTCTTTTTCTTCATCCATCATCCATCTTTCTTTCTTTCTTTCTTTCTTTCTTTCTTTCTTTCTTTCTTTTTCTTTCTTCATCCATCCATCGATCCTTCTTTCTTTCTTTCTTTTTCTTCCATCCATCCATCCTTCTTTCTTTTTCTTCATCCATCCATCCATCCATCCATCCATCCATCCATCTTTCTTTCTTTTTCTCTCTTCATCCATCCGTTCATCCATCCTTCTTTCTTTCTTTCTTTCTTTCTTTCTTTCTTTCTTTCTTTCTTTCTTTCTTTCTTTCTTTCTTTCTTCATCCATCCATCCATCCATCCATCTTTCTTTTTCTTTCTTCATTCATCCATCCTTCTTTCTTCAACCATCCATCCATCCATCCTTCTTTCTTTCTTTCTTCATCCATCCATCCATCCATCCATCTTTCTTTCTTTCTTCATCCATCCATCTTTCTTTCTTTCTCCATCCATCCATCTTTCTTTCTTTCTTTCTTTTTCTTTCTCCATCCATCCATCTGTCCATCCATCCTTCTTTCTTTCTTCCATCCATCTGTCCATCTTTCTATCATTCTTTCCTTCCTTCCATCCATCTTTCTTTTTCCATTCTTTCTTCTATCCATCCATCCTTCTTTCTTTCTGTCTTTCTTTCTTCCATCATCATCCATCCATCCATCTTTATCTTTCCTTCTTTCCATCCATCCATCCATCCATCCATCCATCTTTCTTTTTCTTTCTTTCTTTCATCATTCCTTCCTTTTCTTTCTTTCATTCTTTCCATCCATCCATGAATTTCTTTTCTTCCTTCATTTAGTCATTCTTATCTTCCTTCCTTCAGTCACTCTTTTCTTCCTTTTTTTAGTCTTTTTGTCTTTCTTGTATCTTCCTTCCCTCGTTTAGTCACTCTTCTTCCTTTTCCTTCTCTTTCATTTCTAACTATTTATCCATCCACCCATTATTCTTTTTCTCCCTTCTTTCCTTCATTCTTTTATTTTCTTCATTTCATCATTCTTTCCTCCTTTCATAATTGTTTCTTCCTTCATCCTCCCACCTTTCTTTCTTTCTTTTTTTAAAGAAACCTTTATTTTTTTCCATTTCCACCCCTCTCTCTTTCATATTGTCTGTGTGTATCTGTCACTCCTCTTCATATCCTGATGGTTAACTTAATGTGCTCTAGACTCCCTGCTCTGTTTCGATGTACAGTTTCATTCACAGCTGCTTTCTTGAGAGAAAGAGTGAGAGAGAAAGAGAGACTGACAGAGAGAGAAGAAAAGAAAGAGTAGTTTTTTTTTCCTCTGGAGATAGTCATGTAGGAGGTAAATTTGCTTTTGAAATGTACCTCTGAAAAGAAGCTTATCACAGCTTGCATTATCTGATTTAGTGACCAATGATAATACAGAGATTGTAGCACCATTGAGACCTCTGCTCCCTCTGTGCGTGTGTCTGTGTGAGTTAGTGTGTGTATGTGTGTGTGTGTGTGTGTGTGTGTGTGTGTGTGTGTGAGAGAGAGAGAGAGAGAGAGAAAGAGTGAGGGAGTTTGGATGCTACATGATCAAAACCAATACTCCCCCTGTCCTTTTCCCCAAACACTGCCAACACTGCACTGATTGAAAGCACAAAACACACACAAACACACACTGCCCAGCTCTGGGCAGCACCTCTCCATCTGCTGTCAGATATGAATTTGAATTTTGCATCATGCTGTGTGTATTTGGCCTCCTGTGTGTGTTTTGAGTGTGTTTGTGTCATTGTGTAAATACATTTTGCACTGAATCACTAAGCATTTTATTATGAATTTTGCAATAATACTGTTTGTAAACTGGCTAAAATTAATATAGAATTCGATCTAATAGCTTCAGGAAGCACTTTGTGTTTATGGATGCGTGTGTGTGTATGTGCTTAAATAAAGTAAATAAAGACATGTGAGAGTATTACACCTGATATTGCTTTTCTATCTGTGCATTTCATATCCGTGTTGATAACCAGAGAGTTTGTCCACTGCATTCACCAATACGATGTGCTGATTTCTATGAAATGAGTACTCAGCCGGCTGCTGACCCTCTAAACTAATCGATGACGGCGAAAATCAATAGCTCCTGATAACTAATACAGGAAGTAATGGTGAATTCACAGAGACAGAGTCTATAGGACTCGTGGTAATGCATAGCTGACCAATGTGCCTACATGTGTCTGCATCTGTCTTTTTTTCGCTGAGAATGAATATGGTGTAAAAAAGTTTGTTTCTGTTAGCTGTTTTTGCATTTCCCTCATCTTACGGGTCTTTCATTTCCTCCCTGCATGTTCATTCATTTTCTAGGCATATGTGAAAAATAAAAACAGACTATGTATTGTCATGCAATGCTAAATAAATACTTTTTTTATACAATATATCTTGTGTAAAGATACCAATCTAACCATATTCTGCCAAAATACAACAGGCACTACATTAGCTACTTTTAGACTTCAAATAAGGGGAAAAAACTGTTTACCATGGTAATCTTTTGTGAGGGTAATGCTAACCAGTGTGTCTCTGTCTCTTTTTGTTGAGGATAAAACAACTTAATTTCTGTTTTCTGCTGCAGCATTTAGATTTTCATATATGGTGCTTTTTGATTGCAAAAGTCTCCTTTGTGTGTTTCTTTTTGTCCCATCTCTTGCCGAAATGAAAGTCCAGACCCCTTTGATTCGGTTTGTGTAACGTCTTCTGTTTTTCAGAATGGTAATTGACCCAACGCAAGAAAATGAAATTTTCGGTGACAGTCCAGCCTGTCATGACAGCTTATTTCAGTGACTAATCTGACAATGAATATAAATTCATGAATCTACAATGAATAGTGACAGCAAATGAGTTTTGCCATGTGAGGAAGCGCATTGCACCTGAGGCCGTGGCTCTGAGGTTTCCAATGGATTCCTGTGCTTTCACGTCAACGCAGCGTCCTATTGTGCGCTGAGTGTGTGAATGGGTCTAATATACACATTTTAATGAGGCCACTCGGTTTCAGTGTGTGTCAGACGCAGTGACAGGTCGTCTTCTTGCTTTATAAATCTCAATTAGTTTGCTCGCCAACATACTGTAAATTTGAGGCAGTATAATTTAGCAGGTTTGATTCAGTCAGAGCCGAGTCAGCACTTCCATACTGCGCTGTACTTTAGTATATACATCATTTTGTATTTACACTTTTAGTTTCTTAAGTCACTTCATGTAGCTTTTGTGTCTAGAAGCAATGGTGCAGCACAGAAGGGCTGTAAATTTTTTTCATTTTCCTTTTCTTTATTGTCTATTATTAATCCATACTGCAGTAGGGGGCTGATCCCATGTTCTCTAATTGGCTGTGTTGTTGTCGGGGGTAACGGGGCCGTGTTCTAATCCCGCTGTGCTAATGTATGTGTTTGTGTGCTCAGAGAGGTCAAGTGGGCTCAGCCCTCCCTCATCTCACGGGTCTTTTACTCCCTCCGGGCTTAAATAAGACATCTTTAGGGCAACAAACCTTCTACATTTATCATGCTTTGGTGCTTGTTCATCTTCATTCATGTCCAGATTTGTCAACATTCCGCTGTGTGAATGAATAACTGGAATGAAAGAAGAAAAAAAGAATACTTTTCAGACAAATCCTTCAGAAATATATCATGGTAGTTGTACTTTATAATCCACCAAAATACCAATCTTATTATATTATACAGTAAAACTACGCATTTGTCATAGCTTGGTGCATGTCCATTTTTATCCATTTTTAAGAAAAAAAGGAACAAAAAAAAGAAAAGCAAAATAAATCATTGCTCAAAGCAAATTCTTCAAAAACTACCACTGTAACAGTAGTTTCTACCAAAATATCATAGATACTGCTGTAAAACTGACAGCTTGTTATTGTCACCAAAAATGCTAGACGAAATAAGTAATTTTTTGTAAGGGGTCTTAAATTGGATAAAGATGGATAAGAACCCATTTACTCTGGCAAATTACAAAAAGGAATAACAGTTACAGTGCTTAGTTACTCACCTGTGTGAGACCCTTGTGTGAATTACAGGAATGTTCTGGATTCATAACTGTTGTAAATGCTTGTATTTGTTCATTAAGGTTTTGGTATTGAGTTTTGCATAAAACTCGGAGGCCTGTAAAAGTGAAGATGTGGTTCATATCTATGTTTATCAGTTGCAATTAGAAAGCTGATTTCTGGCACACATATAGAACATGTTTTTGTTACTTCAAGCAATTCTTTCCAGAATTGTTTTCGCTGTGACTTCTGTTGTACTACACTTTATCAGTTAATAAAATCTTAACGCCTCCTTCCTCAGCTGTCAGATATGCTATCTAAATGGAACAGCATGGACACACATCCAGCTATGTTTATTCATAATACAACCTGGAATGCAAATCAGCCCCACATCTGTGCCCATTCCAAAGGCTTCCACCATCATTAACACACTAATCGTATGTGCTGAGACACACACACACACACACACACACACACACACACACACACACACACACACACACATACACACACACACACACACACACACACACACACACACACACACACACACACACACACACACACACACACACAGACAGAGGTTAATTCCTCAACCACCCATCATTAAATCTGACCTTTTCACTGCAGCCTGAGACAGTTCGGTTGGTCAAGCTCTATATCAGCAGAGGAAGAGAAGATAATATCAGATAAAGAGAGTTTATCTATCTATCGTTCTATCATTCTATCTATTGTTCTATCTACCGATCGATCTATCTTTTTATCGAACTATTTATTGTTCTCTCTGTCTGTCTTTGTCGTTCTATCTAACTGTCGTTCTATCTATCTATCTATCTATCTATCTATCTATCTATCTATCTATCTATCTATCTATCTATCTATCTATCTATCTATCTATCTATCTATCATCTATCTATTCTGTCTTTCTATCATTCTATCTATCGTTTTTTATCAATCTATTGGTCTGTCTGTCTGTCTCTGTCGTTCTATCTATCGTTGTATCTGTTGTTGTTCTTTCTATCCTTCTATCTATCATTCTGTCTATCGTTCTGTTCTATCTATCATTCTATCTATCTTTCTATCTATCTATCTATCTATCGTTGTATCTGTTTTTCTGTCCGTCTGTCTATCTATCTGTCTGTCTGTCTGTCTGTCTGTCTGTCTGTCTGTCTGTCTGTCTGTCTGTCTATCGTTCTGTCTATCGATCTAGCTATCTTTTTATCGATCTATCTATTGTTCTCTCTGTCTGTCTGTCTGTCTGTCTGTCTGTATCTATCTATCTATCTATCTATCTATCTATCTATCTATCTATCTATCTATCTATCTATCTATCTATCTATCTATCTATCTATCTATCTATCTATCTATCTATCTATCTATTCTGTCTTTCTATCGTTCTATCTATCGTTTTTTATCAATCTATTGGTCTGTCTGTCTGTCTCTGTCGTTCTATCTATCGTTGTATCTGTTGTTGTTCTTTCTATCCTTCTATCTATCATTCTGTCTATCGTTCTGTTCTATCTATCTTTCTTTCTATCATTCTATCTATCTATCTATCTATCTATCTATCTATCTATCTATCTATCTATCTATCTATCTATCTATCTATCTATCTATCTATCTATCTATCTATCTATCTATCTATTCTGTCTTTCTATCGTTCTATCTATCGTTTTTTATCAATCTATTGGTCTGTCTGTCTGTCTCTGTCGTTCTATCTATCGTTGTATCTGTTGTTGTTCTTTCTATCCTTCTATCTATCATTCTGTCTATCGTTCTGTTCTATCTATCTTTCTTTCTATCTATCTATCTATCTATCTATCTATCTATCTATCTATCTATCTATCTATCTATCTATCTATCTAGCCATCTTTTTATCTATCTATCGGTCTGTCTTTCTCTCTGTCGTTCTGTCTATCTATTGTTGTATCTGTTGTTCTTTCTATCCTTCTATCTATCTTTCTGTCTATCGTTCTGTTCTATCTATCTATCTATCTATCTATCTATCTATCTATCTATCTATCTATCTATCTATCTATCTATCTATCTATCTATCTATCTATCTATCTATCTATCTATCTATCTATTCTGTCTTTCTATCGTTCTATCTATCGTTTTTTTATCAATCTATTGGTCTGTCTGTCTGTCTCTGTCGTTCTATCTATCGTTGTATCTGTTGTTGTTCTTTCTATCCTTCTATCTATCTTTCTGTCTATCGTTCTGTTCTATCTATCTATCTATCTATCTATCTATCTATCTATCTATCTATCTATCTATCTATCTATCTATCTATCTATCTATCTATCTATCTATCTATCTATCTATTGATCTAGCCATCTTTTTATCTATCTATCTATCGTTGTATCTGTTTTTCTGTCCGTCTGTCTATCTATCTGTCTGTCTGTCTGTCTGTCTGTCTATTGTTCTGTCTATCGATCTAGCTATCTTTTTATCGATCTATCTATTGTTCTCTCTGTCTGTCTGTCTGTCTGTATCTATCTATCTATCTATCTATCTATCTATCTATCTATCTATCTATCTATCTATCTATCTATCTATCTATCTATCTATCTATCTATCTATCTATCTATCTATCTATCTATCTATCTATCTATCTATCTATCTATCTATCTATCTATCTGATTGTCTTTCTGTGGACATAATTGTATCTATCACACGCCACTTCTTCTCTCCTTCCACCTAATCTATATGTCTCTCCATCTGTCTCTCTCTCTCACATTATTTCAAGCGATTTCTCTCCCCTACATCAGTCCTTCAGAGCATCAGGCTATGAATAACATTGTGAGGAGCGATGTGTCATGTAGCAGCAAATGACTGTCATTTCTGCTCCTGGGCGGACAGATGAGCTCCCTCAAGCTTAATCAGACACAAACTTATTCACTCTATATCCTCCACAACTCCTCCCTGTCGCTGACAAGCTAATCCAGGGTTTTAATAGCCCCCGTGGCTCCGGATGATATGCAGAGTTATGTACATATCAAAACGTGCATGGAAATCAGTTACTGACTCCATCTGCATGTGTGAAGGTGACTAGCGCAGGAAAGGCGGGATCTCCAAAGACCTGGCAACCCAACGGTGTTCGCATGCATATGCAAATGACTTCAAAATGACCCTTCTCAACTTCTTCGGTAGTCTGAGGATTTTAAGAAGGGTATTGTAGACGTGGGCTTGAAGATGGAAATAGATGTAGATAATCATATCACAGTAATTAAGTACCCCCATGTCTAATGTACATCCCATAGGTTAAATATGATTTAAATTCAATTAATGCACTCCATTATTAATAACTAAAAGTAGTAGAATCAGATTTAATTGAATTAATACTTAGAATGTGTGCTCGTTTGTGTGTGTATAAGTGCAAAATGATGTGCCTCAAGTAAGATTAATGACAGCGGTCCCGTCCTGTCCTGTTTTTTTTTTATATTAACCTGTCAATCAACCTAGCAGTGTTGCAAATAAGTATTTCTGTCTTTCTGTGACTATATTACACGCTGTATGCTGATACCATTACATTGCCTTCAATGAAAATCCCTCAAAAATGTATTAGATATTTCAATTACAGCACTGTATATTGAATCAATTTATTTGTGGCAGAGTAATTCAGCTCTGAGCCGAATTGAACACTGTGTCATTCCTTGTTGTACGGTCCTTTGGGGGAAACTCAAGTAGGCGTGAAGTCAATGAAAGTGTGGGGCTCACTGTGTCGATGACGGAGGGGTCAGGGAAAGGGGTCGTGACCCCAAACCCTCCTTCTCATCGTTACATAGAGCTGAGTTCATTTATTTCTCTCTGTCTGACACAAGTCAATGACAGAAGCCCATGCTGCCTGCCGCCGAGTGGTCCGGTCCGCAACCCTACACATCTGCCCCTCTGCTTTCTTATGCAAATGAGGGTGATTCCTCTAGCCATAATGGAGAGCTTCGTGTATATACACACAGATGTGCATAAGTTTACTCATGCGCGCACACACTTAAATTTGCATACATTTATGCATATTAAAATCACATGCATTTATGCATATTAAAACTATTGTTTACAGAGCTAAACGGCGGGACATATAGAATGACATCCATTTGCATGCCATTACCAATGGGGTAGTTTGTAAAAAACAAACTTCTTTTTCCATTGTCTGCGCTACTGCAGACTGTGTGGACAGAACCATCATGAATATTCATGCAGGCGCACTGATTTGCACAAGCGGTTTAACAAATTAGATGTTCTTTTTGGAAGATTAGTAGAAATAATTTCACTGTGACGAGTAAATGGCATGCAAGATTAGATGAAAGCACTGAATGTTTATCTCATAACTTGTCCTAAGTTTTTTGATAGATTTCAGCATGTTTACATAAATGTTTTGAAAACATCGACAGTCTATATGCAGAAATTGATTGTGTTTAAGCATAGAATCATTTTTGTAATTCATATTAATGAACATATTCATATAAATGTATGTATATGTATGTGTGCGTGTGTGACCCTGGACCACAAAATCTTAAGTTGCACGGGTATATTTGTAGCAATACTTCAACTGGTTCTCCTTCAACTGGTTTATATATATTTGTAGCAATAGCCAAAGATACATTGTATGGGTCAAAATTATAGATTTTTCTTTAATAGGATATTAAGTAAAGATCATGTTCCATGAAGTTTTGTAAATTTCCTACTGTAAATATATCAAAACTTAATTTTTGATTAGTAATATGTATTGCTAAGGACTTCATTTGGACAACTTTAAATGCGATTTTCTCAATATTTAGATTTTTTGCACCCTCAGAGTCTAGAAATTCAAATAGTTGTATCGCGGCCAAATATTGTCCGATCCTAACAAACCATACATTAATGGAAAGCTAATTTATTCAAATTGACACTTAAAGGGATACTCCACCCCAAAATGAAAATTTTGTCATTAATCACTTACCCCCATGTCGTTCCAAACCCGTAAAAGCTTTGTTCGTCTTCAGAACACGATTTAAGATATTTTGGATGGAAACCGGGAGGTTTGTGACTGTCCCATTGGCTGTCAAGTAAATGGCTCTAATGATAGTTTATCATGTGCTGTGATTTATGGCTGTGGATTTTTTTTTTTTTTTTTTTTACCATTGGGCTATTTTAGTCTTTGTCAGGATGTGATTGCAGTGGGTATTGATTGATTAACTTGTATCACTAAGAGCCCACTGATTAGAGAGAGTGAGCAGGATGGATGAATCTTTCTCTCTGTCTATTGAGAGCCGAGGCCTGCAGTGAACCTCTTCCAAGCCAATCAATGTGTATTTCACACTTAAACACTAATTAAGTCGTTAGAGGGCAGCAGTGTCAGTCCTGCTTGGGTGCTTGCGCACACACACACACACACACACACACACACATACACACACACACACACACACACTCACTCCCTCCCTCATCAGAGGGGTGGGGGAGCGATGTGCCAGCAAAAAACCCTCTGTTATCAAATATGCACACTCACACACACTCTCCTGTGTTGTTAATAATGTGTGTAAAGCTGTGCTGTGCCATACATTGTAACATATGCGGCTCTAATAATCTGACTCATAATCACTCTGAGGACTGCTGCAGATCTGAGAAAACAGTGAGCATAAACAACAACAGTAAACTAATCTTCACACGCTGTGCTGCTGAATAATTACACATCGAGCTGTGTCACATAGCAGCAGATTAGAGTGCAGAGTCCATGCTTGAGAAATTAAATTTAGAGGATGCTGTTGCAATAGTACATTGATGGTGACACATGCTGTTAATTTTTTAAATCCTCAGCCATAAATCATAGCACAGGATGAAATATTGTTACACATGTCTGCTCATGTATCTGCAACATTATTAAATACAGTACACAGGTTTTGATTTATAATGGATGAAATTTGTATTGAAAAATAACAAGTCCATTTTTTATGTTAGGTTAAAATGTGTTTAAAAGAAAGTTTGGTGGTGTGACCATTTCTTTGAAGTTTTTCACCATTTTTAATTACTGTTTAGTTTTTTGAAGTTGCTCTTAAATAGTCCTGCTGTGTGACAAATTAATTTTTAAAGTAGAAAATATGCAGGTAGACTCTCAATTAATATGACATCTTAAAAACTGCATGAATAATCTTTTTGAAATAATATAGTGGGATGCCACGGTATTAGTTTGCAGCTGATCTGTGGTTAATTTTTTTTTTATTCATTTTTCAATAAATAAATAAATACATACATACATACATAAAATAAAATTAGTATAGATATGTGAAAAGCTGTTAAAAACTAGTGACAGGTTAACAATGCATCGACTGTGGTGCTTTTTTTTTCTTGTTTCAGTGGATTTTTAGTGTGTTTGTTATGGGAAGCCTCACCATTATTATTGCTCATACTTAACCTTTTTGTGTTAAAATTTTGATCTGACTTGCACCATTTGGGCTTTAAACATCCTAAGCTAACTAGCAATATTCTAGTAACCACCTATAACAACATAGCAACCGGTAATTGTGAGTTTTATCAAATAATTTTCTCAGAATTGCATTTCACAGAATTGTAAGATATAATCTCGCAATTTATATTGCGTTTTAATTGCGAAATTCTGACTTTATAACTCAATTGCAAATTTACGCAGCAAAAACAGAGTCAGAATTGCGAGATAAAAGTCGCAATTACTTTTTTACATTTTTTTTAAACACTCCATAGTTTCACTACAATGGTCTGTAGCTGATTGTTTAAAGAAAGGGTGTGTTCACCTGAGAAAGATACTACTGTTGGCAAAACGCTTGATTAGTATTCAGTCTCTGTGATACTGCAGAGAACCTGTAAGATCCTCAGTGTAGAGGATTGTGGGAAAACCTTTGCGGCATCCTCACAGTGCTGAAAATCCCGACAGGGCTGGAGAAAAAGAGAGAGAGAGAGACAATAGCACACATTACCCAGAATGCTGGAGTGCAAATCAGGTGCAGGGCAGAGGGAGCTTGAGTACCTGATTCAGAACAGAATTTATTCTGCTCAAAGCGGCCAGATCCACAACCAACAATTCAAGAGAGAAGAGCCAAGCGGAAAGTCTTCGAGTGGCTGAGAAAGAGGGGGTGATGGCGTCAGAACGGGCAGAGGCCGGCAGAGATGCCCTCTGTGTCCCAGCATCTGATCGAAATTTAATAAGTGTATTAGGATTGGCAGCTACACTCTCTGGCTGCCCTGGACATTAGCATAAAGCTATTTATTAGTCTGATTTCCCTGGCTGAGAGCGACCCGGCTCCGACTCGCTCAGGGAGCACGCGTTGCCATAGCAGCGGCAGAGCAGAGTGGCCAAGTGTTAGGAGAGGAACGTGCGAGAGAATCTCGGCTAGTCATTTTGCTGGAGGACGACGAAAGTGGGGTGGAAGGGATTGAAACGAGAAGGCAGGGAGGATTAAATGAAAGTTAGATTCGGGTAAAAGGTTGGATCCAACTTAGTCCAGCTGTATCACCTCTGGGAGAGCTTCAGGGGATGATGCCATCCAATAGCTCACCTGCAAAGGCCTGGGATATTGTGTTCTAGGGCGCTTTTGTGACACGTACATCATACGCATTTAGATATCACTCTTAAAAGGTTTCAAGAAGACTTGATGCCGTAGTCAAAGCTTTTTTAAAGTACGTGGATCTTTAGAAAACCATCAACAGTATGTGTCAGCGTCACCTTTTCTTTCTTAAATATACTCACCCTCTTGTCACTCTTTGCCATTAAGTGAAAGTAGTTGTTTGTGGATCCTGTCAAGCTTCAAAATAGAAAAAATAAAATTTTTTTTAAAATAAAATAAAATCAAACCAAATAAATAAAAGTGGCCTATATGATGTGCAATTCTGTTTGAAATCTTTTGAAACCATATAATAAGTTTTGGTACTTCTGACAAGATGTTTCTGTTTTGAATGATATGAGGGTTGATACATAGAAATAATACACAAAACCAAAGAGTAAGCTAAAGTAGTACATAAGTGTTATTTTAGTATTATTTATATACTATTATTTATAAATATATAAAATATATTTTTTTGTTTTGATCTCTTTTCATTTTAGTTTTACTAATTTTATGTGCTTTGTAATTTTTATTACTTTGTTTTAAAAATATTTCTATTTACCTTCATTTTTCTTGTTATAATAATAATAATAATAATAATAATAATAATAATAATTATTATTATTATTATTATTATCAAATAAGAATTATTGAATAATAATAATATTATTATTAATTTCAGTTAGTTGCCAAGGCAATATTTCTCATTTAAGTTTAAGTTTTCCATTTAATATTTTATTTATATTACATTATATTTTATTTAGTTTTTATTTAATCCTTTTTTTTTCAATTAAAAAAAGGTTTTTAATCTGATTGTGGTAGTGGTTCCATGATTATGTATCTTCAGTTGTTTCTTGAAGGCTGTAATAAATTCAGCAGATTGGGTAGAGGTTGAAAGCTTGTTCCTCAACAAAGGGACAACAACATCAACAACAACAAAATAGTTCTGTTAAAGCCACTTGAACTTCATGGTGGCACTTACTCACTGATTGTGGAGGACAACACTTGTGGACACTAGAGCTCATTTTGTGAACTTTCCCAGGAGAAAATTAGCATGAAGTTTGTTTAACAAGGAAAACAGAATGTTCTTACGTATCTAACATACTATGACCATTGAGAAATATTCTTAAAACATTTTACAACTAGACCTTTCCCAAAACTATTTTCACTGTATTTAACTTAATATTAGACAAAATGAGCATTATAATGTTATTAGCACTGTTCTGTAAAGATGTATCTACAAGGATGCATGAAATATTATTTATTTCTAAGACTGTGTTTTATTTGTTCATGCTTGTACATGAAGCAGTGCTGTGGGTTTCTATGGTTCTGGGTATCGCAACAGGTTAGGATTTAAACTAATGAAGCATTGTTGCAGGTGACTAATCTCTCATTCTCTTTCACCATTTCATTGTCCTGCACCTTTGAGAGTCCACATTAGCCTCCTGCTGCGGCCAATTATAGTGCTAATACCGGACCTGAAGGTTTCAACCCCAGCAGGCCATTGAATGTAGGAAGGTTTTCAGGTGTGTGTGTGTGTGTGTGTGTGTGTGTGTGTATGAGATTGCAAAGGAGTGTGTCACCACTGATGACTGTGTGAACCAAAGTGCTTCTCCTCTCCTTTTCCCATGTGTAGATAGAGGGATAAGATCTGGTCTGATTCCCTCTCACACATCTGTAATGAGATTCGACGGCTCAAAGCTCATCATTATTCCGCTCTTAAAGTGTATTAGGTGAACTCGTTCTCTCTCGCTCTTCCTCCCTCTCTAGCTCTCTCTTTGTCCCACTCGCTTTCTTCGGGTCATTTTCAGTCACAATTTAATGCGATTATCCTCCAGCGCGACTCAGCACAATCTCGAATGTGTATAATGAAATGTTGATATACTGTCAGCGAAATTTAATACAATGTCATTTTTGCTGTTTAAAGCTCTACTTTTTCACATTCAGGTAGTTTACGAAAGATCCAGAAAGTTCTAGCATTCGAAAGTATGTGCTATTCTCTGGTAGCTTCGCAATTTAAATGCTAAAGGTGCGTTACATTGACTTGCCAACATTTAGTTGGCGGAATTCCACTTGACTGGGAGTTTCGCGCTTCACACACAGATTTTTATTTTTATTTTTTGCCAAAATTTCACTGATGTTGCCACACCTTAAAGGAACACTCCACTTTTTTTGGAAATAGGCTCATTCTCCAACTCCCCCAGAGTTAATAAGTTGAGTTTTACCGTTTTTGAATCCATTCAGCCGATCTCTGGGTCTGGCGATAGCACTTTTAGCATAGCTTAACATAGATCATTGAATCCGATTAAGACCAGTAGCATCGCGTTCAAAAATGACCAAAGAGTTTCGATATTTGTCCTATTTAAAACTTGACTCTTCTGTAGTTATATCGTGTACTAAAACCGGCAGAAAATTAAAAGTTGCGATTTTCTAGGCTGAAATGATTAAGAATTATACTCTCATTCCGGCGTAATAATCAAGGAACTTTGCTGCCGTAACATGGCCGCAGCAGGCGCAGTGATATTACGCAGCGCCTGAAAGTAGTCCCCAGCTAGGTAACTACTAGTTATAATATAGCTGGGGACTACTTTCAGGCGCTGCGCTTAGTACACGATATAACTACAGAAGAGTCAAGTTTTAAATAGGACAAATATCGAAACTCTTTGGTCATTTTTAAACGCGATGCTACTGGTCTTAATTGGATTCAATGATCTATGCTAAGCTATGCTAAAAGTGCTATCGCCAGACCCAGAGATCGGCTGAATGGATTCAAAAACGGTAAAACTCAACTTATTAACTCTGGGGGAGTTGGAGAATGAGCCTATTTCCAAAAAAAGTGGAGTGTTCCTTTAAAGGGATAGTTCACCCAAAAATGAAAATTCTTTCATTAATTACTCACCCTCATGACGTTCCAGACCCGTAAGACCTTCGTTCATATTCTTCGGGAACACAAATTAAGATATTTCTGATGCATTCTGAGATCTCTATGACCCTCGCTTAGACAGCAATGATATTACCAAGTTCAACGTCCAGAAACGTAGCAAGGAGATTATAAAATAATCCATGTAACAGGGGTTCAACCGTAATTTTTCGAAGCTACGAGAATACTTTTTGTACGCAAAGGAAACAAAAATAACAAATTTATTCAACAGTTTGTCTCCTCCGCATCAGCCTAGCGCCATTTTGGAGAGTATCCGCTGAACGTAAACAGCGTATGCTGTTCTGTGTCAGCCGCACCACACGGATACGCTGTTTTCATTCAAATCAAAGCATAAACAAACATAGAAAACGTATCCGCTAATGACAGAATTTTCATTTTTGGGTGAACTATCCTTTTAACTCTTGAATACATTTGAAATGAAAAGTCACATTTTCTACAGTATATCATCTGTCATATCATATTTTTGAGATATTTAGATTCACAGATTGAATCTAAAGTGATTCAGTGAGGTGCAAAATGAGGTTTTCAGACATTGATGGATAGTGTGTAGTCAGGTATTTAGCATAACTAGAAAACTATGATTGAATATTTACCAAGGCACTTAGCTACTTGATAACTGAATCTGGCCCATTAAATGGACTTCAATAAGCACAATAGCTTATTCATTAGCACTTCTGAAAAATGCAAAAATGTTTGGTTGAGTGATAAACATGTATAATTGGGTTCTGTAGCTTTGTATAGCTTTAGCCACATGGTCAAATGGCATGATATTATTGACTTAAAACACAATTGCTTCAATAAGAAAAAAAGATTTGTCAACCTGACAAATTAAACTACAGGACCTTTCATTTGTCACAGGAACAGTCCCTGAGGTGGACTAGCATTGCTCTTTGATGATGAGACTGGGTCTGAAGCTTTGTTCAGTTTTGAAACAGCGAGATCACAGTGGCCATGCAGTCGACTATAGCTTCAGTGTGTCTAACTAAACTTATAAAACTCTGACTTCTACATCTAAGACACATCGACACGCAACCCAGTAGGTTGTCTGCAGTGTTAAGCCCACCCTGAAAGACGTTTTTTCAGCACAGGTTGCATTTGGATTCAGGCTGGCTGTGGGGAGCTGACTTTTGAGACACACTGTCTTTATAAAAGGTCAGCATCTATTGATTTGAGTGAATAACTCATGATGGCGAGATGAAATGGTGTGGGGGCAAGGAACAGATACACAAGACTTTAGTCTCTTCTTTGATTTGTCACATCAAACATACAGCACATGACCTCGGCAAATGACAGTTCAGTAAATGTCAGATTGAGTTCTTCAGTGACTCAAAATAAAGGTGTTATTGTCATGATCTATTTGGAAACAATGAAAACATGTTAAGTGTCACCACTGATAATGAAAGTGTTTGAGGAGCAGAAATAAATCTGAGCTTATTGGAGGGAAAACATGGCCAAAATTACCCCAGAATGTCTAATTTTATGTCTGTGAGTCTGTGTTGCAGGTAATTTCTTATGCTGATCTGTTTTTTTCCTCTTTCTCAAAGCACCCTTGCATCATCTTCCTTTTGACCACAAGGGGGCAGTAGTGATGAAATATTCAGTGATCGTTAACGGACCCTTTTTTTCAGGCTGTGAACACCATAAATCTAATAAAATGTATTATTATTATTAGTAGTAGTAGTAGTAGTAATAGTCGTAATTATTTATTTATTTATTTATTTATTTTTTATGTTTAAAACTTGAAACCTTGGGTTTTTGATACAGCCGCTTAGAGAGTGACTGCAAATTTGACATTTGTCTCTTTTATGACTTCCAAAATTAGGGGCCAAGGACCGAGGGTGCGTAAGCACCTATTGTATCCGTTGGCATTCTCCTTCTTCTTCTTCCATTTCTTCTTCTGCTCTTGAGTCTATGGCAGCCCATAGAACCGCTTGCTGGAAAGTTGTGAAATTAGGCACACTGATAGAGGACAGTCTCAATACTAACCATAGCAAGTTTGGAGTCTCTAACTCAAACTCTCCAACACCACCACTTTTCCAAAGTTTCACTCATGTTTATGTTAATAACTTTTGAACCGTAAGGCACAATAGACCCTTTTTCTGTTAGTAAACATTGCAATGTTTTTCTGTGGGCGGAGCTTAGGTGGAGGCAGAAAGATTCTATTGACTTTTTCACTAACACACTAGCTATGAAGTTTTTGTTGGCTTGTTTTTTTTAACAATTAGTGGAGAAAATCCGATTTTACTTGCATCTGTATATCAATTTCAGCAGGCAACTAATTTTACAGCTAACGTTGCATGAGAGTGAACTGGGCCAAAGTACAAAAAGTAAGTTAAACATTCAATGTGATGGATATATTATTTGAAGACGTATGTGTCATGTAATGGGCAAATAGTTATTTTCAAGTATACACATCCTGTAAATTATGTAAGTTAAGTTTATGGTGACACTACAGTACTTTACAATACTTTACATAGTACATTTAAAGTAAAATATGAATATTTTCTAGACATAAAAAGTCCAGAAACTAATTTTGAACTTTGTGTTTGATTATTCTTTCTTACCAAGTTCTTAGAAATTTCAGCCATTATCAATCACAACAATGTATAGGCTATTACAGATGATTAAGCATATAAATCGTCAGTTTGTTGTTTTAATCTACACACACACACACACACACACACACACACACACACACACACACACACACACACACACACAGACATTTCATACATGACATAGTCGTGAGATGCATAAGAAATCTTTAGACAAGTAACCATCAATTCATAACAACAATTTAACCTTTTCTGATAAGAAATGTGCGCTGCAAATGTTTTATCCACTCATTTTATCGCGTTTAACCACAGCTGTCTTTGTTTTTTTTGTCTGGCAGAGGCAGCAGATATGCGATAAAATTTCAAATTGGAGCCTGTACTACGTCGATTCTGGCACCCAACATCACAACAAGATGATGTTTTAAGCTCCTTGTGTAGCCGAATCTGCACTGGTTTGAATTGGCCACCTCTAGTTTTCCCTTTGTTTTCCCTCCAGCTAGTGCTGTGACCTAATCGAGACGTCAGCACAAAAAGGGTCTATAAGGTAGGAAAATAAGGTAAGGTAGGAAAATTCTTTTTGTTGAGTCGAATGAAGCCCAAAATGAAAAAATCATAAGGTTTAGTTTTTTTGCTATTTTAAATTGTTCGAAAAACCTACTTTTTTGAACTCGTCCTAGACGGTTTGTCCGATTTTCACCAAAATTAGCTCAGATCATCTTCAGCTCATGCTAACAAAAAGTTATGGAATTCAAGTCGATTCTTCAAACCGTTCTGGAATAACAGATGAAGAAAATCTACGAAAAGTACGCAAAAATGGATCTGAGGCTGTATCTCTGCAACGGTTTGGCGTATTCGGGTTATGCGCAACAGACTTCTGTATTCTGCTCACCAGGTCTCGTCTTCCGGTTCACGTGTTTTGCAAGTGCCCATTAAATATGAAGCTTTTTCACTCAAGATGCCTTCAAAGTAGACACTAAAGATAATCATAACCAATATCCATCACATATGTGGATTGATATATAAAAGTTTACAATTTTTATTCTTTTCAATAACATTTATATACAAAAGTCGAATAAAATGTCAACAATAAAAACAGCTAGCTGGTTTAACTGATTACCTTGAAAGTCCATTGATATCGCCATTTTTTAATACTGCTACTAATACATTCTCCGACAAGCGGAAGCGATGAGACCTGTTTTCTGGGTTTGGTTAGGTGACGTTCGACATATACCCAATTGAGACCAAACTTGGTGTGTGTTATAACAAGCATTTTTTGAGACTACCTGCAGTGTTTCGGTGCTGTGCCACCTAGTGGTCAAGAGATATGAAAAATGCATATTTTTGCTTATAACTTCTGAATGGTTTGGAACAAAAATCACAAAACTGGTCTCTTTAGACTTGGTGCATCATGCCAAGTCAAACCATAACCAATTTTCCCATGTCAGCCATTTTGGGTGTCGGCCATTTTGAATAATGTAGTAAAATGCTATATTTTACGAACACATTGATGTATCGTTACGAAACTTGGTATGGGACATCAGCACGATGCCCTGAAGGAGCCTGAGAAGTTTCGAGCCAGCGCCACCTAGTGATAAAATCAAATATTCACATGCTTATAACTTTGGGTGTGGTAGACATATTTTCACGGGAGTCACCTTTTTAGACTCCTGAATCCTTACAGAGTCCAGCGATACCAAGCATGCCAGGTTTTGCTTTATGGTTTGTGCAACGTTGCATTTTAGCGCTTAAAAAACATTTGACAATATCTTAGAAACCGTTACTCCAATCGACACGAAACCACCGTAGGAAATTCGGAAACATAGCGTCCCAGCATAAAGTCATTGCTCAATTGCCAAAATTTTGATAGTAAGTGGCAAAAAAATGCATACAAAGTCGGCCATCAGTCATTTTTTCTCTTCTCATATATAAAAATGTCTATAACTCCAAAACAAAATGAGATATTTTCACCAAATTTGACACACATATGTATGGGCACACGCTAAGGACACATACAAAATTTGGTGGGATTGTGCCTCTTGGTGGCACTATAATTGAACAAAACATAGAAAACAAATTTAATTGAATTGAACTCTACAATAGAGTATTATGATATAAAATGCTATATTTTATGAATGCATTGGTGTACCATTATGAAACTTTGTATGTACCGAAGAGACCATGACCTGAAATTACTCAGTGCCACCTTGTGATCAAATGTGGTCAATGGATTTTGTTTTGATAGACCAAACCGTTTTCACATACCACAGCAACGAATTTGAGGCTTGATGCCAAAATGACACTTGAGGCTGTATCTCTGGTCTGATGCTTGCCTCTGTAGTGCTTGGCCCCGTAATTGCTGTAATATTCAATTCCTCTTATTTTTTTATTTTTTTTTCTCAAAATTGTTCAAAGGTTTTCCCGAAGGTTTTTTATTTTATTTTATTTTTTTACACATTTCGCATAATATTATTGTCTAAATTTCAGTAATATCAGTACAGGCTATTTATCAAAACAGTAAAAAAAAAAAAAACCTGTTTCTTATTTTTGCATAGCCCAATTAATATGTCTTTTTTTAAGCCATTTTTTTTTATTGCAGGAAAAGAAACATCACTGCATTAAAACACATTAACATAAAATGAAGGAAAAGGGAAAAGAAACAAACAAACCCAATTAATATTCATGAACAAATCCTTTGCCATTTTCTGACATCACAACCCCCTCCCAAAATGCCCCCATTGCTTTTTAAAACAAAGTAATGCCCATGTTTCTGACATTTAGCAGATTAAATTTAGTTGAGTTGCACAATGTGCTATGTCACCGCTTTTAAATAAATATTTACTTGCTGAAATGAGACTGACATGCCCACTATAGGATAAGGTCAGCCGGGCAATTAACATTTCATCATTTTAAATGTATTCAGGGATTGCAGTGGATTTCATGCATATTCCTTTTGTGTATAAAGTTTGAGACAATCTGAGGAGAAAGCTTTGGAAAAGCAGAGGAGAGAGCTTTTATGAAAGCTCCAATCCTCCATGCGCATTGGGGTTCAGAGCTAACATTAAACATTAAGATACTGTTTAATTCAACATATGATTTAGTCATGATTTAGCGTCAGCATTACAGACTCCCGGTAATATCATGCTGTATATCCCACCGTGTGACAGACAGGTAGACCGCAGAGACGGATTCTCAGGGGTGCTTCGATAAATTCACTCTTATAATTACATGAGAGGGCTCACAGCAACTTCTAAATGCTATTCTTTAAAAAGGTAAGGGGGTCTCTGAATTCTAAAAACCAGCTAAAACCAGCCTAAACTGGTTGGCTGGTTTTAGCTTGTCATCCATCCTGGTCATAGCTGGTCAGCAGGGTGGTTTTGGCCACTTCCTTAGCTGGCCAGGCTGGGAAACCAGCTGGAACAACCAGCTAAAGCCAGCCTGGGAGACCAGCTAAAACCAGCTACTTCCAGCTAAACCAGCTAAGTCCAGCCAACCAGCCTAGGCTGGTTTTAGCTGTTTTTTGTTGTTGTTGCTTTTCAAATTAAAGAGAAAAGGGAGAGATAGAGAGATGCACTCATCTCTCTCTCAGAGATTCACTCACCACACCGTCACTTTGCATTTAAAAGACCCAAAACTATATCTCTGCACATGAAAGAAAATGTCAGGGTCGGAGTTCGCCTCAGATAGACGCGCATCAAAGCGGCCGGTGGCTGCGTGACATTTCGGGGAGCTCGTTGGCCAGTCCCACTGTGGCAGCCAGACAGACGGAGCCGGGCCAGGGGAGCAGGTATTAACCCCCAGACAGCCTGATGCACTTCGACCCAGTGGGAGATTGAGTCTGGATAGCGCTGGTCGATGAGAAGGCTTGCAGGCTATTAAAATACAGCACACTGAGGTGGGACGCTGGGCTTTTGTTTCTGCCATTGTTGTTGTTCAAAATACGGCTCTTAGAAATGCCACAGTTTAACCTTATTATTAGTGTCAGAAAGAGAGAAAGAGAGAGCATTTATACTGAGTTGATCATGAGAGGATGTCGCTCTCTTGTGGCCAAATGACTAAAATATCTGTTAGTGAAGAGTTGAGTGTTTGTAGTACCTCAAGATGGGCACATGAGGGCGCAGAGCCACAACTCAAACCAGAAATTATTAATGCAAAACATGTGCATTACATTCAGTTACACTAAAGTGTGCATTATGTAAAAGGACAGGACAAGACATTCTTTAAAATGTTTAATGGTTAAATTAAAAGTTAATTTAAAAATACAATGAAATAGAATGTTTTGAGTATAATGCACTGAATAAATGTTTTATAAGCTAACAAATGACAACATTTTGCTCTTAAATAAAGTGCTGTTCATTTTGTTGCTGCTCATAGAAAATATCCGTGTACATGATATTCCTCTTTATGCAGACAGATGCTCAGAGGAATTCCCAAGAGATTAATTAATTTCACATTCAGCCTTCATTATGTAGGCTGCTTCCAACACAATGCCCCGAAGAACTATTGGAAGGGGGGAGAAAAAAGCAGTTTGCCCACATGGCCATCAGATGGCAACATATTCACACAGCTAGCAGCTTGTCTGGGGTGTCATGGCAATTTTTTATTCCATTATTCTTTTCCTTTGTGGAAGTTTAACCCATTCAAACCCACTATCCATTTCAGTGAATCAGCTTTTTCCACCATGACACCATATGATGATCATGACTCAGCCCCTTAATATAGTAAATACAAAGGAAATACCTAATCAAAGGATATATGAATTACTATGAATGATACAACTCACGCATTATTCATTTTTAGTGTTGTTTGATTATCATTTATGGCTGCATTTAGAGTAGACATAAAACTACTAAATATGTTGTGTGTGTATATACATGTTAAACCTAGAAATTTCTGAAGAGTATGAACATATTGTAGTAATGTATTGGAGGTTGTTTTCCTGATCACTCGAGTGTGTTTAATGCAGCTGACCAGTAGAGCGCAGCACAACTTTGTCTGTGTTTGTAATAATGAGCCATAATTAGGAATAGCTTCCCAAATGGTTTGTCCTTTCATCAATATTCTATAAACATAACTGATTCTTCTTTTTTTTTTTTTAAATCTGTCAATTACAAGGAAATTACTGTATCTCAGTTAAACACACATGCATTAAACATGCCAATACATACTTCATTCTTAGTGTGTGAATTGATAGTAATTCGTACATTATTTGATTAGGTTTTTTGTGTTCACTATACTCAGTGGCTGAGTTATAATCATCATACTGTTTATTATGAGTGATTGTTTTATTTACCAAAGATTAGCAACTGAGATTAATCATCATTTCCATGTTCATCTAGTTTACTCCAAGTCTATATTTAGAGTCCAATTTGGGCTTTGATTCTCGGCTTAGCTTGCCAAGCAACTCGATGCTCCGTGCACAGAAAAGACAGTTTAAACAATCTGTAAAATGATTAATCTCTCCATAAGATCATACCGACCTCTTTAACCCCACAGCAGAACGTTCTACTGCAACCAACGCATTTAAAGATTTGCCATGCACAATATATCTGAAAGAACTCCAGCTCTTTTCACAGAGACTGAATAGTCCTTTTAAAGAGTAATAGGGTGTTTGGAGTTTGATTTTCGTCCTTGGGTTTACCACAAAGCCTGTCAAAATAAAATTTCTTATAATGGCCACTAACCTAAGCTCAATACAGAGTCTCAGACTGACCCTGAATGTCTCAAATTTCATTTTGTAAAATAATTGACTTATTATTTTTAACAAAAATGCTGTCACCAAGGAACAGACGGTGCACACTGAACCAAGAATATGCCAGTCACTCTACTATTATACATTCTGATGGATGTGATTTCTGGGGTTTTGTTCCTCCAAGGAGGCGGGTCTGTGTGTGTTGATTGACAGGTGAGAGGGCGGGTTCTGACTTGATCCCCAGTGACAGCCTCGCCTTTTGGATATCCACCTAATATCATTTACAATAGTAACATCTTTGATAAAAGAAAATTTTTGGAAGTTGTACATTGAAGTATGTTTTACATAGAAATACTGTTTTTCTACATCAGGTATTTTTCATTGTACTGTCCTTAACTGAAAGTAATTTACTTACTCAGAACTCTCATGTGCCTTGAAATAGAAACATTTAAATGGTATTTTCTTGTAATATGTGCTACAGTAACCTTTTATTTCAATGTACAACTTATTATTTTACATTGTAGGCACAAAAACACACAGTCTTGGCCCATATGCATATTCAACCCCTCCTATTTCTGTCAACAGCCACCAAGGAAGCCAAACGGTGATTGATCGGTGCACATGTGCATTTAAACGTGTCGTTTTAAGCATATGTATGTTTTTGTTGTCGCAGTTCGCTCATGCGTATGATTGCAGAGTTCTGCATGAGACAAACTCGTGTTGTTTTGTGTTCACACAGTCTGTAAATGCATGTCTGCATCTTATTCTTGTGTCAAGCCTCCTGTCTTTGACCGCTGACCTGTCTGTCTTGGGCTGTAATAGGAGAGTGAGTCTCAGATGTGAATTTTAGGCATATGTGAGAGGCGCTTGAGGGAATACAAACCATCATCGCCATCCACACGCAGACTGACCTCGGCCGCTTTACACAGGAAAAGCAGTCTAGACGCCGAAAAGTGATACGGCAAATGGGAATAATATGTGGGGGATGAATTAATATGTGACCTTCCTCATATTCATAAAGCTAAATGTACTGCATAATGGAGATGCAAGCGGTGGTGTCGAGCATAAATCATGTGATGATCTTTCTATATTCCTCTAGTCTTAGCAGTATAGATTTATATGGAATTCATTAGCATTTCATTGTTGGTTTGTTTCTATCACTATTTAATAGACTTTTTAATGTAGCTCTATTTGTAATGAGTCTCCAATTTTATAAATGCAACGTTATTGTGGTGTTTCTTTTCCTTTTCCCTCATTGGATCTTATTGATTTTTCTCCCACCATTATTGATCTTGGGATCAGGTTTCCCCTGTGCAGCCGAGTATGTGTGTGTGTGTGTTTGTGTGAGATGGAGAACGAGGGAAGGGTCTATAGATTGTGAGATGTATAGGTCTTAGCGTTTCTGCTTTT
Source organism: Acrossocheilus fasciatus (assembly GCA_036784905.1). Lineage (NCBI taxonomy): Eukaryota > Metazoa > Chordata > Actinopteri > Cypriniformes > Cyprinidae > Acrossocheilus > Acrossocheilus fasciatus. Next base: position 17,499,771 of record CM071947.1, on the reverse strand, counting down.
ACCTATGTGAATATTTGTTAACATATTTAGGGATGTTGATTGTTACTATTATTATCACAAATGACTTTATAAGTATTTACTTATATTCTTAAAGGGATAGTCCACCTATATATGAAAATCATCCTTTTCTCACCCTCATGACGTTCAAAACCTTCGACTTTCTTTCTTCTGCAAAACACAAAAGAAGATATTTTGAAAAATGTTTCCCATTGACTTCCATTGTATGGATAAAACATTTAATGGAAGTCAATGGGAACTGCTGAAATAACACAGTCTCATCCCAACTCTTCACATATTGATGCTTGGTCAGGACCCTTTGGCGTCGTTTTCTGACGCACAGGGTACCCCTTTAGCGTCATTTTTCGACGTGCAGGGTCCTCCATTGCTTTAAATAGGGCTTTCCTGTAGCTCAAATAGTAGAGCATGGCGCTAGCAACGCCAAGATCATGGGTTCGATTCCCAGGGAAAGCAAGAGCTGATAAAATGTAAACACTGTAACTTGAATGCAATGTAAGTCGCTTTGGATAAAAGCGTCTGCTAAATGCATAAATGTAAATGTAAATGTAAATAAGAAACCCTTAGCGTCAATATGCCGACGCAAAAGGCTTATCGTCATGATTAAATTATATATTGGGCAATAATATTGCTATTATTGCATATATGTTGGGGTTTTATTTATATTACACTATTTACACATTTATGAGCACGTAACCCAACCCTGCCCCTAAACCTAGCATTTGTCAATAAAGCACAAGATACAACAGGCAGATGCAACTACCGTCATAATTTTTTTTTTTTAAATAATATTCCAAGTCTTTCGAGGCAAAATGATTTATTTGTGAAAAGAATAGATGAGATCGCCGTCTCCGTCCGCCCTAAAGCTCTTAAAGGAACACTCCACTTTTTTTGGAAATAGGCTCATTCTCCAACTCCCCCAGAGTTAATAAGTTGAGTTTTACCGTTTTTGAATCCATTCAGCCGATCTCTGGGTCTGGCGATAGCACTTTTAGCATAGCTTAGCATAGATCATTGAATCCAATTAGACCAGTAGCATCGCGTTCAAAAATGACCAAAGAGTTTCGATATTTGTCCTATTTAAAACTCGACTCTTCTGTAGTTATATCGTGTTCTAAGACCGGCGGAAAATGAAAAGTTGCGATTTTGTAGGCTGATATGATTAAGAACTATACTCTCATTCCGGCGTAATAATCAAGGAACTTTGCTGCCGTAACATGGCCACAGCAGGCGCAGTGATATTACGCAGCGCCTGAAAGTAGTCCCCAGCTAGGTAACTAGTTATAATATAGCTGGGGACTACTTTCAGGCGCTGCGTAATATCACTGCGCCTGCTGCGGCCATGTTACGGCAGCAAAGTTCCTTGATTATTACGCAGGACTGGGAGTATAGTTCCTAGCCAAATAGGACTAGAAAATCGCAACTTTTCATTTCGTGCCGGTCTTAGTACACGATATAACTACAGAAGAGTCGAGTATTAAATAGGACAAATATCGAAACTCTTTGGTCATTTTTGAACGCGATGCTACTGGTCTAATCGGATTCAATGATCTATGCTAAGCTATGCTAAAAATGCTATCGCCAGACCCGGAGATCGGCTGAATGGATTCAAAAACGGTAAAACTCAACTTATTAACTCTGAGGGAGTTGGAGAATGAGCCTATTTCCAAAAAAAGTGGAGTGTTCCTTTAATGTGTGCTGTCTCTGTGTGCGAATTCAAAAAATGGCGCCAAAAGTAGCCTTGCGTTAGCAATTGGCTCTTGTGTGTCTCGTGACCAATTGCGTCATGCTGTTGTGAAATGCCATTGGCTCTTGAGTATCTCGTGACCGTGACCGATTGCGTCATGCTATGGGAGTATCTTTTTGAATGAGATGTGAGCACGTTAGCGGAGCGGGATCATTTTCAGCGATTAAAACCTTATGTTTTGCTCTCTTCTTCGCATAAAGATATCGTATGGCTTCAGAAGACTTGGAATGCAACACGACATGTTTGTAATGCATTTATAATGCTTATTTATGGTTGTTTTTTGCAATAAATACCTGTGACTGCATTTTCCTGTGTGTGTTTTATATTGTTCAGAGGTGGGTAGGTTTAGGGTACGGGTGGGGTTAGGTGCTCCAATGAAAGTAAAAATTTATATAAAATTATTTATATTTTTTACAAATGCATGCAAACCATTAAATTAAGAAAACAACTGAAAACAATGGAGGACCCTTCACGTAGAAAAGTGACGCTAAAGGGGTACCTTGAGCGTCAAAAAGCGACGCCAAAACGGTCCTGACCACGTGTCAATATGTGACGAGTTGGGATGAGACTGTGTTGGCTGAAAAGCCGACAGGGAAAATAAGAAAATCGATTTCACAGTCTGTGTTACACTTTTTTTTTTTTTTTTTTAATATTTAGTCAGAATTCACAGCTGAATGCACTGTTAAAAAAAAAAGAAAAAAGTTGAGCCAACTTAAAATTTGAAGGCAACCAGCTTAAGCAGATTTTTTGAGCAAACTCAAAAACCTGCTGAAGCTGGTAAAAATAATTTTAAGTTCGCTCAACTTTTTTTTTTCTTTTTTTTTTTACAGTGTGGCTGTCAATAAAGAAAAAATAGTTATGACATCTACCTGCAGAGACTAACTGTGCTACGCTAACTAGCTAAACTGTAACACCTTGGCACTAGCTGAGCTGTTTTTAGTTGCCAGTACTATTGTAGACTGACTATTTACATTCAGTGATCATTCATTTAACTGAATAAATTATTTAAACGATAAACTATGAAGTTTCTTAGAAGGGGTAAATTAAGTGAGTAGTATTCGGCTGGTCATTTATGTTGCAAAACTGTTCCAGCACAGTTTATATATGTATTTTAAATATTTTTATATTCATCTGTTCTCTCATCCATCTAAAATGATTTCTGTTACAAATATCATGTGTTTATTAATATATTTAAACAACTTTTGTCCATTACGTCAAAGCTAGCTGTTAATGTGGTGTCAGACACACAGTACTCAATTATTAATTAATAATAAAATTATTAATAAAATGTGTGTTAGTCTGTCACGGTGCACACAGCAGGAAGGAACGAGGAACACGCAGACGAGGATAAACTTCAAAATAATAGTCTTTAATGTCGACATCAGGGCAAGAACACCGGGGAGTAACGAGTAGACCAGACGAAAACTAACTAAACAGGCAGGAACTAAATACACATGACAATTACTGATAATGACTGAAACACAGCTGGACAAGACTTAACTAATAATCACACTTAACAAGGACAGGAACAAGACCAAATAAGGAAACAAGAGGCGGGAACACATGACTCACACGACAGAGGACTGACATAGTCATTTTTATTCAATTAATTTTAATGTAAAATTGAAAAAATGTAAATAAAATCTAATTAATTAAATACTTTGTAAATTCGACAACTATTTTATCAATTATTTTGTCCATTATTGGCTGGTCATGTGATCTCAAAATGTCTACCTCCATGAGGGTACCTGCTCCACGTAAAACAGCTTTTATTAGTCCACTGATATGACTATATTCTTATGTCAGGTGGATGTACATCATTTTAAACATTATTTCTTAGAAGTACTTACATGTAAAACCTTTTTAATGAGAGGGAAAAAAAAAAACTGTCTGAGTGCACCTAATTGAAATGATTGCTAGCAATTTCACAGAGATTTCAAACCCATTCAGGCATACGCTCCTGTTCTGTCTAACCTTTTTTCTGTTCATGGCTTCTTCTTTTAGTACCCAGAGCCTTGTTTTGTAAGCTCTATTCAGTAAATGTCTGTCATTTGTGGCGCACACAATTTCTTCACTGGTACATAACAGCACACAATCAAACTCGTGCACACTCTCTCTCTCCATGTAGCTCAGATGTGGTCATGCAGTCTAAAGGTATTAAATTATTCCAGGCTAGCAGCCCAAAGGAACTGCACGGGGAGATGACAGAGCGATACACACATTTAAAAAGCTGAAATGCGTTTTGGCAAAACAGCGAGAGATGATGACAGCGCCCCGAATAGCTACCAATGGTTGTTATGTGTAAAATATTTCAAGATTGGTTATATTCAGATGAAACCCTCTTTTTTTTTTTACAGTAAGAATAAAACTAACTCAACTTCCTGAAGTCTGAGCTTCTGTGAGGTTTGCTTAACACTGTAAACGGCTGGCGTTCCCTGGCCAAACTGATGTTTTCCTGCTCAGGGCTCTTGGTCTTTTAACAGCTTTAGAGAGTTGTTGGGAAGAGGCTTAAAGACTTTTGCCCTCTGTAATGCACCACTGAGCACCACCCAGCAGATCCGTTCTGCAGTCCAGCTCATTTCAGCATCTGTTGCCATCACAGGCACGTCCAAGACCGATCAATGCTTGGCCGATACAGTCTGATATATGTAGTGCCACTCGCGTGTATGTGTTCTTGCTTGAGTATGTGAAAGTGATATAGTATGTGTGACTGACTGATATAGATTGAAGCACTGTTATGTTATGTTGTGTAGTGAACATCTATAAGAAAGAGGAATCAAAAAGTTTTTTTTCTATATAGATCATGACATGCTAAAGTTGTGAGATTGATCCCTGGATATATTTTTATTTGTTTTTCTTTCGATCAGAAATTAAATGATTTCATTTAGAAATACCATGCATTTCTGAATGTTTTTTTTATATATATATTTTGTTTATTTAAATAACTTATAAACACTGAGTCAAAACCAGATAGATTTGTATAGAATGTGTGTAAAAATATATATATATATAATTGTATATCTATCTGTCTATCTATCTATCTATCTATCTATCTATCTATCTATCTATCTATCTATCTATCTATCTATCTATCTATCTATCTATCTATCTATCTATCTATCTATCTATCTATCATTCTGTCATCCTGTCGTTCTATCTATCTATCGTTCTATCGTTTCATCGTTCTATCATTCTATCGTCCTATCATTCTGTTCTATCTATCATCTATCACTCTATTTATCTATTGTTCTATCTATCATTCTATCTATGTATTGTTCTGCCTCTATCTATCTATCTATCTATCTATCTATCTATCTATCTATCTATCTATCTATCTATCTATCTATCTATCTATCTATCTATCATTCTGTCATCCTGTCGTTCTATCTATCTATCCTTCTATTGTTTCATCATTCTACCATATCGTCCTATCATTCTGTTGTTCTATCTATCATCTATCACTCTATTTATCTATTGTTCTATCTATCTATCTATCTATCTATCTATCTATCTATCTATCTATCTATCTATCTATCTATCTATCATCTATCTATCTATTCCCCCTCCACCTAAAATAAATGTATTTAATTTACAATTTTAAATTCATTTGCATTTTCATCTGTTATCTTGACTTTTTTTTTTTTTAATATCAATTTAATTTTCATTTGTAAATTGTGCACTCAGGCTTAGTAATTTTAAATAATCTGTTGTTTCTAACTATATGAATATAAAAATAATATGTTATTAATTAAAACACACACACACACACACACACACACACACTACTCCTAAATGGCGCATACAAAGATGTGTTGCTAATGCATTTCCATGGAAAAGGAAGTAGTAAACAAAGAACTCTAGTCTAATCTCAGGCTAACATTTTATTGGTCTATGGTTAGTTTCCGTTCTTCTCTTGTCATGCTTTGCTGCTTCCAGTGTAGACACAGTGTAAGATATGAGCTTCAGGTCACGTGTAGAGTTTCTGCAATGAACTGCTGAAATTACATTACGTTCTTTGCAGCGTTTGCATATGTATGAATGCATGTGCGTGTGTGCGTTAGTGTGGCGGTGTATTCACTCACAGGCCACTGAAAAGCCCCTAATGCAATTTCACACTGAATCTAGCTAATGTAATTAGCGGCTCTCAGTTTTTCCTAATGAATGTAATCACCCAAATGGACAAACGGATTAAACTCTTAACTTCACCGTTTGCAGCAACGAGAACAAGATGCCATTATGCCATCTGCAATGGAGTTTGTGTGAAAAGATTAGGACGGAATTCCTACAAATGAATGCATGCCTTAGCAAACCAACGTGGACATTCCGCAACTGAGATACGATACGTAGCTTGTTATCCGTGTGGGGGATTTGTGTCTGAGCAGATAGCCGATGATGTTTCTTGGCTCTCGTTCAGGCTTAATGAGTTTGACAGGTGTTGCGCTGAACTGCGAGCAGGAAGCAGGAAGGACAGTCCTGTTCTGGGTGATTGCTGGCCTTCAGGCTTCATTTTCAGCACCTGCGGAGCAGATCTCGGATCAGTCTCTGAGGCATTGGTTTTTAACGCAACTCCCATCCTACAGGAAGCTTGAGCCAACTCCGTAATCATCCTCAAAACAGGCCGAATGTGACAGGATGCTCCAACTGAGCTCCTGGAAAAGTCAGAGGAGGAAGAGATAGTTGTGACATCCTGTAGTGGTTTATTTGCGTGAGCAGTGTAGAAGATAAATGACATCATATCCTGTTTACAGGTCTCTCCCGCTCTGTTCTTTCTTCGCTCTCTCCCTTTCCTCAGATACTATCTCCGGAATCTCCCATGTGGAGCGCCTGTGATGAATCCACAAGTCCAGGGAAATGAAAGTGTTTCTCGGTCATTTCAAAAATGGAATGAGGTCCTTGAGAGGTATTAAATTCTGTAATATATTGTCTCCCGCTATAGAGGGGTGTATGGGAACTCGGAAATAAATCAATACAGAAAACAGAAGCATGGGGGTCGCTGAAATATTAAACAAGCGCTTTAAAACACAGACCGAAGCCTATTTGGAAAATAATCCATTAGGGTTACTCTCCGCAGTTGTCTGCGAAATTGAATTCGGGTAGCGAGTGGTTTGAGGACTCATTTGCGATGAAATTGAGAAGCGGTTTAATCAATAAGACATACTGTATGTGGAATGCGAAACATAAACAGGGCTGGAGGAAAAAGTACGGTGTGAGATTGAGGGATAAGCACGACGATGATTGCCAGCTCCCTTTCTCACACCCACGCGTGCTATAAATTCCTGAAGAACACCTCAGAATTGCCTTCCTGCCGTTGAAAGTATGAGTTTGAGAAATGCAATGTTCGAAATTCCTTAATTTAGGGAGGGAATTGCCCCTGAGGCTAGCGCAATGCTAATCTTGAAGCTAACCTCGGGTCTCTTTTCCCAAGAGCATAGCACAGGCCATCATATATTTCCAGCTCACACAAGGTTCCTGGATCAGTTTGCTTCAGATTGAATTCTATTCATAGTCACATTAAGTCTCTGAGGACAGCCAGAAGGATTTACGCCGTGCTGCTTGTGAATTACCTGTCCCCTTACTCAACATAATACCCACGTATTTCAGTTCTCTAATAATTTAAGTTTAACAATGGCTAGAATTGATTTATTTCACGGCGTTCACCCAATAGCATATTCCAATGCGAGTTTAAGCTTCCATTCTGGAATCTTCTAAATCGTAGCCTTTGGAAATGAGAGGTAGAGTGCTAGTGAAGCAGAATATCTGAGAGAAACCTGCTGTTCAAGCACTTTGAAAAGAGCATGAAATACAAGAGAGGGGGAGAGTCACATCACAACACTGGAGATCCTGCGTTTTCCAAAGTGTAGCAGACATCCATTTCAAGCGGATCCACGTCACTTTCAACGAACGCCTCAGGTAGAAATCAATCTCCTCTGAGGGTGAACTTTGCTCTGGAATGTTCCTGTGGTTTGGATGCTGCAGACAAAGAGAGAGAGAGGGAGAGACAGACGGGGAGACGAAAAAGAAAGAAGAAACTCTCTCTAGTGCTCTAAGACCACTGGCAAGTTGAAGACCTCCAACTTTCTTGATTGCTAGAACTTCATGCTTTGCTTTGCAGTTATGCCTGTGGCTTGTTCTGGACCCCTGTTGTGGGTCTCTGCATCTTTTCGACTCCCTCTTTCTTTTCCCACTGGTTTAGTGTGTACTTGTACTGGCTGTAGCCTCAGTCTAGGATCAATTCTGAGTCCGGAATGCGCAGAAGTCTGTCTTGAGCTCCTCTGGAGATCAGCATGTTTGCTGTGGGATATGCCAATGCTGACCTCTGACCATTTAAAGTCAATGTGAATTACCACAATCCATTTTACTTTCGTACTGAAACTTAATATTGAATTAGAACAAATGAAGGGTGGGACTTGATTTTATCCATTGGGGATGGACTGAATTAAAGCATTTTTTTTTTAAATAGTTGATTATTTCAAAGTAGGGCTGTGCAGTTAATTGAAATATGGTTTCGATTTAGATTCCGGCCTCTAATGATAATGAAAATAAAATAGATATAAAACGATTATTGCACCCCATTCTGCCCCCTTTCCAGCTGTGCACTTTCGTTCCTCTATAAAAGTCCAATTTCATGTGCAAATCCGTAAAATCATGTTACGTGACACTTGCAAAATGGGACGGGTTTGACTTATTAAAGTTGATTAGATTTGTTCATGTTTCTAAAAGCGCGAAAGAGAACTTGTGCTGTTCCTCAGGAGAATTTCTGTGCATGCGTTCAAATACGAAATACAGAACATGTAAAGTCAACTTTTAGATCAAGGTGTGCACCGAAACGGTCAAATGCACACAAAAATGTGTCAAAAACCCTCGTTGGTTATGTAATAATAATGTATGTAAAGAGTTGAGAATGAAAGTACGTGTGTCACAGTAAATTGGATCTGTGCAGCTCTTAAAGTAACAACGGACTATATTCCTGCTGCTGACTGTGTGTGCTTATTATTAATCAAACAACTTAAATAAAGGACTTTAATAATAAAAAACAAAGAAAGTTTAATTCTTACAGTGACTATGCTGTTTTATTTTACATTACAGCCTCTTACATTCAATTATAGGCTGTTAACTGAATACTTTAGACTTGCATTAAAAAACCTTTAAAGCCCAGTTTGTTTCATTTGTATCTTTTTATTCTATTTTATTTGTCCTTTGCTTTTTATTACTGACAGTTTAATTATTTTCAATAACTTTGAGAACTTTTTTTTATACTTGCCAGTCTCTAAAAAGCATATGTCATAGAAAACTTATTTACAGAAAATATATTTGATATATATTATTATCTTTAAATAATTGACTCATATAAAGTTTTGGTCATATGGCCCACTCGTAATTGTGCTAAATAATCGTGATTACAATATTGACTATTGAATATTGATTATTGTGTTTGCCATAATCGAGCAGCCCTATTTCAAAGTACTGGATTAATAAAATTACTGGATTGCATTCATGCCGCACTGACTGTAAAAAGTCATTTAAAATTTGACAAAAAAAAAAAAATTATGCATAAGAATTGAAAATGATTTGGCAATGAAATCTCGTACAAGACATTTTACAAGTTTGATTTATGAAACCCAGAACCAATTGAATTTCCTGGATTCTTTCATGCCATTTTGTGCCTGATATTGTTTTGATAAATTCTTTGAATGATTGCTGAATAATGTCTTTGTGGGTTGTGTAATGAGCGAAGCCGAATGTAGCGGTTCATCTCAATTACTAACCTCTCTTCTTTTACGGCAGAGCAAACCGATTTATCAGCTTGTTTTATGTGGGCTAATTGCTCAAGCAGTGGTTGATAATAGAGATTGATTTTGGACATTTCCACATCACTACTTCATTTTCGTAGTGAAATCAGCTTTCTTTTCCTTTCCTGAACCAAATCAATCAGCTTTCTCTCTCTCTCTTGCACACACTTTCACTGTTTCCCCCTCATGCTGAGACCCAGTGGACCTGTTTGACTCAGCTCAGATCTTCTACATTAATTAAGATGCAAAATGTCACCAGGCACTGGCACTGCAAGGTCACCTCTGTCGTTTAGAAGGACCCTTACAGGGCTATGTAGGCTAGCCACCTTTATGTATTTATCTATATCTACACTGTAAAATGAATGAATGAATGAATGAATGAATGAATGAATAAAAATTTTCAAATTTGAAAATAGAGATTATTGGAGTGTTTCTACTTAAAAAATTACATTTAATTAAATTTATTACTTGCTATTTCATTGTAATTGTTTGTGAAACATACAAGCAATTACTGACGCAAAATTGTTTCTGCACCAATATTTTCTGTCTCTCTGTCTGATCTCATTGTCTATCTATTGAGATTTAGATATGCATTTTTAGATACACAGCTATAGACATTTTTAATAATGTAATAAAATATCTACTTACTTATTTTGCTGTATATTAAGTTACATTATTGTATGTATATATGCCAGTAATATAAGATGTTATTGTTAATGTGTATATATATATATATTTGTCTGTGTAATTTTTGTTAAGTTTTTTTTTAATGTTATATATCTGTTCTGCTCACCAAAGCTGCATTCATTTCATTTAATAAAAAAAAAATATATATTAGTTAACACACATGCACGCACGCACGCACGCACGCACGCACGCACACACACACACACACACACACACACACACACACACATGTCTGGTTTGCTATCCTTGTGGGGACTCTCCATGGGAGTAATGCTTTTTCTACTGTACAGACCATATATTCTATTGCCCTACACCTAAACCTCCCCCTTACAGGAAACTTTCTGCATTTTTAGATTTTCAAAAAACTTCAATCTGTGTGATTTATTAGCTTGTTTACCCGTGGGGACCTCAATTTAGGTCCTCACCGTGACACGAGTCCCCATGAGTCTGTGTGTATTCAGGTTTAAGTCCCCATCTGAATAGAAAATCAGGTATACACACACACACACACACACACACACACACACACACACACACACACACACACGTCTGGTTTGCTATCCTTATGGGGACTCTCCATAGGCGTAATGCTTTTTCTACTGTACAGACCGTATATTCTATTGCCCAACACCAACCCTACACCTAAACCTAACCCTTTCAGGAGACTTTCTGCAATTTTAGATTTTCAAAAAACTTAATTCTGTGATTTATTAGCTTGTTTACCCGCGGGGACCTCAATTTAGGTCTTCACCATGACACGAGTCCCCATGAGTTACTGTTTTTTTTTTTATTTGCATAAATAAATGCAGCTTTGGTGAGCAGAAGTGATGTTCAAAAACATAAAAAAAATCTTACCAATCCCAAAATTTTGACTGGTCATATATATAATTTTTGGTATATACATAATATGTATGTGTGTGTGTGTATGTATATATATATATATATATATATATATATATATATATATATATATATATATATATATATATATATGTGTGTGTGTATGTATGTATATGTATATGTATTTATATACTGAATATGTATATGTGTGTGTGTGTGTGTGTGTGTGTGTGTGTGTGTGTGTGTGTGTGTGTGTGTGTGTGTGTGTGTGTGTGTGTGTGTGTGTGTATATACAGGTGCTGGTCATATAATTAGAATATCATCAAAAAGTTGATTTATTTCACTAATTCCATTCAAAAAGTGAAACTTGTATATTATATTCATTCATTACACACAGACTGATATATTTCAAATCTTTATTTCTTTTAATTTTGATGATTATAACTGACAACTAAGGAAAATCCCAAATTCAGTATCTCAGAAAATTAGAATATTACTTAAAGGAACACTCCACTTTTTTTGGAAATAGGCTCATTCTCCAACTCCCCCAGAGTTAATAAGTTGAGTTTTACCGTTTTTGAATCCATTCGGCCGATCTCCGGATCTGGCGATAGCACTTTTAGCATAGCTTAGCATAGATCATTGAATCCGATTAGACCAGTAGCATCGCGTTCAAAAATGACCAAAGAGTTTCAATATTTGTCCTATTTAAAACTTGACTCTTTTGTAGTTATATCGTGTACTAAGATCGGCGGAAAATGAAAAGTTGCGATTTTGTTGCTGATATGATTAGGAACTACTCTCATTCCGGCGTAATAATCAAGGAACTTTGCTGCCGTAACATGGCCGCGGCAGGCGCAGTGATATTACGCAGCGCCTGAAAGTAGTCCCCAGCTACCGGGGACTACTTTCAGGCGCTGCGTAATATCACTACAATTTTCAAATTTTACAGCAAATTTTCATTTTTGGGTGAACTATCCCATTAAAGCTCCCTTTGAAACATTACATCTAATACAACTGAAAATTTCAGTTTAAACTTTGTTTAATGAACTAAGAAAAAACTAAACAAGCTAAACAAAATATTAGCAAACAAACCTTTACAAACATTGTTACAATAATGTCTGTGCAATCAGCCAAGCGTCCCCAAATAAGCAAGCCAAAGGCGACAGCAGCAAGGACTCCATCGATGAGAGATTGAGTAGAAAACCTTGGGAGCAAGCAGTCTTTTTCTTTATTAAAGAGCAATACTAAATATACAAGAGAAAATAAGACAGGTCTCTTAAAATGAACAAGCAATTTGTTTCCTTTTTAGAAAAATTGACATTTTTATTGCTGAAATTGCATATATTAATAAAACTAAACCCATTTAGTGCATTTAATTGCCATTTTACACTTCAAATATAACACTTCAAATATATACAAATATATAAAAATATAAAAATCAATTTCCAATTACTTTAAAAAAGTAAATATAGTACAACCTAAAACTAAGACATAAATCAAAATAATAGTAATAAAAAAATAATAATAAAACCTAAACATTGTGCAACTTAACTTTCAAGTTTCAGCCTAACTACAGCTCAGGCGTGAAATAAGCCTTTACTGTCTTCTTAGAAGGCTTTGTGGCTTTTGTAAGAGGCAAAAATTAGTGGGCAGGAAGCTAACGTGGAACAAAAACAAGAGTTCATACACACAACATTTATTAACACATTTTTCAGCAACATGAATTTAAAGTTATTTGAAGAATAAACCCTCTGTGTAATCCTTTAAAGGAGCATGTGGTTGCAAACACAGTGCACTCTATGCAGTTACAGGGATGCAGCGAAATGAAAATTCTGGGCTGAAACCGAGAATTCTGGATGTGTTTGATCGAAAACCGAAACTACTTTGTAATAATTATTTATTTTATTCAATAATATAAAGTAGTTTTGTAAGACTTGTTAATTTAACTCAATTTTAATGACACAGAATTTAAAAAACACAAGCCAATAAAATAACCACACTTTTATTGAAAGAAAATTGGACAGAAAATATATTAATATTAAATATCAATGTATTATGTTTTATTCAGTTCTATGCAACAGAATCAGACATAACTGTTGTTGTTGTTGTTGTTGACTAATTATCCAAATAATGTATAGTCCTGCAAACAGGGTTTTTCCTTTCTCAAAATGCGGTGGAGGTGGTACCATCCGGATCATGTGCATTGTGCACACAATGTACCCACCCTTCAAGTGGATGAAACAAACACTTTTTACACACAACATATTTGAGGTGTTATTATAATTATAGCTATGATTAAAGAAAATGACAATTATAAAGTTATGTTTTATTTTCTCTCATCTAATGTTTTATTGTTATTTATTCTTAAAATAGCCTTATGAAATGTTTTATTTTTCCTCAGAAATTTTGTGTTGTGTATCTGGTTATCAAATGAAGGCGTAAAACATGAATTTTATTTATCTTTAAATGATTGAAAATTAACCTTTTTGGCAAACAAAGGGGATTTACTATTAAAATTAAAACATGGAAAAAAAATTGTGTGATCATTCCTTAAAAAATAAAGTTTTCATAATTTTATTAGTAGTATGTACATTGAACAATAGTAATATATTTCTGCTGCAATGTCTTCAAATTAAACCGGACTTTTATTTTGATGGGTTGCCGTGAATTCCTTTAAATTTCTGTGTGAATATGATATGACGCTAGTTTTACTCAAATGAAACGGTGAAACGCTCATGAATTGACTCTCAGAACAGTTCTGGAGATGTTCGTGTGTTTATGGCAGACGCTGAAATCACTGCAAGCGTCACGCGCGCGCTTCTCTGCCATTCATTCATACAGAGATATGATCACATAATATGAGTTAATGCTCATCAGATCGCGTAAATCAGTGGGAAATGAATGGAAATGATGATTCTGTGTACAGAAATATCAAGTAAACGTGTAAAAATATAAAAACCCTGGCAAAGCTATTATTATCAGCGCATGCGAGCAGAGCATAGTGGAGCAGATCAGTGAAGGAGATTTTGCCAGTTTCCCAGTACAGCTGTACTACAGCATGTCACAGCACAGTAACACTACTGCAAACAGGAACAAGTATACTAGAGATTTCTTATCATGCGTTATTTGAGCGGACTTAGCTTTTCCGGTGAGCATGAGCGGTATATGAGCAGAATTGACAGAGTGGAATATTGAACGGAGCGTCACGCGGCTCAGTGATGAGAGTGAACCCTGAACACTGCTGTGCGGCGCGGCATATATTTTCGGTGGCCGAAAATTCAGTGCATCCCTAGTAAATAGACTAAAACGATTCTTCGAAGCACAAGAATTTGCCTCAAAGATTTTTTTTTTTTATTCGAGTTACTCGAATTACTCGAGGAATCGTTTCAGCCCTAGTCTCCGCTGACATTCAGGGCTGTAGAGGTCGTCTCTAGGTGCTGATTCACCATCTGATCTGGATACGGACTGGATCTGGGTGGCTACATTCACCTCGGAATAAGAATGAAACAGACTAATATTAGTGTAGATGCCACTGAGAACAATAAAGCACATTACAAAAAAAAATGAATTTTTTCCCTCGGCTAAACCCCATTCTAGAGCCATACCTGTCACACACCCAGTTTAAGAGCCGTGTTTGTCTTCTTGTAATTAGGAGCGCTTGTCCTCCTGATTTCCAAAAAAATTAGGAGCACCTTTTTATCAATAATAAAATATTCTGATCAAAAATTAGCCTTCTTAATACGAGGTTACATTTGACTCAAAGTGATATACAGGGGCATTTTCTTTTTACCTTTGTAAATACATTTTTCTAATTTTATTAAATTTATGCAGTGTCGACAATGTCAATTGAATGAATAATTCAGTGATAAAATCTGTGACTTGCCGCCACCTGCTGGCGGTTTCAGTTTCATTTTTAGCGTTTAATTTTAGTTATTTAAAGGAACACTCCACTTTTTTTGGAAATAGGCTCATTCTCCAACTCCCCCAGAGTTAATAAGTTGAGTTTTACCGTTTTTGAATCCATTCAGCCGATCTCCGGGTCTGGCGATAGCACTTTTAGCATAGCTTAGCATAAATCATTGAATCCGATTAGACCAGTAGCATCGCGGCAGGCGCAGTGATATTACGCAGCGCCTGAAAGTAGTCCCCAGCTAGGTAACTAGTTATAATATAGCTGGGGACTACTTTCAGGCGCTGCGTAATATCACTGCGCCTGCCGCGGCCATGTTACGGCAGCAAAGTTCCTTGATTATTACACCGGAATGAGAGTATAGTTCCAGCCAAATAGGACTAGAAAATCGCAACTTTTCATTTTCCGCCGGTCTTAGTACACGATATAACTACAGAAGAGTCGAGTTTTAAATAGGAAAACTATCGAAACTCTTTGGTCATTTTTGAACGCGATGCTACTGGTCTAATCGGATTCAATGATCTATGCTAAGCTATGCTAAAAATGCTATCGCCAGACCCGGAGATCGGCTGAATGGATTCAAAAACGGTAAAACTCTACTTATTAACTCTGGAGAATGAGCCTATTTCCAAAAAAAGTGGAGTGTTCCTTTAAATCATTTAATATTTCTGTATTCAAAATTTTATATTTAAAACATTAATCTCCACATCAATGAATTTAATTGCACTCCTGCCACCTCTGAGCCTCATTAAAAGTCTGAAAATGAAAGCCACTTTTGTGTTCTTCTGTGCCACGTCTGTAGTCCAAATAAATTTTTTATTAATACTAATTTCATATGATTGGTAACTTATTTGTCTTATTCTACTTATATTGTTTTAAATGGAGATTTTAAAAAGCTTATAAACATAAATTTTTGAATTTGACATAGATGAAAATGATGCCGTTGCAAAGGTAAAAAGAAAATACCCCTGTAACTCACTTTAAGGAGTTTAATGTCACCTCGTATTAGGAAGGCTAATTTTTATCAGAATTTTTGATTATTGATCAGAAGGTGCTCCTAAATTTTTTAAATTAGGAGGACAAGCGCTCCTAAAAAGAAAAGAAAGTATAGAGCCACGTGTAACATATTAGATCTGTGCATGAGGTCTTAAAGAGACAGCAGCCTAAATAAACCTGCTGCTGTCTTTCATTATACAGCGAAGACTATCCAGTGTTATTTTACAGTTGAATAGATTATAGTGAGACCTAAACACCGTGTAACGTTAATCCGCCCCGTTTGAAAAGAGCCACATTTCACTGTGGCTTGTTGTTAGTCACGTTTAATGTCGTCTTTTTACTTCATGGGACAACTCCAGAAGTTTACACACGCAAAAACCCATTCAACACGCCCATGTTAACTTCAAATGAGCGCATTACTGTGGTTTACGTTAAGTTACACGTTTCATAGATTTCGGTTAATGTTAGTCGTTTTAAACATAATGGCTTATAAAAGAGAGAAAGACCATGCGATCTCTTCATATCTTTTCACGGCACGGAAACACAAAAAATATCATACACACCAAAATTAGCTAAGATTCATTATAGTAACACAGCTTTTGACATTAAGTGTTTTATGGATTAAACCAGGTGAAAGATCACATTCCCTTCATTTAAATTTCCCTCAGACAAATAATACAACGCTTATTCAATGTTTTTATATAGGTTGTAAGTTTGTGTTTAAATATAGGCTATACTTTTTAAATAAAACATTTAGGCCTACATCTTTTAAATATAGGCCTACGTTTTGATAAATTCAGTCTAACATTAAATACAAATATTTATTCAGAGCCACAACTGACTTAACTTAGCTGACGCCTGATCTTGACATACACTATCTTATATCTTATATTAAGATATAAAACACTTTCTAAATGCCCACTCAAAAAACAAAAACAAAAAAAAAATGTGCACGTGCATGATCTCTCAGTGTTGGCTTGTTTTTATTAGTAGTTTAGTCAACATTTAGCATTCTGAATGTTGACTGGATTTGAAAATAACCATTCCTTTAATGTTTTTAAAATAAATTTGTGCAGACTTAATGTTATATATCTTCTCAACTAGCACAAGCTATAAAATTAGTTCAACTTAAATATTTTCGCCCTTCTAACATTGTTAATTGGATTTTTTTTTACTGTGTATGCACTGTATGTTTATAATTTGTGTGTTGTGTGTGTGTGTGTGTGGCTATATATTCATAGCTATATATAGATAGATAGTTATTGTTATGCTTGTATGCCCAAGCAATGTGAATGCGGATATTTCTGTCCCCTATGGAGTAGAGAGAGCATGCATGCCTCTGTAAGTGTGTGTGTATGTGTTTGTATGCAGCGAAGACCACAGGGAACAGTGTGGTCAAGCTGCAAGAAACCTCTCTGCATGCTTATCATGTGTTGCTTATCTCTCTGCATGCTACTGAATGGTTCTGACCTACAGGTGAGCCATACAGGCACCTCATGCTGGGCTCATAAATTACAGAGGCCTTGAGAGACTGCTGCAAACAGAGAGCGAAAGAGAGAAAGATGGAGGTGGGGAGGAGAGGTGTGAGGGTTAAAGTCTTTGTACCTGCAGCTTCTGGAGCGCAGAGGGGGCGGTCATTTCTCTCCCTTCCTCTGTTGACAGCTAATCAGCATCCACAAATTAGGATGTATCCTCTCCGCTCCTGCACGGCTGCTATATTATTATTAGCGAGGAGCGGCGGACAAAAGACAACATCCTCGGCAGTGCAGCACAACACCCTTAGCCCTGAGCTGCATCCTTGATTTAGGCGAAGGCAGGCAAGTGTGGTGCTTTTGACTCCTGGAAGCCATTGCAGATAAGAAAGAACCATAAAACATTGTTACAGTGCTGCATGACAGTGGGATTCTGTTACTACCTCCTACATAATAGAAGCAGAGCAATCTATATGCTGGCTATTTCCTGTCAGAGCCTACTTGAATTATACTAAAACAGTAAGATGCAGATTTGATTTCATCAATGAAAAGATACAATATAATATAATATAAAGTATATTTTATATTCATATAATCAGAAACAAAAGATGATTTAAAAATTTAGAAAGCCTGAGACCACAGTGAGATATTACTTTATAATACAGTATATAATTTAAAATATATTATAAATAATCTATAAATATATTTTTCCATGTACTTATATTTTGGGGGTTTTATCCCACATTTTTTAACCCCAAAGTTTAAAAAGACATGAATGGAAACCTTAAATTAGTGAAATTAGTTACTTATTAGGTAGAATATGTAAGTCAGAATGTGAATAAGCTGTTGTCGTGAGAATGTGCTACATTCTGTTTAAATCTTTAATGTGTTTAATAGATATTTAGCTCAATGTTTATGGGTAAAGTTTGGTCTGTTACTGTTTTACATTACTTTTTATTACATATTACTTTGCGAGTGAGTGACGTGATGTTTGGCTGAGTATGTTGTCCCATACTTGGAATTTGTGCTCTGTATTTAATCCAACCAAGTGCACATACACAGCAGTGAGTAGTGAACACACACACACACACACACACACACACACACACACACACATACATACACACACACTAGGGCTGCAACAAACGATTATTTTGATAATCGATTAATCTAACGATTATTAGAACGATTAATCGACTAATTGTCAATTATTTCGCTGATTAATCAGTAGACTTTGACTGATTATTCAGCTTTTGCAATTAGTTAAAATATTAAGTTATACATATTCTAACAAAGGTCATTTCAGCTTTAGAAAAGCATATTATGTAATTACAATTATTATACAATTCATTGGTAACACTTTACAATAAGGTTCATTGATTAACATTAGTTAACATGAACTAAGAATGAACAACACTTCTACAGCATTTATTAATCTTAATGTTAATTTTAGCATTTACTAATGCATTTATAAAAATCATAAGTTGTGTTTAACATTGGTAAATGCACTGTGAACTAACATGAACAAACAATGAATAACTGAATATTTTTTATTAACCAACATTAGCAAAGATTAATACATGAATTTAATAAATGTATTGTTCATTGTTCATTCATGTTTATTACTACATTACAATAAGGTATAATTTGTTAACATTAGTTAAAGTGTTACCAATTCATTATACAAATAGATGTATTTGGCACACAAAATGAGATGACAGACAGACACACTTAATTAGGTGCATGGAAAAGTAACACATCATTCTGCCTAACATCTCCTTTTCTAAGTGATAAGAATCAAAATAAAGGTGATGCTTTGGATAAACAATTTTATTCAAAACATAATGTCTTAAAATAGCCTACCTTATAGGGTTATGATAACCAAAACAGTCCTGAGCTAGATCAAGCTTTGATCTCTGTAAAACAAACTATCACTTTAATTCAATATTTTTTCCCCAAAACATTTTCTCATTAGCTAGCTCCACACTGGAGAGCTGCTTTATTACAGAAAATCAAGTTGTAAATCTAACTGAAAGCGACACTGACTCTGGGTTTTCATGCTTAATACCGTAAAGCTGCTTGATTTAAGGCTATCTATTGCATAAAGTATAATATAAATAAACATGATGTGACCGGACTTTACTTGAGTACTGAACTGCAGAGCTCATGCAAACATCCACATCGTTGTAATCAGATGCATTTTTAACTGCTGCTTTCACACTGCTGGCAGTTTTTGTTGTGTTTATTTTGTTACTGAGAGGAAAGCGCTCAATATATATTTACATATTCATCAAACGCCGCTCAGGTTCGGGTGTGTCTTCTTCTCTTGAATTGCATCCAGGAGAGCTGAATTAAACAAACAACAAAAATATTTGTCGACGATTTTTTTATTGTCGACGTTGTCGATAATGTCGACTAATCGTTTCAGCCCTAATACACACACATACACACATTGTTTAAAATTAATGCATATGATAAAATAATGAGTGATTTTAAAGGAATATTTTGATTTAAAAACAAAAAGAAATTCATTGTGGTCATATTTTTACATTTTTGCAGTAAACGGACAGATAATAAAACTCTTAATAAAACATTTATTTACTTCAGTTTTATTTTTCTTTTAAAGCAGAAATCTATTGTTGTTGATGCACTTCATGGCTGAAAAACCCAGTGCTGAAAGTTTGAATTATAGCTGAAATCGTTCATGTAAATGATTGCTTGCTTAACGTATACAAAGAACACTCAAGCCTCAACCTCCCTCCTAGAACACCATGTCTTTGTTGTCTCACCATAAAACCGAATGGGGACTGTAAAAGGGTTAGTGCAGGCAAAACAAGCAAATGCACCCAACAAGTGTGGTCCTCCAGGGGGAAAGATAGACAGATGTTGCAGTTAAGAACCGCCATAGGCATTGGAGGAGCACACGGCTGAATTTGCTGAAATTACCTCTTTGTGCTCATGGTCTCTCTCTCTGTGTGTGTGTGTGTGTGTGTGGGCGCGTGTTTTTCTGTACAAGCATCATTTGTGTTTGTGTGAATTCATTGTACTTGGTGTGTATCTTGTAATTCTGCCTTCAAGTCTTCCTGGAAAGTTTCCAAGGGAGTTTGGATGTCGGAATTATGATGTTATGTGCATTCAGGTGATTTTGATTGGAAAATCCAAGTAACACATTTCATATTTCTTTCTTTCCTTCTTACCTCCTGATAATCTCACTTTAATTATATATGGCTGGTAAAGAATAATTTAATCTCTGTATCTGTCTATCTATCTATCTATCTATCTATCTATCTATCTATCTATCTATCTATCTATCTATCTATCTATCTATCTATCTATCTATCTATCTATCTATCTATCTATCTATCTATCTATCTATCTATCTTGTATTCGATATATCAATATACTCAATATATCATTCTACCCCTTTATCTATTGCCCAATCATATTGTTCTTTCATTGCATCATTCGGTCACTTTATTGCTCATTCTATCATATGTACTGGCCTTTTTTATTGTTTCTGTACTGTAGGTTTAAACAAATTATAAAAATATTATCCATTCTTTTTTTGCTTTGTGTATCTTATTTTTTATATATGTTTAAATTAAAAGACAATAATTTTCACTTCAATTCATATGTATTTGTATGTGCATGTGTTTTGTTTTACATTAAATACAAAGTTTTACAGTTAACTTTGAAATTCCTAAAAATATTTATTTTCCCCTAGAACCCTCTAGACCCCAGGTTGAAAGCTTCTGAGCTAGATAATATATTAGCAGGCAAGTCCCGGGCTGTTTTTGAGGCCAAGTCCATCCCTGTAGCAGCTGTAACAGACAGTGTCAACAGAAAGCACAGTAAGGTGAAACCATTACAGAAGTACCTGCAGGGGCACAGGCATGTTGTATTATGTGTGTGTGTGTGAGTGTGTGAGCTGCTGACATGTCGATCTCTCCGGCTATGAAGCCCCTGAGTCTCTCAAACCCTTCCCCAGCAGTGAGACCCCTCTTCTCTGCTCTTTTCTTTACTCATCTCATTTTCCTCCCCTTTTGCGGGCCAGGCAGAGGTGAATCCAGTCAAGTCGATTTCTCCTCGTTGCTTGGTCATCTTTGCAGCAGCAAGTAGAGCAGAGCGGGGGTGTGTGTGTGTGTGTGTGTATGTGTATGTGTGTTTGTGTGTGTATTCACTCCTCCCGCTGTGGCCTACCGCCTCAGTCCACTCAGCAAACACACTGCACTCATAGACATTACCTTAGTAATGACACAGGGCATGTTTGTGTGTGTATATGAGGGCCAACATCTGGAACGCAGCGAGAGCATGTAGATGAAATATAACCTGCTGAGTTCTCCGAGTGGAAAGCGCTGTAATGGTGTGTGTCCATTAGCTGGACGCTGTGTGTTATAGCTCTCGGTGCCTGCGGTACCACTCTGTATCTCCTGCTGGGCCAGACCCATCGCATTTGGCCCAAAAATTACATTTCATAGTCCATCCATCTGTGTACATCCTGTCCGCGCTCCTAAACAAATTACGGATGCATTTCCTGGCTTGTGCGGCGTTGAAAAGTGCAGACTTTTGTGTGTGACCGTATGAGCAGATGAGGTAACATTCAGAGACTGCTTGATAAATTCCTGATAACTAACGAGATGCATGACAGTCGCCGCGGAGTGAATTTAGCTTAGTTTGACAGGAGCGCTGCAATTTGAGAGGAACACGATGTCTATGGATCCCAGGCAGATGATGCCAATTAACCCGATCTAATCAAATTGTTACATCTGGCTATGGAAATGCAGAGTGTTGTTGCTGGGTGGGCTGTCATCCTAAAGGTTGCTTTTGACATAACTGTAGCATGTTTGCAGTCAGAGGGTTTATTGCTCCCTTGGGCGCTTACGGTAGTTCATTTCACTCGTGTGCGGTTATAATTTGCTAGTGTGTCAAATGTGAATCTACCAGCACATACTGTACTGAGTTTTATTCAGCCGCTCGAATTGATATGCAGAAGCTAAAGATAATTCAATTTGGGAGCCAAGTAGAATGCGACATGATGAGTGGAAAGATCTTAACAACACAAATTGCTTCAAAGATCAGGCAAGGAGTCATAGCTATATATGGACGGTGCTATACATATAGAATAATTGAGTGTGGATTGTTTTTATAAAAATTGTTTTTATCTGTCTTTATTTGATTTGATTAAATTATTATGTATTATTGCAATATAAAACAACGGTTTTGTATTTTTGTATACCTGTGATGCAAAGCTGAATTTTCAGCATCATTACTCCAGTCTGTGTAACATGATCCTTCAGAAATAATATGCTGATTTATTATCAATGTTGGAAACAGTTGTGCTGCTTAATTTTTTTTTTTTTTTTTTTTTTTTTTAAAGACCACATTTATTTAAAATGGAAATGTTTTGATTATACTTTTTATAAAGCATATTTCAAAGTACATAAAAAGTAGACTGAAAGCATACTTTACAATTTTTTAGTTTAAAAGAAGTATACTAATAACACACTTGAATAAACTTCTTTTTCGTAAGGGGGTGTGGCCAGAGTCAATCCTCTCCTCAGTGGAGACACATGAAAACACACTTGGAATTTGAAAAAAAAAGCACCTAAAGAACCCTCAGACTGCGAGAAATAATACTCTCTTGTCTGATGAACCTCAAATTCTAAGCATAATGTTTGAAGGAAACCAGCTCCGCTCATCACCTGCAGAGCACCATTCAAACGTAAGGTGTGCCGGTAGCAGCTTCATGCTGTGGGGCTGTTTTTCAGCGGCAGGGACTGAGGGACTCATCAGAGTAGAAGAAAAGCTCAATGCACCAAAATATTGAGATAGCCTTATTGAAAACCCAGTCCAGAGCATTCATAAGCTTATGGGCAGAAGGTTTACCTTCCAACAGGACAAAGACCCTAAGCACACAACAAGAGTAGCTTATAGACAACTCTGTGAATGTCCTTGAGTGGCCCAGCCACAGCCTGGGCTTGAACCCAACCAAATATTTCTGGAGAAACCTGAAAATGTGTGTATGCACCCATCCAACCTGACGGAGCTTGAGAGGTGAAGAGGTGAGGTGAAGAATGGTAGATAATCGCTAAATGCTGATGTGCAAATCTTGTCACATAATAACCAAAAATACTTGAGGCTATAAAGGTGCTTCAGCTAAATACTGAGGGTTTCTCTACAAAATTGTATTAAAAAGCAATTTAAAGGGGTGGTTGACTTTTTTTTTCTAGGCTTGATTGTGTTTATGGGGTGCAGTCTAGCATTTGTTAATGCTTCTTTAGAAAAAAAAATGTATTATTTTTGACATTACTTTATTAACTTTATTCTACACCGCTCCGTCCCTTCTCATTTGAACGCTACGATGAGTCCCTGTTTTTATGAAGCCCCTCCCTCAGAAATACGTATTGGGCTCATATTGGTTAGATGGTCCAGTGTGTTGTGATTGGCTAAACCTCGCGTCTAAACGCCATGCCCCTCACTTTGGTGCATGTGCTCCGGTTGTATTGTAAACAATGGCGTCATCAATATTGCTTATCAGGTTGAGCCCGATTGAGACTAAGAGGATATTAGTTAAGGAGGATTGCGCAGAACCCGTGCAAGCACGGCTCTTAATGGTATGTTTTTTGTTGGTTGTTGTCTCATACATTTAGATACGCTGTTATTTGTAAATACTACTGCTTATGTTAGCATTTAATATACAGTTTTGTCCTGATTAAAGCTTTAATACAGCATGGCAACCGCACACGCGTCCATGTTTAACGCTTCTCATAGCTATGTGAAAAATATCTGTTTGTCTATACACATAAAGTGTATAATTGGAACAGTTCACTGATGGAGCTGACAAGCTGATGATCTGAGAGAGCGAGAGAGAGAGGGATATGCTGAGCAGAGCGTGTGCAGAGCAGGGCGACGTGAATCGCGATTCTTATATGAATAGATGTTTTTGTGCACCCCTAGTTTTGATGGCATGGGAACAACTCTTCCTCTTCTCTAAAACCGCGCAACCGCCCCCTTTGTTGCATGTTCTTGGGGGCGGGGTTTATGTAAATATCTGGCTTCGTGACATAACGAACCCGGGATGTAGCTCATTGTAGTCCCAACGAGCCGTTTTTGTAGACATTAAACTGCCAGAATTTTAAAAGACAATATCTCTGTTTGCATTGAAAGTTCAGAGCCGTAACTTTGCAGATATTGTTTATGCTCAAACAGAAACATTACACACTAACTAACATTAAAAAAAGTGAAATCGCAATCAACCACCCCTTTAACATAAGGATGCAACATAACAAAATGTAAAAAAAAAATAAAAAAATGAAGGGGTTTGAATACTTTCTCAGGGCACTATATATATATATATATATATATATATATATATATATATATATATATATATATATATATATATATATATATACACAAAAGATAACTCACATACACTGCTTGATCAGCATGCAGAACCATTACCATCTGTTTAAGGTAGCAGCATGTATTTGATTTTACATAAAGACATAAGGGAAGCTGTACTGACTGACAGAACATCTACATTCCCTCGTACAGGGATGAATGATATGCAACTTTTAAACATCAAAACAGTAGATCACACAAACTTTGTTCGTTCTTCCACAACCAAATGTTTTCATGAGTTCATTTTTCACACACTCCTATGATTTCAAATAAGTTTGTGATGGAGGTCTTTCTTCATGCACATTTCGTGCCAGCCACTCTCTCCAATCTCTTATCCTTTTCTCCCTGGAAATAGATTTTGTCCCGAGGAACGGCGAGAGGAGGAGACCCATAAAGAATGAAATATTAATTCTCTCGGTGCCCATGACCTTGTGCGGTCGCCAGCGCCGCATTTTATTGTGGGAAATGGGGAGATAGTGAAAGCAATAGATGTTGAAGAGTTTTTCCCCTTGTCCTGCGATAAATGAAAATGTGTGACTCTTTGACACCTCAGTTCTGAAGCTGCGAGACACAATATAGAGCTGTGGATATTTTAGAAGAAGTCAACATGAAGGCACTTCCTCCTTTTTATTTAACTCGATAGCTTTGGATGGAGTCCCATGTGGCATGTCTGTAAGTGTTTGTGTATGCGAGAGCATGTGTGTCACATTCGCCCTGTGAAGGACAGACGTGATCAATAGAGATTATTAATGTTTCATGAGTGTTGCCACATGTATGCGTGCTTGTGCAGTTCTTGGGCTCTTGAGGTGCTGAAGCCACAGGTTCACGGACTTATTGCCATTTGTTGAACCTGTCATCCATCATTTCTCTCTTCCTCTCATTGTCTTTCTCTCTCCCTTCCCCCTCTATCTCCCTCTCTCATATTCCTCTGTCAGAATTGCATCTCTTCCCCTCCTCCTCCTCCTCCTCCTTTTCTCCTCTATTTTACCTCTGGTTGTGTACAGAAAGATGAACTCCAGCCGTTTGGAGACATCATAAGGTCACCCACAATTTAAGACACAAAATCCATACGAGTCAGTGATGTAAGCCGCAAGCTCCTCTATCTCTCCGAAGTACATCAGCTGTTTGTTCTCATTCTGTTTACACAGCACAGCTACAAGGTAAACATTCGACTGGAATACACTATCCATCGACTGCGGTGTGCAAAACTGCATTCAATTATAGTCCAAGTTGTGTTTTTATCATTTTATAGAGTCCTTTTGTGGATGTCAGTCCAAGTTTGCTATCTTGAGGTCATGCTATTGTACTCTTACACAAGTAGATTGGGGCTAGTTTGTTTATTCCAAGTAGAAGTTTTGAGAAAATGTTCCTTAAAGCATTGACCACTGAAGTATATTTGATTGCACACACATTTACCTTTTGCTATTGAGACATGCTGTCACACTATATGGCTTAAGTTAATAATAAATTAATAAAAAAACTATAAACAATAATTAAAAAAAAAAAAAACTATTGTAGTAATATAAAATATTTAATGTAACAGCCAATTCTAAAAGGTACAATATCATTGTTTTCGACAACAAACATTGTAATTAATAAACTGCATACATTTTTAATATGTGACATTTGTGTGACACCTGATATTTATGGAAAATGCTATTCTGAGAACACAGTTCAACTGTTCAGTTAAAATGAACCTTAATTATACAGACTCTGCCCAACAGCAAAAAATTGAAAAACATTACCATATTGTATTTTTTTGAGGACAGAGTTTACAAAATATAATGTAGTTTATTGGGAGTTCAAGCGTGTAGCACTGAAACCCTATTGTAATTGTTAGAATGGTCACGGATGAGCGATTTCCAAGTAAAACTGAGACTTGAAACTTGGAGGGATGGTAGTACTCACACCGCCTACAACGTGACTGAGGCTCACCCCAATCAGCTACACTGATCAAAAGTACAAAATCGCTCATAACTCCTAAACTGTCAGTCGCAGGCTCAAGTGTCTTATGTCATTGGAATCCTTGGCTCATGCCAGACAAGACGCAGATTTGATCGTGAGTCAGCGAACTTTTCGGGTATTTCGCATTTTTTGCAAAACCTACTTTTGCGAACTAGTCCTAGGTTTTTCACCCGATTGGAACCAAATCAGTGCAGAAAGATTCTCTGGAGACTGAATATCAATAATTATCAAAAAAAGTTTCACTTTCCACTCACCGTGCTAAAGGGACGCCAAAACGTTCGAAGGGGGCAGGGCCACTTTTAGTAAAATGCCTATAACTCCTGAACAGAATGAGATATCTTCACCAAACTCGGCAGACTTATGTGAGAGCTCAAGCTGCGGGGATTGGCCACTCGGTGGCGCTATGAGAGGGAAACTAGGCTCTAACCGTTTGTCCCATCAACATGAAAACCGCTGTCTTGGTCAAAAGTGCCACAAGTGTCTATGGGTACATTTGTGTATCTCAAAAAAACATGGCAGATCGGAACGAAACTTGGTGGGCCCGTTTGACTCACAGCCCCAAAGATCTGCCACTGGGGGGTGGTATCGCATGTTTTGAGGGCATAAACGATAGTACATTGCATGGTTTTCCGCACATACACGCAGTATTCGTATCGTATGATAGACCCCGTCGTTCCAAACAACTTAGTCTCTAGAGTCACTGCTGTCAATCAAACCATTTTTAAATGATTGAGAAGATGTGGAAAAACCTACTTTTGCGAACTAGTCCTAGGTTTTTCGCTCCGTCTGGAAAAAAACACTGCAGTGCAATTCTCTGGACTCTCTAGGTCAATAATTATCAAAAACATGTTGAAATTTACCCTTTGGTAAGCTATAACGGGGTCCTTTAGAAAAGGGGCCTGTCCAAATATACCCAAAAGCCTATAAAGCCTAAACAAAAACTCAAAACTTCACAAAATCCTCTGAGCACATGCGACAGGTGATTCTAAACATGCATGCGAGTTTCAGGGGGATAGGACAACAACTGGCGCTATAACAGTCATAAACGTTATAAAAACATCATATTTCTATGGTAAATCACCTGAATTTGCCAAAAATGCTTTTTTAATAATTGATTTAGGTGGCTACAGGCTTGCTAAATAATATGTAATGTCGTTTTCCTTATGTGCTTAAATACCTAAAGTACTTATATTTTAATTTGATTTAGTTTGAAACCATCATGCAGAACCACCTCTTTCGAAATTGTTGTCATCATTGGCCTTATGACGATTTCCTCATATGACAAGTCAACCAGTATTATTTTAGTATTATTTATGTACTATTATAGTATTTCTTAATATTGTAAATTAGCATTTATTTTTATATTTTCAGTTTTCACTTAAACTAAAACTTAAGTTTAAATGAAAACTGAAAAGACAAAAATAAATGCCAATTTCAAATATTAAGAAATTCTATAAGAGTATATAAATAGTAAAAATCCATATAGTAATTTTGTGATTTTGTCACGTTTATAACTTTTTAAAATAAACAATACATTTTAAAATAATTAATATCAAAACTTCAACTATTTCAGTTAAAATATTTCTGTTTTTCATGAAGTTTGAATTATTTTAAGTTTAATTATAACACCTTCATCTAATAGTTATTTTATTTCAGCTTTATTTTAATGACTTAAAAACGATTAAAAAATTTTTTTTAGTTAACAGTAACAGCACTATTAACAGCTAGCCTGATGCTATTTCATCTTGTATTTAAGGGTGTCTACATTTTATTTTATTTTGTCAAATTAATTGCACATTTGAATGAATTCCCCTCCCTCTATCACTCTTGCAACCAACTGTAGCAAGTAGCTAATAATGGTTCCTGATATGTTTAAAGCTTATTAAAATGCGACATGTCAAAGCTAAACTTCCAGTTGTAAATGTCAAACACTTGTCGAGCATTTCTTGCTGTAAAAGCCTTGCTTGATCTAAACAGCTTAGCATCTTCATGTAGACAGAACAGACAAATTCCATTTCATTCCACAGCCTTTGCTTTGTTTACTTTAGCTGTTAGCAATACTTCCCTCATTAGTGTAGCAGTTAGCCTTGCGGTACTTCAGCAGCGCTGAACAAATTATCTGTTGCATTTTAATCGACTTTTTGTTTATCAAGACTGTGGTTTTCAGACATTGTGCCTGTTGCTAGTAACTGCTAACTTTATTCTTCTTCTATTCTGTCTGTTCTTAGCAGTAATTAGCAGGCCGGTTTCAGACGGATAGCTGTGATGGCAGGCAGGCGATGTGCCCGGGCAGGGTGGCAGTGTGCCTGGCGAGGGCTGCTTGGGGGAGAAAGCCGCTCTCTGATGTTTACTTTTGCTTTTTAAAGCCTGCACTAGGTTTGTTTAGCGTTGCAGGATGGTTGAAAGTGGGGCAGCGTGGTTTGATGAGCCGCAGCACATCAAATTAGCATCAGGAGCAATCAGTGATCAGGAGAGACAGCGTCTCGGGGTGAAACACAAACACACATACAAACTCATTCTCACAATAATGTGTTTGACAGGTCTTATCCTACACACCCCAGACTTTCACGCTGTATACAACCCAATCCGATCCACACAGCAAGCCAAATCACTGCATTTGTCAAGAACAGCTTGTATAGTGTTTTCCTGTTATGTTAGATATTGCTTTTGTGCAAGATTTTTTGAAACAATTGAGACAGTCAGAATATCATGAGCTCCTCTCATATTTATAACTTAGCAATTTGAAGTTTACTTCATGTATTATTTTATATAATTTAAAATATGTTATTTAATGTGTTTAGAGGCATCTACAGTGGAAGTTTGTCATAGTAGATGCCATATTTAATTTGACGTGAATGAAAACGATGCTGTGTTGAATAGCCTTAAGGTCCCTGGTCACATCTAATATGCACAACTGGTCGTTTCTTCAGTTACATGCACTGTTATATCCCGGGATTGGGATCGCAGGGTTTTTTAAAAAACTTTATATTAAGCCTTCATCATTTCTTCTGTTTTGTATGGATTTTATTGTTACCCTTGCCACAGCCAGACTTTCAATCATAAATTATATATATATAAAAAAACATAATAAAAAATGAATTATGACATTTTTTAAACATAATAATGATCCAAAACGAGGACATTTATTCACATAAATATTTATAATTGGCCTGTCATTTACCCAGAGTGCACTTGTTTACAAAGGAGATAATGGTATTGGTGAAGAGGTTGACATAAAATATGAAACATGTGATATGTGAAGATACAAAAAAATGAAGGTAAATATCACTTCTAGTTCTAAATTGTAGTTAGTAACCTAATCCATTACATTACAGACTTTAAGTATTGTAATCAGACTACTTTTTGATTACTTTTAAATTACTTTTGACCTAAGCCATTTATCACATTTATTTAAATAGGATAATCTTGTACCATATTTATATAAAAATACAACGAGTAGAAAAATATACTCCATAATTGTAATTAACAACATGAGGTGCATTAAACATTTCGTTACGCCAAGGTTTCCCAAACCGAGGTTCGTAAATGAACTGCAGGGGCTTCGTGAGTTTAATGAAAAGCTAATAATTAATTCAATTATAAAACTGTAAAATTAAAATAAATATAATTTTAGAATAACATAAATCAAAATACAACACTTACTAAAAAATAATATATTTTATTTTTTTTACCTGCATGTCATGTGACCATTAACCAACAGAGAACTGTGAACATGCAAATGCAAAATTTAATTATTGAAATATTTATTTTAAAATCTCAGGGTACTTCAAATATATTAGAATTTCAGATGGCAAAAAAAAATTGTGAATGCCTGCATTACATGTAAATCACAAATAATGTGAATTTGTGTGTTTTAATGTGTTTGAAAGACAAAAGCCTTCAAAAGCTATAGTAATACATTGTTAAATAGCTGCCTACAGAGTGATAATCCAAATAATAATTAATGTGTTCATCAGTAGTTGAAGCAATGTTCAAACCCTTCTTAAACTTGAAATGATTTTTTGTAAATCCAGTGGTTAAATGCTCTGTAGCCACCTGACTAATGACTGATCTCTGTCTGAATGTCCACAAAACTGGAAGATTTTCTGAATGTATATAAGTGGAAAGGAATATTTAAAAGATGAAAAAGAAGAATGAGGGAGAGTCAATAAATTATGAATAATTTATTACCATTGTGTGAATAACATGTAATCATGCAATCAATAAAACGGAACTGTAGTCTGATTATGAGTATTTTAAAATGTAATTTAATCTAAGTACAAGTACATATTTTTGGAATATGATTACATAATCCAGATTGCATGTAGTCTGTTACTATCCATCTCTGCTTGTAGTCACATTTATGTTCACAGAATCACAGAATGTTATTAAACACGATACAGAATGTGAGATGTGGTGAAAATGGTGGGAATTTTCATTACTTTCAGGATGCTGGTTGCTAGGGTGTTGCTAAGGCAGTTGCTTACTGGCTCAAGTAGTCCTACCCTCAAGTCTCTTCGGTGTGGAGGTATGAAAAGTGAAAAAGTGCTAATAATCTTTACATCATCATTATTGGCTATAGCAATTAGCATTAAATGGGCTGTGCTGTTACGCCTCACAGCCTCATTTTCTTACCAAGACTCATTATAATGTGTTATTGTGGTGCTAGAGGAATGATATTTCCTTGTTTTTCTTACTTAGTCTGATATAAGAAGAATGGACTCGACTTGACTTTGATTTAGCGGTGTAACTAGGAACTAGAGGATTGTTTCTCTGGCGCAGTTGCTTTTGCATTCTAAACTGTCATTTGGGATGCATTGTAGCGACCGCTTTCCCTTTGGGTGAGCGCGAGAGCAGTTTATCTAAGAAGCAGAAAGATTACGCAGGGGAAAATCTCTCTCTCTCTCTGTCTGTCTTTCCCTGAATCACCGCTTTCTGTGCCTGGAGGGGGCAGAGGAGCGGAGAAACAGTGAATGAGATAATTGTCACTCTTAATTGAATCCCAAGAGCATTTAAAACCCTGAAGACGATCAGAATCAAATAGTAAAGTTTCCTGTTGGTTTTGTCAGCAGCCCTTTAATGCTCCCTGGATGTTACGTATCGTGTTTTTGCTGAGCGGCTGCTGTTTTTAACACTTCTCTCTCTCTCGTTTCTCTGTCAGAATGATTCTCCCCTCTCTCCACCTCCATTCTTCTCTGAACAACAAGTGCGCCTGGTCTCAGTGCATATAGCTTTTTTCTTCCTCACTCTCTTTGTCTCCCCTCCCCCTTGTTCCTGCTTTTCTCTCCTCTGGTCTCAAGCTTAATTAGGGAGATGCCCGCCTGATCAATAGGACTCCCTCTCGGGAGAATGTGCGGCTACGGCCGTGGTGTGTATATGGGGGATGTAGATTGGAAAGAGGGCAGGGACAATGCACCATAGGGACAGACAACAAGCCAGTGTGCAGCGGTCTTTCTGTAATCTGCCCACTAAGAAGCAACACACACATGCACAAACACTCGCTGTGCTATTTTCTCTGAGCATCCCGCCTGCAAATGATCCCCTTAATCGGGAGCTCTCTGCTGAGGCCAGGTGCGGAATGCAAAGTGAATGGGAGATGCTTCGTGTGACAGCGGCGAGAGATTCACCGAGTTTATTTTACAGCACTCTGCAGGTATCTCACACTACAGCTGCCTCCACAAAGACCTGCTGGACAGGAGCTACATGAGAGAAAATGCATTCACATACACTGCTTTGATCGCAACCATTGAGAAAATGACTGTGCTGCAAAAAGCCAATATCTTTTTTGTCTTGGAGAGTGAGGATATCTGAACACCCTGAGAATACATGACTGATAATATCAGTACAAAAGTTTTTTTGGGGGTGTGCTTGGCGATTTTTTTACCTGGTAGATGGTAAATTAGGTGAAAAATATCCATGTTTATATTGAAAGTGGAAAATGAGGTATGGATTGGAATATCTCAGAGTAACCATACTCAAGTTTTCATGCTCTTTTTTTTTGGAAGTGGAAAATCTTTTCCATGTCCAACCTTAGATTCCCCTTATTTTTTGTCCAAAGCAGCTGAATTAAATACAAATTAACTCATTAATGTTTAATTAAAAAAGTTTGAAGTCTAGAAGATTTTTATTTCACTTAAAAAAAAAAAAAATAATTAATACTTTTATTCAGCAAGGGCGCATTAAAATGATCAAAGTTACAAGAAATATAGTTCAAATAAATGCTGTTCTTTTGAACTGTATATTCATTGAAGAATCACAGTTTACACAAGAATATTAAGCAAATTTTTTTTAGCATTGATAATGAGTTTCTTGAACACCAGTCACCATATTAGACAAATTTCTGAAGGACACTGAATAATGGCTGCTGAAAATTCAGCATTTACCACACTTTATATTAAAACAGAAAAGCATTCATATAATTAAAATCACTGTTTTACTGTATTTTTGATCTAATAAATCAGCTTAGTGAGCATAAGAAACATCTTTCGTAAAATCTTACTGATCCCAAACTTTTGAAGATAATTTAGAGAACTGTCGATTCTTCTGGAGTCACATAATACCTTTTGGTGAGACCAAAATTTTAATTGTTGTTTGAGATTTGACAATTAAGAGAGTCTCCTGTTAACTTTTGCTAATTAATCACCTAAAACCCAACCAAAACACCCTAGCAACAACCTGACAACCATCCAGAACATGCTTATTTTTTTGCACCAGCAAACATTTATAAAATTTTCATTAGTACGGTCTCATTAGGTAGTTTATCTTCATGAAATGTGCCCGAATAAATCTCACTGATATTAGTGCTTGCAAAAACAAGGCCAACTTTTTGTTTTAATGGTCTCAGTTAAAGAAAACTTGCTTGTAAATTAAAATCACATGCAGAGTCAAAAGGGCAGAGAGGAGAAGTGAACAAATGCAGCTAATTTGTTCCATCGGCTAGAGAGTCAAATCTGTTTGCTAACAATGCAGGGGTCTGCAGTCCGAGCTGGCATGAACACAAAGCTCGTTTTGGACCAACGCCGTTGCCTGCGGCAGCACTTGCTTCCTCCCAACCACTCGGACTTTCCAGCCCAAGCATCCCTCCTCTCCATTCCCTAAAATCTGGCTCTGACAACAAACACACACCAACCAGATCTGCTGTTTGCACTGGACTCTAATGATAAACAATGGACACTGATGCGAAAATGTGCCACAATTAGCAAGAGAGCGAGCAAGAGAGGCATACTTTATCATTTGCAGCTTGTCCGATTAGTGCCAAGTATGCAAATAAATATTAACTGGGCATTTTAAGACTGTTTGCTGGAAGCCCAGCGGACATGAGCTTCTGCTCTCCTCAAAGGCTCCAGAGATCCAATCAGTCCCAGCTGTCTTATTAAGCGGCTAAATATAACCACAGCAGCTCAGTTTGTTAGGTGTGCTGCACCAGAGGAAAGAGGGTATTTTTGCAGTTATCTCTCTCTCTTGTCCCCCCCCCCCCCCCCCCTCCACCTCCCTTTTCTCTGGCTGATAATTAAGGACTCATGGAGGAAAACAGGTTTTACTGGGTTATGGGTTGACTCAGGTGTTTTTGTTGCATTTTTAACAGCCTCGTCTCCTGCACGCGTCTCTCTGTGTATGTTTGACGCTGATATCTCTGTGTACGTGTGTGTGCATAGCGAGTTCCTTTGTCTCCGCGCGCGGTAAAGCCTCCGAGGACTGATTACCAAATTGCCCCGCAGCAGTACGTCGGGAGGTTGTGTGTGTGCGCGTTTGTGTGGTGGGATATTGTTTGTGGTATTAATGAGTGATGTATAAGTGTGCCAGGAGTATTGGGCATTGCCAGAATTCCTCACTCTTAGCGACTGTTGCTGTAAACCTCTGGGGTTCGAAGGGGAAACGAGAATAACATGTTAATTAAGGATTTTATCTTAATTTGTTTGTTAACCTTTTCATTTCAATGCAGCCGGGATGAATCTAACTGCCCCTCACAAGGCAGTTGAACTTCACAATGCTGTTTTTTGTTAGCAAAATCTGTATTCTCCCCTCAAACGTCTGTTAGATAGATTGGATCTCAGCTAGCATGATTATATTTGTTGATTTTTGAGCAAAGAAGCAGATGTGCTATCTAATAATTGCTACCTTGAGGCAGTGTGAGAACCGTTAGCGTTCGTCGCTATGTTGAAATTTGAGAAAAGTAGCTGTTTGAAAGTGGTTTTCATTTTAAGCCAGGCGTCCGGGCCTGTCAAATGGAGTGTGCCCTTGTTTTATGAGTGACATTGAGGAATTAAGGTAATGTCAGCTTTAATCCACTCTTCAATATTTAACTTTGAAGATGATTACACTTGCGGCTCTGTCATAATATTTAAATGTCACATCTGTATTCACGTTTTGTAGCAGTGCGGTAGTCACAAAGCAACAGTTTGTGCACCTTTTTCCAGGTCCTTTGAGAGCTGTGCCTGTCCTGATGTATATGCATTTGTTAGTAGATTGGTGAGTGAGTCCATCTCTTGTGCTTTGTATGAAAAAATCTCTCTTTTATTGGCAGCTGCATTTGAATCTGATTTGACTAATGATGCTTGCAGCTAAGATAACCCAGAGGAACAACGTCGTGTCATCTGATGAATACTAAAAATCCACACTAAACAAATCTGTTTTTATAATACACCAAAACAACAGCACAGTTTGAGTCGTTTTCTGAGCTCTTAAAATCAGCATGCAATGAAATTGAATTTGAATATTACATCACCTCAGCATTTATTTTCATTTTAATTAATTAGATAAAAATGACGAATATAAAAATCATGAATTGGTTTATTTTAAAATCATGTTGTGCAGCTCTTTCATTTTTTTTAGACTTAATGTGAATAGCTAAATACTAAAATGTTTGCTACCACAGTAAACACATGGTTAAATGCACACAGAAAATTGGCTGTGTTTAATTTTTTGACTCTCGTTTGCTGTAAAAACCCACTCTTGCTCTTCTGGAAAGCAACAGTTGCCAGTTATTGCCCCAGTTGCACAGTTAAATGTGATCTGTAATGTAGAAGTATTTCCCTTTTATGCATGTGTATGGTATTCAAACACAATAATGGCCCCTGTACAACGCCGCATGACTTATTACCCAGAGAAGTGGCTCTAGGCATTCAAAAGCAACCCCTAGCTGCATTATTTAAATGGCTGTATATAGGGAATAACGTTTATTCAGAAAGGTTGTAGGAGTGTTACAGATTGATCTCAGACTTGAATTGGCAACATAAAAGAGAGAATTGCTGGAGAACATTGATTCAATCAAGAAAATCCATTTAGGCCCTCAACATCTTTTCCTTTGAGAAATCGAGTGTATGAATGCAATCAAACCAAAGCCTGCAATCTAAGGTTTTTCTTCAGCTTCCTATAAAAAAAATTACAGTGAAATTCTCAGAGTGCCTTTTAATTCTGCATTTTTCTGTTCAAAATATGAGGTGATTCAGTTCACCTTTTTAAATGATTTCCATATAAAGAGGTGTCTGTGCAAGTCTGCTGTTCACAGAGCAGGGGTCAAAGGTCAGGAACGACTGACTGAGCAAAAGTGGGGGTTAAACCGAGACAGCTGCCGGTGTGATATCCCTGTTTCGAGCGGAAGCTTGAGTGATTGACAGGAGCAGAGACAAAAGCAGCCTGTGTGAGGCACGTGTCATGTGACAGAAGGCGTCTGTATACGTCTGCGCATTCATGGTCCAAACTCCACTCCGCAGTGCATAAGGATTCATGAGGATTCAGCAGCCATGGGAAAAATAATATGCAGTCTGCTGAATTTGGCTGGGACTTAGGGAACATGCAAATGAGCTCGTTAGGCGAGGGCTTTGTTTGTTGTTTATTCGTGTGGGTGGGACAGACACGTGCAATTTGTAACCCGGCGCATCACCAGATGCCCAGATGGACTAATAGGTTTGGTGACCGTTATACAACAAAGTGTATATAACGTGTGTGTTTGAATAAGTGTGTGTTGATATGAGAGACAGTGATGGGCAGTGTACAGCTGGCCTCGGGCCTTTATCTAAGAAGATGTCACAAGGGTGAAGAGATGGACAGACAGCTGGGTATCTCAGCTATCCCATAACAGTGCAAACATGGCACTTCCCATGTGTGGATAGGTCAGTCTAAATGCTGATCCATGCAACCTGACATTACACCACACAGCTTTCTCTCGCCCTCCCTGTGTGTTCCTACGTGTATCTTTCACGGCTAGCAAATTTGTGTTTTAAAACATTTACAAACATTACATTTTAGTTGAATGAATGTTAAAATGCCCAGTTCTCATAGTTAGAGTTTAATTTGATTTAATAATAATAATGAAATATTACTAGGCTGTAGGTTTTCAGCACTTATTAAATTTTTCCGGGTGTCAAAAATGATTTGATAAATGCTATTTATTAGATGTGAATGACAGTTATGAATTATGAAATATTATTACAATTTATAATAACAGTTTTCTATTGAAATATATTTTAAATGTAATTTATTCCTGTGAAGGTAAAGCTGAATTGTGGATCTTTCTGTTTTCCTTTAATGAATTATAATTGGATAAAAATCAATATGTAATATTTTGTGGAGTAGATCTCAAGCATTCAGTGTGAAAATAAGTTATTATTAATGACGATGCATGTCTGATGATTTTAATCATTCAATTTTCCATTGTTAAAAGTAAAGACTGCTTATGGTTTATTTTAACTGTTAGTATACAAGAGTGATAAATTAATTCCGAGGCCATTTATGTTCGAATAAGAGGTATATTGTAATGCAATGGTGGTTATGATAATGGGTGTGGTATTTAAATGCAAGTTGTTATATATTGAAATGGAGTACGTAAGCTTTTAATGAATGAACGATGATGTCAAATTGGTGATTTAAAAAGTGGGTGGAGGATTTGTGTTGTTTAACACACTGAGGAATGCCTTTGAGCCGAAACGTTTGCATCTTTGTCCTACTGGTGATAAATGTGGAATAAAACAAAAAGAAAAGACTGTTTCATGTGAGTGCGGATCATGATTTTGTATAATAAGTGATTTAATTGACGCACCTGATTAGCGCGGTGCAAACAACTTTTGTGAAAGCTGAATTTTCCATTACTCCAGTCTTCAGTGTCACATGATCCTTCAGAAATCATTCTAATATGTGACCCTGGACCACAAAACTTTGAAATGGAGATTTATACATCAACTGAATAAATAAGCTTTCCATTGATGTATGGTTTGTTATGATAAGACAATATTTGGCCGAGATGCATCTATTTGAAAATCTGGAATCTGAGGGTGCAAAAAATAAAATCAAAATATTGTGAAAACCACCTTTAAATTTGTCCAAATGAAGTTCTTAGCAATGCATATTACTAATCAAAAATGAACTTTTGATATATTTACGGTAGGAAGTCTATAAAATATCTTCATGGAACATGATCTTTACTTATTATCCTAATGATTTTTGGCATAAAAGAAAAATTTATAATTTTGACCCATACGACGGCTGATGTTGGCTATTTCTACAAATATACTTATGAGTGGTTTTGTGGTCCAGGGTCACATATGCTGATTTTCTGTTAAAAAAAATTCTTATTATTATCAGGTGTGTTGTTTATATGTCTTTTTTTAACGTTTGGAATTTTCCCAGCATTCTTTGTTGAATAAAAAGTTAAAAGAACATAATAAAAAAAGAAAAAAATATTTGAAAAAGTCTTTCCTGCCGCTTTTGATCAATTTAATGCATCCTTGCTGAATAAAAGTTTTCATTTATTAAAAAAAAAAAAAGTTGACCACAACCTTTTGAATAGAACTAGACATCCTTCAAAGCAAGGCTTGTTGTATGAATTTAATAATTCAGT
Organism: Acrossocheilus fasciatus; assembly: GCA_036784905.1. Lineage (NCBI taxonomy): Eukaryota > Metazoa > Chordata > Actinopteri > Cypriniformes > Cyprinidae > Acrossocheilus > Acrossocheilus fasciatus. Next base: position 17,461,106 of record CM071947.1, on the reverse strand, counting down.
CTTTTATTCTGCAGCCTCATTTTTTTTTTCTCATAGAAATTCATGTGTGAGTGTTTAAAGATCCAATCTGTTTGAGGACCAATCATGCACCCTCTGCCTTTAGAGAACATTTTTTCCCTGAAGCACACTGTTTATTTCTGCACTATAAAAGTCTTTGAGTTATAGGACCATCCAGGTCTCGTCCTCCATTCGTCCTCTGCTCTGGGCCAGACAGGCCATAGCTTCACATCATGCCAGATTCTTCCAGGTCAGACACATAATAACTCCAGCACTCTCATTTTCTGTCTGTGACTTTGTGTCCCGGTCTGAAGCTAGTTGTTGATGTGTGTGAGATTTCATTTCGCATTTGGTTTTTGATGAAGATGTATTTGGGGTGACTCGAACTAGGTCGTTCTGCCTGATTAGGGAAACGAAACTTGTGTCGGTCTTATAATAAACTCTGTGCCGGTGCTGAGGCTGTGACAGCAGAACGAACTCCCAGATACAGTTTATTATCTTTTTATTAGTCTCCCCTTAAGCTCCCTCTGACATTTGGTTACGTTCTTACTCTAATATGACTCATTAGTACACTTAAAATTGTCTGCTGTCTGCTGGCCTGGGGAGAGAAGGTGGAGAAAAGACAGATATAGACAACAATGAAAGTAGTACATCTGTTTAGAAACAGCACTTTTGTTTTCTGGTCTAGACCTGGCAGAGCACTCAAAGGCCTTGAAGCACATTACTATAGAGTTCAGCTAAATTTGCATTTCTTAAAAGAAAAGGTTACTCCAAAGCAGCAAAAAAAAAACAGTTGAGTTTACAGTTGAGGTTAAAAATAGTGGGACCCATGCATTTTATTTCAATAATGCACTATTCTGTGCAAAGTGAAGAATATTTTATTTATTACTATGTATAGTGTATTGTAACAATTTCCATTGATTTCATGGAAGGGTACCGATATTTTTGGTCATGACTGTAAGTAAGGTTGCTCGTGTAAGTTTTCAAGAATTAACACAAAAATGCTTTTCTGCTGGCTTTGCAGTGTAGATGAGACTATAGATGGTTAAATGAGGCAAATTAATGCATGCAAGTACACCAATTGCAGTTCATAATTCAGATATTATAAAATGAGATGAATTTGAAATTGTGGCAGTGGAAAATGTTTTAAAATTATATTTCATTTCAAATAGAATTAAATTGAAAATTTGGTGAAGGATAGAGATGTATTTGTATTTAAAGGGATACTCCACCCCAAAATGAAAATTTTGTCATTAATCACTTACCCCCATGCCGTTCCAAACCCGTAAAAGCTTCGTTCGTCTTCGGAACACAATTTAAGATATTTTGGATGAAAACCGGGAGGCTTGTGACTGTCCCATTGCCTGCTAAGTAAATTACACTATAAAGGCACAGAAAAGTATAAAAAAACATCGTCAAAATAGTCCATCTGCCATCAGTGGTTCAATCTGAATTTTATGAAGGTACGATAATACTTTTTGTATGCAAAGAAAATAAAAATATTATTATTATTTGTATTTTATTTTTATTTTCTTTGCGTACAAAAAGTATTCTCGTCGCTTCATAAAATTCAGATTGAACCACTGATGGCAGATGGACTATTTTGACGATGTTTTTTTATACTTTTCTGTGCCTTCATAGTGTAATTTACTCATTTTATTGAATATCAGTACTTTATGAGAAGAGGACACAGTGCATTAGCAGTCTTAATGTTTTGAGAAATATTGTGTGTTATTTGCTTCATTTGTGCACAGATAACATTTCCTTTTCCTGTTTGTAACATCTTAGTTCACTAGCTAGTAAGTGTGTGTAGGTGTAAGCTTATTTGAGTAATTATGCATTTCTGAAGGCATACAAATCTGTTCTGCACAAGCAGATGTGTCATATTAATATGTGTAGACTGTTTTAGCACATCAATATTGCAAATACGGACGGAAGATTGCATTTTTGTAACATAAGGTAAACATTCTGCTACTGTGACAATGTGCATACATTGACCCTGTGATGAAAGATCTGTTACTGAAACGTCTTCCCAGATTGTTTACATTCCTTCCCATCATCCCTTGTGTTTCAAGTGTAAGCCTTAACAACAAGTTTAGTGTGACGATAAGGCGATACACAGGCTCTAAGGGTTCAGCTGGTGATGAAAGCCTTGGCTAAATGTGTCCCCACTGACAATCCGGACAGCTGTACGATACATACACCCTGTCAGCAGTGTTTTAGACCTGCTGAGCTCCGGTTGCTCTCCAGCTTTGCGTTTTTTGGCCCAGTCTGCGGTTTAGCGTCGCCTCTCGGGGCAGCAACCTCAGGGATGTTGAACTCTGAACCCTTAAATGTTAGGTACACCTGCTCCCACAGCGGCCAAAACAGGTGTGGACCAATCAGATGCGGAGTAGTCTATTTAAAACATGGCCTTTTATGACTTTAAAAGCCTGCGATCTAAAGGCTAATTATCCGTAACAGCATCCGTTGTTGCTTTTGTGTTGACCCATATGTTAAAAGAGCTAGAAAATAGAAATTAATATGGCAGTAATGGTAAGAAATGGCAATTAAATTACATTTTCTTTGTCTGTTTTTCTTTTCCATCCCCTGTGAAATGAAATGTTTGTTCTTCTTTGTGTCATTACACTAACATTGTTCTTGCGTGAAAGCGTAAGACATGCCTTAAACTTGTTATAACTCCCAGAGGGAGGGTTACGGGCAGTGCCGATGTCTGTAACTGAGGTTGAGAGGCGGCCTATGTGTCCAGCCATTACCATATATTTCAGAGTAAGAACTATTCACAATGGCAGTGAGCTCTGGGATGGACCTGAGGCTCAATCTGCCGTGTTTAGCACATCTGACTCCCTGTTTGGTGATAGGCATGGGCTATTGTCTCCCAAACAACAGCAGCCTTGAATTTGGCCTCTGGCGGCCCAGGGGACGGTCCCCGCCACTCTCTCCCAGGCTTGGGACGCTCCCCAAGGCATCACACATTCTCGGCAGGGCTCGATGTTCCATAAATAAGAGAGACATCTTTGTAGCACACACACAGAGGTTAGTCCAGCTTACTGAGGTGCTGTAAATCAGGAGAAAGCTATGTGTGTGTAGGTGTCATTACGGCTAGAATAGGCCACCTCTTATGTCACTATTAGGAGAAAGTGTGGTGTACGATGACAAAAAAAGGACACAAGCAAGTGAAGGTGACACATACTGTTTAAAAAAGGAAACAATAGCCAAAAATGTTTTGAAATACATTATGATAGTAAATAAACTTTAAAAATTTTTTTACAATGTGTTTGTTCCATGGAAAATCCATGGTGACTGATAGCCAAGGTGCTGCTATGCATTTACTGAGGAATTCAGAATGATGAAAAAGGACAGAAACTAAACACATGGATGTTTTTCCAAGCATTGTTGCCAAGTCTGTGGTTTTCCTGTAGAATTCGGCCAGCTTTACACATTGTCGCCACGGGTTGTTTTTCAGTCTGAGGGTTAGACGGAGGATACCCCTGACGGTTGGGGAAACTGAAGAAAGAAATAGGATTGGTGTAGTTTTAGCCTGTTTTAAATAACAATTTGGCTGGTATTGCTTCGCAGACCTGGCAACCCTATTTCCGGGTCTTCCTTGGGTGTTTCGCCAAGTGTATCCACCTTAATTTTCCTGTAACGGTGGGCGTGGCCATTTGGAAATTTAGAATTTTTTTGGTGTCTGGCTTCTGGTGTCATCCGCGTCCATCTATTTTTAGCTGCTCAAAACGGCTCGTTTTGCTGCTTCATATTGCAAACTGGTATTTCTTACCACATTATTTAATGTATTATCTTAATTATGAGCACACTGATTTGTAGTGCAAACAGTTTTACTGTTTCCTGCTCTTTGTAATTCTTCTTGTTATTTCCTTACAGTGGCTAATGAACTGAAAGTTTCACACATTCACAGAAAACTGCTTACTTCTGTGTTATAAGTGGATAATGCGTTGATAAGGTCATCAAAAAAACCCGGATATAGTCAACCAGTCAGAATTTGGCATTAAAACCTGCAGTGTAAATGTGGCCTTACACCGTATCCTAACTACACTTGACGCGACAGAATCAATAAAATATGACAGCCAATCAGAAGCGTATGTGGGCGGACTCTCTCTGGAAAAGCATTGCACTCGCAACGAAATGGATAAATTCATGATCTAATATTATATCATTATTATGAAATAATATTCATTGTACACATTGAGTAGCAATGAAGACTGTCAATGAGTATTTTTTTAATCTTTATAATTACATGATTTGCTCATTAATTAATCTAATTAGTCACAAATAATTATTTATCAATATATGCTGAGAAAAAAAACCCTCTAAATGCCCCAAATAAACAATTAAAAGTTATCCTTTTAGACCAGGGGTGGGGAACGTTGATCTTGGAGGGCCACTGTCCTGCAGAGTTTTGCTCCAACCCTAAAAAAAAAAAAAATACCTACCTGTATCCTGAAGACCTTGATTAGCTTGTTCAGGTGTGTTTGATTAAGGTTGGAGCTAAACTGTGCAGGGACACCAGCCCTTCAGGTTCAACGTTCCCCATCCCTGTTTTAGACAGTGATGATGAATAGACAACGCAAAAAAGTGGCCTTTCCAAACGTTAAAGTTGTATGTTTTAATTCTATGACTCTCCTCATTAATTCAACACATTCTTGTATTCTGTCTGTAATAGGTTTCTAGCCTCTGCATCACATCTTGCTATTCAAAGGAATAGTTCACCCAAAAAAAGAAAATTCTCTCCCTCGTTTCGTCACATGACTTTCTTTCTTCAGATGAACACAAGAAAAGATTTTTAGTCTGTATAATGCAAGGAGACATCACCGTCTCGGCTAGTTAGGACAAAAACTCTGATTACATTTTATGGCATGTAGTTAGGACATGGTGTTAGAAAACTAGTTGCAAACATTTTCTTGCATAGTTTGCTTTTTTGTTTGTTCTATGGTTAGGGTTTAGTGAGCAATCATAATAGTGACGCTTACTATTTTTATCAAGAATTTCGTTCTGTACTTGTGCTTCAGTGATTCCCTCTAATTCTCATAATCATAGCTCACGTCTGAAGGACCCTCTTTCCCGAAGTGGAATCCCTGTCCACTCTTGAACAGGAGGAAACAGAATTCTTCACGTGGGAGGAAATGTGTATTGGGACAATAGAAATCCTGCAGGGGGTTATTCTCATCAGAGTCTCTCTGCACAGCAGACCGTGAGGGTTTGTGTTTCTCAGTGGGATGGGGCTGGTCTCCATGCATGGTTGCTTTTTACATAAAGCGTGATCAGCGGTACACAACATGTGGGCCTAATGGTGAAGGCTGGCACAGGCTTAATTGGCACAACTGTGGTACACAGTCCCTCTGTGCTTCTGTTGGTGCTCACCAAGCTTGTGCTGCTTATATTTACACTTTTCGCTCTCATTTTTTCCCAGCTCTGTTTCCATTTCTCTCACTGCCTGACTCTCTTTTCATTCCTCCTTACTCTCTTCCCACTGGTGTTTATCCATTGTGTCAGAGTGGGTTTATTCTTTGGGTCCCGGCTTGGTGCAGCGATGTTCTAAGTCCCCCTGGCCAATCTCTCCATGTTGTAAACAGGCTTTAGGAATGTTCTAGTGCTGGATTACTCTCTGCCCACCCTGCCTTCATCTTGAGTTTTACCCCTGAGCAGTTTTCGTCCAGTGCAGACAACCTGAGAGAGCTAAGAGATAAAACAGTAGTGTCACTCTTATACCAACCAGAGCGTTCCAGCTCTGACACACCACTGGACCAGATCACCGGAGGAAGAGTTCACACTTACATGCCGTAAGGGCAAAATAAAGAAAGTTGCCTTACATGTACAGTTTCAATGCAGCCAATTTATTATGTTCTTAAGCATATTTAGAGGGATTGACAAAAAATGTAAAAATTCATAAGTTGTATGCAACTTTAATCTTTTATTCATTTTCAGTGCCAAACTGATTCTAATTAAGAATTCAGACTTTCCCCCCCAAGCTATTTATGTGTGTTTTTCTCACATCAAATAAAAAGGCAATGCACCATGTATGGTTAATACAATAACTAACTGCTTACAGTCCCTGTAATGGTGATCAAATTGTAATATTACTTAAATTACTGCTATAGATGCAAAATATATGCAGAATGTAATATAACCATAATAAACCGTATTGTTGACATGGGTATTAATCAATATTTTGGTGTTTTTGCATTTTAAAACTGATTAGGCCAATATTGATATAGTCTATATATACAGCAAAAATCATTTTAAAAATATGTTTTATAATACACTGTTAATTCATTTATTTTGTCATTCATTCATTGGTTGGTACTGATTACTGAATTATTTTTATGTTTAGTGGCCAAAAACAAATATTACATTATAAATGTACTGTATATACTGTATATATATTTGATTTATTTATATATCCTATATTTGTTTTGGCCACTAAACATAAAAATAATTATCAGACTATTAGTACCAGTCACTGAATGAATGAAAAAATAAATTAACAGTATATTATAAAACATATTTTAAAAATTATGTTTATGTATAGACCATCAATATTGGCCTAATCAGTTTAAAAAATGCAAAAAATATTGATTAATACCAATGTCAACAATATTATATATTATATATATTATAATAACTGTAAATTATGTGTGTGTGTATATATGTATATATATATATATATATATATATATATATATATATATATATATATATATATATATATATATATATATATATATATATGTATATATATATATATATATATATATATATATATATATATAATATAACAAATTTTATCCTCTTTCAATACTGGCCTAATTGATCTATAGAATTACTAATATTGGCTGATACCAATATGGTGACAATATATTATGAATTCATAATTGTAATTTAAGTAATATTGGAATTTAAATAACATCGTTTTCATAGAAAATGATCTAAAGCTGTGTTAACTATCAGTTGTTGTGTTAACCATACACAGCACATCAACTTTTAATTTATTGTAAAAAAAAAAATAAATAAAATTGATCATTAATTGCATATAAATTTGAATCTCATTGACATTTAATCAGATTCAGCATGCCGTTGAATATGAATTGCCATCGCCAGATCAGCTACTAATCCCCACCTGCATAAGTGCAATAAGCTGCAAGTTGATAACATTGATTCCTCGCTGTCTTTCTGTCGCCTCCCACACTGAAGCTGAGAGTAGAAGCCATGTTGTGATACACTAATTTGCATTTTAGTCAATATGCAATGTAGTCAAATGAGTTACCCTTTGCATATTTAAAAGCTTTTCTGTAGCCCATCCGTGATGGAGATGCCGTTTGTCTATTGTACATCGTTATCCGGTGCTAACAGCATGGAATTGCCTGTAATGAGTATTCTCAGAGATATAAACATGCATATTGTGAGTCCACTTAAACACATGCATGTAGGCATGCAAACAGTTCATTTTAACTTAATGTGTTACACCAAGAAAGAAATGGCTATTCTGATGAGATAGCTAGTGTCAAACCAGGCTTCTCCGGACCCAGCTATAGCCAAAGACTGTGTGTCAGAGCATATTTCCCCAGTGCTACTAGCCGTTGAGGACTGTAATTGCTGTCACCTCCCTTCTGGATCCAGCTTCAGACTGTGGGAATTGGAAGAGTCATTTCATCTCCAGGGAAACGAAATGATGGGAGCTCCAATTTTCCAGCACAAGTTGAAGGGAAAAATAGGACGCGGAGCATATCGTTAGCGAACCGCTAGTACATGTCTAGACTAAATTACTAGCTAACATGCACAGGTCTTCCTCAAGAGTGTACAAAGAAGTAGCTAGTCAACAGTTACTAAAGGTATGGTCAGATTTATCAATGTTTGGCGGATTTTTTTGCGGGAGAAATCCGGTCATTTCATTTGCAATTGGAAATTTTGCTGGAGTTGATTTCCCCACACAGATTTCGCCATGGGTTCAAGTACAACAGCGCAGCTCAGCACAATCTCAACGTATTAATGAACGACGTTTAGAAATCAGTTTAGACAGTTTTGCGATTGAAATGTTAAAGGTGTGGTTACATTTACCATTGCTCTACGAATTTTTGTGGGCAAAATCCAGTCATTTCAATAGGAATATACACGATTGTGTGAGGGCGAAAGATTTCAAGTGCAGCTTGGCGCAGCTCAGCACAATTTCAATGCATTAATGAAATAAGTTTAGAATTCATCAGAAAAATATAATTTTCCACTTTAAGGGAGTTTACAAGCGATCCAGAAAGTTACAGTGTGTGCAAACATATGTGCTGTTCTCAGTTTTGTGATTAAAATGCTAAAGGTGTGGCCACATTTACCATTGCTCTGCGAATTTTTGTGGGCAAAATCCAGTCATTTGAATAGAAATATACGTGATTGAGGATTTCGCATAAGAGCAAAAGATTTCCCCTTACAGATTTTCCAATGAATTCAAGTGCAACTCAGCACAACTCATCACAATCTTAATGTGTTTAATGAAATAAGTTTAGAATCCTTCGGAAAAATGTACTTCCTCACTTTCAGACATTTTACGAGCAATCCAGAAAGTTCCAGTGTACAAAATCATGTTATATTCTCTCGCAGATTTGCGATTGAAATGCTAAAGGTGCTAAATGCTAAAGGTGCATTTAACATTTACCATTGTTCAGCAAATTTTTGCCAGGCTAAATCCAGTCATTTCAATAGGAATCTACACGATTGAGAATTTCGCATAAGGGTGAAAGTTTTTCCCTCGCAGATTTCGCTACGGGTTCAAGAGCATTTCAACACAGCTCATTTGCGACCTCATATTTAATAAAATAAGTTTAGAAACTATCAGCAAAAATGTACTTTTTCACTTTCAGGTAGTTTACGAGAAAAGTTCCAGTGCGCAAAAATTTGCGCTATTCTCTGGCAGCTATATGATTGAAATGTGACTGCAGTCCCATTTACCTTTGCTCAGAGAATTCCAATAATTCCATTCTGAGTAATTGAGAGTTTCTCATGAGGGCAAAACATTTCAAATTTTGCAACTCTTTCAAGTGGGTCACACAGAATCACTACATGGACCAACAGAAAGCTGCTTGATTTGAAAGTGGCTTTTGTGTACTACATCGCTACACTATTGTTGCTAAAATTTGTTAATTTGACTGCACCTTAATAGACTTAAGCTCATTTATCTAAAAAAAAAAACTAGTATATTCTCATAGCTATCCAATTAGCAGCCACCTTTGAGTGGCTTGTGCGTGCAAGTCGACCTTACGTAGTTCCTGTGCCAAGAATGTGGCCGTATTACATAATTAGCTCTTGAAACCAGTCGTCTCCTTTGAAAAATGGACCTGCTAATACATAAGGGGTTAATGTCAGACTTCCTCCCGAGTCTGTGGTGTTGTGCTGCGCATATGACGTTAACAGAAGGGGCTCGGTCGTCTGATACACACCAATTTCAGCCCCTTTCAGGATGGTGGAAGAGAACAGAGGGACCTTCTCGCTTCACAGAGCTACAATTAAGGGGGCCTCAAACAGAGGGGCTCAAAGACAAAGACAGAGAGAGAGAGCGATATAGACAGAACGAGGGGGAGAGAGAGAATGACAGACAGGCAGGCAAAGGTAGGGAAAGTGGAATATTAATGCATTGAAGAGCAACAGGAAATTGGGCGTCTAAATGTGCACCCGTGTCCCCCGGGATGATTAGTAGCAGCCAATCTCATTCAAAAACAGATCAATGAGGAGATATATTGTCATTTTCCAGCTGCACCCTCTTAATCAATTAATCTATAATAAGATTGGTGCATTTTAAAGGGCCAGTGCTAGTATTAACAGGTTTCGGTTGAGGATCCCAATGTGTGTTTTTTCTGTTCATGCATCTGAGATGGAATACATTTCATATATTTCTCTCATTGAATGGTTTATGCTGGCCAACATAGATTGTGTTTGATTTGATGCTCAGGCCACTGTGTATAATCAAGCAAATTGTTCTCGATCAAAAGACAGCGAATAAACACATTGTTGCCAGGTCTTTTGTTTCTTTTTAAGCCTTTGTGCACTTTCTTTTCATTTCATCTGTCTTTTGGCATGCTTCCCTCAACTGTCATATGCAACACTGCTTTGGGCGTGTGGGGTAGTCAGATCCTTTTCTGTTACATAAGGACTCGGTGTATTGCTTTTCACATTAAATGTCATTTGGTCTCAGCGTTCTGTCAGTCTCCATAGCGATCGCAGCTTGATGGGCAGTCAATATTTTTCTATGGGGATTTTGGCTGGAACAGACGCCGGACACATGTACAAAGCATGTCGATATGTGCTTTAGGTCTTTGTGAATGTCACCAGGATGTGACGTAGCGCATTTTTGTTGTTTTGCCATTACAAAATTCTCTTTTTGTTTTGAAGTTGTCTGTCTTGGTTTCCTTTAAATAAATATTCTGGGATTAATATCAAATTTTAGGAGGCTCAATCAATAACATTTATGATAATGTTCATAATAATAATAGTAGTAATAATGATGATAATAAATTGACTTTTATTTTAAAAAAGCATTTACAATAAAAGTTTTTTTATGAGAACACTTTTATAAGGATTTAAAACCAAAAAATTAAGCCTTGCCATTTTTTAACAATATATTTTTAATATATTGTTAAACTATATTAAATATATTGCCATTTTTAATATATGTGTGTATATATATGTATGTATGTATGTATGTACAATATATATATATATATATATATATATATAATGTATGTGTGTGTGTGTGTGTATATATATATATATATATATATATATATATATATGTGTGTGTGTGTGTGTGTGTGTGTGTGTGTGTGTGTGTGTGTGTATAAAATATTGTGGCCAATGTGTATTTGAGAAAAAATATTTATTTCATAATGAGACCATAACTACCTTAGGGTTTACAGTGTTACATTGTCATGGCAATGACGTTATAAAATTACACCAAAAGGTTAGTAAACAATTTTGTTCTGACAAAAAACGTTATCACTCATAGTTGGTTTGTTTATTTATTTATTTTTACATTTTGTGGATATACTATTGAAACTGTCAGTATTATAATATTTACAGAATGGCATATCCATTGTAAGTACCGCACTGTAACCCAGACTTACTTTTTTTAAATGGCATGTATTTTTTTTTCCAATAATCATAACATATTCACAAATGCTGTAGTTTAAGCTTAACTTCCACCGATCTCTGAATATTCCTTTAAATACTTGAATATGTCACATTTGTGTGATCATTTGTTCTTTGGGATGTGCTGAGCTTTAAATTCACAGTGTCAGATGGCTTGGCCCCTGTTCAGTGCGAGTTGTCAGGTGTTCATGGTGCGGCTGATCAGTGTAATAAATCACGTTTTACTGGCACAGACACAAGCGGCTGTATGGCGGATGGGCTAATTACTTATAGTGCTATAGCGTTTTCAGAACGTTTTCTGCTGTCAGTGCTGATTGCTCAACACTGATATGATGTCTGATACGTTGCCACCAAGGTGCATTTCTTTATTTCTTTTATTTGCTCTGCATAGCTTAATTGAGAAATTTGAAGTCAGTTTTGCTGCCACCTTATTTGAGAGGTTAAGTTAATTTCTATTGATGAAGCTTCTGGATTGGCTGTACATAATGACGTCTTTCAATTGGGTGTGTAAATTAGTGGACGTCTCATGTGAAGGGATTGCTTCAGGCATGCTTTTCACTGTCATTTATCTTCTTTGAAGGAAAAAAAAACTGATTGAACACTCTTGTGTTTATTGCATAAAACTCACCACAAATATTTTATAGTTCTCAAACAAAGCAGATGTTAAATAACACAACAGCCGAGTGTTTGCGCCCCTCAATGTGAGAAAGATTTAGGAACTCATTGTTAGCTTTTATAAATTCGATGATAATCTGTCATCTGCAGCGATGTTCTCCAAACTCCCGCTCTTGGCATGCTCCTGCGACTGTTGCTTAATGGCATCATTAAGACGTGATGATGTGATGTCGCCATAACTCTCACGCTAATGTGATTATTCAGCTAAATTCACAGACTGCACACTTGTCCTGACGCATCCAGCTGATGTTTTACGGTAGCTGGAGCATGCTGCATCAGTCATAAGAGAGATGAAATGTATTTAGGGGAAAACGGAATCATGTTTTATTCAATTACACGCTGAAGCTCAATTAATCAGTTTTTGCAATTAAGTTAAACTTGCTCATGCATCATACATGAGGACAATATCAAGGGTAGTTGCTCCAGAAGCTCCCTGCGTACTCCAGGCTCTGACTGTCCTCCACTGTGAACATAATGGAAGAGAATATATTACGTTAGGAAAATTAAGATAAATACAAGCCCTAACTTGCATGTTGAGCTTTCAGTCTTGAAATTAACATGGAATGCAATTTGTCGGTTAATTTTTAACAAATACAGTCTCATTATAGTGGAGAAAATGGCTTGGATGGAAAGAGTGAAATGCGGTGAATACAAAACAGCCCTCTTTAGTGATTCATTGCTGTTATTTGCCAGGGCTGAATCCACCGCTATCATCCGCCATCATTACCTGCCGCAGACAGAGGGTCTTCTGTGTCGTGTCTCATTGTCTGAACCTCATACCACACTGATATACCTCTGATATTGCTTTTCACTTCTGATCTAGTCATTCCCATGAAACAATGGCATTTCTGTGATTGATGATTTGCTTAGAGACTGGAGTCTTCAGGGCTGATTGATGCTGCTTTTCTGGAGACGGAACAGAATTTAAAGGTAATAGTGAAATGAATTGCACCGATTTCTTGCACCTTGACCTACAGGCTCTTCATTTTAGTGATCATTAAGCTCATATTAATATATAGCCCTGTAGTTACTCTTAAAGGAATAGTTGATCCAGAAATGAAAATCCTGTCATCATTTACTCACCCTCACACATTAAAAACCTGACTTTCTTTGTTCTGTGGAACACAAAAGCAGTAATTCTGTAAAGTGTTCTGGCAGCAGTTTTCCATACAATGACAGTGAATTGGGAATGAAGGGTTGCCAGTTTCCAAAAAAATGCACCTTAAAAGGATTATTAAAATGATCCTGAAGTCCAAATCTATAACAAATCCATTCTCATTCATGTATTTATATGATTTGAAATTTTAGCTGTATCTTAATAAATATATTTCAATTAACATCAAGTTATTATTTGAGAAGATTTGCTGCATTTATTTTGTCCGTTTTGGAGACCTTTTCTCACATAATTTCCCTTGTACACTCTCAGAAATAAAGGTACAAAAGCTGTCACTGGGGCGGTACCTTTTCAAAAGGTACATGTTTATACCTAAAGGGTCCATTTTGGTACCTTAAAGGCGCATATTTAGTACTTAAAGTGTACATATTTGAACCTAATAGTGTATTGAAAAGGTACCGCCCCAGTGACAGCTTTTGTACCTTACTTTCTGAGAGTGTATGGAAGAGAGCAGAGTAAACATACTTCAAAATATCTCCTTTTTATGTTCCACAGAGAGGAAAAAACATGGACATTTCCACAGATTTCTCATTTTTGAGCGAACTATTACTTTAAATGAGCTAAAATGCTGTTTTTGGACATATAATTCTCAAAAAAACATTTGATCAACTAAAACTGTTATGTTTTTAAAGGAAGTACTCACCTAAAAATTCTTATCTTTTGTTCACTCTCAACACAAAAGGAGATGTTAGACAGAATGGCAGCCTCAGTCTCCATTCACTTTCTTGTATGGAATGATGATACAATGAAAGTCAGTGGTGACTGAGACTGTCAGCTCTGCCTAATATCTTCTTTTGTGCGCTGAGTGAGAAAGAAAATCATATAGGGCTTTGAAACAACATGATGTTTAATTACTGGGTGAACTATCTCTCACAACAACTCCAGAATTTAATTAATTCACTATTTACAGCGATATCTGCAGGTTGAGCGAAATGAAACGCCTGGCCCTTTAAGAGCGCTGTTACCCCAGTGTGGGTAACTGCTGAAGGTAGTCGGGGGGGGTGGGCTTGAGCCACGAGACGGTCGCCTGTAGACGCGAGAGTAGTAAATCCGTTCATTCACAGCGAAGGGAAGAGTGCGGGGCAGCGGCGGAGATGGAAATCTGACTGAAGGGGCTACTAAAGAACGGATACTTTTTCCATACTCAAGGAAAGCGAGAAAAGAAATGTTTTGCCAGTGAAATGAATCTTGGAGGAAGTAAGAGCGGCTGGGACGGACTGTGAGCATCACATCTTATCTGTCCGTTACATTGACTCTTTATCTGTACAGATCAGCGCTCGAGCGCGCAGGAAGCGCACGGGAATATGGAGTATTTGTGATGCTCAGATTATTCTACCCAGTTCTTGTGTGTTTTGGGTCTAGTTTGTAAAGTTCTTCAATGTGACCGCTGTTCAAACGCGTCTCCTCGCACTTCGACCGGATTGTAGCGCTTTTGGGGTGGTTTTAAGGACTGTTTGTCCGGATAAAGGCGACTGAAGTGGACTTCATATCTGAGGGTGATGGAGTTTCGCAGGACTTTAGATGCGCTGCTCGTTGTGTTTGCCATCATCTGCTTGTCTCAAGGTAAGATGGAGAAAATACAACACGACAGATGGCCATATGAGGATTATGATCGCAAAACATTGTGGAATAGTTGTCGACATCATCTCTGGTGTTTTTAAACGTAAATATTGTTTTATGGATGGTGGTATTTTGTGAGGTGGTGGTGGTGTTGCTTCGGTTGTACGGTGATAATGCACATAATTTATATAGATACATAACTCATACACAGCAGCAGAACATTTATTTTTGCAGTGCTTTTAGTATTCAAACAGTAAATATGTTTTGGTTTAGATGTTCTTCTTAAGTTATAGTGAAGTCAAACCACTTTTGATTGAATTACACAGCATCTCATGTGTATATATAGGCTACCTTATATATATATATATACACAATGCTTTTAATGTAAACATTATAATAATATTTATAGATAATTTATAGATGTATCATTAATACACAGTGTTTATATATAAACATATGGGCAAAACAGTCCAGCTGACCCAGTTTACAGTAAATACACTCACTTTAGGACAGATCAGACCTTGAATTTGACAATTCTCTTTTAGAGAGCGCATAATATCGAAAAACTACACAGGGATATCTTCATTATTTAACTATTGTTCTCTGTTTCAAACTCTTCGTTTCCCCTCTGTATTAGGGGTTTTTAACCCTTATAGTCCCAAAGACCCCCTCATTCAGACTCAAGGATGAAGGACTGGCCATTAGTTAGAAATGTACAAATTATCAAAGAGTAAGAAATTCTATGAAAATGTAAGCTCTATATTTTTATATTTGTTATTTTGGACCCTCTAGTCTGCATTCAGGACCCCTGGCTGCAAACCCTGGCTCTGTAGAGCCACAATCTTGCATTGGTTGAATTGAATCGTGCTTAGATCAGTGGTATGGCTGGCAGTGCTGGCCAACAGAAGCTCTGTTTTATGGGGCAGTAAACATTGCCTCTGAGATCTGTCCTCCAATATAACCGCTGACAAAATCTGCCACTGAATCAAGGGCAGCACAGCCGCCAGACAAGGGATGAAATGACAGGCAACGCTTTTATTTGACTAGATCTATAGTCCAATCTAAATTGTGTTGTCAATACTGTGCTCTTCTTTTGTTTCATGAGCAGATCTGGTCAAACCAAAACCAATTCTGGTTTTTATAACAGGCTCAAAACCATCCAAAAAGTGAGTCTGGATTAGTTCGGTGTAGCTGAATTTATCATTGTCCCGTTCTTTTCCCACACCTCTTACTTAATCCAGCTCAGGTATGTGGCGAGGGCCGCTGGCTATCTCCTCTCACCTTTTCACACCTGATAAGGGTTTTGAAAGAAAAGGCATTGAGTTACACTTCAACTTTTCATTTATAGCTGCCTGATCTTTTCTGAGTGTGATTGCTGTGTACTTGTTGTTTGTCTATGTTACGTTTGTAGCTCAAGGAGGACTTGTGTTTGCTCGTCTCCTTTTGAAGTCATTTTAAACAGCCACAAACAGCTGTCGGCTCTTCCCGGATTGTCCCCAAACATGCATTTTACGACTGCCGGCCTTTGACTCACTCTGTAATGACACCCTTCAAACCAGAAAGAACCTTAGTTTAAAATGAGAAAATTACTTGTAAGCGCAACATTTCTTTTGTATTTTCAATTAACATGCAAGGATCTGTAGCCGTTACATCCTATACTGTATATGCGTTTGATTGGCAGCATTTCAAAAGCTCTGCGACTTTTTGCGTAAAGTGTGTCATTTAGGGTTTTCCCTCCATGCACGACAGCTTATTTTGATGTCTTGTGTCTCCAGGACTGTCGTCGCTCCTTAGATCAGAAGCGAAGCATGTTTGCGCGTGTTTGTATGAGAGGTGTGACTCAGAGAAGTCTGCATCTTCCTCTCGCTCGCACAGTTACTCCCTGTCTCCTCTGTGTAAACAGTGTGCTGTCGAGAGGCTGTCAATAAGGAGGGAGATAAATGCCGCGTCTCCTACTGAGCACGCTCTGATGTCTCAGTCTGATTTCTGTCCCGGCACATTCACGCTCTTTACTGGATCCTTGCCGAGAGACAAAACAGCTTGGCAATATCTTTCTGGCACTCTTTTGTTGTTGTTGTCGAGATCTTACTTAAGAATTATTAAAGCTGCACCACAAATGTGCTTTTTAATGTGCTTTAAAAAGTGACACCTTTGATTAAAAGCACATATTACACTATGCAAGAGCGTAACTCATCTCCCAAAATAGCACGATTTTATCACCTCCTCTTTGTGGCAGCATTTAATTGGTCAAGTAAGGAAGCCAGAAACACATACGGCTTTGGTTTTATGAGTCTAGCGCTGACAGGAAGTTTGAATTGAACCCTAAAGACGTCGGCTCTGCTGGCGTTGTCGTGTGGGGTGAATGGGGACACTACACAATGCCTTGGCATCAATCTGGCCAACCTTGTGTCTCTGGCCGCAGATGAAGACAGTTTAATGGCCTTACGCATTAGTTCCAGTGGCTGTGGTGACCCTCAAAGCCATGTTCCAAATGGGAAGCACTATACAAAGAATCAGAGAGGCAAAACTAAACTGTCTGTGTGTTTATGACTGAAGTATAATTTGTTAGCTATTCAGATATATTAAATATGCATCTGTTTTCTTGAAGTGGTAGCTTGCTTTACTTTTGCAGAACTGTTGAACAAATTGTGGAAACATAGATTGGAAAAGTGACTCAAGGATTAATTGGTTTAAGTAGAGATATTGTCAGGACGTCTGCAAGTACATCATTCATTTTGATAGCTGTTGATAGAAAAAGTGCATAACCCACTTTTGACTCTCTTTGGCTGTTTTTTAAATGACTATAGATTGTATCTTTCTTTAATGAATGACTTTTTCTATCTAGCACTCCAGCCCTGACTGAGTTCGATATTAAGCCTCTCTGTCAAGAAATATAACTGCCTCTGTATTTAATCAGAAAATTTCTCACTACTTCGATATTGACATGCCCTACAGCGGTGGTTCAGCGATTCTCTTTCCCATCCAATAACTCGATAGTAGTCAGTGTGGTTTATATCAACAATAATACAATAAGGAAAGTTCATGGTTGTTTTCTGGGATCTTTCCAGTATGGGGCTTTTCACACATCGTTCTGTAAGAGTAGCAGCCCCCCCCCCCAATCATTCCTGTCTTTTCATCCATCATCCATTTAAGTAAATGAATAAAGCAAAAAGACCAATACCTGCTTAATTTAGGAAGTGTGTATATAAAGAGAATGTTCGAGTTTAAGAAACACATTTGTTTAAAGTCTAAGCTTTTGAAACGCATGCAATAGCTGCATTTGTTTGTTGCTTTCCTAATCCAACAGCAAGGTATCAAAGTAATCCTCTTTTTTTGGACTGATTTTTTTTTTCTTTCTCCAAGTTCATCTTGCCCTCAAAGATAGAAGAAATATGAGCTTTTTTCATTTCTCAATAATATACTCTGTTTAAGAAATTGCAGTTATACACGTACCTTCAAGGTCCAACATGAACTTGTTTCCACACCTTTCGAAGTTTAGATAATAAAGCTGTTTTACTACTAAGTTTAACTTTTATTTTAACTTTTATTTATTTGCCAAAGCCAGTTTTTACACACATTAAATTTAGACCCTGCATACTCATTCTTTCCCACACTTTAAACATATTAAGATAAGCTTGTTGAAGACTTTGGATAATTTCAAGTGGCTTCTGTGGTTTATCTGTGTGCCAATGTGTGGAAAGAAGCTGTGGGGCATTGCAGGGGCCACCTGCATGCCAAGGCGACATACCACTTACATACCCAGACGAAGAATCCTTAGTATCTCTAGGCCTGCAGCACAGTTCCCATGGCATGAATGCTCAGCCACTCTTTTAATTATTGGATCACTTTTGGGCAAAAAATTAAGATATTCCTCTTGATCCATGCCTTCTGACAAACAACACAGTATGACTGCTCATTATCAGGACCTGCTGAGCCTAGATTACCACACTCTCACATTGAGTAACAAAGCACTCCAACTCTTAAACAGCTGGCTTGTGCTTTGAGTGTTTACATGGTGCAACTGTGTTGTCCTTGGAGAAACAGAGACCTCTGGTCTGTGTTTTATTCGCTCTGTTTACTAGTTGATGCAAACAGACCTGGCTAATAGTGTATATAAGTGTGTGCTTGGGCACACTGTAAACAAAAGGGCCCGGAGCCGTGTGTGCTCTCTCATCAGGAGCTCCAATTTAATGACTCAGTCTCTATCTGCATGGGCACTGCTATTAGATTACCTTCATTAACACACACTCCTTTCTCGTTCTCTTCCCTCCTGGCGCCTATGTTTACACACTTTCATGCTGTTAAACTTCGTTCCTATTTGGCTTTGAGACCCCGTTATCCTCATCAGTCGTGATCTTTGTGTTTCAGTAAAGAACAGTTGCTAGGTTCAGAGGGCTATTAGACATGGACATTACGTGCACGGTTGTTGTTTAATGGCCGTGTAGATCAAAATCGCGGCTTGGCAGAGCTGGAATTGGTCCTTGAGTGCAATGCAAAGAATGTTGTGAATGTTTTTCCGTGCTGTCAATTTTCTTTGTCTTTGTCTCTGTCAGAGCAATTGAAGTTTTAACAGGCTGTTGTTCGTGTCTCCATAGACGTGTGGCAAGACTTTGATATTATCAGCTCTATTCTATGCCAAATTGTTTCTCTTACTGCAGGAATTTGAAAAAAACTTGGGCGCCAAATAATTTTTTTAGGTGCCACAGAATAAAAGTGTTTTATTTTATTGTATTTTTCCCCCTACATTTGAACATTTCAATCATACTGTCATGCATTTTTTATCAGCATTTTTAGCATCTTTTAGCACCAAAACCGCATTTCGCTATGAATTTGGCATCATTTTAAAGCTGATACTTTGTTTATTAAAAAGTAACAAAACCTTTTGCTATTACTGGACAGCAAGTGCACTACAAATAATACGAAGTTCACACATTAACAGAACACAGCATATAGACTAAGATTTTGGTAAGAAGAAACCATATTAGTAATGAATAGAAATGAGAATTGTTGACGATATTGCCAATATCCTCAGAGCTGACAGCTTTACCTGTTGAAGTTTGTTCGAGTTGTGCACGAAATAGACATGGCTTTTCTGCACTTTCACTTAGCACGTCTCTGTCATTTTGATCTCTCGCGCTGCACAACTGAGCTGCGTTTAGCAGACTGTGTGAGTCAGCGCTGCTGTGCGGCAGAGATGAGGGCTGTTTGAAACTTTTTTTCCACTAGAACTTTGTTACGCATCGTCTTTTAATTTTAAGTTTAATACGTGAACATAAAAGATCTGATCGCAAAACAATCAGAAAAAAAGGAATTGCATGCAAACTTTTAAGTCATAACATGTAAATATCTATAGTAGCCAGTGCCGACCTCATTTATATATATATAAAATATAATTTTACTGTTTTGAGTTCACATTTAAACCTTTTTTATTTTATATTACAAATAGTTTTAGTTAAATTACAGCTTTTAATTAAAAAAAATATTTTTTTTTTTGGATGTATCTAGCCTGTTGTAATGACAAAATATTTGAGTGGAATTTATAAGTTTTCTCATAACAATTTGTGCAGTGGAGAGACTAAGAATGCAAATTAACTCTTAAATTGAGTATTTTCAGTCTCTAGCTCTGAAACTGGAGTCAGAAATGAACCAGTGCTTTGGGCAAAACTGCCACCAATAGTGACAGAAATGCCCCAGTTACCCAAAATAGGGCAAAAGTGCTCCCTGAGGAAATTCTCTTTTATCTCATATCAAACATTTGATATTTTATATATATAAAATTAAAATAAATGTACACTACCAAAGCATGAAAGTCTGAAACTGCCATTGCACTCCCTAGCAGTGTATTATAGCATTCAGTTGACCTCATCTGAAATTTGTCGTAATATTATATTCTGTTTTAAATCTAAAAATGGAAAGGAGTCTTATTAATTTGGCTGTTAAAGCTGTGCATTCACTTTGTCAGCATATGAATGCACAACATTATTATGCAGTCCATTAATTAGTCTTTTATCTCATATGCCTTTCTCAAGAAGAAAATTCTTCTCTCCCTACATGTCAGTCCTGTATCCAGCCATGCCAGGACTGCTCATGTTTATGACCGACCCAGTGAGTCATTCTTATGCAAAACACCCACCATCTCGACGAGCACCACTCGACTTAAATGTTAAACCTGTTAAATGTGTGAGTCACTAATTGAAAGCGATTCAGCTGTGTATTTCACCAGCGCAGTGCCATATGTTGCAGATCTTCAGAAACATTCACAGGTTAAGTCCAGCGCTGAGGGAAGCCTAGGGGTTTTCCTACCCCTCATTTTGGTCGTTTCCTCCTACAATCATTTGGCATCAAAGCAACAAGAACACATCCTGAATGTGATATGTTATCTTCTGGACCTCAGGGGGAGATATGCAGAGTTCCCGCTGTTCTGGGAGTAGACAAATGTTGAATATAGGCATAATCATCGTCCCATTCGATGCATGCTTTCCCCGAGCATGTATTTAACATGAAGCCCGTCCGTACAGTGCTGACTACGCCCTAGTCCTTTTCATCTCTCTCTGTTTGACTTTCAAAGATCCAGTTCATGAATAGTCAGGTCGGCTCTCGATTGAAGGCCCCGGCCATTGAAGACTGAAAGAATTTTAAAGCGGCTGTATAATTTTTGATGAGAAGAAAGTGACTTCAAAGCCCGCTTACACTTTGTTTTACCTTTACACTGGAATTTGACCTGAAGCTGAAAATGGCAGTCTTAAGGGATCAGGAGACGAGGCGGTCTTCTGAGGGAACTTCGCTTGTGCTTAAAAGGGACTGGTGTGAATAACAGAAAAAAGATCAGGTTTGGCAAAACATCTTGATCGGCTGTACAGTCAGATTCCTCAGCCTGGAACTTCACTTCCTGCTAAATTTGTAGTTCAGTGTGGGCCTCACCTAGCAATGTTGGGGTCAAGCGGAAAGTGCCTGGTGGGATTAATCCAGCGGAACGTGGTACACCGCTAGGAGGACCAGGAAGCTGATGCTATCTCAACCAGTCGCGGTATGCTGGTCGCCCCAACCGGTACACTTCCATTAGCGGGGCACTGAAGAGGTCCAGACAACACTGAGCAGCTGGGCCGGAGCTCCACTGTCGCCACCATGCACAATTTATCTTTTATTCCCTTCTTCTTCCTCTATGGGACAAGTCGACGTCCCCTTGAGATATGCGATATGCCATTGACATGTATTCCAGATGTGTTTTTCTTTGGTGAGGAGAGTTTGAATTACAGGAGGTCAGGGAAAACAGACTGTGGTATTATTGTACCGCCTTCGGAGAGGGTTCGCAGAATCTGAATGAACCCGGGCGAATGCGTCTCAGAGTACAGATACATATCGGAGTATACGGCAACACAAAAAGACAGCTATTCCCAGAGAAGAGCAAAGGATTCCTCGCAGCCTGTACTAAAAATGCCCTCACACTAAAGGAAGTTTGGAGCTAGTTTGGCAAGTCCAGGGTGACCAGGAGGTTATTTTTTACGCCTCAATGGCTTGATCACCAGAGGCAACTCAGAGCTCAGTGTTGTTTGAGATCGCAGGGTTTAGGGTCAGCACTTAAAGAGATTCTCACTAACAGTTCGAACCACTGAAAGAATCGTATTTACTTCCCCTCCTCTTTTCTACCAAGTCTTCTCTTGGGAATCCACCGAGGGATCAATACCTTCAGCTGAATGTTGCCACTGCCCAGCAGAAGGTTCATTTGAAGTACTGTTTATTTTGTGAAGTGAGAAGGTCCTTAAAGCAATGGAGTGGCTAGATGAGCCTTTGCACGAAGATAAGATCTGATGTGTCAGGAAGTCCCATTTGCACTGCTCTAAAGATTAAGGATTTGGGATTGGGTTGGGTTATATATCACAAAGTGTTCTGTGCAGTAAACAGGAATATCTATCTATCTACTAACCAGAACCCTTTGCATTCATAGTAAATCCCCTGTATATAAGTATACTATTTTAACAAAGGGAGTATTTCATCTCTTTGAACAACATCAAAGCTCGTGTAATGGACACACAGCCCCTGAACCCACAATGGTACGCAGACTTTGTTTTGCTAAGGCTCCGTGACTCGATGCTGTCTCTTCCTGTTGGAATGAGAAATCCTCTTCATCCCCTGCAGTAAACACAACATCTTTTGCTGTTTCTTAAGCAGGAAGCACATAAGCAGCTCTTGCCGCAACCCCTAAAGGTGTCAGGTTGCTCTGTAGAAGCTGTCATGGAATTTCTGTGCTTGCCACTGTGCTTAATCCATCCCAGTTCCCACCTCGCAGGGTCGATCCAGGCAGAAACACGCTCGTCCCAGAGGAGAACAGCAGCCCTCCTGTGTAATTTGCTTTTTGCATGTGACCAGCTTCACTTTGTCCTCTCACCGCCAGGAGCCGCAGGAGTAAAGAGCGTAGCTTTATGACCCCGGGTTTGTGTCCTTTCTCAAGAGCCCCTTTGTTGTTTGTAAATTCAAAAAAACAGATCGGTTAAGAAAGAGTGTCGGAAGGAACACCCCCCACTTCTTAATTTAACTTAGGGTAATGAATGCACATTTGCAAATCAATTCCCAGATTCCAGTGAAAAAAGGACGGGTGAGGTTGTAAAATAATCAACTATTTAAGGGGGGCGGGAAGCCACTCAAAAGAATTGCAGATGAGAATTGGGAGAAAGAAAGTTGGCCATTTTTGTCTTTGGTGTTAAAATTTGTGCTTTGAGCATCAAAGCTTTGTGCTTTTATGTAATAATGAAGTTTGACATGCTGCAAAATTGTTTTAGATGTCAAAGTTCTTCTGGATCTTGTCTTATTCATCTAAGTGAAAAAAAATGCTTTTGTTCAAGGTTTTATACTAATTTTGTCCTGCGCTGATAATTCCTCCTGCATTTTAATTTTCGCTTCTTTAGAACTACTTAATTCATCTTTCTTCTTGTGGCCTCCAGGTTTTCACACATACTTCAAGGGATGGAGACAATTATTAGATCGACATCTGACCTTTCCTTGTACGGTTGTCATGGAGATCCTTTGGCATTGACACCTTCTCTTGGAAGACTCTGAATATTTGCATATGTCGCTGCACTTGCTGTTTGTGAAAATTTCCCAGAGCATGTCTTGTTACTGCAACATGGCTTGCATCATCTGTCTTTGTTTAGCAGGGCCATGTTTGGAGATCTTATTTCCTCCCCCCAACACTGGAGATAAATATTCTTAGTGCTAAAAGCCCCTTGGGATTGATCAGAAGGATAGCCAGATGCATGTATTTCCTCCCAGAGCTGGCCCATCTCCCCCCTCTTCCTTCACATAACAAGGTCAAACCCCTATTACAGTACAAGGGCTTGATACCTTTAAGAGCAGATGAGTTGTAGTTGCAGCACCTCCCGTTATGCCCGAATCAATCTAACTGCTGGAACCATTACTAGTGTGTCACACAGTGAGATTGCCACTTGTATGGGTTCTTCCAGATAGGACATGCTCTAATTTCAGCAGCATTTATTGGATGTAATCCTTAACAGCTGGACTGAAGTTGTGTTACTGATGTAGCATAGAATTAGCCTAGATTTTTGTGCTTTTTTGAAAAATTTCAAATCTATCTATCTATCTATCTATCTATCTATCTATCTATCTATCTATCTATCTATCTATCTATCTATCTATCTATCTATCTATCTATCTATCTATCTATCTATCTCTGTAAGATATATTTTTTTTTCTAGTTAAAATAATAGTTATATTCCTTTTTTTGTAAATTTTAATTGTACTTTATTCAAATTTGAATATTGTTTTCGATGCTACTTCAATTCAAATTGTATTCAAATTCTGGAACTAGCCTAAATTGGAACATAAAAGGCATAATAACAAAAACCCTGTTTTTGAGTCATTGTTGACAAGTTGCTGTGGTTGCTAGGCTATTCTGTTTGGTTTCTAGGTGGTTACTTACTGGCCAAGATTAAAAGTTAAAGGTATCCATAAGATTCCCAACATATGGCTCAAGTTCCTCCTGTAACTTTATGGTCTGCTATGTGAGAAATATAAGTCTGATCACTTAGAAATGTAATCCTTAACAAGCCGCATGGTTTGAAGTATCATTCATGTCTGTAGTACAGACGTACTTGAAAAAGAGTGACTTGCCTTGGCCAGCACCATTAATAATTAATGCAGGCAAGATTGTCTCAGTTTTATTTCACTCGGTGACCAGAAATCAAAGCACTTCCCACAATTCACAGTGGAGCCAAGCAGCCTTTTGTGACGAGGTTATTAAAATTATATCACCTTTGTTCTGCCTTACTCACTTCCTTATTTGAGCACGTCTTTCCTACCTTGTCAGAACCAGAGCAAGCGTTGTTATATAAAAGATGCTCTTGGAGATGTGCTATCTGCCTCAGAAGGCCCTTAAAGTGTTTCCCAGAGGGTTGATTTTCTCTGACAGGGTGTGAGACCACAGAGTTCCTTGGAGTCGTCAAAATGCCCCAAATGCCCATCACGGGACTTGTTTTTTTTTTTTAAGTAGCAGTTCTAGCACCTCATAATGGGCAACTCGTTGGTCTAAAAGACTTAGAAAGCTCAAGGCGAATGATTAATCAGTTTTTCCAGATGTTGTTTTCCACTTCTCTATGCACAGTCGGTCGCTCTCTTAGACTGTCCCAAGTCCCTCTGGTCTTCTCGAGGTCACATTTAGGTGAGATAGCTTCTACTTTGGTAGGCGTTTAGCTCAGTCTTTACTTTCCAACTCTTTTCCTGCTTTACGTCTCCTCTGTGGCAGGTTGGGAGTGTTTGGTCTGTTTTATTTATAAGCCTGTTCTTGGATTCTTACCCCACTGTTTCTCCTCCACCCCCTGCCAACCGCAGTCTGTTCGGCAGTCCATAAGTGTCCGCTAAAAGCTATTAGCCAAACCCTGGCGGTCTCCACTCCCTTAACCCAGCGGGGCCACGGGGCTTTTTGTTTTGAAAGAGTGGAAGGGCAACAGTTCTGGGGATTTGGAGGTGAACACAAAGCTTGCGGTTTGGCCTTTGCCGTCTCTTGTGGATGGAGCCCAATGTACTACTACTGTAAGGTCATTGTGTCATGTTATTCATGGCTGGGTTAAAGTGGTTGGGAAATGGACTTGTTTTAAGTTGCATTAGTCTTTGGCCCAGGGGTGTTTATCCACTCGACTGAATATGAAGTAATAAAGCAAAGTAAAGCTTTGCACATCTGAATGGTAAGAAATAATCCTTAAAAGCACTGTTTTTAATGCCACGTTGCTGGTGTAAACAGAGGACTGTTAGATTAGAGTTTGTCTCCATGTGCGTGAAATGCATTACTGTGTTTTCCTCATAATCCTGTGTAACTTTTTGTGTATTTTGAGGTGGTGATGGACGTTTCCCCAGGGGGATGTCTGTAGCTTTTTGTTAGAGCTATCACACGTGATTCATTTCCAACTGAAAGATATTTTCACCTTCCCTCACTCTGACTGCTGGAAATCACAGTCTCTCTCCTGTCACGAATTTTAAACCCCAGTATAATTGTTGCCGCCGGGATCGGTAATTATTTCCAAAATCACCATGCACAATGACTCACTTTCATCCCCAGATATCTCTCGATGGCTGAAATTCCCCGGTCTTGTTGAGAATCAGTTTGTGTTGTTGTTATTCATCCGTAATTGTCCCACCACCACACTGTCATTCAAATTGGGAGAGAGAAAAGCAATTTCAAAGCTTTCTGAAAGCCTACCTGAATTACCATACCACCGGTTTCTCCTTCCCCCCCTCCCAACAACTGTGTGAAACAAAAAAACCCTTGGCAGTCAGCATGAATTCATATGCTCCTTAAAACAGAAGACAAATTATATATACATATCCCAGCATTCCAGCTACTGCGGGAGTGAAATGAATTTCTGTTTTCTTTGATAGCTGTTGAATTTAGAGCATGTAATTTTCATGCCAGTTTATGACGTGCATATGAGCAATACATATGTATAACTTCTTAATTTTACCTAGCTGGGTGTTGGCAGAAATTGTATTTTACATCCTTGTCAGCAGTGACATGAATAATCAACTTGCAAAGATGGCATTGGTAAAGCAGGTGCTGGATCCAAGACTGTGCATCTTATTGGCTAACTTCCAACTGGAATTAAGAGCTGCTTTTGGTGTAAAGTGAGAATTTATGCGCTTGCGTGCACACAGTTAAGCATTGCTCCCTTGTCAATGCAGCCTGTTCATTATCATAATAAAATAGTCAGTCAAACATATGGAAAAAAACACACTGCTCAGTTTAAATATGTAGTTGCCTAAAATCTGTGCCGTTAAGCGTTATCACCGTACCGCTGTGATGTTATACAAAACATTTTGTTTTAAATGGATATTGGAATGCAAGTGAAGTATATAATAAATATTTTGACTTTCAAATACATTGTGAATACGGAAACATTTGATTTTGTGTCTATTGAGAGACCCAGCATTGGTTTCAGTTTCGTTTTAGCCTAAATGAATTTGTTTTGGCTTGTCGTTTATATAGCTATAGCTTCTTATATTTTTAAGTCTTGTTCTTTTCTAAATACTGTTAAACTGAAAGGATTTGTTGTGAACTGAGGGGAACTAAAATAGCCTAGCTATGTTTACAGTGTTTATTATAATGTTTGTAAACATTTCGCGTCGGCATTAGGCCTGTTTCTGAATGAAATAATAAAATGCGACTTACAGGCCTACGCGACTTATGTTTTTTTTCTCTAAAAACAATTTTTTATACGTTTAGCGTATTTAAAATATTTTGATAAATTACTGAAAAAAATATATAAATTACTTAGTGCTGAGTAATATTAATTAACTATATGTGCTTACTATATGGTTAGGGTTTGGTTTAGGGCATAATTTATTGTTATTATAGTATTAAGTACAGATAACGTAACAAGGACACCTTAAAATGAAGTGTTACAGCATCTAGTTAAGATATTCTGTTATTGCAGTTGTTTTTATACCAAATTCTCTCAATTGCATGTAATGTAAATAGTGACCACCGATTCTTTCTCTTATAGGATCTCGGCCGAGGTTGGAAGATGCTGCGCCACGGATTGTCGAACACCCCTCAGACCTCATTGTTTCCAAGGGCGAGCCTGCCACGTTGAACTGTAAGGCCGAAGGTCGGCCTACCCCTATGGTGGAGTGGTACAAAGATGGCGAGAGAGTCGAAACGGACCGTGAGGATCCACGCTCCCACCGCATGCTCCTCCCCAGCGGTTCCCTCTTCTTCCTCCGAATCGTTCATGGAAGACGCAGCAAGCCTGATGAAGGAGTGTACGTGTGCGTAGCGAGGAATTACTTGGGCGAGGCCGTCAGCCGTAATGCCTCTTTGGAGGTCGCAAGTAAGTCAGCTCATTTGTACTCTGATCCTTGCCTCGCACTCTCTTCCTCAATCTCTCCGACTGCAAATTTCCGCAGTGCTCATCTTTTTTCCGCCGCTTCTATAAAGCTTTCCCATTTTGTCCTGCTCTCCTCATCTTTTTCCCTTCTCCTCCATCTCCACTCGATCTTGTTTAGTCTTCCACTCGCTGCGGCAGCCCATAACCATCGTCCCTGGATGGAGTGAAGCACTGAGGTCATTGTTAGTTTTAGAGGAGGTAATCTGATTTGTGGTATTAATGTAGATGGATGATAGCTGGTATTCGAGATAAATTCAACCCCAGAAATAGCCAAGAGAGGAGCGTAATGCTGGCGGCTTCCAGGTGACAGATGTTAGCTTAAAAAAATCCACCAGCGTCTCAGTGTTTCTCATGGAATGGCTCCAGGTTTTAACAGCAGGGCTTCCCATATCCAATACGCACTAATTAAATGCTGATGGCACTATTTGATTTCGGTCATTAGATTATCGCCAATTTCATTACGCTTCCACAACGTTATGTTTTTGTCATGAGACCTCAGAGCTTTCTGATACAGAATCGTTTCTAGGTGGCCTTCAGACCTGCAGACCTTAAATGGTGTCGTCAAAGGACAGATCCCTCACCTGCTCGAGTATTTCACCATCTGCTCTGAGATATCAGCGAGACATAATAGTCCCCATGTTGTGGTACTGCTTGGAAAGAATTGCACCATTCTCACACAATTCAAAGCCAGAACGCAGATTTGGTCTCCAGCTACTCATAAATACTGTCTGTTAAATTCCTCTTCCACTCATTCTTATTGCAAAACGCTTCAAAACCCAAAGCATTTCCAATTCACTCACACTCTGCTATCTAATTAGGATCTGAACCTCCCCTTTGAGCTGCAGTATCTTTATTTAAAAGGGAAAGCAAAGAAACTGTATTACTTTTGATGTCTTCAGGATTAATTGAAGTTGGTGCAGCTCTCCAAAGCTGGAAATAGCGGTTATTTGCTGCATGATAATATTTATTCTCATTCTCAACGAGCGTTTTCAGATTGGATTTCTTTTCAGTTTGATTTTTATTTCTTCTTTTTTATCAGCATTGAAAGTGATATTTCTCTCATATTTCCATATCAAATATTTTTGAGTTTTCAGATTGGATTTGAACAATAACTCCATTCAATTATAGGACTGACTGTTGGATGCTATTACCAAAACCATTAACCTACATTTCAGATTCATTTATTAATGATATCCGGCGCCTAAAAGACACTGTGCTGTTTCAAAACTCTAAGTTCATTGTAAGTTCGTGATCCATGAGGGTTACAGAACAGATGGTCTGTTGAATAAAACATTTTTTTATTGTTGCTGAGAAAATTAGTTTTCCAAAGTTGCATTAAATATGGCGGTTTTCATCCAGAATATGATAGAGACTCTCAATTTAGTGCTTGGAAATTTGTATGTTTTGGTAACTCCTTTTACAGCGGTATCTAAAAAATATGTTTTTACCTCAGTGAACCGAAAACAAGCTAAACGCATAATCAAACATCTGAAATTCCCAAGCTTACCCCTACAAATGAAAGGTTTTTGGATGAGTTCTTCTCACATTGAGCAGAAACGTTTGCAGTCTATGTTCTTCAAACGAGACTGTCATTATCATTAACTGTGGACTGAATGTGCGCAGTGGAAAGAATTCTGGTACACAAATAGATCTAGAACCCCACAGGAGTTGATTCTAGGTCTAGATTCCTAGACCGCACATCCTTGCCGACTGTCTGTCCTGTCCTTTATCCATGCCCCCATCATCCAGGTGGCCTATATCATTAGTTATGATATGTTTGGCTCTCCTGTGAGATGACAGTGTGACATTTACTCTAGGGAATGGTGGCCAAAAACAAGAAAAAATCACACAGATAAAATATGCATTGATTGTATAGTTTAGTCAGTATGTTGTCAGTCTAAAATATGAGATATATTCATTATATGCTTTCTTTTTACAATACAAATTTCCCTAATTAGTTCACTGAGGCTATTTATGCAAGACTAAACTGATTGTGACATCCCAACGGGTACATTAACATATGAAAGCCCACATTTACACCCCAACTCGTTGTTTCAATCCTGACTTCTATAGAACAAAAAAAGAATATAGTTTTGCAAATGTTTAAACTGTTTTTGTCCATTTAATGCAAGTCAGTGGAGTCCAAAACTACATTGTTTTTCAGAATAGCTTCTTTGGTGTTCCACACTAGAAAAAAGTCATACCGGTTGGAACAACATGAGGGTGAGTTAATGCTGACAGAATTTCCATTTTTGGTTGATCTATCCCTTTAATATCCCTTTAATGTAATAAAAGTTCAGAATAGCTTTATTTTGATGGAATAAGCTCTGTGGGCATTGTGGTGATGAGATTTGGGCACATAATGCCAGCTCTCTGCATGGAGATCATCTTTCTCCATTGTGGCACGGCTCCATCAGCCAGGTGGTGGGCGGGAGACGGGGATGAGGGGTCTGCTGCCAGCCATAGAGCTTGTCTGGTTCACAGGTTTTGGGGGTTTGGCAGAGAGAGGTATATATATATATAGTGAGAAAGGGAGGTAGAAAGATAAATAGAAAGGAGAAGGAGGGAACCCATATGCCAGGCGTGTTGATCTGCCACCAGCAGGCAGCGTGTCGTACATTAGGAGGGCACAGATCTTCGGTCAAACGCGAGATGTTCTGGTGAGAATAAACAGGCTCTTGGCCCTGGATGCGTGGGAGGGACCGAATTCCCAGAGAGTGTTTTAACAGCCTGTTTATATACGCTGCTTTTTGAAGGCGGTATTTATGGTCTAGGTGATGAGTTATGTAGGCACAGTTACATTACTCAGATGATGAAGCCGGAGCTGGGATGATTTACAGTGACAGAACTCTCACACGTTAAATGATAGATGAAAGGGAATGGATCTGTGATAGTTCATCTGTGGCTTGTGGTTTATTACTTTTTAAATGATGCTCAGCATTTGGTGTCGCCCCTCTTTATACTTTCGCATGGCTTATGGGTAAACATCAGCCATTTGGAGCTTCTAATGAAAGTTGTTTTGGGGCGTCAGGGCTGGTTTCCAGGAGAACAGGTGAAGACGGAACTGCAGCTGTTCTATGGAATGTTGGGAATGAACAGGTGAAAGGAAGATATGATACTCTTGTTCTCTGTTTTGATTAGCTGTGAGAGGCGGGAAACTTTCACACTTTTCCACTTATGGGGAGGGTCCAAAAAACCTGTTGTACTGTTAAAAACACAGGTCAGCAGCCAGTTTGGACTGAATTGTAACTAGGATTGTTGTGATGTCAGCAACCTAAATTTCATGATTCTCGACACCACAGCAAAAAAACTATTATATTAAATGCCTTCCTTTTTTCCAAGTTTATATTTAGCTAGCTTTATTTATTTATTATTTATGGTTAGTTGATAATATATACTAAATATTCTTTAAAAGAATGGTTTTACTGTTTTAGATTTAAATATACGTTTTTATTATCCATTTAATTATTTTTTATTTAATTTAACAATATTTTTAAATATCATATCTAATAATAATAATAATAGATTAATAATCATTCAATTATAATTAATTAAATTAAATAATGAATTGAATATATTGTGAATGTAATATTAAATGATTAAAAATACCAGTAAGGTCTGCAGAAAGCCTGAGTTGGGCCATTCTGCTGGAGGTGGTAGGGTTTGCTTATGGGTCACTCTGCACCTCTAGGGTTTAAGCTGGAGACATCTTGACAGATAATCCTATTTATGTGAAGCCCCTCAGTCCAGGACAAAACTAAAGTAATAGTGGCTTATGTTCAGCAGGGCATGCTGTCCCCCTCTGGGCTGCCTGCCCTCTGTGCTATTAACCTTATTGCCTTGGATCTAGACTCGTGTGGGTGCTGAAGGGTGGCCTGGAGCAGTTAAGACTTTGAAACTCCTCAGTAAAAATTGATTATGAAACCAGCAGAAAAGAGCATTGTAAAAAAAGCATTGTAAAGATTTTTAATTAGATTTGAGTCTTTTACTGTAGCTCTAATGCATCGACACACCCTCCATAAATCAGATTTCTGTGACTCAGAAGACAATTTCAGTCCCGCAAAGCTGCTAAAACTTTATTCAGACTTTGATGAGATGCATCCACAAAGTAGATTTATTATTCCAGAGCCTTCATTGGGAATATGTAAGCTATTAATCTTCCTGAATTTCCCAAAGAGGTGCCAAGTTGCAAATGCATTTTTCTAGCAAATGCATATTAACCAGCAAATGCATAAAGCTGACCTCGGTCTGTCCAGACGCGCATGTGGCTGCGTGTGTGTCCGTGCAGTAATAATGAGATCACTTAGCCCGTCGAACTCCAGGGGTCAGGGAGACTGCTTACGGGGTGGGGTCATTCGGACACGGGGCGACACAGGCCTTCTGTCCTCTGGCTATTTAACTCTCTCACTACCTAATGAATGTTTTAAAGCCAGCCACGAGCAACACAGATCAGACATATAAACACTAGCCCAC
Source organism: Acrossocheilus fasciatus (assembly GCA_036784905.1). Classification (NCBI taxonomy): domain Eukaryota; kingdom Metazoa; phylum Chordata; class Actinopteri; order Cypriniformes; family Cyprinidae; genus Acrossocheilus; species Acrossocheilus fasciatus. Next base: position 17,428,688 of record CM071947.1, on the reverse strand, counting down.
CTTGGAGGGAGAGAAAGAGAGATATGCAGTAAAGATAGTCATAATAAACTGCTGGGGGACAGAAAGAAAAAAAGAGAGGGAAACATAAATGGAAACAAGAGAAAGAGAGAGAGTGTTTAGCTGAATGAGCAACAGGTGGTGCAAGGAGGACTTTAGACTAAACCCCCACTCAACTTGATAAGCAGGGGTGCATCTGTGAGCTTTTGTATAGTCAGGGTTATGACCAGAGCAGACAGGACACGAGGGACAATGCAGCCCACCTCTAGGGAGCCACCATCCACTTTTAATCATTGCCACCAACTCTGAGACATCAACAACTCTCATTTGTCTCTCTCTGTAGTTACACCCAGGTTTGAATGCAGAATTAGTAGTTACTTTTATTATTAGTACGTTTAATCATCATCATCCACATAAATCAATCTAAATATACTGTAATAATAAAAACAGCAATGATAATAATAATTAGGCCTATTATTACATCTAAATACAATTCAATAATAGTAGATAATAAATAATTACAATAAGTAATTCTTCTGCCAAGTTTATAATGATAGTAATAGTTGCATATACATCGTGGCTCATCCAATTAGATTTTAGAGTCTAAACTTTCCGGTTTATTACATTTAATTTTCACTTTTGCTTACTCATGTCCCTCATGAAACACTCGTTTCACTCTGTGGTTGTGGTTAAATGAATGTGTAATCAATGTTGTTGACTTTGGGAGAGCCTGACCACCATAGGGACTGTTAAATTGCATCTATTAATTTTCCTTACAGAGATCATAAAATTGTAATTGTCCATTTTACTGGCATACTAAATTGCAAGGTGAGTTTAAGGGCTTCCTGTAGGACGGCATATTTTTTTTTTTAAAATGCCCATTACCCAGATCTGCACTTTAGCCTTATTTTTAAAACACCTCGGATCTGTAGAGTGGGGAAACAACATTTAAGCTTAAAATGAAGTTAGTAAGCCTGTTTAAGTGCTGTGATTGATGGGAACCGGTCGTCGGAATGCTAAATTATTTTCCTTCCACCGCATATGTGTCTCTGCAATCCATATACCCTGAGTTTGTGCAGGCACCAGCCCTGGGATGATTGATTGCCTCTCTCTCGTTGGCATTGCCAGCTGGCATCGGAGAGATGGGAGAGAGCAATGGGCCAGGATATTGGTCTGTGTTTAGAAGGTAGGAGAGCATAGAAACATACACACTGCCAGCAAAAGCAATACTTGCTTAAGCTGTTACATTTCCGTTGGCCTTTACTTCCTTTTACTGGTTTTGTCCCCTTGGAGTAACGCACATCCAGGCCAGGTCTTTTCCTGTAAAATTTTTAAATTCAAGGTTTTTGAACAAAAATGGATTCCGGAACAAATGATGACAGTTCAGTTTCATCAAGCAGTGTCAACCAATCTAATCAAAAAAGCCTGTGCACAATTGTGACGTCTGTTTCAAAAGTGTATAATGCTCTTCCTAGCTCCTTTTAGCAGACAGGCTCACCTTGAAGGATCAGAGGATTTCGGATGAACAAGAATCCTTCCCCAAACCCCTGCGAGGAAAGGCTTCAATGTCAAGCCTTATCCCGAGACCTGTCCCGCTGATATGCACTGACGCATCATGCAGAGCGCGCTCAGAATTTGACTGCTCCGCTGAGTTTGAGCCCTGTCTCCTCCTCTTATGATTTCAGTACCACGTGTGGAGTGGTAAAAGAGCACTGTACTTGCCTCGTAGGCTCCTACTCCGTTCGATTTCTGCAGTCTATTGAGGATCCATTAAACAAGTAACATCTTTGCTGGTGGCACATTGATTATTTCAGACATTGTTCTCGTGATTGTTGAATTCCATTTACAAGCTCTCTACTCGTTTTTGTACAACAGCTTGAAAGCTTTTGACAGTATATTTGATGCAGGTTTCATGCCGTTTAACTCCTTCAAAAGCAGCGTCAAGTCCAAATTTGTGTTTCTCTGTGTATTACATTGGTTAATCTTTTGTTTTATGCACATTCCTGTAGGAAGTACCTCTCGTGAAATCAATAAATTTATTTCGCATCAGCTTTCCTACCTCAAGCCATCCTCAGGCAAGAACTGGCTGTGTTTACCAAATAAAATTAGATTTTTTTCCAGAGCTTCCAGCAACAGCTGCAGTCTTGCTAAAAAAATAAATAAATACATACAAAATAATATGTAATTTTAATATATGTCATATCAGCAAATACATGGTCTCAGATCACTTGCTGGTTCATTTTGAACAGTTGGACATTTCAGTTTTCCCAGATGGTTGTGGATCACTATTTAGGGACGTTTCATTAGTGAAAAGGGGGGCGATGATGGACAAAGACATAGAGTTGGGTCCCATCCTCTCATTAAGCTCAAAAAGTGCAGACCACCACTAGATTAAAGTAATCCTCTTTCTTTCCAAAGACCATGTCTCTATTAGCCTCCACCGTGGTCGGCCACACGCGCCGGATTAGACCACATCACTAATGGACTTATTGTTGTTGGTATCTGCATACAAAAAGACCAGCTATGGGGGGGCCTGGGGCTCTCCTCCTGGATGTGCCATCAATACAGAGATCCTCCCATCCCTCATCCCCTTATCTCCTCTACTTTTGTTCTCCACTCAGGCGTTTTGTGGGCCAGCGTTGTGTCCAGCAGCGCAGGGGCTGGTAACGGTTTACACACGCAACGCACCCAAGCACTGAATAATGATGAGCTTACAGTAGGGCGAACGTGTTAGACAGTCAGCCACCCACCGAGCAGCTGTTTTCCCTCCAAAACACTTGATTGAAGTGGTTTTGTAGCTTCAGTTGTTGCGAAACGCTTCATAATACAATGAAATCGGGACGTGAGGGAGGTTATGTAAATGGTTTGGAGCTGACCTCTTATTTGGCATCAAAGATGAGAAAATGCAAGGCTTGTCTGATTTAGTTTAGATGATTTATTCTGATTAAAAGTTAAAGCTAACACATGTTTTGATGAAGAGCTGAAACAGACGAGATGAAGTGTTGTTGTGTCTGGTGGAGAATTAGAATGCCTCTATTGAAGTCTAGATTCCATCACAAAAACAGTGATGTAAGCAACTGAAACTTACCCATAATGCATTGCAAATGTGATTGGCAGGCAAATTGATTTCTGTCCTTCCAAACTTGTATGAAAAATCTACTTTTAAAATTATTTTGAACGCTTTGTTTTCTTCTATTTTATACTATTATAGTATTTTAAATTTTAGGCTTTGAATTTTATATTTTTAGTTTTAATTTTAATTTCATTTTAAGTTGAAGTTGAACTATTTCAGTTAGTCCCCAAAGCAAAATTTCTAATGAGTTTTTTCATCCAATATTTTTATATAATATTTTCCTTTCCTTTGTTGCAATTAATAAAAAATAATAATTTTTAGGTTTAGTTTTGGTTAACAAGAACACTGGAACACTTAAGCTGTTTTTGTCCAAACAACTGTATATATATATATATATATATATATATATATATATATATATATATATATATTACTGTCCCACCAAATAGAGTTGTATAGGTTAGGGCTATGTATCAACAGCAAAGTCACAATATGATACTTATCCCGATACAGTGGTCACTATACAATATGTGTCATGTTACAGGACTGCACTGAATTTCACCTCATCAGAGGTGTTAATTAAACACTGCATACTATAGGGCCATTGCTAACTATAGGCAGATCAGGCAGTTGACCTCTGCATAATGAAGGGCCTACATAACTGTACCACAGTACAATATAGATAATGGCATACAGTATGTTTCATATTTACATTGTGCACTTCCCACCAGGTACAATATTCTGATTGTCTGCATCTTGTTGTTATGCCCATAAATAATAATGCACTCATTCTAATAAATTTATATTGTCACTCACACGTTGCACACATACATTCCGGAACACAAACTTTTTAGTGCTGCCCTGCAATTTTATCAATAAAATAGCTTAATCGCTGAAGAGCTACATTATCTTTCTCAACAAGGAGCTGGTAACTAGTTACTAAAGGAATTAAAGCCACAGCTTCGCTGTTAATAGAGAAATGTGGCAAAACAGTGGTAATTCATACATACACGGCTCTCTCTCTCTCTCTCTAGTAAATGAACACTTGATAAATTACACTTTTCTGATAATTGAATATCGAAGTGGAGATCACTAAACTGCAAGCTTACCGTTTTTTTTCAGAAAGCAAGTGTGTTTATCTACAGTGGAGAGAGAGCGCGTACACATGGTTGCCAGGTTGGCAAAGATAAGTAACCCACTTAGCAGATATTTCAGTATTGCGCAAAGTGGGAAGCTCTGTTTCAGGGATTACGTCTCTTTATATCAGGCAGCCCCGGTTGTGTTCCTCTGCAGTGAGATTAAACCTTGTTGTAGTCTATATATTATGCTACATCCATTATTTTTTTAGAAACCTTGCACTTTTCTACGTTTTAAACTGTGTTCTTGTATTCAAATTAAGCGCGGTCCAATGCTGCACATGTGCCACGATATAGATACAGCAGTATCAATACTTGTATCGTCAAATCTCTTTGACGATACATCCTCGCATCGATGTAACGAACACAGCCCTAGTATAGGTTTGGATTGACACTAGGGTGAATAAATGGCAAAAAAAATATTTTTAGGCGAAGATCTCATCTACTATCAGAGGATAGAGTCTCGCAATTAAGTAGACAGAGCTGAATCTTGTGAATTTCCTGTAGAGGGCTATGAAGGGTTTAGACGTGAACACATCTCTAAACATTTTTCAGAAGAAAGATTATGTGATACACGTAACCCATTGGAATATTCTCATAAAACCATTTACTGAATCTTTATGCAGTCTGAGTGCACATTTGAAATGATTAGATTGTTTCCCTCCCTGATGACCATCTCTTCATTAGTCTCCTCTGTATCAAAACACCACCTCTCTGTCATTTAAATTAGGCTGGCGTACCCTGATGTAGCTAGCATGGGCTGCTTCAGGCAGCTGCTGGTGGGACAGTGATTAACAGTGAATGGGGTGGAGGTTAGAGTCGATTCCTCTGGCTCTGTGCCTCTGGATCCCACCGTCAGTCAACACCCCCCTCTTCCTCCTCCTCTTTTTCTGGATAATGACACCCACCTCCAGCGCAGCACATGCGGCCTTGCCCATAAAGAATACTCATTTATAACTTCAATTTGTCGCCCTGACATGGCGAGGGCTAAAAGGTTTCGGGGAAGACCAGACGGGCCTGTTTATGGGCAGTTAAGAGCCTTGAAATGATGTACCTTGGCAGCATGTCTCATACATCTCTCCGTCTCTCATTCTTCCCGTCCCTCATATAGAATGCATATCATTTCATCAGGCTGGATAGGGGTGCTGGGGAGAGCTTTTGGGTCGTAAAAAGATGAAATATGACTGTTATTTCTTGACATGTTGTCTGCCACCGCAACTAAGGGTTTACAAGCATTGTAAAGCTGACTTGTGTCCCAGAACATGCAACCCAAAGATTACAGTGATATAAAAAAAAAAATGTTTTTTTATTTATTTAGAAAGTGTCTTGCTTTTGTACGTATTTACTTACAAGTTACTTATTTACTTGTTTTGTGTCTTTTTTTATAGCAGATATTATAAATTCTGTTTATTTAATTATTTACTTTTTTGCATGTTGTTATTGCAGATATTTTAAATGTTATTTTAGTTATGTACTTGTTTTTGTATGGTTTGTTGCAAATATTGCAATATTGCAATTGTTGTTTATTTAATACATATATATATATATATATATATATATATATATGTGTATATATATATATATATATATATATATATATATGTATATATATACACATACACATAGGGCTGTAGCTATCGAATATTTTAGTAATCGAGTATTCTACCGAAAATTCTATCGATTAATCGGATAAGTTTTCTTTATTAAAGAGCAATACTAAATATACAAGAGAAAATAAGACAGGTCTCTTAAAATGAACAAGTAATTTGTTTCCTTTTTAGAAAAATTTACATTTTTATTGCTGAAATTGTGTATATTAATAAAACTAAACCCATTTAGTGCATTTAATTGCCATATTACATTTCAAAATACAAATATATAAAAATATAAAAATCAATTTCAAATTACTTTAAAAAAGTAAATATAGTACAACCTAAAACTAAGACATAAATCAAAATAATAGTAATAAAAAAATAATAATAAAACCTAAACATTGTGCAGCAACTTTCAAGTTTCAGCCTAACTACAGCTCAGGCGTGAAATAAGCCTTTACTGTCTTCTTAGAAGGCTTTGTGGCTTTTGTAAGAGGCAAAAATTAGTGGGCAGGAAGCTAACGTGGAACAAAAACAAGAGTCCATACACACAACATTTATTAACACATTTTTCAGCAACATGAATTTAAAGTTATTTGAAGAATAAACCCTCTGTGTAATCCTTTAAAGGAGCATGTGGTTGCAAACACAGTGCACTCTATGCAGTTACAGGGATGCAGCGAAATGAAAATTCTGGGCTGAAACCGAGAATTCTGGATGTGTTTGGTCGAAAACCGAAACTACTTTGTAATAATGATTTATTTTATTCAATAATATAAAGTAGTTTTGTAAGACTTTTTAATTAAACTCAATTTTAATGACACAGAATTTAAAAAACACAAGCCAATAAAATAACCACACTTTTATTGAAAGAAAATTGGACAGAAAATATATTAATATTAAATATCAATGTATTATTTTTTATTCAGCTCTATGCAACAGAATCAGACATAACTGTTGTTGTTGTTTTTGACTAATTATCCAAATAAAACATTAATTTTATTTATCTTTAAATTATTGAATATTAAACTTAACAAAGGGGATTTACTATTAAAATTAAAACATGGAAGAAATGTTGTGTGATCATTCCTTAAAAAATAATGTTTTCATAATTTTAGTAGTAGTATGTACATTGAACAATAGTAATATATTTCTGCTGCAATGTCTTCAAATTAAACCGGACTTTTATTTTGATGGGTTGCCGTGAATTCCTTTAAATTTCTGTGTGAATATGATATGAGGCTAGTTTTACTCAAATGAAACGGTGAAACGCTCATGAATTGACTCTCAGAGCAGTTCTGGAGATGTTGTTAGTGTGTTTATGGCAGACGCTGAAATCTCTGCGAGCGTCACGCGCGCTTCTCTGCCATTCATTCATACAGAGATATGATCACGTAATATGAGTTAATGCTCATCAGATCGCGTAAATCAGTGGGAAATGAATAGAAATGATGATTCTGTGTACAGAAATATTAAGTAAACGTGTACAAATTTAAAAACCCTGGCAAAGCTATTATTATCAGCGCATGCGAGCAGAGCATAGTGGAGCAGATCAGTGAAGGAGATTTTGCCAGTTTCCCAGTACGGCTGTACTACAGCATGTCACAGCACAGTAACGCTACTGCAAACAGGAACAAGTATACTAGAGATTTCTTATCACGCCTTATTTGAGCGGACTTAGCTTTTCCGGTGAGCATGAGTTGTATATGAGCAGAATGCACATTGATAGAGCGGAATATAGCGTCACGCGGCATATATTTTCGGCGGCTGAAAATTCAGTGCTTCCCTAGTAAATAGACTAAAACGATTCTTCGAAGCACAAGAATTTGCCTCGATGTTTTTTTGTATTCGAGTTACTCGAATTACTCGAGGAATCGTTTCAGCCCTACGACACACACACACACACACACACACACACACACACACACACACACACACACACACACACACACACACACACACACACACACACACACACACACACACACACACACACACACACACACACACACATATACATATACACACACACACATATACATATACACAACCAATAATTGCTCTATTCCTTTTTTGTTGTTTTTCCATTTTATTATTTTGCTTAATTATATTTAAGTTGCTTGTTTGTTTGCTTATACAATATATTTTATTTTACGTAGAAACTGCTTTGTGTTTGGCTTTATTTCCATTTTTCTATTTAAACCTCAATTTTTAGAAATGGTTAATCTTTTTGGGCTGATCAATGAAACTTCACAAAATTGGTAATTTAGCTTTAAGCCTTTTCATTTGGGTTGTTTGTCTTGTTTAATATACTTTTAGCCATTAAGCTGTGACGGTACCTGAATCTTAACATCAGCCTGGTGGGTCAGAGCGTTACTCACACATGGAGGAAATTATTTTTCCTGCATAGTCACCACATCAGTGCATCCAGATGCTTTTCATCAATCAGCTGTGAAAGAGAGACGGAGAGAGCGAGGGATCCCAGCTGTTGTGTTCTAACAGGACTCAGGTGATGGCTAAGCAGCAGAGACAGCATCTAAATGAACGTCGAGATGATGACAAACACGCACATGCTAATGCCACTGCAAACAAAAGCCGAAAGAGACCGAAAAAAGTGAGTATGGCGTACAAGCAGCGTTGATTTCCCACTGTCCCCAAGGCAATATCAGTCTGGGCTTCTGCCCTGAGCTCGCACCGGGCTCATTATGTCTGGAGAGGCCTCTTTGATCCTATCGGGGTTTGAGATGATGAAACGTTGAAGGCAGCAGATCTCTGTGTGTGTGCGCACACTATAGTGTGTATGTTGTGGGGATGTTAGCTGGTGGGGGTAGGAGAGAGGGACAGATGTCCAAGCTGCACGTGCCTTGAGCGTCAGATCCAACCCCCCAACTCCCCTGTTACCTCTCCACCCCTCTTCGCTCCTGTCCCACCACCCCCCAACTTCTGTCAGGAGCCGGTCCAGCCCGTGGGTCCATCGATCGCAACAGATGTGTTCGGCACCGGGCCATACTGATGCTAACGTGACTGCAGAAGACCTCTGAAATCCAACCTCTTCCAAGCTGCTGTGGCATCTCATAGCCAGAAGATATGAAACCTGATCTAGATCCGCTTATCCTCTGAAGTGTCATTGATGGCAGAAAAGATTAGAGTTTAAATTCCTCAAAATGTCACAAGTTCTTCAGGTTCTTTTGCTTGCAGTTGTGGGCCAGTCTATTGTTTCCTGCCATAACTGACTGCAGGGCAGAGGCTTAGCCGCATCTATCCAGAGATTTGGAGGAAGATATTGAGATGTCCTTTCATGTGGGCCAGAGACAGGTGTATTCAAGAGAAGTGCTCTTTCTCAAAGCTGCTGTAATTGTGTTGACTCCACAAGGGAACTCTTAGTGGCGGCCACAAATCACTACAGAGAACAGAAGGAAATCACTCATACACTCAGACAGCTCAAGAGAAACCGCTTAAATATCTCACTATAATATTTTCAGCCAATACTTGGCTGCCCATGAGGACCCATCTTTTTCCCAGGACATATTTTTATGAATATGTTTGCATGTTTCTTCAATTTCCTTGTGAACAAGAGTCTGTACAATGTTATGCACCAAATGCAGCATTTGAAACTCTTAGTCTATCTATAACTGCATCCCAAATGGCGCAATATACAGTATGCACTTATAAACTATGTACTTATGCACTATATACTCAAATCATGTAGTGTATGAACTATATAAAGTTTTCGAAATATATTAATATAGAAATCAGCTATTTTAAATTGTAATAATTTTTCAAAGTATTACTGTTTTTACAGTATTTTTGATAAATTCATTCAGCTTTGAGTATAAAAGACTTTTTCTTCAAAAACCGAGAGTCCCTGAGGGCTTTTTTTTAGTGGTGCTGGGTGTCTCCCTGAGTGGTAGGTTTTTTCCCTTTTCCTGCCTCAGGTCTGCCCTGGTCTGGGGTGGTCTGTTGTGGATAAGTGGACATCCAGTGGGCTGGAGGACAAATGTGGCCATTTAAAGAAGATGAGAGGATTGAGGGGCCAGCGGACAGGCCTAAAGCTCTCCATATGTCCACACACGCAGATAATGATTAGCATCATACCTCATCAATCAGATAAATCAATAGCCTGCCAGTCAACTACCACCTGTTCACCTGATTACGCATGCTAAACACACATAGCTCGAATGGAGTGAGATTAATTAAATAGTATGAAATCATAAACATGTAAGATGCATCATTGGGCACCTGTGCATCCGTAAATCAAATTCACCTTGGAAGGAGCGGTGCAGATTTTTAATATTGAAGCACATGGATTAGCACTTGTAAAACTGATATTGACACGGCTCGTGATTTCCTGACCTGAATTTAATAAGATTAATGCTTCGCAACGATCACGCGCTGAGATTACAGCTCATGTCTGCTTCGATGAAGCCATCTTCAGCGTGCGCTTGTCTATGTGTATGTCTGAGCGTGTGACGGATCGCTTCATGCGCAGAGGACAGATTGACAGATGACCAACTCAAATGCTGAAAGCGCCCCTGCGAACATAAACCTTTCATCACTGAGAGAGAGCCATTTGTCATTTCTCCTCCTACATTTGAATATTAGATTTTATTCATGAGGGCTCGTAAGACACGGAAGCTTTCAGGCAACAAAGTAACGTGCTTTTGAGTGCCTGATCATGCTGGACGGTAAACCGTTTCATTACGTGTGAATGATTGCTAAGTGGATGCATTCGTGCGTTTAGTCTAAACTTCTACTTTGTTAAAGCTAAAAAGGTCTCGAAAAAACATAAAAACAACCTGTGGGTCAGATTGGATTGCATATTTCAGCAATACAAACTGGTTGTAATGTTGAAAAAGACCTCAAACAAACCGGTTTCTGCTTTTGAATTGATTTCGTAAAGCCTTTCACCTGCTGCTTAGTGACTCAAACAAACAGACTCATTACTGTATAGACAGCTGCACTGGGTGCAAGTGAAAGCCCCCAGCAGAGTCGTATGCTGGCGGTTTTAAGGGATACCTTACAATGTCAGAGATCCGACTTTAAAATTAATGAAGGACTGGGGATGAAGAATTGATTTTTGAGAGGGGAAAGGTTGCGAGTCGGGGGATTCATTAGCCATGCCCCATAGAATGCAGCTATATAGTGGCAGCCGAGGGAGGTAATTGAAGTGGACTGCGGTGCTCACGGGTAGGATTACACTGACTTTGTTTTCAGAGAAGATAGAAAGATGGAGAGAAGAAGGAGAAGGAGAGGGGGTTTCCCCCTGAGGCCGACGTAAGAGGTCGAAGGTCATAGTCCTAATCCTTCATCCCTAGGGTTTATGGGTAATTGGCAGTCTAATCAGGGTTTATAGAAGCTCTCGTGGTCAGATATGGCCTAGGACTAGTTTGAAATTATACCCTTTCCCACATGTTAGATTCATTTGTACCCTATCTTAAGGTCATGATAGGAACAAGAGAAGATGATACTCACTTTTTATTGGCTTAGCAAGCCCCTCTAATAATTATAGTGAGTTTGCTTGTTTACTAGAAGCTGTGTTTGCGGCAACAATGGGAAAGTTCACGAGAACTTCATTTTCTCTCAGATCTGAGGGCGCCTCTCTTAAGGGAACTGGATCTGTTGTTGGCTTGACAGGGTAACATTAGATTTCCATAAGCCCACGAGACTCTCCTCTTCAATGCTGTTTATATGCATGCGAGTGTGTGTGTGGGGAAATTAATTAGTTGAAAGCTCACATACAGTGTGTTTCGGGACCGGTTCACGAGGGTTAATTAAAGCCGCAGGTAGGGCCAGGGATTCAAACTTACTCAAATAGATTCGACTAACGCTCAGCGCCCTGCTGACTAAAATCTTGTCAAGATATTTAAGACTTGCTTTGAAACATTACTGATGTTGTTTTGGTGTCTAATAAAGCAATAAGCCATGAAAGGATGCACAGAACATTTTACTTATGTATATGTGTGTGTGTGTGTGTGTGTGTGTGTGTGTGTATAACATTCTGTCATTAATTACTCACCCTCAAGTCAGTCTAAACCCGTAAGATCTTCATTCATCTTCGGATGAAATCAAAGAGCTTTTTGACCCTGCACAGACAGCAACGCAACTGACATGTTCAAGGCCGAGAAGTACACTGTTAAAATAGGAACCCAGATGCGATGTGCTTTGTTTACAAACAGGAGATGCATGCTGTACATAAACAGTCTTCGTAAACATGTCTGAAGATTTTAACAGAGTGGATGACTTGCAACTTTTTGCCCTGCCTTACTTATTTGAACCAGAATACAAAGACGATGAACTAAGAAAGATGGACGTTCTACTTCAGAATGCATGCATCGTGGTACTTTCGTGAACACGTGTTGAAGACTGACGTGGAAGAAAAGAAATGGTTGAATAAAGTTGTTGTTTTTGTTTTCTTTGCGCACGTAAAGTATTCTCATAGCTTCATACAATTATGGTTGAGCCACTGATGTCACATGGGCTATTTTAACGATGTCCTTACTACCTTTCTGGGCCTTGAATGTGTCAGTCACATTGCTGTCTATGCAGGGTCAGAAAGCTCTCGGATTTCATCAAAAATGATCATAGTTTGTATTCCAAAGATGAAAAAAGGTCTTACAGGTTTGGTACACCAAGAAAGTGAGGAATTAATGACAGAATTTGTATTTTTGGGTGAACTATCCCTTTAATGAAATGTGATTGCCACAACAGGCTTTGGTTTTTCCTATTTTAAAATGCATCGTCAGTAGACTTCCAATTACACTCATGTTTGTCAAGCAGGAATGCCACCATCATTCACCATGACATCCTCATGAAGTGTAATGTATATTCAAGCCTGACGCCACTCCATCGCATACATTTGAAGGGAAGGAAATTAAAACGGCAGCTGACAGACATCCATTAGAGGTGCAAAGACGGGCGCCCCAATAGCTAACGCTAATATCGGTCTGTTCTGTTGTCCTGCTTTGGATTCATCAACAATATATATTCACTAGCACACGCGCGGAGAGCTTCATTCATCAAACCCAACTCTCCCGCCTGCCATGATGACATTGTAGCGACATTAACGCAGTAATTTAGACATAATGGCCATACATTATCCATCCTAAAGTGAAAGCGTACACGCTGATTCACTTATGCCCACGTAAACACATCCTTTGCACCAATTAATTAATAGTCAGAAACAAATTTGATTTCAGCTGGTGCACGGCTATTTTTTGTCCATCCACAGCTTTTCAGTCTGTTTCGGCTATAATAAATCTCGCATTATATCGATCCATAGCGCCTCTAAAGATTTGTGACTCTAATCTCGAGGACCCACCGCAGAAACACTCCGGTTCCTCTGCTCATCAAGAGGTATTAGGGACCTTGAGATAGCATCACTCTCTCTAACCGCTCGCGGTGGTAAAGGACAGCCGGTGTCCCCAAGCCGCAAACCTTGACTGTGGTGCCGTCGATCTATTATGTGCATGACAATGATAGATTTTGGCAGATAAGACTAATGTCTTCCATTTAGGAGAGTATTCATAACACACATACGCGTTTATCTTAAAATGCTAATGTGTAATGGGATCATTTTAAGGACAGTGGGATTGTGAAAGTGTAATTTGTTGTTATATATATATATATATATATATATATATATATATATATATATATATATATATATATATATATATGGACCCGAATCACTTGTGGATATTTTCAAAAATGTAAATAAATAAACAAAATTATAAAATGAATTAATAATTGATAATATTAACGTCTGTAATAAAGTATTATTTATGTTGACTTTAGATACAAACTGCTTCTAAATGAATTTAATATATTGGATCTAAACCCACAAGTGCTTTCTAGCACCGATAGTGTTTCGAGTAATCATTGATACCATCACTTGGACTGTTTTAATATGCAAACATTTTACCCCATCATCTCTCTATAATTAATTAATCATCATTAGGACTTGATGTGCAAATTATGGTCTAAAGCTCAACCTCCGCAGCTTCAGAAATCTTGTCTTTATGCTCTGAAAGTTTATGTAACACTTCTGATATGTCAGTTTCAGCTAAAATAAGAAAGTTCTCTAGTCTTCAAACTTTTCAGATTGTGTGATTTTTGAGGAGACGTGTGAAGTGGTCAGGTCGAGAGTGAGCGTGAAAAAGATGGATGGGAAGAGAGGGAAATGACTGCCTTCAGATGTTATCCGACCTCTGTCAGTTCGGTTGGATTGCAGAATTTGGAGAGGTTCAGGCCAGTCAAGAGAAAAGGACAAAACGAGAAAGGGGGCAGATAGGAGAAACTGAATCAGGCAGTAGGGTTGGGTGTCGTTTGAATTTGATCAATTCCGATTCTGATACTGCTTATCGATTCCCAGTTTCGATTCCAATGTGATTAAATAATGATATCAAACATTTCTCCTGTGTCTCTTTTTTGCAAACCATTTATTGGAGCTGAATACCATGAACAAAAACCAACAGGCTACATAAAAACTGGACTCTTTAAGAGATGTTTGTGTGCAAAAGAGAACTGCATGATTCTGGATAAATTGAGGGGGGGCTTTTTTCCAATGGAAGCTGTGGTTCTCTCATGATTCTGAAGAAAAAAACATCACTTGTAATTTATGAATGAATGTTTCAATGACTCACTCAAGATGTACTTGTTTCATTACTGGATGAATCAGCGTTCTTGAACGAATCTCTTGTATGTTTCAAAGACAAATACATTTTAACAGCCCCTTTTCGCCACCTACTGCTGTAACAATGTAATCGATAAATCTTCATTTGAAGTGTCAAATTACTTTCAAAAGGTGATTTACTCCGTTTTAATCGCTACCGCACACATCAGAGTTTATATAGTTTATAATTACTTTTATCCCAGTACTTCTGTGATTTGAATGTTTGTAACACAGAAATAATGAGACTGTGTGGTTGAAAAGACTGAGGCTGTTTCACTCATGACAGGTGACAGATGCTCTATTTAGGTCAATGGCAGTGCGAACGCAGATTTAAATGTTCAAATCACAATGATGTGATCGCACACTGCATGGACGAACCGAGTGATCACAACGTTGTGATCGCACGTGTCAAAGTTTGAGGAATGAAACAGACGAACCATTGTAATTTAGGAATAGAATCACGCTGGTGTTTGAATCATGTTTGTGATCTTTAACGATCTATTAAATTAAAGTGCTTTGTCATGTTGGTGGTGACACCTGTCTTGCAACATGTTTAGGCATCACAGATATTATACTTAGCTTTTTTGGCTTCTGATCGCAAATGTAGCCAAACTTTGGAGCGCTTAGATTAGTGAGCAAGGTCCTGGCAGATAGCATAGGAATCAATAGGCGGAATCGAAATTTTAATTTGACAAGTATCTGATTCCTGATCTTAAGTATCCATTTCTGGGAACGGAATCGATTTTCGATTCTTGAGAAAAAGAGATTCTTGTTTGTGAAGGTATTAATTCAAAATAAGAGAACTGTACTGCTGACCTGGGCCTGATCATAGAGCAAAATGTGTAGAATTGTGATTATTCATCCCATTGTTTCAGTCTGTCCTTTTTTCAATAAGAAATAATTTATACAGTATGTCTTTGTTAGTATATCTGTGTTAGGATAGATTCTGCATAAAAATGTTTTATGTGAAAATGCTTTGTTGTTTTTCTATTGGGCTTGAGCATCATTGGGCCTTGGGTAAATTTGAAGAGTTATTGAACTTGAGAGGTTGTGTGGTATGACCTTATATGGAGGTGGGCGTGTCTTATGCTAATTACCAACTGTAGGCACATGCCCCCTTTTATAAAGATTTAGGGGGAATCAATCATCATCAATAAAGAATGAGGATGAAAACAAATTTCTATGGAAGCTCGTTTCCACCACAGCATAACAAATAAAGGTAATTGCAACTTTTGGTTTCGCTTTATTTATGGTCCCTTTAACACATTCTGTTGACTATAAGTAACATTGCACCTACATATCTACTAACTCTCAAGTGTTAGTAGAGTATTAGTAGACTGGTAGGGTTAGGGTTAGAATAAATTGACATGTACTTGCAAAGTTACTTACAATCAGTAGAGTGTCTGTTGGGAGATCATCACAAAAACGAGTTAGCAGATATATCTCCAGTCAGAATTTTTGTAAAAAAAAAGAAAGAAAAAAAAGAATTTTTTTTTATTCTGAAACAGGCTTCTATAAATTTCTCATTTTGTGAAACTGACTGAAATTGAAATGGAAAGTATTTCTATGTGAATAGGCAGTGAGCAATTATTAGTGAATGAAGAAAGGAAAGGTGAAATTGCTGATAGAAAATATGATTACATATGATTTTTCTAGCAGAATTTCTTCAGGCACTATTTAGTGTCTGCTGTCTGTTTTAGTGTTCGAGTTCAGTCTGTTCCCTCTGGCTATAAAGGGAACTTTTAAATTTCCTTCTCTCATGGCTTGCTGACTAAAACAGGGTCCTATTTCAGTGGATTTATTTGCTGTCTGAGCTCTGGATATTGTGTTCTGAGTGAGAGAGCCGTAGTTTGGTTGACTTTTGGATCTGATCCAGCGCAATATCGAAAGCCTTCCACTTCATACTCTCTATCTGAACGCAAACCTTTCGCTCTGGGCCACAAACACCAATTGGAAACGTGCAGCTGCAGAATGATTTAGAGGGGTTGATAGAGCACTGGTCAGATTAAAGTATTGGCAGAGCCAGCACTAAGGAATCTGATAAATGGCAATAAAATGGAAATCCAGATTGAGAGGGGAACTGATATCATCAGCCCCAAAGGTGTGAGAAGGTCGATTGAAGGATATTTGTGCTGCTGGTTATTGCCTATGTTGCCGTTTTTGCGTTTGCATGTGTTTTTGCACACACTGTCGTTTTTGTGTTCTGTTTGTGACATTTTTTGCCAGTATCAGTAACAAAAGAGGGGTGATTTTTGCCAGTGTCTAACTGATTTAATTATTCATAGTCATGTGTTAGAGGAAACAATGCATTATTTATTAGGCCGACATGGACAGTGAGCAAATTAAGACCAGGGGGAGAACAGGACAATATTGCCAACAAATTAAACCAGGAAAGCTAGCTAACAAAATGATTGCATGGCACTAAACTAATATCCCAAAATGCTGCTGCACAGTAAAGTGTAGCTGTTTGTGGAGTTATGTTCATAGTGATCCCCAATCCCTGTTGCTGATTATTTCTGTCTTTTCTCCCTGTTTCTTCAGTTCTCCGGGATGATTTTCGACAGACCCCCAGTGACGTGGTGGTGGCAGCAGGGGAGCCGGCGGTGATGGAGTGCATCCCTCCACGGGGCCACCCAGAACCCACTATCTCCTGGAAGAGGAACAATGTGAAAGTGAACGACAAGGACGAGAGGATAACGGTGAAATTCTGTCTTCTGTCTTCTCTCTTTTTCTTTTATTTTCCTATACATTTAAAAATTCATGTAAAATGAATACCGTTCTTGTATTTATCAAAGAACCATAAATATATACACATCACTGTTTCCACAAAAATTTTAAGTGTACAGTGTTTTCAACACTGGTGATGTAGAAATGTTTCTTGAGCACCAAATTATCATATCTGAAGGTTCATGTGACACTGAAGGCTGAAGTAATGGCTGCTGAAAATTCAGCTTTGCATCACAGGAATAAATTACATTAACATTAAAATAGCTGTTTTAAGTTGTAAGATTTTAAATTATTGCTGTTTTACTGTATTTTTGATTAAATAAATGCAGCAATAAGAGACTCTTTTCAAATATTACAGACCTAAACCAAGTAGTTTATACAGTTTTATGTAGTATAAAAACATTTTTTTGGAAATGCATTTCATTGGCTCTAGAATGAATCTCAGTTTACTTGTACTTTACTCAATGTTCAACGTACTTTATTATTTTTTTTCCATCCAATATTGACAAAGCATGCAAACAAATCAGTTTTGAATAGAATCAAAAACATGCGTTGGTATGGTAACATTTAGAAAAATAAAGGAAGAAGTTCAAAGGACATTACTCTTAATAACTCGCACAAACTAACAAATAGGAATATATATATATATATATATATATATATATATATCTCTGTTCTCTCAACATTACAACTGTGTCTCTTTGTTTGTGTCTCTCTCATTGTCCATCTTTGACTCTCTTATCAGCCACTCGACTAAATGGGCTATTAAAGCACTTTTACTAAATGTATCAGTTTGGCCGTGCTCTCTGTGTCAAGTGTTTCATAAACAACCAAACTGGCTTTTGCTTTAGTATTTACTTTTTTCTGGAGCCCAGAAACTATGTTCATAAAACATCACAGCATGTTTGGCTTC
Source organism: Acrossocheilus fasciatus (assembly GCA_036784905.1). NCBI lineage: Eukaryota > Metazoa > Chordata > Actinopteri > Cypriniformes > Cyprinidae > Acrossocheilus > Acrossocheilus fasciatus. Next base: position 17,410,579 of record CM071947.1, on the reverse strand, counting down.
CTGTGGGGACCAACTCAGATTTTAGTGTCTTTTTCTTTTAGATGTTTTATAAATGCACACCCCTGACAGATCGTGGTGTGCTTTTCCTTACAGATCCGTGGAGGGAAGCTGATGATCTCAAACACAAGGAAGAGCGATGCAGGAATGTATGTGTGTGTCGGCACTAATATGGTTGGAGAGAAGGACAGTGACCCTGCTGAGCTTGTAGTGTTTGGTAGGCTTGTAATTCTACTTTATCCTATAGCTTTCGTTATCTCTCTTTCTCTCTCACATTGATTTCTCTGGGAATCTCTCTGGGAACTCTTTCTCCTGTAGAGCGGCCCATGTTTGTACGCAGACCTGTGAATCAGGTGGTCCTCGCTGATGACACAGTGGATTTTCAGTGTGAGGTTCAGGGAGACCCCACTCCCACCATTCGCTGGAGGAAAGAAGAAGGAGAACTGCCTCGGGGAAGGTGAGACTCAGTCAGAAGCAAAATAAAATGGTGGAATTATCAATATGATAAAAGACAATATGATACATTTTTAAAACAATATTAATTATTTTATATTGAAAATATGAATACTAATAGTAGTAATAATAATAATAATATTATGTATTATATAAATAAATATATTCTAATTATTATGAATATATATATATGTGTGAATTTTAATTACTATAAGAATAAATATTATTTTAAATGATAAAATTATAAATATTGATTATATTATGTATCAAATCAGTACTTAATATATTTTGCAAATATATTTTTAAAATATATTTTTATATATATATATATATATATATACATTTTAGATATTTTTAAATAATTATTTAGCCAAATAATATACTGCAATTTAAAAATACATGTCTATAAAAGTTAAAAAAACTCATTGAACATTGTTAGCAGCAGATGTTAATCTCACTGAAGCATTACAGCTTGAAAGGAATATTATTTTGAATAATAAAATAATTACATTTTAATTTTAAATTGTTTATATGTATCAAATCAAATTATATCAATCATGTAAATATATATTTTTATTTGATATTTTTAATAACTATTTTGTCAAATAATATACTCGTATTTAAGAAATATGTATATAAAAGTTAAAAACTCCTTGAACACTGTTAGGAGCAGATGTTAATCACACTGAAGCGTTACAGTGTTAAAATCCAATGTAGCGAAACTTTGCTGATACAGCTGGCAGAGAACAGTGGGACTCAGTTTATAGGCAAACTAGAGAGTAACTTCGTTGTGTGTGCATTTTTCCTGGCAGGTTTGAGATCCGTACCGACAACAGCCTGCGTCTTACTCAGGTGAAGGCTGAAGATGAAGGCTCGTACACCTGTTTATCTGAGAACAGCGTGGGCAAAGCCGAAGCATCCGGAACACTTCAGGTCCACGGTGAGTTACAACAACTGTGCAGACGCACAAATGCTGCTTAGCTCAGTAACTCTCTCTCAAACACACACACACGCACACATCCACACAGCAGCACATCTGACGGATTTGACAATAATTCTATTATATTCTTCTCTCTGACTTTAGCATCTTTCTCGCACACACTCCGAGTCTGAATTGTATTAGCCGGAGCACACACACACACACACACACACGTGCTGGCCTTGCATTTCGCTGATTACAGGAGTGAAGTGCTATGGCAACAGCCATTTATTTAAAGCTGCCAGATGCAATTAACATAATTCCATCTGGTTAGAGGCACATCTTGCTTCATAAAACATGACTGTGGGCTTGAGAACATGCACGCATTAAGAATATTCTACACACTTAATAGATGTTTATAGCAGTACACTTGCTGTGAATGATTTCACCTGACAGCTGATGGATGATGATTCAACATGTGAATGAAGCTGAAATATTATTAGTACAGCTTTGTAGAAACATTGTAGGTTTCACTTTTAGACAGGAGGAATCTATAACATGAGTTTATTCCTGTTCATGTCATGTTGAAATAAACTTGAAACTGTTGAGTTGTTTTTCGAAACCTTGAAATTGCAATTATTTTGTTTTGAAAGCACTGACTTCTACAATTTGTTTATTCTTCTAATATCATGTAAAACAACTAAAGTGACTGTATCACCACTTGAAAATGCTTGCACATATCTGAATTTTTTTTTAATCATAACCAGCTGTTTAGTGTGTGCTTTGATTTTCAAAAATAAAAAAATAAAAATAAAATTCTTATATAATGTAATAGAAAAAAGCTAGTGTATGATATACAGGTGCATCTCAGTAAATTAGAATGTCGTGGAAAAGTTAATTTGTTTCAGTAATGCAACTCAAATTGTGAAGCTTGTGTATTAAATAAATTCAGTGCACACAGATTGAAGTAGTTTAAGTCTTTGGTTCTTTTAATCTCAACAAATTAGAATACTTCATAAGACAAATAAAAAAAAAAAAAAAAATTAGTGAATTGCTGGCCTTCTGGAAAGTATATTCATTTACTGTATATATACTAAATACTTGGTAGGGGCTCCTTTTGCTTTAATTACTGCCTCAATTCGGCGTGGCATGGAGGTGATCAGTTTGTGGCACTGCTGAGCCCAGGTTTCTTTGACAGTGGCCTTCAGCTCATCTGCATTTTTTGATCTCTTGTTTCTCATTTTCCTCTTGACAATACCCCATAGATTCTCTATGGGGTTTAGGTCTGGTGAGTTTGCTGGCCAGTCAAGCACACCAACACCATTGTCATTTAACCAACTTTTGGTGCTTTTGGCAGTGTGGTCAGGTGCCAAATCCTGCTGGAAAATGAAATCAGCATCTTTAAAAAGCTGGTCAGCAGAAGGAAGCATGAAGTGCTCCAAAATTTCTTGGTAAACGGGTGCAGTGACTTTGGTTTTCAAAACACACAATGGACCAACACCAGCAGATGACATTGCACCCCAAATCATCCCAGACTGTGGAAACGTAACACTGGACTTCAATCAACTTGGGCTATGAGCTTCTCCACCCTTCCTCCAGACTCTAGGACCTTGGTTTCCAAATGAAATACAAAACTTGCTCTCATCTGAAAAGAGGACTTTGGACCACTGGGCAACAGTCCAGTTCTTCTTCTGCTTAGCCCAGGTAAGACGCCTCTGACGTTGTCTGTGGTTCAGGAGAGGACAGCTGTAGCCAAATTCCTTGACACGTCTGTGTGTGGTGGCTCTTGAAGCTTTGACCCCAGCCTCAGTCCATTCCTTGTGAAGTTCACCCAAATTCTTCAATCGATTTTGCTTGACAATCCTCATAAGGCTGCGGTTCTCTTGGTTGGCCGTGCATCTTTTTCTTCCACACTTTTTTCTTCCACTCAACTTTCTGTTAACATGCTTGGATACATCACTCTGTGAACAGCCAGCTTCTTTGGCAATGAATGTTTGTGGCTTACCCTCCTTGTGAAGGGTGTCAATGATTGTCTTCTGGACAACTGTCAGATCAGCAGTCTTCCCCATGATTGTGTAGCCTAGTGAACCAAACTGAGAGACCATTTTGAAGTCTCAGAAAACCTTTGCAGGTGTTTTGAGTTGATTAGCTGATTGGCATGTCACCATATTCTAATTTGTTGAGATAGTGAATTGGTGGGTTTTTGTTAATTGTGAGCCAAAATCATCACAATTAAAAGAACCAAAGACTTAAACTACTTCAGTCTGTGTGCACTGAATTTATTTAATACACGAGTTTCACAATTTGAGTTGAATTACTGAAATGAACTTTTCCACGACATTCTAATTTATTGAGATGCACCTGTATATGTGTGTGTGTGTGTGTAAAAAAAAAAAAAAAAAAATATATATATATATATATATATATATATATATTAGGGGTGTCAAGGTTAATAATATTAATATTTTTTAATGCAAATTAATCGTTTGATAAGGTTTGACCTCAACTTCTTCCCGTCATCGCAGCGCGGAAGGTTATCTATCATTGTGTGATGAGGGTACAGTGAACCAGTGTTGCCAAGGTAGCGGCACAAGTGGGCTATTTTGAAAGTGCAGTCGCGGGAAAAGACAGAGTCGTTGGTTACGTTTTTTTGGGCTACTTTTATAATGTGCTGCGGCCACCCAAGGTGTATATTGTATATAGACAAATAAAAATGAAAATAGATCCTTTTACTAATGTGCATTATATTTGGAATGTACAGGTGCATCTCAATAAATTAGAATGTCGTGAAAAAGTTCATTTTTTCTTGTAACTTATTTCAAAAAGTGAAACTTTAATATATTTTAGATTCATTACATGGAAAGTAAAACATTTAAAAATTATTATTTTTTTTAATTTTGAGGATTAGTGCTTACAGCTCATGAAAGTCAAAAATCAGTATCTCAAAATATTAGAATATTTACATTTGAGTTTCAATTAATGACCATCCCCACAGTATAAATTCCGGGTATCTCTTGTTCTTTGAAACCACAATAATGGGGAAGACTGCTGACTTGGCAATGGTCCAGAAGATGAACATTGACGCCCTCCATAAAGAGGGTAAGTCACAGAGGGTCACTACTGAAAGGTGTGGCTGTTTACAGAGTGCTGTATCAAAGCATATTAAATGCAAAGTTGATTGGAAGGAAGAATTTGGGTAGGAAAAGGTGCACAAGCAACAGGGATGACCGCAAGCTTGAGAATACAGTCAAGCAAAGCTGATTCAAACACTTGGGAGAGCTTCATAAGGAGTGGACTGAAGCTGGAGTCAGTGCATCAAGAGTCACCACGCTCAGATGTCTTCAGGAAAAGGGCTACCAATCCACTTCTGAATCAGAGACGACGTCAGAAGCATCTTACCTGGGCTGTGGAGAAAAATAACTGGACTGTTGCTCAGTGGTCCAAAGTCCTCTTTTCAGATAAAAGTAAATTTTGCATTTCATTTGGAAATCAAGGTCCCAGAGTCTGGAGGAAGAGTGTAGAGGCACAGACTCCATGTTGCTTGAAGTCCAGTGTGAAGTTTCCACAGTCAGTGATGATGATTTGGGCTGCCATGTCATCTGCTGGTGTTGGTCCACTGTGTTTTCTGAAGTCCACAGTCAACGCAGCCATCTACCAGGAAATTTTAGAGCACTTCATGCTTCCTTCTGCTTACAAGCTTTATGGAGATGCTGATTTCATTTTCCAGCAGGACTTGGCACCTGCCCACACTGCCAAAGGTACCAAAAGCTGGTTCAATGACCACAGTGTTACTGTACTTGACTGTCCGGAAAACTCGCCTGACCTGAACCCCATAGAGAATCTATGGGGTATTGTCAAGAGGAAGATGAGAGACACCAGACCCAACAATGCAGATGACCTGAAGGTCACTGTCAAAGAAACCTGGGCTTCCATACCACCTCAGCAGTGCCACAAACTGATCACCTCCATGCCACGCCGAATTGAGGCAGTAATTAAAGCAAAAGGAGCCCCTACCAAGTATTGAGTACATATACAGTAAATGAACATACTTTCCAGAAGGCCAGCAATTCACTAAAAATGTTTTTTTTATTGGTCTTATGAAGTATTCTAATTTGTTGAGATGGTGAATTGGTGGGTTTTTGTTAGATGTGAGCCTAAATCATCACGATTAAAAGAACCAAAGACTTAAACTACTTCAGTCTGTGTGCATTGAATTTATTTAATACACAAGTTTCACAATTTGAGTTGAATTACTGAAGTAAATGAACTTTTCCACACCATTCTAATTTATTGAGATGCACCTGTATACCTGGCAACTTAAGAACGGAGAGGTGGTTGTTACATCACAAACAACGTGAGTTTCAGCCAGAGCATACATGTTAAAGCTTATACACAGCAGAAATAAACATGACAACAGCCACTATAGATTATATAAGATAATAAACACACGATTACGATAGGATATTTGTATGTGATTTTCTTGAAAGGAATGTGTACATCCGTGCCACCCCTTATATATATATATATATATATATATATATATATATATATATATATATATATATATATATATAAATACATTGAACAAAATTATAAACGCAACACTTTTGTTTTTGCCCCCATGAGCTGAACTCAAAGATCTAAGACACAAAAGGCCTATTTCTCTCAAATATTGTTCACAAATCTGTCTAAATCTGTGTTAGTGAGCACTTCTCCTTTGCTGAGATTCTCCAACCACCTCACAGGTGTGGCATATCAAGATGCTGATTAGACAGCATGATTATGCACAGGTGTGGCCACAATAAAAGGCCACTCTAAAATGTGCAGTTTTATCACACAGCACAATTCCACAGATGTCGCAAGTTTTGAGGGAGCGTGCAATTGGCATGCTGACTGCTCAACGATATTTGAGAGAAATAGGCCTTTTGTGTACATAGAAAAAGTCTTAGATCTTTGAATTCATCTCATGAAAAATGGGGGCAAAACAAAAGTGTTGCATTTATAATTTTGTTCAGTGTATGTATATATATATGTATGTATTTATGTGTGTGTGTGTCATTTATTCATATTTATAGTAAGTATACATATTATATAATATATATTTATAGTAATATAGTAATATAAATATTTATAGTAAGTATTAGATTTATATATTGTATAAGTATTAGCTATAATATGAACCAAAAAAATGCATGTGCAACTTTTTTGGTGTTATGGGTGTTGTCATAGAAACATATTTTTGCTAGTCCAATGATGTCAACAGCTCAGAGTCATCTTGTAATTATGGTAATTCCAACATGACATGAACGAAACATAATTTAGAGTTTCTCTCATCACTTCCTCCTCATCTCCTTTTCCTGTCACTGCCGCCTGTTGTTGTTTCATCCCACTTGTGTTTTATTAATCACCCAGACTATTTTCTAAATACAAAATCCAACTTTCCAGTTCACTCATCTCATTTTTATCCATTTTTTTTGTCTCTCTCTCCATCCTCACCTCCATTATAGTGGGCCCATCTCGTAAGTACCATTCCATTTCATTTCTCTGCATGCATGTGGTTGTGCTTCACATGTGTTGGAGGCTGTGATTGGTTGTGACAGGGTTAAGATCCTGCGCTAGCCATTCACCGCTTGTCATTTTTTGCCCACTTAAAGGGACAGTTCACAAAAATGAAAACGGTCATTTATTCACCCTCATGTCATGTTGTGTCTTTCTTCTGCAAAACACAAAAGAAGGTATTTTAAAGAAACTGATTTTGTCCGTTCAATGAAAATCAATGCAGTCTAAAACAACACCGAACCTCACTGACTTTCATTGTATGGACAAAAAAACACAGATAAATTTGAAATATATTATATATTGAAATATATTATATGTTTTTTGCAAAACAAAGAAAGTTATACAGGTTTGGAATAATGACAAAAATCTTTTCTTTTTTTTGTTGAACTATCCCTTCTAAACTCACAAGTAATGATTCTCTATTCTAGTCCGGCTCATTAATTCAGATATGCAGAGCATTAACACTGGTTTTCACTGTTAAAAACGACATAGAAAACGCAGGTATTTGAAACTTCAGAGGCTTTTGAAGTGTGACTGGGTTTTGACTGCTCTGGATGTTCTTTACTGAGGAGAGTTACAAAAGGTCAGTATCTAGTGCTGTGCAGGAGTGACCTCTGTCCTTTCACTCCAGACTATGAGAAAAACGTGATCAAATTACAGATACACTGAAAGAGAGGCCCTCTGCTCCAAAGCTTGACCATTACTGCTGCAGTGCCCATAATGATGAAGATCTGGAACTGATTTTTTTTTACAAGATAGTTTTGTGCAGTGTGTCCCACTCAGTTAGCTAGAACAACTCCGTATTGTCAGCAGAAACCTCTTGGGTTTGGCTTTGAAGCTTTGCGGAGTCACCAAGCCTACAATCGTTTTACCCTTGAAAGTGTTCATAAATAGCATAAAATAAATACTTGCACTTTTGGCTTTTTTAGAAATTGAATTTTTTACCACTTGCTTTGTTTTTCTTGTGAGAACTGTATTTAACTTAAGGCACAATGAGGAGTACTTGTGACCGAGAAGTAATTTCCATGTTATGTTATTTCTGTCGAGGAAAAACACTGCTTTTTCACAAGTGGAAACAACTATATCTGATGCTGACGGAGCACTTCAGTGTTAGCCAGACAGACCGACAGACAGGCAGAATGAAAGAAAGAACATGTTTTCAGAGGCAAGCAAGAGCGTACTGCTCCTTTTTAATGGCTAAAAAGAAACCGTTCCCTGCAGGGTGGTAGTTTTCATACAACCCGACTTGGGTCTTTGGTGCTTTTTTCTTTTTTCTTTTGTTATTTGTGTCTTGGATGAGTTACATTTAATTGAAAGTTCGGGAAATGTTCTTTTAGAGCTACTCAAACTTTTTTTGTAGTATTTTTTTTATTTTTATTTTTATAGCTTGACAAAGAATATCATCCAAAACCTAGTGAGCTGCCCACCTAGGCAACATTTTTAGGCACAGAAGCCATTGTCAAAGCTGTTGCAAACAGTACCTAAAGGAAGATTTTATTGCTCACAGGTTTGTTATAAACAGCTCAAGCCAAATCAAGCCAGTTATTTTCAATTTTACGAAGATGTTAAAATGTTAAACATCCAAAATGCTGGAGATTTATGCAAATATCTACATTTATCTACATAAATATCTACATTATGCAAATATGATCTACATTTAATTTCATTGCTCTATAGGGAAAACAATGGAGATATTAAAGCGATCTAATTATGATTTTGTTCTTTCACATGGGTAGGAAGCAGCTTTTTAAGAAATCTTGTTTTGTTCATCTCTCATGTCTTTTATGCTCACCAAGGCTGCATTTATTGTGAGCAAAATCAGTAGAAACAGCAATTCTGTGAACTATTATTACAATTTAAGTTGGCGTTTTCTATTTCAAATATTTTAAAATGTAATTTGTTCTTTTGTTTTGAAATGCTGAATTTTCAGCATCATTACTCCAATCTCCAGTGATCATTCTAAGATGCTGAGTTACTGCTCATGAAATTTAATCTTGTAATAATCAGTGCTGAAAATATTGAAAAATGCTGTTTGATATTTTTGTGGAAACCATGATAAACATATTCATTTATTAATGAATAGAATGAATAAAATAAAAAGAACAGCAGTTATATGTATATATAATATATATATAGAACAGTTTAGGTTTTTTTTTTTTTTTTTTTTTGAAGCAAGGAAATTGTTGCAAAATATTATATATTAATATGTCCTTGCTTAAAAAAAAAAAACTAAAACTAAACTTTTGAACAGTAGTGTACAGCGGTACACATTGCAATTAGCCTTTTCAAGTGTATTTTATTCAGTACTGAAAAATATCGATACAAAACAGATTATCTAATTGAAAATACACTACTTAATATTTGTGTCTGTGTAATTTCTGTGTGCTTATTATTGACTCAAGTTGTTAGTAACTTGTTAATGTTAGACTATCTTGAAATCAACTTTCTTAAAATTCTTAAAACTTTCTTAAAATCCTTAAAAGTATGCCTGTGTAGGCGGTGAAAAGCTAGATTTTGGGTTTTGCAACATAGTTATAAAATTAACTTAGTTTTAGACTTCTAAGCCAGATAAGTGTGTCAGAACATTCTGTATTCAGTGGAAAAGCCAGACGTTTAATACACACCGGGTTAGATTAGTCAGACTTTGTGCGAGGGAGAAACAGAAAGAGATTCTGTCTTCTTTCCACTAAAGATGACGGATTCGTTTCATCATTCGCACAGCGTTGAGAAATAATCCACTGCATGTTTCCTCAACTGCCCTCTTCATTTGCATGTCTAAGAGCTGAGACAATAAATATGAAATAAACCCATGTAGCAGCGATTTACACCAGATTAATCCCGATGCACTGAGGCGCTCCTCCAACTGTGCTCATTTTAAGCTGTCCTAAAAAAAGTAGGTCCTATTCCAAACTCTGACAGGACTGATCTTAGCCCATGCATATTACTGTATCCTCATGGGGGAGTATTGAAAACAGCACAAGCGCTCTGAGAAACCGCATTTATGCAGATGAGGCTCTCGTTTTGATTATGCAGTAAATATACAGCTTATAAATTTGGCAGGTATTGCTGGACAGAGATGGCTGCTCAGCTAGGCATTGTAAACATATGCCCTGTATTGGTGTAGATAACCTGCAATGCTGTAAAGCGTTTAATCGGTTACACTCTAAAGACTGTATTAATTGCATGTAGGGGGTTTTAATTGCGGCGCTGAGCACTGAAGCATAGCCCTTCCACACTTTCTGTCCGCATCACTGTTCGACGCTGACAACTGCCTGTCATGGCGAGTCCCTCTGGGGATAGATGCGGTGTTTGAAGACACGTTTTGTTGGCGGTGAATCTGCATATGAGTTTGTGGCTGTGTATTCACTAACCACCAACTCTCCCAGAGGGAGCGTGAAGGTGTTGGATCTTTGCGCGTGTTGTGGTCCATCTTGGGAGGAAACCAAGTCCCATGAATAATTTTTAGCTTCAGCACTTTTGTTTAGCCTATGTGAGTGGGTGACGTGACACTTTTGACCTGTCACTAGCCAGCCAGCCTGGCACCTTCACAGCTCTGTCTACTGCTATTCCGTCAAATACACCATCTGTGATACTTCAAGGAAGATATGTCCAGAAAGACTTATAGATATCTTAACAGATGGCATTCTATCTATAACTTGGAATAGTTGTAGTTGATTTTATGGCTGAGTAGTTCTGGGTTTTTCGCTCCATAGCTAGCTTTAGAAGATAAATTAAAGTTTATCCCTGATAATAATTTAATAACATAGAAATTGGAAAAGTTGTTATTATTATTATTATTATTATTATTATTATTATTACTATTATTATTATTATTATTATTATAGTAGTAGTAGTTTTTGTTATTGTTTGTATCATCTTTGAAATTTTGAGGAAGAGACTTCGATATCTTAATGGATGTATTAAGATATAACTATATATCTATAGATATATCTATAACTAGGAAGTTACAGTTGACTTTATGAATTTTTATCCCTGGCAATAATATTAACAACAACCAATTGTATTAGTATTATTATAAATTTGCAAACGTATTATTTTTATTTATTTCTATTAATTTATTTGGCCCATGTTTCAAGAGCTGGCATTCTCATCCACTTGATTTGTCTTCAAAAAGCATGGTCTGTTTGGTGCTGGTAGAGGTATTATGTATATTTTAAATCCTTTCCTTAAATCTTCTCCCTGTCATACCACATTAGCATGCATCTGACACCTCCATTCTTTCAAAACTCCATGCTGTTTCTGTAATGTTGTTTTAACTGGTAATTATTTATCACAGCCCAAGGCACATTCTGTTAGTCGCATTCACTTCTTGTTGCTACATATTTTTAGAGTGAAATCTCTTGAGACAGTGTGTGTTTCAGTAACATCTCATTTTGCCCATATACTGTATATTCACAGTCATTTTTGTATATTCAGAGAGAAGTCTCATAAGATTTGTGGTATTACATAGCATTAAGTCAATATTGCAGGGGGAATAGGAAATTGGGATCATTACCTCTCCAGTTTGCTCTGAGGTCTCTCTAGACTAGTGTCCCAAATTATAGCGACAGGGGATGTGTTTCAGATTTGACCTCCAGGGTCAGTGATATGGCTCCTGCTTGACCTCTGGACAGCGACCTCAATGACCCCTGTGGCCAGACTCCCTATTGGGCCTTGTTCTGTTTCAACATGCTTGTCGCCTCCAAGCTGTGATTCAGCCTACGCTCAACGACAGTCTATGAGAAGAAGCCAGCAGGCAGGCAGGGAGGGAGCCAGTCGGAAAAATTGATCTGAGACAGCTGCATTGAGGCAGATTGCATCTTTTGGATTGTTTTTGACTTTTGTAATGAAAGAAACAAAAGGAAATAGAAAAAGGAGAGACTAAGCCAGTGGTGGGGTGAAATAAGAGTAATTGTGGTAGATCGTGAGACAAATAGAGTGCAGGTTGTTAGGTGCATTAGTAGGGAGGGTGCAAACGCTATCAGCCCGTCGGCTTGATGAATTAGTGGGATATTTAAGGTGAGCTAAAGGAGAAAGACCTTCCTGAGTATAAATGCGTGTTGTCAGAGCCGACGCGTCACTCTAATCGTGTGTGAAACGCTACCAAAAAAAAATTGCACAGGATGGGAAGGAGGATGAGAAATCAATTAGCCGGTGAAGGTTAAAGGTGACAGCGTTGCACATTCACAGGCGCCCGATAAAGGGCAATAGCACGGAAATAATCAATACCCATCAGCCCAGCCGAGCTCTGACAACTGAAGGCCGATCATCAGTTTAGTTTGTATTCCACCCTCGATGCTAAAATTCCAAACCCCGTCTATCATGCAGCATCCTCTACTAATATAGGAATTTGTTCCTGTAAAAGACCTATCAGGCTTGGGCACAAATCAGAATGGAAGAATTGGCTTCCTTTCAATTCATGAGTAAGAATTTGAACTGAATTGGCCACATCTGACAGTAGGGCTGGGCCTACCAGTCTTAACCAGTCTTAAGTGTCAGTTTTTTTTAAATTGAGATTTATACACAATCTTAAAGCTGAATAAATAAGCTTTCCATTGATGCATGGTTTGTTAAGATCGAACAATATTTGGCCGAGATACAACTATTTGAAAATCTGGAATCTGAGGGTGCAAAAAAATCTAAATATTGAGAAAATCACCTTTAAAGTTGTCCAAATTAAGTTCTTATCAATGTATATTACTAATCAGAAATGAAGTTTTGATATTTACGGTAAGAAATTTACAAAATATCTTCATGGAACATGATCTTTACTTAATATCCTAATGATTTGTGGCATAAAATAATTTTTTTAATTTTGACCCATACAATGTATTTTTTGGCTATTGCTACAAATATACCCCAGCGACTTAAGATTGGTTTTGTCATCCAGGGTCACATATCGCATGCGCATCTAGCCAGTAAAGCCGGTTCCTTGATTAGCGGTAAATCTCCATCACCTGTATTCAAATGGAGCGGCATTTAATACACAGAGCCGTAGTTCACTTACAATGAATCACCTTCGATAATGAACACGATATTGCCTCGCTTGTAAGTGAGCTACAGCTCTGTGTATTAAATGCCGCTCCATTTGAAAACAGGTGATGGGAGATTTACTGCTAGTCAAGTAACCGGCTTTACTGGCTAGATGCACATGCATATCGCATGCGATATATCGCCCAGCCCTATCTGACAGAAAGTTGAGTTAGAATTGAAATGATGGGAAGTGGAACATCCATCCATCCATCCGAAATGGCAGATATGTGGTAAAAATGTGCAAAACTACATATTTTTGAGTACAACTAATCGACTTGCTCACCTAATTGAGTAAGTCCTAACTCTTTTGAGTTCATCTGACCTCATTTAGGCACATTTCTTGAGTATGAAAACAGATAGCCAGAACGAAACTGAACAAGAGTCTCAAGCAACATTTTAAAAAAATTGCATCATTTTTTACACATTTTTTACAGGATTTAATTCACAAAAAAGAAAATGTGTTGGGTCTGGGTTGAAACTGTTCAAGGCCTCGTGATGTTGCTGGGTAGAAAGATGGCCGCAGGGCAGATAAGACCAGCAGATTAGCATCCATCACGAACATCCATTGATCAAACTCACACTAAGGGCAAGAACCAAGCAGCCGTGGCAAAAAGAAAGCCAACAAGGTCTCATCAAACAGACTGAGAGAGAGAAAGTGAACGAGATGGAAGAATGGATCCACTGAGAGATGGAGACGAGCCCAGTGGCCACCCAATGATGCTCTTGGGAGTTTAAGAGGTCCTCATTTATATCCAGACTCTCATTAGTGGACAGAAACTGTACATTAGGCGAAAGAGGCCAGTTTACTTAGATATAAATGTATATTTTGCTCTCAATACGCCTGCATATCCCCCACAAGATAAGGGCTCTTCAGCACCGCATCAGATGTGCTAACATGTGCTTTAAAGTATCTCTGCAGGCGCAGAGAAGAAAAGGTTTCCATAATAATTAAGCTCTTTATATCCATCTCTCTCTGCTCAGAAAGACCAGCACTGAAACCTCTGCCTTCAGTAATTATGTCTATTTGGTTATAACCCTACTTGAGTTTTCAAAAGCCCTGCTTCATGTCAAAACAGTCCTGAAATATGATGTGGATTAGTTTTGGTCGTGATTTTCAGAGCAAATCCTAACTGTTTATGGGTAAAAGTGTCAGTGTTGGTTTTGTTACATATATCCAGCTAGGGTTACTGTATGACCTTTGACTGAGTTTAAACAGACTTCATAGCTCAGAGTGCTGTTTGCATAGTAATGACACTCTACACTAACCTTATCGTCTTGTGCAGAACTGGTACCAGAATGTGGCACCATGTACAGTATCAGCTATGACAGCTTTACTGCATGCCACCAGCAGTACTAACACACACACACACAGTTCTGCTCCTTGGGAGACTCAAGTTTAGACTAAACAAAACTGCCACTGTGTAACTGTAGGATAGTCTCACCTTGGAGGAGTTACATAGACCGCAGCACATTCCAGACGCTCATATAGACTATAGGGGCCTTGATTTGTCGTGTGTGGATCTGCAGCTTCATAAGTTTCTTTTCTCCTCTTCAGTTCCTCCTCAGATCGTGGTGCGTCCACGGGATCAGATCTCTGCCCAAGGCCGTACTGTCACCTTTCTTTGTGGAACGAAGGGAAATCCCCCTCCCGCTGTGTTCTGGCAGAAGGAAGGCAGTCAGGTAAGAGACAACAGCACACAGATGCACGCCGGGGAACCCTCATAGTGTCAGTGTCAAAACACATCAAGGTATGTGGCGGATACTTTCATTGTGCTTGCTTAAAGAAAGGGTCCAACTCTAGGGCAGTGACAGAGTATATTAGTAAAAAACAAAGCACAGTTTTGAAAGGATTTGAAGACTGAAAGATGAAACTGAATTAATAAAAAACTGTGAAAATTCAAATATAAAATTTGAATTATAGCTTACTGTTGTTTAAACAATGGGCTCAAGGCACACTATTTAAATTAAATTATAGAGATAGTAGATAGTATAAAGACATTATAAAAAAAAAAATTGTAATGCAAAATACATTTTCGTGCTTCATTTTTTAAAATATATAATGCTAATACATTTTTAAAGTGTGGCCAGAGTGACCAAATTCTATTTGAGGTCACTCGATATGTATTATCATGCAAGATAGCAAACTGTGGATCTATGAGTGACACTTCTAAGATTGTGAGTGGGAAGGCAAGTCTAGTGCCCATATAGGCTGGAAATCTGATGGATTTATTTTTCATTATCTAGCTGATCTCACCTGGAGGATGAGTTTCTCTAGAAGCACATTTGCTCTGAAAAAAAATTGTGTGGCTGTCTGTTTTTGAATCATACTGTATGTATTGACGTGACAGCAAACATATGAATACATGTGACAATACATGCAATGTATTTGACAGCTGATCATGCATAACTGGCTCTTTGAACTCAAATCAGCGTTGTGTGTGTGTGTGTTTATGAAATCTATAAATCATAAACAAATAATGTATTTTATATATGAATAAATAAATATATTATTATTAATAACTAATGACTTTAATCAGTGTGAAAATAGTATTAAAAAAATCATTGTTTTTTAAATCAATAATTGCTGAACATTTTATGTTTGATTTTCATGATTATAAGAAGCAAGAAGAACTACACAGTGTGTGTGTGTGTGTTTTTTTTTAATCAGTCCAAGGAGTCAAAGAGTCAAAGAGAAAGAAATAGAGAGAGCCTCGCAGCCAGTTTGGATACTGGTGACAGGCCATTCACCAGGTTAGAAGGAACTCTGGGATTTCTACAGGAGCTTGTTCATGTACATGTCTCCTCATTGGGTCAGAGGAGGATAGAACATGTCCCTGGGCCCAGCTAGATAACACGCTCATGTCTCTATTAATAAAGCACAGCAGAAAAAATGAAGATATAAGCCTCTGGTTGTTCTTAAGCACTTGGAGGAAGGAAGCCAGTTCCCATATCCCTCCCTCCATCCTTTCTTAGATCCCTTCATCCTTTTTTTTTGTCGAGCAGAGTGTGTCATAGGCCAGAGGTGATCAAATATCCGCTGTACGTCGGGCCATGAACTCTTCTCCGGTTAATCTCTCATCTATTCTTTGTTTTTCTGTGTGTATGTGTGGCCGATCTTTGAGGTCAGTAGATATAGAACAGAACTGAGGATGAGGGTGAGTCTGGTCAGAGCCAGAGGGCTGGGGTGAGCGGGTCACTGGATTATCCCCAAAAATGAAACACTGACACACACACGGCCAAGTAGGAACAATAGGGCATCTGTCAGTGTTGCAGCTTCATGCTAAAGGAGGAAGACTCCTTAAAATCCTTCAGCCTTGTCTTTTGTGTATCTGACATTTTTCCTAACCCCCCTCTCTAAAACACCAGCTGAGATAACGCAGCTATTGTTCAACCGTGAATCTCAGCGGTCAACTAAATTTATACCCGAGTATCACATTGAATGCACAGTGATGTTCTATTAATGTAAATGCAAATCAGCCATTTCATCCAAGCTCTTACATCTAAGTGATAGTGATGAGTCATAAATTATATCAGTGGACTGATTATCCCATATCCTTTTTTAATGGATGTGTAATTTGTATCAGTCACAAACAGCAATGCAACATGCATTAACTGATAAAGCAATATGCCACAAGAGGCTGCATGTTAAAATGATTTTACTGTGATTTAAGGGTGTTGAACATGGTAAAAACATGTTTGCACATAGTCTATAATGAGCTATTGTTTTTATAAGATAAATAAATGTTTATTTGATAAGTGAATGCACATTGGGTTATAATATATTATATATGATAATTTTGACTCATTTAAAAAAAATTGTATTATTAATATACACTAATATCAATTAACTGTACTGTATTAATTATAATAGTCCAAATCTAGCCTGTTTATAGTTGATGCATTAATTTATAGCCTGTTTATAGTTGACTTTTAGGTGGAACTGTGATTTTATTTTTGATTTTTGATTTTTTTTTGGGGGGGGGGGCAGCAATGAATAAGTTTTATAATGGTCTTTTGTGAGTTAAGCTATTTCTGAGTTATCTGAGCTAGATTGCCAAAAACAAATCTACTTCAAATGTGATTTATCATGTTTAGTCTTTTAATAGCGTTTAACAGTGTTTGTGTGGTTTGAACAGGTCCTGCTGTTTCCCAGTCAGCCACCTTCACAGTCAGGCCGGTTTTCTGTGTCGTTAAGTGGAGAGCTGACCATTACAGATGTGCACAGCGAGGATTCTGGGTACTACATCTGCCAGGCCATCAGTGTGGCAGGCAGCATCTTGACCAAAGCCTTGCTGGAGGTGGAAAGCAGTGAGTAAATACTTCAAACTACCTTTGGTTACACGCACACACACATACAGTTGCCCTTTCATACACCCCCACCAGCTCCATCAAACACCTGCAGTCGGCTTGTATTGATATTTTAATATCAATCTAACTACATTAAAGGTCCAGAACTGTACATGTAATTGAATTGCTTGTGTGAGGCCTTATCACAAAGATTTGAGTAATATTTTTATTTGCGTTTGAACAAATTGCCGCTTCACCCCGCCGTAGCCTTTTTGCTCTAAACCAAAATAAATTAAAAAGTCTTCAAAGCCGCCCCAAATTAAAATTTCTGCTTCTGCAAATGAGAGAACAGCAGGAAGCTCTGGAGACGTAATCAGAAAGGACAGGGCACAATCCAGCTATGCAAATAACCCCAGGAACATATGCCACCTCCGTCATGCTCCCCGGTAACAGGATAAACTGTTTATGTGTACTCCACGTGTGTGCGTGTGTACCAAACTGAGTCTAGGCACATCACACGAAAAACCTTCGCCAAGAGTCCAATATCTGCACAGTCTGCTGTCGGTTTGCTAAAAAATCAGCCTTATAAAATATAATCGCAATTTCCCAGAAACCCCTGTGCCTGTTGTGGACTCTAAAGACGACGTCCCTAGCATGTTGGCATCTTCTGACTGATGTTTGCTGTAATGTACTTACCTGATACATGATACATGATGAAATGATCTATGGAAGGACATATGTATATGCAGGGTCACTGCACCCAAGGATGGTTCTCGTGCCTATGAATTTCACATCATGTAGAAACACAACTCGGTTTTGTTTGAGTGATACAGCCCTCGTCTTCTTTCTGACCTTATGGTCTTTTCTTTTTCTTACCGCTGTGGAGGGAAAATGTCAGAGATGCAGGCTGTCTTTCCCAGGTCCTTGTTTTTTCAAATGAGAATGCTAAAGTAACCGAATTGTCAATTATTTATCTATGGACTTTTCTCCTCGCCTAGGTCAATAGACAGTAGGTTTTGCAGCTCTAGTCAAACAAATAATAAATTATTCATGGAAACACGGCCGTGTTAAGCCATCACATTGGTCTATAGAAAGAGATGCAGCTGAACGAGAGGAAATGGAAGAATAAATTGTAGAAGAACATGGGCGACTGTAATTATTGTAGAGTGCCATGTTGAAATGTATTATCATGCATTTTACATGCTATATTCCCGCATACCTTTCAATGTGGACAAATTTCACCACTACCTGTGTGGAAAAGTGCATTAAAATGCTAATTTTTTTCCATCCGATGCTGTAAGAATGTACATAAGAGGTATATGGTCACATAAATATGCTTATTAAAGGTGCACTAAGCGATTTTTGCCAAAGGATGTTGATATTTGAAAGCACCAGAACAAACATGTCCATACCTCAACAGGACCTCGCCCCTATTTTGATATCTCTGCCCCACATGTACGTACGCAACCCTGGCATAAAGATGATTGCAGAAACAAGTGAAGATGACACAAGCATATTCAAACAAAAACAACAGATAAGTTGTGGGAAACAATGCAAAATCAACTTTACTCACCTATCAAAAAGAAACAACGCAACCTCGGCGTCCGATTCGAGCCCTTCGCACTCCTTGAGTTCTCTCCACCATTTTCCTCGTTTTTTTTTTTTTTTTAGTCTTCCAGTACTCTCTATCTATAGTCGATCTGCTAATATCCGTCCTGTACACTCAAATTGAGCGCTCTCTTCTCTCTGTCATTACAATACACGCCCACTTACTGCTGATTGGCTGCAAGTGTGTTTTGGGGCATGGTCTGACACTGCGGTCAAAAGTGTTTTTCAAAAATTGCTTTGTGCACCTTTAATAAAGACGGTGGGAATAATCTTACATAATTTGCAGTTCCTTTATAGCTTTACATGATTTCATGTGTTGTTTTGTTTTTGTTTTTCAAAAATGTATTTAAAAAGTACCAAAAAAAAAAATTAAAGTCATTTTACATTACCAGGTACATTACCATACCAAGTTTGGGTCAATAAGATTTTTCTGTTTTTGAAAGAAGCATTTATTTGATCGATTATTAGTATAGTGATATTGTGAAATCTTATTACAATTAAATATATGGTTTCTATTATATTTAATTTATTATTTATTCCTGTGATGCAAAGATGAATTTTCAGCAGTCATTACTTGATTCTTCAGAAATCATCGTAATATACTGATTTGGTGCTCAAGAAACATTTCTTCTTATTATCAATGTTGAAAACTGTTATATGTTGACAGCAGAAAACGTGTGTGTGTGTGTGTGTGTGTGTGTCCTTGTTTATGCTACATTGAGGGGACCAAATGTCCCCACAAGGATAGTAAAACCAGTAAACGTTGACCTTATGGGGACATTTTTTAGGTCCCCATGAGGAAACAAGCTTAAAAATCATACAGAGTGAGTTTTTTTGAGAAAGTAAAAATGCAGAAAGTGTCCTGTAAGGTTTAGGTGTAGGGTTGGTGTAGGACAATAGCATATACAGTAAGTACAGTATAAAAACCATTACGCCTATGGAAAGTCCCCACAAGGATAGCAAACCAGACGTGTGTGTGTGTGTGTGTGTAATCCCACATCCATCTTTGAATGGAGTACAACACAAGTCTGTGCACCTCTACCACTGATGATTTCATAACAACTGCATGATCTTCTTGAGGAACTTTTGTTTATTTAATACCATGCAGCTTTCGAGTACATCCATCTTTACCAGTTATTGACCCATAAATGTTGTACAGCAAGCTTAAAAGCGCAGAATAATTTTATTATAACACAACACAGCCTGCTAAAGGTGTTAAAATGCATTTGGCTCAGTTCCTTTATGCAATAACATTATACATTCATTTCAAAAAGAGTTTATAACTGTACTATGACTCAGATTATACCCTGAGGCCTGTGTCACTGACGCAGTTAAAATCAGATGAATTACTGATCTTTTCTGTTTGGCAGGCTGTAAGAGTGGGAAATAAATGGCTACTTAAATTCAGTGTTTTCCCCCTTTACTTTTACCTTTTGCTGGACATTTTTTTAGCAATTGTATTTGTTTTTGTCATTGCATCTCATAATGATATTGTATTTTACCATCATGTAACTCTCAGAATCTCAATTAGCATAATTCATAGTGTGTCTTTTTCAACAATCTCTTGTGTATAATTTGAACGAGGTGGAAGATATGGTGGTGTTTCATGCAAATTTGGTTCTTGTGGCCCACGCCTCTCTCATTCTCTTCACCCTTAGCCCCATCCGACCGGATCCCTCCCATCATCCGCCAAGGACCAGCCAACCAGACACTCGCTCCGGGCACCACGGCCCAATTGCAGTGCCACGTGATGGGCAACCCTCTTCCGAGCATCCAATGGGAGCGCGATGGCCAGAGAATCCTGGGCAACGACGAGCGCATTAGCCTAATGGAAAACGGCACTTTACAAATCACAGCCCTGCAGGTACTTCAGTCAAGATAGTGTTTAAGTGTACTCATGAGGGTCTGTTTTTCAGCATCTATGGCTTTTATTTTGTAAAATGCTAATACCCAGGGGATATTAACGTATGTTTTTTTTTTTTTTTTTTCACCGAATTGTGCCCTCTTCAGTGCATGTCCCGTCACAGACGGCTCTTTTCATTGACAGATACCATATGCTATCATGCAGTATTCCATATGAACATGTTTCACTTGCCATGCATTTTCAGACACGCCGATGTGACGTTTAGGCACAGACGACTGCTGTAAAATGTCATTACCTCTATCCGATCAATGGCGGGGGCATAAAACGCGCAATCGAGTTTACAGCAAACAGGCAGGCTTAATTAGCAGATCGATTTTAATACTTGCTCCGTGGACGGTTTCGGGGTGACCCAGCCGCTCATGCGAGAGTTGTGCATGGCGATAAAACCGGTAATTATGATTGTAATGGGAGTGTGTGCCGTCGTTAGTGTTAGCGCATGCTAGCCTAATGAAATCCATTCCTCAAGGCCTCAGGGGTGTGTACGATTGCAGGTTTCACCTGAGGTCGCAGTACTGATGTGTTAATTGATTGTGCCCGGGAATGATTAACAGTCACTCATGCCTTAATTAAATGCTCATTCTGGGATATAGAAAGGTGGGGAGGCTAGCAATCTTTGTGCTACTCTCAGCAACCTTGTACTCTCTGCAATGTTTGCATCACATTAAACGTGCCCTTGCTATTCAGTGCAGTGACTTTACAGACAGCTCACGCCAAAAATTTGTGCGAATTTAAGTAGCAGCCTCATTTATCAGTGAGAATTTACGCTTTTGTGTTGAGTTGTGTTTATTTGGCTTGTGAAACATTGCATGCTTTGTTCAGATGGGCATCTTTGGCTCTGGTGTTGGCCCCGTCCTCTCTGGTCTGGTGCCTCCGTTGGCCCCCTTTAGTCCACGATTACCCCGGCATGATGGGAGAGCACAAGGGGGCACGGAGACTGGGGTTTGCACAGATGGTAGCATGCGAGTGTGTGAGGGAAGGGAGAGAGTAAGGGAGAGCACAGTGAAAAGGTGCCATTATACCAGGAGAATCGCCAGAAACTGCCTGCTCTCAACTGTGCCAGGGGAGTGAGGAAAAAGAAATGTGAAAAAGAATGAGTGTGTGTCTGTTGGACTGAGAAAAACTAATAGCTTGGAATAGTTCACCCCAAAATTCAGTCATTATTTATTCTCCCGTGCATTGTTCCAAACCTCTATGGGTTTTTTTTTGTTGTTGTAAAGGGAGATTTTTTTGAAGAATATCCTGGGACAGTATTTTTAGCATAATAAAAATCGAACGAGGATGGGACTGTCAAGCTCTAAAATGACAAAAGCAAAAGCATGAAGGCATACCATATTACTTATACACAACATTTCAAGTCTTCTGAAGCCATATGATACTGTAGTCTGAGGAACAGACAAGTGTTTTTATTTAGTTTTTATTAATATTTTGTATTAGCTTTTATTTGTTTTTTTTTTCAGTTTTTATGTTAATTCAGTAATTTATATGTTTTATTAATTTTTCTTTTATTAACATACATTTCTTTTTCATTTTAACTGATTTTTTTTTTCAGTTGTAGTTATTTGTACTTATTTTTTTAGGTTTAGGTTTTAGTTTTAAATCTCATCAAATGTCTACATTTTAATACATTTGGTTTTACTGCTCTTGTCACCTTTATAAGAGTTCATGAAAGTAGTCTGATACATGATGAATTATTCTTTCAAATCAAATCTTTTCAATGAATCAGTTGATTCAGTTCACAAAATACTTAATTGAATCAACTCATATTGAATCATCCAATTCATTCAAAGATCTGACTCAAAAGAATCTTTCATTCTCAGTTTAAAGAACTGATTGCAGGGAAACATTATCAGGTGACTTATATTACAGTCTGTTGTGTAACTTCAAAAGACTTGAAATATAACAATGTGCTTTTGAATTCTTTTTGAACTTGAAAGCCTCAGTTCCCATTCATTGTAATTGCACGGAAAAGAGCGACCGGCACGTTCTTCAAAATATCATCTTTTGTGTTCCACAGAAGAACACAAACAGGTTTGGAATGACACGAAGGTGAGTAAATGATGCCAGAAGTTTCATTCATGGTTGAGCTATCCCTCTAAATAAGTAGATGATGTGAATGCATATTATCAAAATATTTATCTCCCTATTTCCTTTTCCGCTCATGCATTTTTAAGTGTGTGTTTAGCGCTGAGCACAGAGCTGCCATCCATGATTAATCAGTCGATACCCAGTTGCTTACCTCTCTGAGCTCTTCCAGTTTTCCACCAATGACTAGCCAGCACAGCAGAGGTCTAACCAATGAGGTTATCCACTAAAAGAGGAAGAGGTCACATAGAAAACTGTTTCTACACCTTGTGTTTGCTCTCCTCCTCCCAAGAGAGATTCATAAGTGACCAAAATAACACTCTCAACAACACACTCCTGTACTGCCTGAGGATATGAAGCTACTTTTCAATACATGAGTTCAGTTTTAGACCAGACTTTTTCTGGCTTTTCTACAAATATCTGCTGTTTACATCAGCTGCTGTTGTAAACTCATGCTAACATGCATTATGCTACATAAAAATGAGATTAAGATGAAACAGACACATCACAAGTAAGCAGACAGCAATTCGAGGTCATGGTTTGTGGACGTATGTGTGCATCACCAATGAGTCAAATCCTCAGACGTGTCATTGGTGCCCCTGAGCTGTCAGCACTATTAGATCGCTGTCGAGGAGAGAGAGAAAGAGAAAAGCTTTACTACATCTCTCACTGTCGCAAGCAATTTCTGCCTGACTTCTCCCCTCGGCCCCGTGGTAAAAATTTAATGCCCCTCGCCCTCGCCAATTTGTCTTTGTATTTCCTTTTTCTTTTTGCACATTCAGTACACCCATGCTAACTCAGATGATAGACACAAATATCTTAAATCAAACTGACAGATGAAAATTCAGTTGGGTTCCCACAGTGGAAAGAGTTTTAGAAAACAATCTCAAACTCTGATGGAGTCATCGGATTAAACTGTTCAGTGTGACTTGCGATTTTTAAGTGTTTAATGGGTTAGACAGTTGCATATTGATTTCTGTCTAATGTTATTTTCATACACTACCATTCAAAAGTTTGAAGTCTGTAAGATTTATTTATTTATTTTAATTCAGCATGGATCCATTACATTGATGAATAATCATAATAAAGACATTTATACGGATTCCTATTTCAAATAAATGCTGTACTTTTCACCTTTCTATTGATTAAAGAATCCTGACTAAGAAATGTATTATGGTTTCTACAAAAATGTTAAGAAACACAACTGTTTTCAACATTGATAATAATAAGAAATGAGCACCAGATCAGCATATTAGAATGATTTCTGAAGGATCATGTGATGGATGATGAAAATTCAGCTTTACTATCACAAAAATAAATTACATTTTAATATATATTAAAATAGACGTTATTTAAAATTTGAATATTTCACAATATATACATATATAAATGTAATTTTATAAAAAAAAAAAAAAAAAAGATTTTTGAATGGTAGTGTATATTAGTGTGGTAGTAATAAGCATAGAAATACATAATGCACACAAATATTGAATAAGACACTCTATTGTAATTGGATTTAACTATTTTTATGAATACTTTTCGGTATTGAATGATTACATTTGTGATGAGAAATAAGGAGATTTTCTCAACTTGTCCACCGTCATTTTTTACACCTGTCGCAATGCATTGTGAGGCTTCATTCTTTGTGAAAGATACAGTTTATGGTTTGCCTGTTATAGAAGTAATTATTTCGTCTCTGTATTGGGTACATGCCTATGATGCTGTAAAAAATATGCCAACATACAAGCTCACTGGGATTCACAACAGCACATTATTTTCTTCCTGTCTCTAATTTCAATAGTAATAGGAAAAAATAACTGTTGATCCTGTATTACTGCAAAATAATAGGCAATTTCAAGGAATTTGTGCTCATTTGTCAAGATTTCCACGCTGCTCCAAGCGGAGTGAGGCAATGCATTGTGCTCGAGTTTATCCATACAAATGCTGACCCTGAGCCTGCTGTTGCTAGGAAACGGACTCCGGGGCCTACACCTGTGTTGCCTCCAGTTTGAGTGGAGAAACGAGCTGGAGTGGTGTACTCACAGTAAAAGGTAAAAAAAAAAAAACACACACAAGTGCTCCATCATCACTTTATGTGTCCTTATCCTTGACAAACTACATTGTATCATCTTCAAACTGAGGGAGACGCTTCCATTGCAAGTTTGCTCAGTAGATATATGCGTCCATTTACTAGAGTAGTGCTGACCTGATATCAGATTTTTCCTGTTCAGTATTGATTTCTGTTATAATGTCCTATAAATCTAGACTAATATGAAAACGGCAAGAATTTTCTGATAGACTCTGCAAACAGAACCATACTTCACAGAATGATAACTTGGATGGGATGCTATATCCTAATCTTATCTTTACAGAGAGTGGCAGCCTCTCTGTAGCCCCGGTTTCAGAGCCATACCAGCTGCCCGGTCCACCCCAGAAACCCGTCGTAACTGATGTGACCCGTAACAGCGTGACCCTGACCTGGCAACCGAACGCACATGAAGGCGGAGCGGCTGTCACCTCTTACATCATTGAGGCTTTCAGGTGAGTTGGCGCACTCTGTAAGCATCTCCATCCTGTTTGTTTTCCTTCCTAGCCAAGATAATATTGTTTCTTGCCAGAGGCCACTACAGGGGTCTATTCTTCATTTTTTATTAATTCACTGTCACTGTCTTAGCGTCGCTGGTCAGCCGTGACAGATGGGGTAATACCACCGCGTGACTGCCCCGTCCCTGACCCCTTTCCCGTGCTCTACTGCTCCTCACAGTCATGCGAGGGCAGCTACATCCTGCGCTTACATCTCACATTCTGCCTCCTACAAGAATCACTCCCCTCAGGCGGCAACCTACTGCCAGAGAGATCTAAATTAATAGCAACTGTATTGGTGTTCTACTATTGAATTTCAGACATGGACTGGAGAACTCTGGCATGTTTAAAGGGGGATATAGTTTTATGAATTATTTAATTTATTCCATACATTTAGGTTTCTTGTGGCAGTTTAGTAATTTAGCTTTACTTGACTGTTTTACGCCCTCTTATTAAGAGGTTTGCATGTTTGTGCTTGTTATGTAAATGGCCTCTGTTTTGATTGGCTAAGCTCTGCATATCGGCATAGCACACAGTGTTGTTCCTTAAGGCAGGCTACGTTTTTGGGCAGTTATGAGCACATGAAAAGAAAAAAACTATTCTGTCACAATTCTGACTTTTTTTCTCAGAATTGCATGATATAAACTCGAGTATGTGAGTTATAAAGTCAGAATTGTATATAGCTTGCAATTCAGAATTTTCTTTCAGAATTCTGACTTTGCGAGTTATAAAGTCTAATATCTCACAATTCTGACTTATTTTCTCAGAATTGCAGTTTATATCTTGCAATTCTGAGAAAAAAGTCAGAACTGTGAGATGTAAACTCTGTAAAAAAAAAAAAAGCCGCAATTAACTTTTTATATTTTTTAATGTGACGTAAATGGACTTCCATAGTTTTGGCATCATCACAATTTCTTAATTTATTTTATTTCAGCGTAGTTTTTATAAATGTGCTTGGTGAACCCGGTTAAGCACAATAAATGGAGCTTCAATGTGTGTGACAGTCATGGCAAAATAATAAACAAGGTGTCGGAATAATTGGAGCAGTGAGATTATTTAAAAAAAGCTTGCTTGGTAAAATTTAATAGAAATGTTTTTAAAAAACTATAAATGAAACATAATATAATTTAAAATATATACGTGTGTGTGTGTGTGTTTACTTGTTTGCAGTTATTTGACAAAGGTCAGTTTTGTATCTTGCACCTACCAGGCTCATCTGGTTTAATTCACTAATGTTTAACACATTTTTGAATTTAATTTTGCTTTTTAAAGACTTGGTGGACGTTATTAGATTAATCGTGCATATTTTATTCTCTTGGCAGTTCTAATAGGATACATATATAAAAAAATCTTTCCTTTTTTTACTTTTATACAATGAGTTAAAGAAAATATATGCTTTCAACTTTAAAGTATTCTTTCAGTAAAACATGGAAACTATTTATATTGTATTGGTTTGCTTTGATATTATCAAAAAGGCAGTTATTTAATTGGTAATCTAAAAGAGTCCCTCATACAGGTTTGTTCATAGAAGCATAGCTTGAGAAATATTCTCACTCTGATAGCTGTGGGGCTCAGTATGACATGCTAATGAATTCAAATGTAGTCCACACAGACACTTCTTTAAGCTATTGTAGGCTGGCTGAAATGGGGCTACCTCTAATTACAGAACCAAGGTCCTGCAGTCCTTAGAGGGAGGGCAGACAGCAAACGGGCTATTCAGCAACGGAGATGTAGAGAGCCACACACGCACACATTTTCATTCTTTCTCTATTTCATATACACACACTATGTCTCTGTCCTCTCCCTTGCCCCCTGGGTAACAGTTAGCATGGCCCCACATCCTTAAAATTGATTCTTTATAGAGTGCTGTGGGGCTGAAAGGGGTGTTTGCTATAAAATTTCCTTCCCTGAGGTGCTGTGGGACACGGAGTGCTGGGAAAGGGAGGTGGAGAACAAGTGAGGGATGGAAAAGAACTGAGATTGCGGATGAGGAGGATTTAGGATTTTGACACCTCGATACAGGGAAAAAAAAGTTTACGTTGTGGCCCACTTTTGGAATATATGCACGTTTATGCAGGTGTTTATAAGAGCCCAATCACGGTCCTGCTGGAGAAATGGGAATTGTCTGTGCCTCAGCCTTTCCCAGTTTCTTCCATCCCAGCTGATAGCAAAGTGACCTTGGATTTATCGCTCCTATCGGTGGGCTGCTGAAGGAATATTTACGAGGTTCCCAGCATTTATGGCTTGGCCTAATTGTGCAGGTCGGGCTTTTATTGGCTTTGTGTCTGCGGCAGGAGTTGCCACTGGGGAAAAATAAACCTTGAACACACGGCACGTGACCGTTGCTCTAAACAAGGATGATGGTTAACCACAGACAAGCAAAGAGGAATATCCCAAAACCTTCTGGCACAGACAGATGTCTGTGCTTAATGTTCATTGTTTATTAGATGGGGATGCATGTTGTTATGAATCTTGCCCACCTGTATGCCACATCTAAGTAGCTCTCTTGGTTCTCATTAAGTCGAGTTCATATTCCTGTATGCTTAGGTGTGTTCTGGATGTCAATAAAAAGCTGTGTTCTTAAATTGAAGCTGAAATTGAAGTTTGTTTAATAAAATCTCAGTTCAGTATCCAAGGTGTTATTTATTTATTACATGCACTGCATTATGACAAGTCTAGTCTGTGCCATAAATAAATCTATCACCGCAGAGATCTGTTTCTAGTCACGCCACGCACTGTCAAGCCAAAGGCTACAAGAATAGCATCACAGAAGAGCTGGGTCATTAAACAGACACATGTAATGACAATCAAAAGAGTGCAGATAAACATCTATGACATTGACTTTGCTGGTAAACCCTCCTCTCTCTAATGCTGTGCAACAGCTTCAGGACAAATGTAGGACAAAACATTCTTGCATTGATGTTTTATTCAGATTGAGCTGTATGAATCTTCTGGTTTTGATATTGTAGAGCATAAATAAACATGTATGGAATTAATGTATGTGTAAATGTGATGAATAATTAATGTAGTAATGTAATCTCTATAATCGATGTGTCTTTTTTTTCAGCCAATCAGCAGGCAGTACTTGGCAGACGGTTGCAGATTTTGTGAAGCTGGAGAAGCACACGGTCACTGGACTGTCGCCGAATACCATTTACCTGTTCATTGTGCGGGCGGTCAACGCTTACGGCCTGAGTGACCCCAGCCCCATCTCAGAGCCTGTACGCACACAAGGTCTGTACGCTGGAGACCAATTAGTTTTATGAGATCTTTCAAAATGTGTGAACGTGTAATACAAATGATATGTTGTATAGCTATTAAGTATGCGAACAAATTACATGTGAAGAGCAAAATAATAGTGCCTGTTTTTACAGATTATATATTAATCAGTTCCATTCAATGTGGATTGGATCTAATCATGAAAACATATTTTGCACCAAAAGCAGAAGAAAAATATTGTATATCTATTTTTATTTTCTATATTTTTATTTTAATTAAAATCAACAAAAATTAAGTCAAGTACAACAAAATACAATGATATAATCATTTTACAATTTCCAAAATAAATAGGTAATATGTGTGTATAAATGTATGTATAGGCTATGTGTATATATATATATATATATATATATATATATATATATATATATATATATATATATATATATATATATATATATATATATATATATATGTATATATGTATGTGTGTGTGTGTGTGTGTCTGTGTGTGTGCATATGTATATTTGTGTGTGTGTGTGTGTGTGTGTGTGTGTGTGTGTGTGTGTGTGTGTGTGTGACCCTGGACCACAAAACCAGTCATAAGGGTCAAATTTTTTAAAATTGGGATATATGTAATCTGAATCTGAATAAATAAGCTTTCCATTGATGTATGGTTTATGATAGGACAATATTTGGTCGAGATACAACTATTTAAAATCTGGAATCTGAGGCTGAAAAAAAAAATTTGAGGAAATTGCTTTTAAAGTTGTCCAAATGAAGTCCTTAGCAATGCATATTACTAATCCAAAATTAAGTTTTGATATATTTACAGTAAGGAGTTTAAAAAATATCTTCATGGAACATGATCTTTACTTAATATCATAATGATTTTGACACAAAAGGAAAATCGATAATTTTGACCCATACAATGTATTTTTGGCTATTGCTACAAATATACCTGTGCTACTTATGACTGGTTTTGTGGTCCAGGGTTTCTCTCTCTCTCTCTCACAGACACAGACACAGACACAGACACAGACACCCCCCCCCCATACCCATCCACAATTGTTTCTGTGAATTGTGGGGACTTTCCATAGACTACTTTTTATTCTTTTTTTATTCTATATTTTATTCTATACCGACCAAAACATTATTTTCTATCTCCTATATATATATATATATATCTATATATCTATATATAGATAGATATATAGATATAGATATATAGATATAGATATAAAGATAGAGATAGAGATATAGATATAGAGATATAGAGATATATACAGTGCCCTCCAAAAGTATTGGAACAGTAAAGAAAAAAATGCTCTGCTGGCTGTGGAGTCAAGACATTTACAAATATGATTAAAAGATGAATATGAGACAAAACTACAGAATGTCACATTTTATTATTAGCTGTTTCAACCCACACATGTTTTACCAAATAAAAAGAACAGCACTTTTAGAGTTCATCGCACTCATTGATGTGAGCATAAGTATTGGGACAGTTGAACATAAGGCAGATATAAAAGATTAAAAGCTATTATTTAGTTCACAATCACAGCAGTGAGTCTGTGACCCATAGACATCACCAGACTCTTGGTCTCATCCTTTGAAATACTTTTCCCAGCCTTTAATGCAGCCAATTCCAGTTGTTGCTTGTTTTGGGGAGTTTCTGCCTTTACTCTCCTCTTCAGCTGCTGAAATTCATGTTCAATCGGATTTAAATCTGGAGACTGACTTGGGCAATCTAAGACTTTCCATTTCTTTGCCCTTATAAACTCCTGGACTGAACTGGCAGGGTGTTTTGGGTTATTGTCCTGATGCAATATGAAGCACTTCCCAATGAATCTGGTGGCATTTTCTTGAATATCGGTAGGCAAGATGGTTTTGTATCCTTCCAAATTCATTCTGCTACTGTCATCATACATTAAGTCATCAGTAAAGTTGAGAGGGCCATGACACCACCTCCACCATGCTTTACAGATGAGGCTGTATGCTTGGGATCATTGCAGTTCCCTTTTTTTCTCCACATTTGTGCTTTCCCATCACTTAGATAAAGGTTCATCTTTGTCTCATCGGTCTATAAACACAGTTCCAAAATTCTTCTCACCATTGTGCTTTTTTGCAAACTCTAATCTTTCTATTTTTGGAGCTGGTCAGAGGTTTGTATCTTGCTGTGTAGCATCTGTAATTCTGTGTCAAAGTCTCCTGAGGACAGCAGATTGTCAGAGCATCACCCCAGCTTTCTGGAAGTTGTTGGTGATTTTACAGACACGTCTTTTAGGATTCGTTTTCACAGCTTTTATGATTTGTCTGTCATCAACTACTGTTGTTTTCTCAGCTGATCAGGTCATTGTTGGTTGCTGGTGTCGCTGGTGGTTTCCAAACTCCTGATTTCTCCATGCCCTTTGTTTTTGCTTTAGCATTAATTGACTTCCTCTTTTCTTTTTGCATCCAAATTGCTTGCTTTTCTCTCAAAGTCAGCTCCCTCATCTTCATCCTGGTTTCATCGAATGCAAGATTCAGAATGCAAAAGTAATGGATATAACTGATACGACACATTCCTTGCTTTTAATATCTGAAGATTTAATGCAACAGGACACAGCTGATCACTTAGAAAGACCTGTGAGCCAACTCTTCTAATACTTATGCTCACATCAGATAGAGGGATGAAACTCTAAAAGTGCTGAACTTATTAGCTGGTAAAATATCTATGAGTTGAATCACCCAATAATAAAATGTGACATTCCGTAGTTTTGTCTCATATTCATCTTTTAATCATATTTGTAAATGTCTTGACTCCACGGCAAACAGAGCAATTTTGTCTTTACTGTTTCAATACTTTTGGAGGGCACTCTATCTATCTATCTATCTATCTATCTATCTATCTATCTATCTATCTATCTATCTATCTATCTATCTATCTATCTATCTATCTATCTATCTATCTATCTATCTATCTATCTATCTATCTATCTATCTATCTATCTATCTATCTAGATATAGATATATAGATATAGATATTGATTTGTTGGTAAAAATAACTTTCTATATGGTTCCTTGTAACACCAAGGCTGAATTAATCTTTAGGTAAAGGAACTCACACGAGCTCGAACTTTATATATTATATATATATGCTTTTCCATATTACCTTAATTTTTCACACAAAATAATGTCACAAAAAGTGAAGTTGATTATCTTTAATCAAAATAAAATGTATTATTTTTCTTGTTTTGTTTGTTTTTTGGATAAAATATGACCTATTTTTTGACTTCATGATTTTGACAGTTTTGTTGATGTATTCTACATTCATATAGACACGCAATTTAAAGATGTTAATATTGGATGTTTCTTGTTGTCTTTTGCAGATGTGAGTCCTACAGGTCAAGGTGTGGACCATCGACAGGTGCAGAGGGAGCTGGGAGAGATGGCAGTGCAGCTTCACGAACCAGCG
Source organism: Acrossocheilus fasciatus (assembly GCA_036784905.1). NCBI lineage: Eukaryota > Metazoa > Chordata > Actinopteri > Cypriniformes > Cyprinidae > Acrossocheilus > Acrossocheilus fasciatus. The sequence goes on along the minus strand of CM071947.1, from coordinate 17,378,458 downwards.
CGGTTGACGGCATCCAGCGTGAAGATCAGCTGGAACGTGAGTGCTGCTAATATCTGCCCTCCAAATCAGCCCCTCGCCAGCCTTATGATTCTCCTGCCAGCTCACCTTATCTCATTTCTCTGTCTCGGTCTCCTCCTTTCCATCTGTCAGGTCGATCGACAGTCTCAGTACATCCAGGGTTATCGTTTGCTTTATCGTCCTATCGGCGGCTCCTGGTCCCAGCAGGAAGTGAAAGCTGCAACAGAGCGTAGCGCTGTCATCGCTAACCTGCTCAAAGGCACGGAGTACGAGATTAAAATACGACCCTACTTTAACGAGTTCCAGGGCATGGACAGCCGCCCGCTGACGTTTCGCACGCCAGAGGAGGGTGAGATATCTGCAGCTCTTTCAGTCTCCATTTGATGCACTTCAATTTAATTTCGTTCTAATCAATTCAATTCGGGTTCATTCAGCCCAGCCCGACTCAATTCTATTCTGTTGTACATTATATGAAGATGAATCGCTTCATTCAAGCAAATAAAATTATGGAGAGGGCTAATGTAGATTTACTATTAAGGACACTCACTTTTCAAAATGTAATTTTAATTGAATTCTCTTCCAGTTCCCAGTGCCCCCCCTCGTGCTGTAACCGTGGCAACAGTCAAGCTCAGCAACAGCTCAAGCATCAGTGTATCATGGCAGCCTCCTCCCAGTGAGATGCAAAATGGAGTCATCCAAGAGTATAAGGTATATTTTAGATTGCAAAAGTCAATCAACAAAACAAACTTAGTATATCCCAACCAGACACGTTGCAAAAAGTAACTTGTGAAAGTAAAAATGCTGCATGATATGTCATAATACAATCAGCAGATTATTTGATTTGATTATTATTAATTTAATATTTATTCTAGCTCTATCTTTAATTTTCGTTGATTATTTAATTTGTTTTTCTATTTTAAAGTCCTCAACATTTTTACATCAAGTTTAAATTCATGTCCCACTCACATTTTCTTGGTTAAATAAACATTACTTACACTATCAGAAAAAAAAGTATTTACATGTATATATTTATAATCATATAATTTATATTATATATAAATATTTAATATAAAACCTTAACATATTTTTCTTAAATATATACATGCATGTGTATTTATATATACATAATAAATATACACAGTACACACACATATTATGTAAACAAAAACTTTTATTTTGTATGCGATTTATCATTTGACAACATTAACAATGTAATCAATATTCTAATATAAAAGTATGAGTCATCAAGTTTGTAATGTACTGTTTTTAAGCATTTTACATTTATTCCAAAGCACGAACTCAAGGCAGTAACAATTTAAACAATATATTTTATTTGTGAACTTATGTTCAGTTATTCTTTTTAATAGATAACTTTTAACTACTTTTGCATTTTTCGGATCATCAGTCATCAAAGCTTGGTAAATATTGTCACACGGAGATTTACCTTAAATTTCATCAAGCTGATTACACACTAAAAACATCCACCGATCATGTTTTCATGTCATTTCAAGTCCTATTTTGATGTAACAAAGTGGTTATATCTAAGTGTGTGAGTTGTTTACTTACTTTTTTAATTAGCCTTCCCAGTAGCTATGTTTCCCTCCACCTATTTTTAATGCGCATTTTGGGATATCGCATAAAAAAACCCTGGATGGAAACGCCAAGATGTGCATAAATTCTAAAAATATGCATAAAAAACTTATGTGCTCAACTAAGTTGGATAAATTTAATATCCTGTAAGAAAACATGCACATAAACTGACTGAAACACTTTTACTGAATAAATTCCTTAATGTGCATCAAAAAAGATGTGACTTAGCAATGGGACAGCATAAAACTGCACCAACCAATGGACCTGCTCTTTTTGCACAGCATCTGAAATGCTAGTTTTGTCATTCTAAAATGCTTGAGCAAAGTCTCGCCAAAGTGCTTCGTTATAATTAACTCCCAAAACTCTGTTCCCAAACAGCACGAGATAACATGACTGCATTTCCTCTGTGCGCTCTGAAGCTCGTAATTTATTGTATACTAAAATGATTAGATATAGTGCCTTCTCCTACTGCAGCAAATTTAATTTTTCTTCATGATATTTAACAAAAGTACATCAGGAAGTGACAATTTTGATCTCTTCAACTCACTGGATGGAAACGGTGCTTTCAGTATTCCAATTTTGCACACAAGTTTAATTTGTAACTTTGTATGGAAACAGCTACTAATGCCATTATATTGTTCATTCAGACTGATTCACAAACGTGGAATGCACACAAACTCAAGAGGCGGGATTTATAGCATGAACCAATCACATCTGAACATAACCAGTCATAACCAGTCATATCGCGATGGAGGCATTGTTTCCTCTCACATAACTTTCCCTCATTAATTCTCAATTGCCCCCACCAAACTCACTGCACACTAGAGGGGGTCTGTTAAAACTCAATGGGCTCAGGGGAGGCGAGAGAGATATGGACTCCCACTTGAACTTTTGCTGCTGGTGTCTTTCTTGGTGTCTTCTGCAGATGTGAGTCTTACAGGTCAAGGACCAAGTTGGGACACTTAAGTATTTTTAAGTTCAGATCTAAGTGTTATCTCTTTTCAGGTTTGGTGTCTGGGTAACGACTCTCAGACACGCTACCACATCAATCAGACAGTGGATGGAAGTGTGCTGACGACTTTATTAAAGGGGCTTCTACCCGGCGTGTTGTACCAGGTGGAGGTGGCGGCAGTGACCAGCGCAGGAGTGGGTGCACACAGCCAGCCCGTATCTGTGCTTATCAGTGAGTGCTCGCCGTGACTATGAAAAACTGAAAGAATTAAAGAGTAGAGTGATGGGCTTGAGGAATTGAAGTACAAAAAATTTTTGTAAATTCTCTTTGATTGCTTATTAAAGTCCCGCTATGAGACTAAATTGCTTAATTCTTTCCAATAAGCTGAGTCCTATTAAGACATTCTGTCTGAGTAACACTTTGATCTGTCTTTGCTCTCTTTTCTTTCTCTCTCTCCTCTTCAGAATTGCCTGCAGAGCAGCCTACAGTCACAGGTGGAGGCAGCGAATCTGACGAGAATGTAAGTCTGGCTGAGCAGATCACAGACGTAGTGAAGCAGCCTGCCTTCATCGCAGGCATTGGCGGGGCATGCTGGGTAATCCTTATGGGATTCAGCGTGTGGATCTACTGCAGACGGAAAAAGAGAAAAGAGCTCAGCCATTACACAGCATCATTTGCATACACACCTGCGGGTATGCATGCACATATCACACCAAATGACATTTGACATTAAATAATGATTTAGCAGTGCTATTTGAATATTTATATACTATCAGCCTTTAGATCAGTTGCATTATATATGTTTTCTTTTATCTCTCTACAGTTGGTTTTCCACATGGAGAAAGTTCTGGACTTAATGGAAGGTAAATGGCACTTTTAGCTTCTTAATGCATCAATTCAGAGTGTAAATACAGTGACTTTAGTTCATTCTATACTGCTATTTTTGGATATGTCTGGATATTTAGGCCTGGTATGCTGGGTGCTAACATGGGAAATTACCCGTGGCTGGCTGATTCTTGGCCAACTACCAATCTTGTGCACAATGGGAAAGACTCAGTGAACTGCTGTACATCTAAACATGACACCCCGGAGAGATACTATAATGGTAAGACTCACTTTTTTAGAACAACACTACCGGCTGTACTGTTAAATTAATTTAACACTAAGTTTCCACAGCACAGTCTCTCATTAATTAAACCCTAATTAATTTACGATCGCTTCCTCAGAGGCGGGAATCTCTAATTACCTCAACCAAAACGAGAAGTACAGCACAGACTCCAACGAAGGCCCCATCTACAGCACCATTGATCCCACCAGCGAGGACCTGCGCAGTTTCTCTGCTCAGTTCTCTCAACATACCACTCCCTACGCCAGCACTCCCATCATGCCTTTCACCAACCAGGCGCCCTGCAGTCCTGAACAAGATGGCAGCCACTGGATGACTCAGCCTGGAACCTCCAATGCTCAGTATGCCCAGCCAGACCGCTCCAAGACTGATAACGGTATCTTTCCAGTCTTATCTGTTCCCTTCAGTGCTAATATGAATGCTGTGCTTGGCTGTGTTACCTTTTTATGTACTATTATAGTGCTTTGATTTTTACATTTATATTTTTTAATTTATATTTTTAGTAATTTTAGTACTTAAACTTATTTCAGTTAACTGCCATGGCAGCATTTCTAATTTTTATTTACATTTTATTTCAGGTTTATTTCAATTTCCGGAATTTTTTTTTCGTAGTTAGCTATAACAATGCTTTATAAAGGTGTTTTGTTATTCACAAAATTGCTTTCTTTTCTACAGTAAAACAACCAAAGCAGAAGTTAATGGGGAAACCAGTGAAAACGCCATCTCTTAACTGGATGGATGCGTTGCCGCCACCACCTCTCTCTGGAGATCTGGACGAGTGTGAAGAGGAAGATGATAATGAACTAATCCAGGACATGGGGTAAAGTTCACTGGAAGGCTATAGATTTAGCTCAGTGCTGTGCCAGCGGGACCAGCCTGAAAAATAATGTTAGCATTATTTAAACTAAAAAGCCACAATTTTGATACTGATAGTGATTTGACATGCTATTTTATTTTGAGAAAAACTCAGTTAAATAGGCCAGTTAATAGCTGCCCAGAAAGTCTCTCAATCAGGACTTTGGCAGACAAAACAAATCTCAAGTCTCTCCACAAGTTCACAAACACAATTTCAGCAATTCATTTTAGTTTTTAACTTCAATTCCATGTCTACATGACAACATCTTTTACCAATTTGCAGTATGCTGGCTAGCTAGGAACATGGCCTTACTTAGCCTTCTGGACAAGGTTTTGCTGATTGTTCCAGGAATAGTCTCAGAATTCTCAGGGCCAGAGCGGTTTGATTGCTGTTGACAAGGCTGTATATAGAGGCTAACAAAGTTAGCGACGCTCTACCCTTGAATCTGGCCTGTTTCCTCATGACGGCCTGACTGAATTATGTTTTCTTTTCCTGGTCTGTATCGCATTAGTTTCTTGTTAAAGAAGCGTGCGGTCAGCAGTAGCCGCAGAATGCCCTGGCCGCGGGCACTGACGGGTAGAGACGTTCTTATTGCTTTCTGCCTTCACTTCAGCCCAATGGCTGCCCATGAGGGGCACTAACAACGGCAAGTCACATTAGCCGCAGCAGTTAACCAGCCCTGACTCACAGTGGAGATCCATGAATCCGATAACCTTGACATAGCCTCCTGCAGTAACCGCATTAGCCAGTGATAGGTACAACCCTTCTCAAATTCCTTCCTCCGAGCATTAGATGTCGTTCAGGGGACAAGCACGCAATGCAACACTCACAGCCAGACTGGATTTTCATGACTAGTCCTCAAAATTGTGATGAGCTAATGAATCATACGGTTAACCTTTGTGGCAGCCCGAAGGCAAGAGCATCAGCTCTGTTACTGCAATATGACTATAATTTTAATAACTCACCCTTCAACTCAGCGAGGCCAAAGAACTCATCAAAAATATCGAGCAGCCACATAAACCAAGAGCGTGCCGTGTGTAGGTGTCATTCAGCTCAGCAGTTTGCCCTTAAAGTGCCCAAGGCATAACATTGAGACAGTGTCACTCAAAATGCCACTGCATTTAACTCCTTTTCCATTTCTCTTGCATGGATTGGTCCCGCGAGAGCTAAAAGATCATGCATATTGTTATCTGGAGGCCAGGCTGTCTCTTTTGACACAACAGCAGTAGGAATCGATATACCACTGTTTGCATTGACCTGGTGATTACTGCAGCAGGCAATCATAATGAGTGTGCCGTGATTGATTTAGCACAGAGGTGCTGGAGTTACTTAACCCTCTGCTAAAAATGAGGGAATTTAGTTATAGAGCAGAAATAAAGTCACTCTAAGTGAGAAGGGCAAGCGAGTGATAAGAAAAGTTGATGTTATAGTACAGTATATTAATAATAATCAATATAATGGTGGCGGGTAGAATATGTGCTCTGGCAAATTTGATGTGTTTTCAGTATGTTTATTATTATTAAGAAAGATTCTATAGTTATGGACCTGTAAATAATATTGAAGCGTTTCTTCTCACTCAGGTCCGATGAGGAAGAGTGGTGTCCTCCTCTCCCGGATAGGACTTACCTCATGGATGGCGTGATGGATGATGGTCCCGCTCCTCCTCCTAGAGGAGAGGCTTCTTCCCCCACCACATCCTACAGCCACCAGTCCACTGCCACCTTAACCCCGTCTCCCAGAGATGATGGCCACTGCCACGATATACCACGCTTGCACCAGCTCGAACAGCCACAGATAGCACGGTGAGACACTTAAAACCTGCAAATAATATTTCACAATTATTTTGTACATTAGCGTTTTTTTGGCAGGTCAGCATTTCAGTTTATTACTCTTTTATTTTCAGCTTTTTTTTGACAGTTTTAGTTGGGCATTTGTCAACATGATTTGCTTGTTCTAAACTAAATTTGATAAGATGCAGCATAAACAACATTTGCTTTGTTCTTGAGGCAACGTTCGCTTTAAAATACTTAATATAAGCAATCCTTCATCTTTCAGGAAACTGCTCTCCTGCATTTTAGTTCTCTGCATTAATAGAATAGATTATTTGTTTTCATTCTCTTAGGAGAATTTTTACGGTGCTATTATTTGTTCCTGCAGGAGAAAACTTGTTTTATGAATAATTTATTCCTCTGCAGGTCCATATTTGTATATTATCACGGCACAGAGCAAATTGTGAGACTCTCATTAAGCTTCCTGCTAGACTGCAGTTGTGCCAAGTTTAGAAAGATCATTTACTTTTACAAAGTGCTGATCTTGGCCTGCTATATTTTCAATTTAATATGAGTTCATATAATAGTATAATAATAGTCTTATTGGCTGCAGATCTGGGTTAAAACAGAGAGATCCATTGAATGGGGTGCATTTCAGTTACTGCATATCTAGCAAATTTCATGCTGTCGAATTTTGTTCTAATTGACCAAACATTTTTTTGTGGACAGCCGGTTGCCATGTGGACCAGTGCCTGTGCCGCGAGCACCAAGCCCCCCTCTGACCCAGTCCAACCCAAACCTGTCGGCCAATCAGGAGTGCCCTGACAACACTGTGCCACACCGCTCAGCACACAAACGGGATCTGAGCCAAGGAGCTGCCCAAAGTGTAGAGAACATCTGCAACACCACACCAGGTGTGTTTCTGTTTTCTATATAATCTTGCCACAGAAGTTCTGCTGCTCAAGTTAAATACAACTTTCATGATCAGATATATAATATATATATATAATTAGATATTTTTTACCTAAAGTAACTTTTAGAATTGCTACAATTGTTTTAGCTGCTTCATTGTGTGTCTAATGCTCCCTTTCAGGTCGAGCGAGGCCCTCTGCAGACCACACACCGCCTGGGCAAAAGTCCAAGGTGAAGAAGAAAACCTCCAAGAGCGGTCAATACCGAAGAGATATACTGCAAGGCGGTGAGTTACTGACCAGGCCTTTTCCAGAACGAAGTTAGTTAATCATTTATCCTGCTCCTGCATACTTAACATGCTGGTCACATCTCTGCAGATCTGCCCCCTCCACCAGAACCGCCTCCTGAAGATGAGGTCGACTGTGCTCAAGTAGGGGGATTCGAATGTGGGCAGACGTCCCTCGAGAGAGTGGGCAGCTCCCATTCCTCCATGGAGAGGAGAGAACAGAGCACACCCAATCGGAAAAACTCTTCTCATAGACGGATAGATGGTTAGAAAACACCTGACAGTCTAATTTTAAATGCTGTTCTAATATATATATATATATATATATATATATTTTTTTTTTTTTTTTTGGGGGGGGGGGGGGATCTTAAAGGCACAATTATTTTAGATATTTATATATATAACATTTTAAATGTATACGTGTATATGTATGTATATGTAGGATTAAATAGACTGGCATTTTAAAGTTAATGAAAGTTATGTTGTATCAATACACTTTTGAACCCTAACATTATGGTTTTGTTTATGTGGCTCACAGCAGAGGATGATTTAATTCCTTACAACAAGCCCAACTTCCTGTCTCGGGGTCAGATGTCCAGCAATTGCTCCACAACAGGAAGTTCGTCATCACGGGGGTCAACAGGATCACGGGGGCACGGAACGGGCAGGAAGAGAAATGATGTAAGACCAAGTAACTTTCCTCATACTGTAGAAAATCATTTTCTTAACCAGTGTTTTTGTCTTTTTATCCACTAAAATTGTCTTATAATCCTTAAAACAAGAGTAATATTTACTATTAAATGTGCATGTAAATTATTTACTGTACTTAATTTATACAAAATGCTTATTTATAAAACAATGACATGCTATATTAAGACGTGTTTTCTAAGGATATATTTGAATTTATTTATTATATGCTTTAGTCAAATTGTTCAGCTTTCTGTTTTATACTTGAAACAACAAAACGGCTTATCTTACACAATTTTGCTTCTCACGTAAAGGACGTTTAGATATTTTTACAGTAATTCAAGACAAAAAAAAATACTGATTAAGACAGTGGTTTTAAGTGTATGCTTTCAAGATTAATCCTCATCCTCCTGAATCCTAACCCTAATCCTAAACCTCAAACATTAGCCAAGCTTAGTCAAACACAGCCTCGCAAACATGTGCGTTAGTTTATCTTTTCTTAACACTCATTCGTTGGTGAGACAGAATTGACTAAGTGTGGATGAGTCTAGACTGACCGAGTCCATCTGGCTGTTCAGCACATAGTGTAAGTGTTCTAGAGGCACTTTTAGCCAGCAATCAGACACTTCCTCTGAAGTATATTCCCTACTGCGTGGAGAAATTATAACAGAAGAGATGCTACAACAGAATGATCTGTCTGTAAATTGATTTTTCTCATACTTGCACGATTATTTATATCCAAGTTATAGAGCTCTCAAATACAAAAGTAGACACACTTAGAAAATGTTGTCATATTCTTCCTTACTAAATCTGCTGTATTCACAGAAGAGTTCCAGCTCTGAATGCCTGTAAAAAATAAGCAATGATCTTTGATTATTACACTGTTTATACATATAGATAGACAACTAGTTCAGTCAAATTAGGAAGAACTAGTTGCATGGGCTAAAGGGGCCATAACACAATTTTTTTTTTTTTTTTACAGTGTTTCCCTATAGACATGAATAGTTGTGTGATGGGAACTGGGTTATGCACATCTAAGGTCACTCCATATGGGCTGAAGAGTCTCTTCAGATGTGTGACCCCCTCTCAGGTTACCCCCTCTGGAACATAAAAGACAGGCCACATAAAAGAGTGCTATACGTTCCCTGGGGAGAGAGTTTCGGGTTACGCTGTCCTGTTACGGTGGTTAGCGATATCTTTCCAGTCGGACAGAGAGCGTGAATAGGTGCTTGACGGAGAGAGGGGAGAAGGGGTCTGCCCTTAAGATCGCCTTTATTCTGCATCCTCAGATCTTGTCACGTCACATGATGGACAATCCCTGCTGCATTAAGTCATCTATAGACATACCAAACCAAAAAGGCTTTCTTTTGTCCTGAGCGAGGCCACAATTATGGGCTGAATAGACCAGCTAAGCTGGTTGACCAGTTTAAATGACCAGTTAAAACCATTAGTTACCAATGTAGGGTATATTTTGGCCACATTTAGAGTGGTAAAGCTGCTATAATGACCAGCATTTCCATATAAAACCATCTATATGGTCCAAACTGGTCTAAGCTGCTTTCAAATGCCAGTATTATTCTGTCAGCTTTAAATAAAAGTTTATCTTTTCTAATTCAAATTTTTCTCCTTTGCTTCTCTTCCAGGAGATGAGATAAGGGAAGGCTGTGAGACGCAGGAAGTTTGACTTAGACATCCCTCTGTTTTCATTCGGAAGCTGAAGAGAAGAACCGAAGAGAAGTGGACGAGTGTATAGATTTCAGAGCGTGAATCTGGGACCTTTGATTACGTTATCAATTATTGTTATTATTGTTATTTATGACCTTCATGGGGGCATTTTTCATCACGCTGTCACTGTAAATAATCATCCGTTGAAGCTTTTTACATGGGGTCCAGATGCCAGGAAAGAAGAGTATATTGTATTTATACATGAAAGAAGAAATGAAATCATGTTTAAAGCTCCGATATTATAGATAAGTTAATGTCTGAATGTGCCAACCTCTTGTAGAAATGTATACAGCAGCATTTCAAAGCATAATAATATTGCACTCTCGTTGTGTTGGAGAACAACAACAACAAAAAAGAAAAAAGAAAAAATAGAAAGCACAATGTGTGTTGTTTGACCAGCCAGCTAGACAGCCAGCCTCACGACCTAACTGAGCCGAGGACGCTTCTGTCTGTCCGTCTCGTCTCCGTCTGTGGATCCCCGTCGTTGCGGTCACAAGAGAATGTGGTCTTTTTTTTCCCCTCTTTCTTTTCAAAGCCAAGAGAGTTTGTCATTTGACGACTGTTGTGAACGATTGTACTTGTCTTTTTTTAAGGAGTGTTTTGGAGATCGTGAGGAAATGTATTTCATTCAAAAAACCAAAATTATGTTCCTTTGACTAACTTTTTGGTAGTCCTTGTTGTTTTGTATAAATAAAATACATTTGCTGAGCTATATGGGTTTGCCCTAGTATGAATCCCTGTGTGTGTATTTGACCAACTTTGTTTTTTATTGTAATGTATGTAGGCTGTAGTTTTTATTGATTTTATTTATATCAAGTTAAACTAAATGAAAAACAAACAAACAAAAAAAAATCTGAAATTATGTTTGTTTTTGTTTTATTTCATACATTTTATTTTAAGTAACAACTTTTAATGGTTTTGTTTAATAGTATTTTTAATATAATTGATGGTATGAATGTTTTTGAATGTTTGTTTAAAAGTTTTAAAGTAATTAGTTGGCTATCTAGTTAGGTCGTTATTTAGTTTATTCAGAAATCAGGCCTCAAGTTTTCAACAACAAAGACAAAGCGGGACTATACCGTGACCGTTAATCTTCGGTTTCTACGGTAACACCAGGCGCGCACGCGGCCGCTTCCACCTGGCTGAACCGCCACTGAGGGGCATGAAATTACCTCTTCCAGGGCAACACTGGATGCTGAAGAGGAGAAAGGGGGGCGAAGGCGGAGTGGGGAAGAGGATTGAAGCAAAAACAAGTGTGGAGAAAGGGACAGGGAGTTAGATAAAGCAAGTAGAGGGTAAAGAATGAAAGAAGAAAAACAAAAATGTGAATCACTCCCACCTGAGACTCGCTAGCCTGAGGTAAGAAAAACAGAAGGAAAAAACAAGACGACATAAAAAGAAGTGTGTACTTATATAGACAATGAGTGAAAAAGGAGAATATAAAAATAAACAACGGTCTTTACTTTACCTCCAGTGCACTTCCATCCATAATGTTTGGTCCTGGCAAGGAAAGAGAATCCCGGGTGTTCCGATTCATTAACGATTATTCATTTTAAGGAATAAACATTAGAGATATAACTGTAGTAAACATTAAATATCTAGTAATATATTTAGTACTGCTAACGTTACTTAAAATGCGCTGTCAAAACGGATAATGTGTATATTTGACTAACAGGTTGTGAGTTAAATATCACGATTAGTAAAGTTGTGTTTGATTAACTAAAACGAGCCGAGTCATTCGTTCGAGATTCGGACTTTACCCGATACGTTATTTAGTTTTGATCCACTAACGTTAAACCGACTCTTTAGAATCAGTTATTATTATTCTGGCGTCCAAGTACGCTTATTGCGCTTATTGTATTTGATTCACTAATACCGAACTAATTCATTTAGCCTACTTGGGAATTATATACACTGATTGCGCTGTATGTATTTGATTCACTACTAATAACCGGCTCACAAGAGTCATTCGTTCTGTATTTGAACCACAGTACATTCATGTTCCATGTTCCGCAGCTGTTGGAGCAAGTTGGAACTAAACACCCCTTATTAACAAGGCTGTTGATCCAATAACATACTCCATTCTGGTCAATTATAACCATGTAGGTACTCATTTGTGCTTTTACATTTTCGAAGCCTCATAAACAATTGGATTTATGTTTTGAGCAGCCAGTCAAAGGTTCTTCTCATTATTAACACTTTCGGTATGAATCAATTCTAGAGGTGGATCACACGGAAGACGCAATTTCTTGAGAGAGGTAGTGGGTACAGAGATCATCTGAGCTTTCACCTTTGAAGGTCTCCTTAGAATTCAGACCAAGTAGTCAAGACACGCACTCCTCCTTAAGTGGAGACCCACTACCCATAAATCACTAGCTCATTCATTAGCTTTGTGTCAGTGGAGACACGCCCAGGAGGGCCAGAGGGGAGCAAAGCGCAGTCAAAAATACCATTCTCCCATTTCCATGTTAATTACTGAACCCCGAGATGGATGCCTTCAACTTCATTGTTCATTTAATGTATGCAAAGCACATGCAATTGCCACATTAAAACCAAGAGGACAATGTTCAAACAAGCTAGTAAAACAGCGGTTTTGGCATTTGGCTTTGAAATCAATGTCAAGATGTTTTACGACGAACACCAGGTTAAAACGGCTGAATGCTCTTTAGAGATGAGAAAAGAATGATATTAGCGTTTAGAGCCGCACAGCTGCCAGGCTGTTAGCTAGGTACGAGGACTCATTTATGTGGCAAGTGAGCAATGTTTGCGCCTCCGAGATAAACCGAACCATCGGCCCATGAGAGGTTCTTGAATACGCAGTCAACTGTTTGGTGTAATCTCTGCAATTCTTGACCAATTGCACATAAATGCTTTTTCTTTTCTCTCCGCAGCTCCAGTTGAACTGGTGTGGATTTGTGTACCCTGCCTGTGGAGCGTAGGCTTTAGGGAACAGAAGGACCCTTGAGTTTAATCTTTCTCGGGGCAGATCTGGGTCAGTGAAGGCCAACAGAAGGCTGGATCCCATGGGGTCTGTGCAAAACACTCTGCCATTTCTCATCTCCACACACACCCGTCTGAACCTCCGACTGGGCACGGGACCCCGGGTAAGCCCACTCAACTGGATGGCGCGTCACACAGGGGCTTTAATTTTCATTTAGCGTGTTGACGGATGCAGTCGAGAGAGATGATGACTCAGGTGTTGGACATTAATGTCAATTTAGCCGATAATTTAGAGCCGCAATGCATTAGCTTGGAAATCTGTCCCATGTGCTAACTATTCCTGGAAACATTTAGGGCTGACAGAAATTTGGAAACAATGACGTTTGGTTTTAAATTTCCCTGGCATATGAATTTTAAGTGTTACTTGCTGAAGTCATTACTATTGCTATCATTTATACTTAAGGTTAGACATTTGAACAGACCCCTAACATTAAGTATTAAACTTTGGTGCAGTACCATATTTTGGTACTGAATGATACCTCTAATTATGCAGATTGTTGAGCAGATGTGTGGTATTACTTTTTGAAATGATCATAATTTTTATAGAAGCCTTTTTCCACCTTACAAAATGACAATAGTTGTAATAGTAATAATAATAGGACATTTTTGCATCTTACAATTTCTATTTTAAGTTGCGCCTTTTTCTCATAACTGCAGTTTTTAAATATCTAACAATTGTGACTTTTTCTATCTCACAGTTAAAACTTTATTTCTCAGTTAATGGTCACAATTGTGCCCGACATTTTTAGCATTTGCAACTTTATATCCTAATACCAACTTTTTCTCAGTTTCATTTCTGTCAATTCTGACTTTCTCATATTTGCAGTTTTATGTCTCACAGTTGCAATTTTATATTTCATAGTTGAGACTATTTCTCAAGTTTGTTAATATTTATTGTATTTAAAAATATATTTATTTATATGCCACAACTGCAACTTTATTTCTCCTATTTGCAACTTTATATGTAACAGTTGTGACTTCATTTCCTCTATTTGTGGCTTTACATCAGAATTGCAACTATTTCTCAAAATTGCAACTTTATTTCTTATAACTGCAATTTTATATCGCACAATTGCACCTTTATGTCTCATAATTTGGACTTTGTCATGTTTATTACCACTCTATTTCTCACAATTTTGACTAATTATTGTAAATTGCAGCATTATTTCTCATAATTGCAACTTTATATCTCACAGCTGTGACTTTATTTTTACCTTGGGGATTGAGGTAGAAAATGCAAAATTTTTGTTTAATATTTCATCTCAATCATTAATCAGCAAGCGTTTTGATCACAAGCACTTCTAAAAACCTAATCATGTTATAAGAGAGAATTATTTCATGCAAAATAATCCTTGCAGACAAATGTGGGGTGCTCTTCTGTGACAAATGAATGAAAGAACCCGAGCAAGAGAGAAGCAAAACTTGGTACCGTTTTAGTGTGCTCTTGCATGGCAAACTGGGTCAAAGGATTACCAGCAGGCTATAAAAAGATGCCTTTTTGGCCATAGACAAATTCAAGGCTGTAGATCTGAACAGTGTGTTTGTGTGCACACGCATAAAAGTGTGTAATGGGGGAGGTGTGTTTTTGTGCCAAGCATATGGCCGTAGGGAGAGAGAGAAGGGGACAAGCGATAATCCCTCTGCAGTCATGCCATGGTCACTTGTGTTTTCTCTGAGTGTGTGTGTGTGTGTGTGTGTGTGTGTGTGTGTGTCCAGCGGGTGTCTAGGGTTGTCTGATTTGGTTCTGCTGGCTTGCGGTGAGGATTAGCGACTGGAGGGCCGTACATGTTCTCTTGACGGACCTCTTGTGCTCCCTTAACTACGAGACAGTTGGACACAAATGCAACAAACACAAACATATGTCATAGTGATCCGAGAGGCAGATACTTAAGATTAAAATGTTCACTTATAATCTTTTTATTAACTTTAAAAAGGCAATTAGTAAAAATAGAAGTAATTAAACTTTGACTTTTTAGTAGTGCAGCAATTCTGAGGAATATTTATGACGTACATTAAATAAACCTGACAGTTAATACAGTATGTCTACAGAACAAACTACGTTCATACAAAAAAAACAATAATCAACAATAAAAATAAAAGTAAAAAAAAAAAATTCTAAAATTTCTAACATTTAGTTCAATTATTTTCCAATTCAAATGCAAAATTAACTAACATTTTTCAATGTAAAATAAAAATAAAATAAAAAAAGAAATGTATTTTAATTATAAAATAATAAAAAAGGACTCCTAAAATACAAAAACGTCTTGTATAATATTTCCTGTGTATTTTAGATAACTCTGTCATATAAAAGCGTATGTGATTTTATAAAATTGTATGTGGAAGATTATTAAATAAAATTGGTTTATTTACATTTCTTTGTATGCCGATATAAACGTCCTGCACAATAGTCTTTATTATGGTGTGGTACAACTCAACTGTCCATATGGAAGGTGGCATATAAACTGCACCTACTGTACCTTGCAGCAGTGTGTTCTTCTATTTAATTGACCTTGCTACATACCCAAGCCCGTCGAAACTACAAGGAAGGAGGGTTGCCCTGAGGAACGCAGGGAAACGTAGTCCATAAACGACCTCTAGGCATGTGCAAGTCGATCATCGGTGCGAGGGGGTTTCCAGATGTCCTCGCCAGTGCTCAATACCTGAGTGTTGGCTAGATGTGGGAGTTCTTCTGGCCTCTCTGGAGGCTTTAAACTGGGCCTCCAACTCCTCCACCCACGCGGTGCTCCAGTCCCACACGGGCAGCGGCTCCACCTCTCCAAAACACTCTCGAGGGGGAAACAGAACACTCAGGGGGGATGCAGGCGGGGAGAAATCTGCAGAAAATGCAGGATCACACACACATCACGAAGGAAATCAAGGGAGATGAATGCATGTGCATGCACATAGGTACAGAACACACAAAGAAAATCAATCTGTTAATACGTATAAAGATGTACAAGTCAATTTCACCATTATAACACTGAATGATAACGCACAACGGCGCTGGATTCATCAGTTACAATGTACTAGTCATTTAACCTGATGCATTCACGGAGATTGAATAATAGACAGGGAGAAAGTGAAAGGGGGAAACAATCAGCAAATGGAGAGAGGAAAGTCCCTGTAGGTTTCTCTTTTGAAAGCAGTGATTGATTTGCTGAAACTTCAGAGAGGATGGTGGGGGAGCTCAGACAATTTGCAGACAGGCCCTCAAATCCCATTATTTCTCATTGTACCAAAGTAGCGCTGCTATTTTTCACTGTCTCATTGGGAAGCATAATGCTGCAGTGCCGCGTGAATCTGATCTGACAATGAAAATGCTCATCCCAAATACTGTTCTCCCATCTAGTTATGCAACGATCCCCAAAAGCACTGGAATAACACTTAAAACAGTCTGAATGTGATTGCATTAGATAACAAAATATCAAATAACATAATGCTAGAGCTTTTCTCAGAACTAACCTCACTCTTATGAGCCATTTTTGCTATTATAATGTACTGGTCTCAAGCTGAAGACAGGTGTAGTTTATCAAGTTAACTATGAACATGTTCCATTAAAATTTGACAACCTCAGTGTCCAAAAGCATGGTCTTCATCTATCATTTAAAACCTAACAAACTTCTTTATTGTGAAACATTTGGCTTGAGCTGTCGATGCGTTGTTATTTAATGCAATGACATAAAAAACATTTTTAAGTGAGACTAAAGTGCCAAAATACTTTGGTTGCACTGTATAGTTTATGTCTTACATAATTATGAATCATTTCAAAAGAACTTAACTGCAGCAAGTATTTACATAATGCTTTTTTGTTGACTATGCAAATGATGCAGAATAATTGAATTTTACAGCCCTGCAGAGCTGAAAAACTAGTGACAGACAATGATGAATTAAGAAAAGCTGGTGAGCAGCAAAGTAAAGTGAAATGTGATCACAGTTTTTGGCAACCTGTGTGGTCAAATTTATAATAATTTACAAATCTGTAGATATTTGAAGAACACATTTATAAGAAGGTCAAATATATCTTAAGATGTAAGAGTACTACAAACTTGTTGGCACAAAGCTAGATTAAAATATTTACATGTATTCATTTAACAGCCACTTTTATTTTATTTATTTCATTTAATTTCCGTGGAAATGAGCAGAGTTTTCAGGGGTGGTGAATCTGTTTGGAGCTGCTGATAGAGCATCGACTGCGTGAGCAGATTCTTCCACCTAGTGGACATTTATGGCAACTACATCTGTACTTGCTATTAGCCAACATAGGAATTCAATCAAATAAAACAACCTAATTCTACAGAAGCTGAAAAGAGTTTTTAACTTGCCTGATAAAGTACCACTCGTGGATTCGGCTGTCATAGCCAGGACACGGGCAAAGTTTGCATCGTTTATGAACGAACAGTCAGAGGAGCTGATGATACTCGTTCTAGCGCTCGTCACATTGCTTTCGGACACTGAACCCCAGCCGTTCCACAATGAACCCTCCCATTCGCTGCAACAAGATGAGGGCGTGCTCCTCAGTGTGGCTCTCCTGAGGCTGACTGCCTGAGACTCCTGCTCGTCATCCATCTCCCGGTCGGCAGGCCCACAGATGTAACCAAACGTGGGTGTGGGAGAGAACGGACGGGGCATTGAAGGAGAACTTTGATGGGACGCGCTGTTGAGAGACATCACAATTAGCCCTTGTCTTGATACTCCCTTCACATATATGTTCTCTCAGAACACAGGTGTTCTTTTACCGTTGCCCCTGTGGTTTGGGGCTGATCTCCATATATTGAGTGTGGCCCTGAGTGCTGAGCGTGGTGTCCTGGTAGTCGTCGGTGCTGAGACAGAAGGAGGCTGTGGACAGGTGGCTGTAGGTCGGGCTTGGCTGGGCTGGGCTGTGGTGAGTTGGACAGCCTGTAGTAACCGTAGCAGAACCCTGGAGTCCAGAGGCAGCACACACAGACTGCTGAGAGCCGATGTCAACTGTCAACTTAGTAGATCTGGTAGACCTGAGGCATCAGATAAACAGAAATATGAGCGCATTAATAATTTTTCACCTACACTACACCTAATATTTCTATAATAAACTGTTATTTTAGGAAGGTGTTTGTGTCCCTTCCAGCTATCCACTCTTTTCTTTCTCTTGTACACTGATGCCTCCAGCCGGAAGAAGCTTCCTGTTTGTGTCCTACAGCATTTAAAACACTTCCTTCCACTTACAGACCTTCTAATAAATAGTGGGCCATTTCCCCTTCAGACTCCCTGTCCATTAGAGTTGAGCTTCAAGCTAAATTGGTTTCCAGTCTTGTAGTCTGAGAGCAGAGAGACAGTAGTAGACTTCTCTTTTCTCATGGTATAATGACATGTTATTGTCACAGACACCGTCATTACAGACAGGCAAGGGCACAATCCCTCAGGTCTGTGAAAAGCTCTGTGCCAGTAGTCATTTTACACCACTCGCATCCTGCTATGACAGAATGGTGAAACACTGAAGTTTATCACCGTCTAAGAAGCCACAGTGAGAAGAAAGACTTCAAAGCATTCTGCTGAATACTGTTGCCTACAGGAAAGAAAAAAATCACAACTGAGATCACTTTCATATCTTTAATTGTTTCTCCTAGATAGCTATGAGATAAACTGGATAGCAAATAGATGAATTCATAGTTTCTCAGAAGTTTCTGCTGAGAGAAAGACCCCAGTGATCTCACGTCTCCTTTATAGATTCAGATGTCAAATACTGTGCTCTGATTTCCCTAGACACCTGCAAAAGTCTTATAACAAAGTCTTTCAAGACCAAATTATTTTGTTTCCTACATTGATTTTATAGCTCAAACTCTTTAAGAATGTCATTGATTGTCTCATTTGTGCTTCTTTTTATTACTCCTATTTTAGGGGAAACATGGCGCAAAGTTGATCTTTAAGACACATAATAGCACCACTTTACAGTTCAATTACTTTACCTGAACCGAACAGTGATTTAAACAATTTGAAATGTTAAAATGGACTTATGTATTTAGAAAGTAACATTTAAATGGTTGTTCACCCAAAAATAAAAATAATGTCATCATTTACTCATTCTCATGTCATTACAAACCTGTATGGCTTTTTCAAAATAGCTTCTTTTGTGTACTGTAGAAGAAAGAATGTTGAATACTGTTGAAGGCAAAAAAATAACCAATTACAACTAGACATTTCTCCAAATATCTTCTGCTGTGTTCCACAGAAGTAAGCAAGTCATTGAGGTTTGGACGACATGGGCGTATGTAAAAGATAACAGAATTTTCATTCCAAATTTGAGGTTGATATAAAAAAATTAGCTTTCAGGGAGATTTTGTTTGGGCATAGTACCAAACTTTTCCAGTAGATGACCATCAAACCCCATTAGTAACCATATAAGGGCGCCTCCATTTTCATATATGGTTTGGGTGATCTGAAACATGTTTTTCCATACTTTTTCTCACATTTTCTCACATTCAGAAGTATTAAGGGCAGTATGGCAGTATTTGATTTCAATTAAAAAAACACATAAAAGGCATGCTACGAGAACCCTGGACTTGCCTTACTGTTCACAATGCATACAAAATGGAGAATCTATTGTTTTTTCTATATATTCAAAACATTTTTGGACCTTTTTTCTCAAAAAATAGAATAGATGTTATCTTTTGAACACTCTCCATGAAAATGAATGGAGGTTTGTCAAGATTACTTTAGGTTCAGACTAAGATATTACTGTTTAAAATATGTAGTGGGACAGTTAACAGGTTAATAAATGCTGAAAAAATATTGTTCTTTGTTACTTCAAGATATCTAATGCATTACCTTATTAACCAATTGAACCTTATTATAAAGTTTTACCAACATGTTCTACTTGGTTATAAATGAGTAATAAAATCTCTACACATTTAAATTTTGCTTTGTGTGTAGGTGTGATTCTCACTCCTCTGAGCTGAGGCTGTGGTTGTCCTCCATGGGAAGAGGCGGAGGGCTGGGTAACATGTCCACCAGCTGCAGAGAGGCAGAGTAGTGCAGGATACGTGGAGAACTCAGCGGCTTCACAGGTTCTGATACACCACCTGTGGGATTGTGGACCAGCTTAGAAGAGTTCTAACAAATAGACAGAGTAATGAGAATAGCATTTTAAACGCAAGACACGCTGATGTTCAAACCTGCAGGGTGCTGACTGAATCTTTGCTGATGGTTACTTGGTGCATTGCACACTGCCAGTGCTTGTTGACTCACGGGCATTAACGGGGCACTTTTTACCGCATGCAGCTCTGGAAGTAGATAACAACATATGTTACTGCTGGACAAAATGAATGTAAATGACTCGCTGAATGAATGTCTCACCACGCTTGTAATTTTTCTCCCACGATTCCTTCAGAACTCCCATGTTGGGCTGGGCAGGGAGGGCACGTTTCCATGGCAACGCCTGCACTTCCCTCACGACAGCAGTTTTGACGATGGGTTCGGTGATCCGAATGGTCTCGGAGTTATGCAGCTGAGATTTGCCATGAGGCATTCTGGGACAGCGACCTGGACTATTAAACGTCTTCAGTCCATTGCCGGTTAGATCCACATAAAAGGTGCCATAGACGCCGCAATTATCTGGTACAATCGGGACAGCTGACCGCAGGGGGTTGGGGTCCTTTTTAGCAGTAATGGGCAGAGCTGTCAGTAGGGAGGAAAAAAACAGACTTATTTACATAATGTGCCAAGATGTCAACGGTAATTAGAGTTGATAAGGACTCTGCAGAGTTGTGACTTCAGGGGTGACAAGCGTATTTTGAAGGTTCTTTTAAGGACGTATCTGTCATCCGGTGAAATGACGAGAGGAAAAAAAGAGAAGTAGTTGAGGGCAGAAACTCGAGGGGAGGTTATTACTATGTATTTTAACTAAAATTGTGACTTACTGGTCCTCCGGAAGCCAGAGTTCTCTTGACTCGGTGTCCAAAGGCCCTGCTTGGGCTCACTGCT
Source organism: Acrossocheilus fasciatus (assembly GCA_036784905.1). NCBI lineage: Eukaryota > Metazoa > Chordata > Actinopteri > Cypriniformes > Cyprinidae > Acrossocheilus > Acrossocheilus fasciatus. Next base: position 17,357,581 of record CM071947.1, on the reverse strand, counting down.
GGAATCTGGCCTCCAGCCTCCAGAGATCCATGGAGAGTCTGGTGCTGCCATTCTAGAAAGGAAATTATAAGGATGGTGACGCAGTTACTTATGGAAGCCTATTTTACAAGTATATTATTACATAAGAAAAAAAGTCTTGCTTTGGTAAATTATGAGATAAACAGTAAAAATTTTGAGATAAATGATGAGATAAAGTATATTGACAAATGAGATATTAAAGGGTTAATTGCACTCAAAAAGTGTTCTTGTAGCAAAACTGAAGTTGAGCCACTGATGTCACATGGACTATTTTACCGATATCCTTACTACGTTTCTGGACCTGGGAACATTACAGTTGCGTTGCTGTCTATGGAGGGTCATGGAGCTCTCACAGTTCATCAAAAATATCTTAATTTGTGTTCTGAAGATGAACGAAGGTCTTGCAGGTTTGGAACGACATGAGGGTGAGTAATTAATGACAGAATTTTCATTTTTGGGTGAACTATCCCTTTAAGCCATAATTATGAGATAAAAATAATAAATAACTTCTAAAAAACAATATAAGACGACTTTATCTAATAATTGCAATTTAGTATATTATCATAATTTAGATTTATCTATATTCACGTGGAATACAGCGATCCTTTTTATAGAAATCATCAATGCACTATGCTTTCATTACTGTATTTTTAAGTCAAACATCTTATTAGGGGCCAAGCACCGAAGGTGCGATGGCACCTATTGTATCTGTCGGCGTTCTTTTTCTTCTTCTTCTTCCGCTCTTGACTCTATGGCAGCCCATAGAACCGCTTGCAGGAAAGTTGTGAAATTTGGCACACTGATAGAAGACAGTCTCAACATTAACCATAGCAAATTTGAAGTCTCTAAATTCTCTTTCCTCTAAATTCTTGGCTGGTTTATTTCCTTGGCTGGTTCCATAAGGTTTAGTTTTTTCGCTATTTTCAATTGTTCGAAAAACCTACTTTTTCGAACTCGTCCTAGATGGTTTGTCCGATTTTCACGAAAACTGACTCAGATCATCTTCAGACCATGCTGGCAAAAAGTTATGGAATTTAAGTTGATTCGTCCAACTGTTCTCGAATAACACACAAACGAAATCTACGAAAAGCCTGCATAAATGGATGCGAGGCTATATCTCTGCAACGGTTTGGCGTATTGAGACCAAACTTGGTGTGTTATAACCATAGACTGTAAAAAAAATGGACGTAGTGTCCGTGACGTCACTCGTAGGTTTCTGAAGAGCATTTTTGAAGCCTAAAGTGGGCGGAACCGACCGCCGCCATCTTGGAAACGCGTCACCGCGCGTCACTCCCGGATAATCGAAAATGGGCAAAAAGGCGGGACGTGGGTGAAGCTGAGCTGAAACCACGCCCCTCTATAGTGACAGCAGTGCTGCCGTGCACCATAACTTCGTTTTTGGTCGAAAATGAGTTATTGATCATTTTGGGACATGTGTTTAAGTATCATGGAGAAAAGCCCCGGAGAAACCAAGGCTGAACACAGTATAACATCAGTTACAGCTCTTTGATTTTGTTTTGAACGCTCAAATGAAGTTACGATGCTCTGCATTTGTTTGCATTCGTTCCTCAATACTGTGCCGGCCTGGAGTTATACGGTATTCTGCCTTTGTTTTACTTTCCAATAAAGTCTGCCACGTTTAAATTACGGATAACTTGTGTACTTTTATACATCTGTCGGCACTTCATTAGACAAACAAATGAGAGAGATCGCGATCTAACAAACTGCTCCATATAACAAAGCACTGTAAGCAATAACGATTCGATAACTTGGCAACAATAATTAATCGTAAATAATCTTTAAAGTGTTTATATATATATATATATATATATATATATATATATATATATATATATATATATATATATATATATATATATATAATGCAGATTATTCACTCCGTGTCAGTCTGGGGCTGCACACTTCTGTACATGATCCTCAAAAGTTTCGCACTAGCGAGTTTCACACACTGGAGCAGAGCGGCAGTCCACCTGTCACTCAAGTGGCCACGCCCTTAATTATGCAGAACTTTAAGGCTTAATATAATTTAAACGGATGACTTATAAAAAAATTCACCCCCCTCACAGTTGTCATGAAGGGCAAAATTAGCTATATAGATCAAAATCATTTTTTGCACCAGGCTGTAAACATGTTTTTTTCTGCTGTAAAGTTGGGCATTTTAACATGGGGAGTCTATGGGATTGACTCCCTTTTGCAACCAGCCTCCAGCGGCCAGACGATGAATTGCAGTTTTAGTCACTTCCGTGTTGGCTTCACGAGAGAGAGCGGGAGGTTGCCGCTTGGTTATAACCGGGTGTGTCTCACTCGTCCTTAAAAGTGAAGCTGCGGGCTCTTAGATCGCCCCCTGGTGGCTGGCTGCAGTACAGGTCATAAACCCCGCCCTCTCCATGTAAACGAATGGGACTCCAGTCCAAATAAAAAAATTAATTACACTTCCAATACAATTTTCCGAAATATGGTTTTGGTCATTTAAGGTAATTGTTATCACGCTGATATATGTTCAATTGTTCATTTTTGTGATACGTTTGATTTTAGCTAGTAATTTGATGCTATAAAAATGGGGCGTGTCGTTATGGTTGATTGGGTCTGCGGGAGTTTGAGTGGGAGTTTGATTCCGCGGCTCCACCTCACGACTCTACTGCGCAGACTCTGGCTCCAAACGAATCTCTTTTTTTTTTTTTTTTTTTTTTTTTTTTTTTTTATTAATGCAATACAACACAGAGCTGACATTTCAATAATACTTTTCCATAATACACAACGTATCAAAAATGTACAATGTCAACTGAAATCAAGTACTAAAGATTACATGAGAAAAAGTAGGAAAAAAGAAGAAAAACATAATAACTTGAGGGTAAGACATTTAAGTATCAATTACAGTATATAAATTAAAGTCATTGCAGAATGAAATAGTTCGTCTTGCTTTCTTATTTCCTGACAGTGAAATGGTATTTAGATAATTTTTGAATTCTTTCAAAAAAACAATAAAATGTGGTTTGTTGTTAGTAAATTTACATTTATGAATATAAAATTTACAAAGAAAAAAAAATAAATTTATAATAAAACAAGCATTGCTTTTAGTAGAGTCAGCCTCATAATGTCCTAACATAATTCCTTTAAAAGTAATGGATACATCTTGCTGGATATTTTCTTTAATAAATGAACCAATATTTTTCCAGAGTTGTTCAGTATAATGACAAGTCCAAAATAAATGAAAAACAGTTTCAGTATGGAATTGACAAAATGAACATTTAGTATCAATGTTAGCCTTATATTTCTCCATAAAATGTTTAACAGGGTAAAATTTATTAATTAATTTAAAAGATACTTCTTTTACTTTATTAGTGAGGAAGTATTTCTGTTGCAAAGACCATATTTTTTTCCAATTCAAATTTCTAAATAAACTATTCCAATAAGAGATTACAGGTGACAAAGTAGTAACTTTTTCAATAAAGAGAGATCTAATTTTATAATTTCTATCTTTTTTAGTAGAAAAGCATATTTTACCTATAGTGGTATCTATTGGTTCAGGAAAAGAAGCTTTTTGAAGTGGGGAGTAACTGCTATTTTTGAAGAGCATACAAATTCCTGATGATATTGCTCCCATAACAACGGCGAATTCCTTTGGACTAACTGGTATGTTGTATTCTGAAATAAATTCTATAAAAGTCATTAACAAGCCTCTTCTGTTAAATAACTGACTTACTAAAAGCAAACCATTATTAAACCACTGATTAAAAAACAAAGATCTATTTTTATATAAGATATTTTGATTATTCCAAATAAAAAATTTATGGGGGGTAAAATTGTGTTTATAAATTAATGCCCATGCCAAGAGTACCTGTTGATGGAAATTTGAAAGTTTAACAGGTATTTTGGATATGTTATAATTGCACATCAACAGAAATTTAATACCTCCAACAAAAGAAAATGCTTGTTGTGGAAAAACATACCAGATTGAATGTTGATTTTTCAAATACTTATTAAGCCAATTTATTTTAAAGGTACAATTTAAAGAATTGAAATCTATCAAATTTAGGCCACCTTTGTTATAGGAATTTAGTATAACAGACTTTTTCATATAATGGCATTTATTTTTCCAGACAAAGTCTGTTAAAATTCTATCAATCAGTTTACATGTTGGCTTATCTACATAGAGAGATTGGGCTGCATAAGAGAGACGCGACAGCCCCTCAGCTTTAGTGAGCAAAACTCTACCTTTAAGAGATAAATCTCTTTGAAGCCAGCCATTCAATTTTTTTTTTGTTTTTGCGATAACTGGATTAAAATTTGTAGCACATCTGTTTTTATTCTTCGTTATATTTATACCAAGGTATGTTACTGTGTTTTTAACAGCTACACCACATATTGAGGAAACACAACAATTTTTAATAGGCAGTAATTCGCATTTATCTATATTAAGATTTAGACCTGAAGCTTTGGTAAATGCTTGGAGAATATTTAAAGCTACCGAGACTTGGGAGGAGTCCTTTAAAAACAACGCTGTGTCATCAGCTAGTTGACTGATAATTAATTCTATATTTCCAATTGCAATGCCTTTTATATTACTCCTTTTAACGTACAAATTAAGAAATTGCACTGCAATTAAAAACAAATAAGGAGACACAGGGCATCCCTGCCTAACTCCACAGTTTAAAAAAAACCTTGGAGAGGTACCACTGCTTAACCTAATTGAACTATTTGCATTTTTATATAACATTTTGACCATTTTACAGAAAATATCACCAAAGCCAATTTCTTTAAGGGCTTGAAATAAAAAATCATGCTCTAAAGTGTCAAAGGCTTTATAATAGTCCAAAAAAAAGATGTAACTATCTTCATTAATTATATCAGAATAATCCAAAATGTCTAATATTAATCTTATATTATTAGATATGTGTCTATCTTGCATAAAGCCAGATTGTGTTTCATCAATGACAGAATGTAATATCCCTTTTAATCTTTTAGCTAATATTAAAGCAATTATTTTATAATCATTGTTTAACAACGTTATTGGACGCCAATTATCTAATAAAATAGGATTTTTATTTGGCTTGGGAATTAAAGTAATCAAACCTTGGCATAAAGTAGGTGGAAGAAAAGATTTATTTATACTTTCCTTATAAACACTAAGCAAGAAGGGAGCTATGTTTTTACTGAACATATGATAGAATTCTGATGTGAGACCATCTGTGCCAGGAGATTTATTTACTTTTAATGATTTAATTGCTTCTTCAACTTCTTTTAAAGTAATAGAAGCATCACAAAAAGCTTGATCAGCATTACTCAATTTATTTATACAAGATAAAGATTCAAAAAAATCAAGAGCATGTTGTTTATTAAATTTAGATGTATATAAATCATTATAAAATTTGGCACAAAAATTGGCAATGATTTTCTGGTCTTCACAGAGACTACCATCTATCATAAGCTTTCCAATCTGATTTTTTTTAATTTGTTGCTTTTCCAATCTAAAAAAATAAGAAGAATTCTGCTCACCTTCTTCCATCCATCTTTTTCGCGATCTAACAAATGCTCCCTCAGCTTTTTGTTTGTAAAACTCATCCAATATATGTTGATAATGGACAAGTTCAACTTTTTCAGCATCAGATAACATAGATTTAGATAAAAGATTTGAAATTTTGCATATTATAATAGTCTCATCATTTTTTTTCTTTTTCGCCAATTTACTGCTAAATGTTCGTAAAAATTTGCAGATTTCATATTTTGCCAACTCCCAATTACTACCAAAATTATTTTCCCTATTTGCTTTTTTCCAATAACTACAAATTATAAAATCTATTTTTTCCTTTACTTCTTTATAATTAAGCAATGAAACATTTAGTTTCCAATAGGAAACAGCCCTATGCTGATTAACAGAATCTGAAAAAGGAATAAATATAGAGATGCATTTGTGATCAGAAAGTGGTGATGGAATAATGTCAGACAGAGTATTACTTAAATCTCTAGAGATAAGCCATAAATCGATTCGAGACTGCTTTGAAAGAGAACTATTGCACCATGTAAAACCTTTTTGAGAAGGATGAGTCTCTCTCCAGCTGTCAACTAAAGAAAAGCGTTCCATAAACGTCTTTAAATAAAGATTTGAATTATCAGGAGACTTTGGGGGACACCTGTCTAAGATGTTATCCAAAGCCACATTAAAATCCCCTCCAAAAATTAAAAAAGAATTTGGGTATTTGGTTAGTAAATTCAAAACATGTTCTTCCACTTGATCAATAAGTTTTTCGTTTTCTTTTTGTTGATTGTATCCATAAATATTAACAATAATACACATTAAATTTGAAATTTCTGTTACAAGGCAAATATAACGGCCATTTGGATCACAATCAGAGCATACAATCTTCCCATTAAACTTATTTTTAAGGATACAGACACCAGCTGAGTTACTTGCTCCATGAGCCATCCATAAATCTAACCCCCACTGAGATCTCCAAAAGTTACAATCATCTTTGGTGGAATGACATTCTTGCAAGAAACAAAAGTCAGTTTTAAATTGTTTAAGATATAAAAAAACTGCTTTCCTTTTTGTAAGGTTTCTTAACCCTCTTGTATTAAAAGAAATTATAGATAGAGACATGAAAAGAAAAACAAATCTCTAATGTTAAAGTAGACAGAACAAGTCTCCAAAAAAGTATTTGCAAAAATACACTCAGAACGATGAGAACAGCAAACTCTATACCAGTATAAAATATGTAGTGCAAATCAAAGTGCATATATCTACACCATGGAACAATCATTTATCAAAATATAAATAAACAACCCCTTATTATGTAAAGCCTATTACTATTACTAACATAATAAAAGTTATCAAACTGACCTTCATTTTTCCATAGGAAACAATACTTCTAAAAAAACAAGATTTTTTTTTTTTTTTTAACAAAAAGCCTTACAAAAAATGTTCCAGGTGTCACAATATCAAAAAAATTCACAAGTCAAAGTAAAATTAAGGTGGCATTAATTTGTATTCAATCTACCTTAGAATATCAACTTTTTTCCATAAAAATAAAATTAAACAATTTAAAATTAAAAATATTCATTCAATTTTAAATTTCCAGAAAAGCCACCAATCTCTAAATTAAACAGACTCTAGTTAGCCTACTGCATCAGTACACAATGAAATAGGCTATGTGAGAAGCCTATCCAAGTATCAAGTCTCAGGCTGGAGGAAATATTTCGATTCCTTCTACAAAAGCCCTACCTCCAATAAAGTAGGCACGTTTGTTATCTTTTCTAGCTTTCTCCACTGCTGGCCAAAGTTTATTTCTTCTTTCTTTGTCTGCAGAAGATAGGTCCTCTGATATTTTCATGTTATTTTCCCGTAGAAAGGTAGATTCCTTTGCTGCACGCCACACAGCATCCCGGTAAAAACGAGAAGCAAACTGCAGAATAATTCCTCGGGTCTTGTTCGTCTGTTTGCGTCCTAACCTGTGAACAATGTCAATGGCATTTGGAAGTTTGTCCTTGTCCTCTGGTAAGATATGCTGACAAACCTCAATGACCCTTCCACGAACATCTTCTCTTTGTCTTTCTGGAACACCATAGAGTCTCAGATTCCACCGTCGCGAATAACTTTCCAACTGTGACAGCCTTCTGTCTTGCTCCATGGAAATCTGCTCCACTTTGCCCATCGTAGATTCCACCACTCCGTACTTGGCTTTCAGACTGTTGACTTCAGCACTCATGAATTCGATAGCTTCCTTCACACTAGTAATTTGTCTGGTATTTTCATTGATTACCTCCTTCATGCCGGTAATCGCTCGTGTATTTTCTCCGATCATATTTTCCAGAGAATCAGACCGATTGTTTATTAACTGCGAAAGAGCTCCGAGTTGAGAGAGAATAGCAACATCCGAACGCTCAGTTTTCCGTTGTTTGGCAGCCGGAGACTTGCATGGAGTGTCGAGAAGTGCAGGGAATTCCTCTTCACATAACATAAAATCGTCAGATTCCATGTCTGTTTTGGCATAATCATGTAAATTTTCCGCCAAGGTATTGTTGAAAACTTGTGGCGTTTCATTATCTGCTTTGCTAGCAGGACTAGCCTTCATCTGAGACGTGCTCTTGTTCTTTCTTTTTTCGGATTTTCCCATTGTGTCACACTCACGTAATGAGGCAGTTACAATTTAAATAATGTTCTAAGTTAAGACCGAGTGAGAAAGTCGTTTCTCAAATGCACTACAAGCAGTTTAAGCTATCTGAGTTTGCGGAGCACACCATTTCACATGTTGCTAGAGCGCCATCTTGAACCGCCCCCCCAAACGAATCTCTACTGCGCAGACACGGGCTCCAAATGACGTCATTTACTCAAGATGGCAGCGGCCATGCTGAGATGTATTCGCTTCACTTTTCTATAGTGGATGGAAGCGGAGATGCGTCGTCCATCTTTTTTACAGTCTATGGTTATAACAAGCATGACCTGAGACTACCTGCAGTGTTTCGGTGCTGTGCCACCTAGTGGTCAGGAGATATGAAAAATGCATATTTTTGCTTATACCTTCTGAATGGTTTGGCCAAAAATCACAACTGGTGTCTTTAGATTTGGTGCATCATGCGGAGTCGAATGCTAACCAATTTTCCCAGGTCAGCCATTTTGAATTTTGTAGTAAAATACATTGACGTATCATTACGAAACTTGGTATGGGACATCAGCACGATGCCCTGAAGGAGCCTGAGAAGTTTTGAGCCAGCGCCACCTAGTGGTAAAATCAAATGTTCACATGCTCATAATTTTAGGTGTGGTCAACTTATTTTCACGGGAGTCACCTTTTTAGACTCCTGAATCCTTACAGAGTCCAGCGATACCAAGCATGCCAGGTTTTGCCTTATGGTTTGTGCAACGTTGCATTTTAGCGCTTAAAAAACATTTGCCAATATCTTAGAAACTGTCACTCCGATCGACACGAAACCACCGTAGTAAATTCAGAAATAGCGTGCCAGCTATACTCTAATGCCCAATTGCCAAAATTTTGATACTAAGTGGCACAAAAATGCAAAGTCAGCAGTTAAGTCATTTTTTCTCTTCTCATATATAAAACTGTCTATAACTCCAAAACAAAATGAGATATTTTCACCAAATTTGACACACATATGTATGGGCACACTCTAAGGACACATAAAAAATTTGGTGGGATTGTGCCTCTTGGTGGCGCTATAATTGAACAAAACATGAAATTGCCATTGACTACAATAGAGTATTATGATATAATATGCTATATTTTACACATGCATTTTTGTACCATTATGAAACTTTTTATGTACCATCAAGACCATGATCTGAAAGTACTCAAAAAGTTTTGAGACAGTGCCACCTTGTGGTCAAAAGTTATAATGGAATTTCAAATAAATGCTAATAGCTTTCTGTGAATTTTGCCTATTGTTATGAGACTGGTATTAATAGATTCCTTGGGTCATGATGAGAACAATGTTGCCATAGTCAGCCAAACTTCCTGTCTGTCATTTTTATTTATGTAGAAAACCTACTTTTTCGAACTCCTCCTCAACCGTTTGTCCAATTTTCACCAAAATTGAGTCAGATCATCTTCAGACTGTGCTGACAAAAAGTTATGGATTTCGTGTCAATAGACAAAACCATTTTTGTACAGCGCCACTACAAATTTTAGGCATGGTGCCAAAATGACTCTGAGGCTATATCTCTGCAAAGCTTTGACATAATGACAACAAAAATTTGTGTGTGCCATTGTCACCTCACACAGAACACACCAAAATAATTTGATTGCAGCACCACCTGTTAGTCAAAAGTTATAAGCCATTTAATCATGTTACTAGAGGTTGTATTTATGATTTTTCAGCCATTTCAATTGAAATCATCCTAAACTTGCTTTTAGTACTCATTGTTGCATTTGGTCTGATGCTCCATGCTATGCTTAGCTCCTCATTTTGCCGCTGGAGTGCTTGGCCCCATAATTGCTGCTTGCAGCTATATTTTTTTACCTGTGTTTGATGATGAGATCTTCACTTTCCAGTCTATATAAGCCTATAAATGAAAGAGACAATCATAATTGTATGACTATGTGTGTATAGAAAAAAGGAAGTAAACTGAGACTTTATTATAGATTACCTGAGTGTTTGCCTCCCAGCTCGGTGGGTCTGACATGTCTCCTGTACAAAAACACGGCAGTAATCATCAAAATACACCACAGGAGGGTGCCAACGCTGCCAATGAATACCGGCTCTTTAATCACAGCAAGGAAATGAGACATACTGAGTATGTCTGTCTGATAAGGTGTCGCCTCCTGCCTCGACTCTGAGAAAAAGACAGCAACAGGTAACATATTGAGTAGATTACGCTTTAGAATTATAATTTTATACCTTAGTGTTTTCTTCACTTACCTATGAGCAATTTGTATGGGTCGCTTTGGACCCCCACTCCCGCCCCATTAACGGCAGCCACCGTGACCCAGAACAGCTTTCCGGGCTGCAGTGTGCTGATCTCAATACTGTGTGTTCCACTGTCCACTGTCCAGTTAAAAGACCTCTGTTCCTCTGACTCCACACACCACACCTGTTAGAAACAACAGCATGGTAAAATCAAGCAGGCCTCTACATATACTACATATTTATCTATTTATTTATTTTTTAACATGATTTTAAGTCAATATGATATTGATAATATCACAATAGACGGTAATGGTGCAGCAGTCTTTTCTGCAAGGAAAAGACAGCGGAAAATGGGCATCAATTTTGTGGTCAGAAACTGAATTTAGGACTGATAAAAACAGGGACTCTAATTACTCTATAAAGTGTTGTGGCTGCATCTGAGGGCATTATTAGCATTGCTTCACAAGTGAGTGTCTTTACGCTAGTAATACCTGATATCCCTGAATGATTCCATTGTGAGCGTCATGAGGTGGAGGCTCCCAGCTGAGGTGCACAGTGTCGTTACGGTCAGTGGGCATTGTTATGGACACATCCTGAGGCGGCGCGCTGGGGACTGAGAACAAGGCACATGGTGACAGCTTGGTTTTAATAGTCCAATGGTCCAATGTTTTTCATGTTTCTGTAAAAAGTCTCTTATGCTCACCAGGGCTGCATTTATTTGATCAAAAATACAATAAAAACATTAATATTGTGAAATGTTGTTACAATTTAAAATAACCATTTCTATTGTAATATATTTAAAAAAAAAAAAAGTAAGTTATTTCTGTGATAGCAAAGCTGAGTTTTCAGCATCAATAATCTTCAGTGTCACGTGAAATTGCTGACCTTTTGAATGACAGTGCATAAGTACAAAAGAGTATAACTATCAGAAGTAACATGACTTCTGTTACTTAGTAGTGTTATTTTAGTACTGTTGATATACTATTATAGTTTCTGTTATCATTTTATTTTATTTTTATATTTTCTGTTGTCATTTTTATTTTAGTTCAAATTTTAGTAGTTTAGTACATTTGTGTATTTTTTGTCATTTTTATTTTGTAATTTTTTAAATATGCCTATATAGTTTTTGTTCATTTTTATTTATTAGTTTTAGTTATTTAAGTCAAACTAAAGGTTAGTTGCTAGTTTAAATATATTTTATTTTATTTCACGTTTATTTAGTTTCAAGTAACAAAAATATTCTTTATGTTTTTAGTTAATAATAATAACCCTAGACTAAAGTACCACCACACAGTCCTTTTTTTTAAAGAATGTTCTAGATTCTCACCTATCTCTGGTACTCGTAAGTGTCTGGTGTTGCTCTCCCTGCCATACAGGCTGCTGCCGTAGGGTCGGACTTTGAACTCATACTTGTAGCCTCTCTTCAGAGGTCCCACATGTGTGTGAAGGCCAGGCTGAGGAACCCTTTGAGCAGTCCAGTCTGAGCTGGCCGGAAGGAGAGAGCGATACAGCACCTCAAAGCCTTCAAGATAATGAGGCTGTGACATAGACGACTGCAACTACAAACAGAAGAGAAAACACTGATGAGATGATGCTGCCTTAAAATGAAAATACAATTATTTAAAGTGTGGTGTATGAGCTGCATTACCCTCCACATGACTTGAGACATGTTGGAGGCAGTACTCATAACTGTGACGTTCTCCAGGCTCACACGTAAGGCAGACAGCTCCTTGTGTAGGTCTCTCAGTCTGGTGCTTCCTACGTCTGTAACATATATTAGACATCACTTATCTCAACAAATGGCATGCTGGGAAGAGGTTTAAAGGGATAGTTCACCCAAAACTGAAAATTCTGTCATTAATTACTCACCCTCATGTCGTTCGAAACCTGTAAGACCTTCGTTCATCTTCGGAACACAAATTAAGATATTTTTGATGCTTTCCGAAAGCTCTCTGACCCCCCCATAGACAGCAAGGGTCCTAACACAATCAAGGCTCAGAAATGTAGCAAGGAGATCGCCAAAATAATCCATGTGACCGTCCGTGTTTCAGCTGTAATTTTACGAATTAACAAGAATACTTTTGTGCACAATGAAAACAAAAATAACGACTTTATTCAACAATTCATCTCCTCCACATCACCCTGTAGCGGTATTTTGAAGAGTATCACATACGTAAACAACGTATGCAACATATGTACTCGGATATGTTGTTTACGTTCAAATCAAAGCTTAAATAACATAAACAGCGTATATGTGTACGGTGCTGCTGACACAGAACAGCATATGTTGTTTACGTATGTGATACTCTCCAAAATGGCGCTATAGGGTGACGAATTGTTGAATAAAGTCGTTATTTTGGTTTTCTTTGTGCACAAAAAGTATTCTTAAGTATTGGTAACTTCGTAAAGATTGAACTACTGATGTCACATGGATTATTTTAATGATCTCCTTACTACATTTCTGAACCTTGATCGTGTTAGGACCCTTGCTGTCTATGGGAGGGGTCAGAGAGCTCTCGGAATGCATCAAAAACACCTTAATTTGTGTTCCAAAGATGAACAAAGCTCTTACAGGCTTGGAATGACATGAGGGTGAGTAATTAATGACAAAATTTTCAGTTTTGGGGGAACTATGCCTTTAAATGGTTACTTGACTGATTACATGCATTCTTACCCTCTACAAGAAGCTGTGCGCTGGCCACAGTCACCCCAAGCTTATTTTCCGCAGTGCAGGTGTACCTGCCCATGTCCTGAGCCGTCACATAGTGGATTTGCAGACTGTGGTCGGGGTTGATTAAATATCTGGCAAATGCGATTTTAATATAAGATTAGGAATGTGAATTGTAAGGAATTTCATAATCTCTATGCATATGGGGTTTTTAACTGGGGTCTGCAGACACCTGGAGGTTCTTTCAGGTACTGCAGGGGGACTATAATACTGCTGATTCTATATTATTAAAACATGATCTGACCGGCCATTGGGTAGAGGTCCTTTTTCTCGGCTCCACTCTACAGAAGGCATGGGGTCACCATCAGCCTCACAGAAAAACTGTGCAGATGCTGCAAGCTGCACTGAAACATCCTCTGGTTTACGCAGTAACACTGGCTTAGCTGAGGAAGAAGGTCAGATGTATGAGTCTCCATGCTTTAATAAGCTATTCATACTCTTTTAGAGCAAAGATAGAGTCTTACCTAATACAGACAGCCGAGCCGCTCGGCTCTCTCTCACTCCAACTGTGTTTGAGGCTATACAGCTGTAAACTCCAGAGTCATTCTTCTGGGTTGGCGCAATGATCAGTTTACCATTCAGTTCCTATAAATGCAGATACGCAGAAATATACTGTCATCCAGGCACACAAAACACTGTTCAGGGTCCTAAGACACAGGTCTATCTCTGTGATACACTTTCTGTGTCACACTGCCCTCTACTGACATACACAGGGAAGAGTTCTCAAGAAAAAAATCTTAGCTGACAAGTCAAACCCACTAAATAAGAAAACAATGTCTAATTAGAGTACGTTTTGCACTCACAGTGTAATGGTCATTGCTGCTGTTGATTAGGATCCCGTCTTTCCTCCAGGTTATGTTGGGCTCAGGATGTCCAACAGGCGGGCTGCAGTTCATCACAGCCACCTCACCAACCGCCACCTCCACGTCACTGGGCTGCACACGGAACTCTTCTCGCAGAGCTGAAAATCACACATGTGGTCAGAATGAGCAATATAGTCACTACTGTTCAAAGGTTTGTGGTCAGTAAGATTTTTTATTCAGCAAGGCTGCAGTAAATAGATCAAAAGTGACAGTAAAGACATTTATAATCACAAAATTAAGCAGCACAACTGTTTTCAACTTTAATGATAATAAGAAACATTCTTGAGCACCAAATCCGCATATTAGAATGATTTGACACTGAAGACTGAAATAATGACTGCTGAAAATTCAGCTTTGCCATCACAGGAATAAAATACATTTTAATGTATAATACAAAAGAAAACAGTTATTTTGAATTGTAAAACTATTTCACAGTTACACTGTACTGTTTTTTTTTTTATCAAATAAATGCTGCCTTCATGAGCATAAGCCTTCAAAGCCATTGAATAAAACCATACCAACCCCTATTTTGAAGGTAGTTTAAATGCTAATAGTCAGTCGCTGATCAAAAATTGAATATAAATGCTAACAGTTGCTACATTTCAGAGAACAAATGTCTAATTTTTTTCTCATTACTGCCCTTTTGCTTTAGTAATCAAGAGCTATTGTCAACTCTCTTGACGTAGCTTGTTCGTGTCTCAAATGATCTAGCAGTGAATAGATGTAAACAAAACGCAAATTCATTGTGTGCAACAATTGATTTAATGTCTCAATCTGGTCCTGCTCCAATCCAGTGGAATGCAGAATAAATGAGCCAGCTGAGGAATCTGTTTGGGCTACAAACACAGCATGCTGTCAGAGCTCAATTAGTGCTCTGTTTGTTTTGGGCAGGAGGGCAAACTTTGACATCTGATCTCTAGTAATCTCACGAACCATCTTAATAAGCTTCCTCACCCTCTTGTTCCTTCTGTAGGTCTTGAAAGGTCACTCATTGTTATCAAGGTCTGTCGGCCTCAAACAGGTGTGTTTACGTGGGAACTGACCATCAAGATTTTTTTGGACCCTATTGACTTTCATTGCATGGACACCGTTATTGAAAATATGTTCTTTCATGATCCACAGAAGAAAGGTTCTGAACAACATTAGGGTAAATATTAACAGAATTTTCCTTTTCAGGTGAACTATTCCTTTAATATTAGAAAGCATCACACTTTGTCATGATTCAAACCTGCTATATGAAGAGAGGCATTTCTGCTCGTAGCGACCCCAGCACTGTTGCGAGCCACACAGGCGTACACCGCTTCATGGGACTGACTCTTTCGGCCAGGGACGACGCTGAAGAAGAACAAACTTCCTTCTGGCAAAACGATCGGCTGTGACTGCGCATCCATCTTTTCCGTGTCAAGAGGTTGGCCATTTCTGAGCCACTGGATGGTGGGCTCAGGGTTGCCCTCCGCCCTGCAGGACAGAGTGGCTGGACTGCCCACCCGGACAACCACATCTGAGGGATGGTGGACGATACGGGGGAGGCCGCTGTCTGAAACAGGCCTGGAACCTGGAGAACCGAAAAGGAAGAATCAAACAACAGTGACTTCCCCTAAACAAATACATTTTCAAATTCCAGTCTGGAGAGGGCATTGAATTCTTTTGTTTAGGATGGCTAGATGACCCCAAGATGAGTAAGGGTAACACATTTCCTGTATGGAAAGGAAACGGAGTCAGAGCAGGAGGCTGTTTTTCCCACTATGAGAGGAACAAAGGCCCAGCACTCACAAACAAAGTCATAGACCAACAGGACATCCGTCACCTGTGCACCAAGTGCAGGAATGGCCCTCTGCTATTATTGGCCCACTTACAATGTCCTACAATGTCTCTTTGTACTCTTACGCCAAAACATGCCAATCACATGAGCATGAGAGGGTGTCCTTGAAACAAAAAAAGCATTTGGTTTGGTCTTACAACAACTCCTTGTTGTCTGTTGGATTTGGGGGCCCTTTAATTAATAGTAAACATAAATAATGTTGTTAAACATAAACTGAAATAAACTACGTCTTTTCCTCATGCATGAAAAGAGGAGGCAATTCAGGGTGAAGTGCACAATACAGAATCTGAGCGCTACATTCTTGGCAAAAATGTGTTCTACTATTAAAAGTTTCTATTGTCTCTGATGGGGCAGTTTCCTGAAAGAGAGGAAATCAAGAGTCTCACAGTCCTGCTATGTCATTTTCACTGTAGAGGAATTTTGGGGAAATGCTGGAAGTTTACAAAAAAAAAAAAAAAAAACAATTCTACACTTTCCACAGCATATTGTGACATTCTACATGGGGTTTTGAGAAGCTTGTTGTTTTAACGAAAAAACAAACAAAAAAACAAACATAAGTTTTGTGGTAAAGATGGATTCTGTATAAAGATTATAAACAGATCTATGCCAGTCTACGAGAGCTTCTGGAAACAGCTGAAAAGCGAGCATGTAAATAAAACTTTAAAATTAGGTGTTTATATGTATCTTGTAATTTTAACATATATAACAAAATTAAGAATTATAGACTGAAATGTTAACTTTCATATAAGATGACGGGGGTTAAAGGTAAAGTAACATTTCATGTACTGTTTGCGTAATTAACATTTTACATCCATCTATTCTTAAGGGATCATTAACATATATCGTCATGAAAATAAATGTGTGATCATTTAGATTACAAAACATTAAATATGCACTTTTATTATCGTCATCTTAATCTAAATAATAATATCGAAATAATTAAATCAAATTTCTCATTTAATTATTGTTTCAAAACCAGTAGCCTAAATAAAACTAACAGTTTCTAGATATTTACAGTATAATTGTACATTAATAACAAAATTACATGTATCCGTAAAGCAAGCAGGCAAAAATATCGTGAAACTTTAGAAATAACCTTTAGAATAATAATTTTATGGATTGAAATAATATTTTTTGTTAAATAAATAGTCTGTCTGAATTACAGAATTTACACACTGGAACAAAACAGTTAATTAGGCTTTACTTTGTGCTTACCTTCAATATTATAAATAATCCCAAAAACCCACCAAAGCTTGATAAAGTGTTTCGTCATTTTACGTGTCATGTCGAATTCAATCTACGAAGATAAACAAACGCATCGCTGTTCTGTCAGACTATCGGCGTTACAAATCCGCGACGAAAAAGAATAGTTTCACAGGTTATATAACGGAATGGCATTTCAGTTGAGGTCTACAGGTTTCACAGTCATGTCTCTGCCGTTTCAGTCAGTATGAGTGTTGAACAGAGCGCCATCCGGATCGAGACCCGCCCCGGTGACTGACTGACTGGAGCAGCAGCAGGAGCTGATGACTGATGGCATGATGACTGGAGTGAATTTACACCTCGGATGACTGACGAACCAGCGCTAACTAATTACTCCAACAATTGGTGAGGTAAACTACACAGGTGTGACCTAAAGTTTCCTGAAGTCGTGCTTTTGTCCTCTGTTTATGTTTTGGTTTGAATTCAGGACAGCATAGTTTAAACAATGGAGCATACTTGGGCCAAATTGTGTTTGTTACACTTACACATACTGTAGGGGAGAGAAAGGAGTTTTTTCTTCTTCTATAACCTACTACATCTCCTTTTTTTTCTTTTTTTTTTATACAACTTATAGACAACTTTTATTGTCACTTCAGGATGGCGGTGGTGGTGGTCATGCATAATTTCACTTTTAGTTGAGTTAGTAATTTAATGTGTGATCTGAAGACCTCTATCAAATGTTTGTGATGACAGCATACAGAAACAGGAAAGCATTAGACCTCACAGCCAAGAAAAACTTCCTTTCTAAGCTGCACAAATTGCTTAATATGTGAATACAAACTGATGCTAACCATATTAGCCATTAAAAAATCAGAATGAAATATTCCCACATAAATCAGAAAAAGTTGTTAAACATTAAAGAAGAGAATATTGACATGAACCGGTACTGTTCAAGTGACAAACTTTTCCCAGTATATCACAAACTTGTGCTGTAGATCCATACGTTTCTTAAATGATACAACCAAAGGATCAGAAAAAATAAGAGCAAACAAATGGTGAAAGTTTAGCACAGCTGCTACTGTAGAGTTGAAACAACACTGAGGAGCAACACTTGCTAATTCCTGTTACTATTAAGTCTGTGTAAATACGGTCGCTGAGGGGTTGAGACGGAGAGAGGAGAAAACAGAAAGTGAAAAGAAAAGGATAGGAGAGAAAAGCAGAGGCGGCGGCAGTTCATTTTCTCGAAAGGCACATATAAATAAAGTGCTGTTTGGAGAACTGTCCATTGTGTGGCCTAAAAGAGCAGGCCACACTGATGGACACGTATATTGATCCAGAGAGCAGTGCCTTGATGGCCTGTGGATCACCAGCTTTCAGCAACTAACAAAAGATGTTGAGGGACTATGGAGCTGCATACCACAACACAGAATTAAAGCAGCACCGCAAAAGAACTCCAGGCTGATTTAGCGCCCAGAGTAACTTCTCAGCACGTTTTACCCATAAATAAGTCTCTTTGAATTCCTTAACAATGTCTGAGTTTGAGCATAACATTATTATTTTTTTTTTACCAAAACTGACTAAAGTAAGGAGTAAAGCATGCTTTTAATAAGTAACAAGTGGTCAATAATTTTATTATCTCAGAAATAAAACTTCATAGTACCCTGCTGAAACACAAAATGAAATATGTATTTTATAGTTTATGTTATAAAAAATATAGTTGGATCCAGTTGGGAAGATTTGAGTAAATAAATAAAAACTATACCAAGAATAGCAAAGGAAGAGGAAATGGGTTTAACAGCAACTTTTTCCCCTATTAATCATCTCCCTGCTGTTTCCAAAAGCCAGTCACTAAAAGGTCAAATATATCATAGACTACACAAACGAAAGTTTTTAAACAGTAAAACTTCAAATAGTCATGCAAACGGAATGCACTATGGTACCGTCACACTGACTTAATAAATTCTTCACATGTAAATTAAATCAAGAGTGTCCACAAGCGAAAATCATGAAGTGAAAAAGACTTTATCAAGTTATCACTGTCTTTCTGATTTCATGCTTTGGACCCCATGCTGATACGCCTGCAATCGGCTGCCGAAGCCATTAGGTTTATTAAAAAAGCTGGATAAAATCACCATTTGGTCCTGGTAAAAATGGCTTGACTTTTTTTTTTCTCTAAATTTATTGATTATTTATTTGAGTACTTATTCTTCACCAAAAATGTAACTAAAAGGCAAATATAATTTATATTATTAATTTTCCTAGCAGTGCTATATTCCCCAAAAAATCCATTAGTTTTACCTTTCCTGCGATGGGCCTTGTCCCTGTGTGTTGCCCGCTGGTGCGCCAGGCGATGGCGAAGGTGCCCTCTTCCCTCCGACCTCTCTGATCTCTGCGCCACCTGCTCCTCAGGTGGGCATGTGCACTGGCATTGGCACTGGCGTGCCGCCTCGGTCCAGGTACACAGCCATGCCACCCACAACAGCCATGCTGACACCTGCATCTTCAGCTTAAAGCTCCTCTCCTCTGGCTCTGCACCCTCCACTACACCATCCCAAATGCAGTTCAGACCGATCCACCCTTCTCCCCACAGTCCTTGTGGTGCTAAATTATCGGGAGATTGTTATAAAGAATGTTTTTTCTTTATATTCCACAAATGCTTTGTATTTACTTTCCCTCCCTCTTTTATTTAGCGCTCCCTCCGCTCTCTCCCTCCTCTTTCTCGCCTCGCTTTTCTCTTTTGGGAAAGAAGTTGGCGGAAACAATGATTGAAAAACAAGTTTCAGGCCCCATGCTGGGAGCGCGGGAGAGGAGGAGAGGGACGGGGACTGTCTCCTCCAACAACATCTGTGTCATTCGTTCTGCACGTCCCAAAGACGGAAAACAAGGCCCGGGAGCGAACAGGGAGGGGACGGAAGGGGATCTCCCATACCGAAAGGGATCAGTTCCATTAATCAAGTGTCTGCTAGTCGACTGATCAAATCCTTCAGAATGACAAAATCTCTCGCTCTTTAAAACATCAAACGGCCGAAAACACATTGCCTGACTGCTATTGGCCCATACCACAAAAGAAGAAGTAGACACCCTTCATTTCTGCATCAAGCTACTCTCTCAAAAGCATGAGAGAGGGAGTGTTTTCAAACAAAACTGACCCTCTCCAATGGCTTTGGCTGCTTGTCGGCCATGAAAGGGACGGCTTTTGTCTGGGGGGTGATTCGCACTTTCTCAACACAATTTCTATTTTATGCAGAGAGGAGAGGTTAGCAGACCGAATCACTTGTGCAACTGGAACGTTCTCATTTGTCGAAGTGAAGACGTTTCGCTCGAAGTGGAGATCATTTCGATTTTCACACTTAAACATTTCAATTATCAGACAACAGAAACCTAGTTGAATTTGATTACTGAGCAGCAAAGAGGACGAGGGAAGACACGGGCCTTTTCTCTTCCTTTCTTCTTTTTTGGTTCACATACGTTCACAGATTTTTCACCGTTCACGAAGCAGAAAGCAAAAAAGGGAGAAATTTGTACCTTTCTGCGTGCACAGTATGTGTCCCACTCATCACAGAGGTTGAATCAAATGGGACAGAGAAAGCAATTTGTCTCATGCAGTCTGGTCTTGTGTTCCACTCACCAGTCCTGCTGCTTCAGCACAGAAGAACAGAAGAAACATGCTGAGTTAACAGACTTGACCTGTTCGGGGTTTAATTCTACAAAACTCCCAATTCATTTAAGACTGTAAGCTACAGGCAGAGATGTGGGCGATAGAAATATTACCTCTGATGTACGATAGCATTGGTGATCTTTAATCTTCAATCTGTCAAAAATCAAACATGGCTCAGATAACTCATGCTCTCTAGTTAAGATATTCTGATGATGTACAGTAGGTTTGTGTGTTGAACAGACAAGAATTTTGACTCATAAAATTCCCTCCCAGCAAGATGTTAACTGGTGCAACCAACTCATTGCATTGCATCAGTTTAATTTGTGAATGAATCATTCTGACCAATTTTGTGAATCAGGTCAGTCAATTCATTTTAAATATCTGCTTCAAAAGAATGATTCATTCACTAATTGGACATCACTACTACTAATCTCATGAATATGCCAGGGAGAGTTATTAGTGAATAATGAATTTTAATTTTAATCTGTTCCTCTGACAAAGCTATCACATGACATCAGAAGACTTGTAATACAGAGCACAAGTCTGTTTTATGCTACTTTTTATGGTGTTTTTGTCACGATGGAGATTGACAGCCCTATTCACTTTCATTATTTTGCAAAGAACGGCCAGAATATTCATAAAAACTCACTTTTGTGTTCTACATAAAAAATTACCTAAAAATAAACATAAAACATATTTACTTAATTGTCATTCAGCTGTTTCCGAGACATGAGCAATGTATTTTATGTGGAACAAGTTCCTAAAACAAATGCATTTTAGATTTCACTGACCACACATATTGCAAGCCACGACCTTGCATTTCAAACACTAGTCACTTGTTCATTCAATGCTCTCTTTTCACTGTACCCCCTGCCAGGTAGCAGGTCATGTCGAGCAACCCTGGTGAGGACCCAAAAATGGCCACGCTTCAGCCCTCCATGGGGTGTTAGGGTGGACCTGCAAAGGGCTATTCCAGCTCACACTGCCCCTTAAACTGTGCCTTAATCTTCAGCTCAGGAGGATGGAGAACACGCTAATCTTCCTAAAGAGAGAGCAAGAGAGAGTGGAGAGAAAAAAGTAGGTAGAAAAAAAAATGAGACTCTTGTGCCATCATAAAGAAAGATATATGGATAGTGGAGATGTAGAGAATGATAACCCTGGAATCAAAGCAAAACAAAAGCTTATATCTTGGTCTGTGAGTTTCGTTGGTTGAAAAGAAAACAAAAATGCAATACTTTAAAAAAAAAATCTGTTCTATTGTTTGATTAATTAAGTGTTTCAACACACACACACACACACACACAAAAACAAAACTTTTTTGCTGCCAGTATTCCAAATACAAATACACAATAACAAATACTTACTCTTGGTGTGAATGAAATAAAATAGTGTTTCAAATCAAAAACGTGCCCAAAAAATTCCCAACAAATATTCAAGTTAAAATGTAAAATCATTTTTCGATTGATTTTAAAATATAAAACATTATAAATATACTTTCAACTGCAAAATGTCTTTATTTTTCAGCACCCTTGCAGTTGAATTTGCACATCCACAAAACGCATTCCTAATATTTTAGTTTACTGTAAACTCGTTTTATTTTGTTTGACTTCCAGTTTAGCACCCACATTTGACCCTTTCCTGACCTCACACCTATAACCAACCTCAGACATTTTGCATCCGACGACAACCAACAGGAGTTCTGTTGATGCTTGCACCATTCTTTTTAGGAATCCTTTACAGATTCTAAAGTGGAACAATTGATACGAGTAACGTTTATCCAACACTGATTAGATTAAAAATTCTCAGGGATGGAGTTGGGGGCGCGAGGGGTGAAGGGTGGGCATGCAGAGCTCAGAGCTGGAGAATAGAAGGCCAGGGGTGTGAGGGCAAAAGTTCTGCATGAGTGGATCACAAAGCAGGATCTAGTGTTCACGCCGTTCCACTCCTCATTCCTCCCCCTCTCCCGCGAGCCTCGGCAGCACCCACACCCATATCCTGGGTTGCGCTTATACCTCTCCGGCTCAGCATCCCCCTTTTGCTTTCTTTCTCTCTCTCTCGTTCTTACTCTCTTTGTATGTCCAGCTGGCTGCCCTACAAAGCCTCCAGCTCAGACTCCCAATGAGCCCTGCTCCCTCCGACGCTTTGTTCTGCCGTTTTTCCCACTCCCTGGAGAGAGAGAGAGTCACTACCAGCACGGACAACAAGAAGGGATAAGGGAAAATGACAGAGAGAAGGACAAGAAGAAATGGAAAGGAAACAAAAATAAGTCAAGTGTCTTTGCAGTCATGGATTACAGAGCGGTACATTAGCGAATTGCATTTCTCAGCCACCTTCAGCAGCTATGCAACTTCCTCTTCGCCGGCAACTCTGAGCTTCCTTATTTCTATTGTCCTTACTTTATATGATAACTAAAACATTGATTATCATGTGATAGTATGTACGTGACTTCTACCTGATTTTCTTTTGAAAACCTTCCATAGACATACTCGTTTTAGAAGATCTCCTAAAAAATGATACCTTTCAAACTGATTCTTTTTCTAAAAAAAAAATCCATCTCTCAAGGTCACTGTTTTTTTGTATTTTATTATATCGTACACATAGACACCGTTCAATGTGTCTGTGATCCTTTGGGTTGATTACACAACCCATTTCATGTACCAGTCCATCCGTCCAGTACCCTGTTTCTCAAGCTCTGGTAGATCTTCGCTGATCAGCAAGCAGAAAGGCCTCAGTGTTGCGATGTGGGCCGGAACTAATAGGATTGGATTTGATTCATTAGATTCTCTTTCATCGCACTGGTTGGAATTTCACTGCACGTCCCGTCGGACTCCCCACTTTTAAATAAGGATCGCACGAAGACCTGAGGGTGAGAGCTAGCGCAACTGAGACATGGCCTCGCCTCGCTTCTTGCTCACATTCCCACAATCTCTCTGTGTAAGAACCTCCGGATATATGAGTATTTGGGATGAGTTCCCGGATATTCCAAGTTTTTCTGCATGACCAAAACTAAGTAGGCTGCTTTGTAATGGACAAACGTATAGATTCTGCTCTGGACTATTAATGTCTTGTTGCATTTGTCACACACGTTTGATCGGCTGCTTATGACTTTTTAGCAGGTGAAACCACAGCTAACATGTGTCATATCCATCTTGGAGCTTGTTATTTATTGTCTTCATGCTGTAAGGATCACAACACATATGTACAACATGCCTGTGAAAATAATAAGCAATAATGACCTCCATCTTCCCCTGTGAAGTTTGCCTCCAAGAGAGATTTATGAAAATGAAAGTACACGTCTGAGGCAACAAAGGACCCACACAGAGTATTCGCCTTGTTAAGAATGAAATAATCAACTCGCGCAGCTTGAAGCTTTGTTGGACCGCCCAACTTTGCTCCCTGTGTCTTTGTGGTATTGTGGGGAGAGTGAGACAGTGTCTTAAAGAATGCTTCCATAAGGCCAAAATTAGCATGTCAATATGGGACCAAGAAAATGAAATTTGTCTGGTTTTAGCTGTGAATGAGTGAAATTGAGTTTGAATTTGAGTTTGCAGATAACTAATTAATGGTATTAGAATGTGATTTCATACAGCAAAGGCACTGAAAATATGCAGTGATTACGACCAAACTGCATTTTGCAGTGTAAAATTGATGGTTTTGTGAAGATAGACTATAGGTCATTTATATCAAAACCATCACCCCATTCCTGCACATTTATATGATAAAATAATATTTGTAAATGATATTTAATTGTAAATAAATTAAAGATCCATTTTTGATTGCTGAAGAATTCAAGATCTAGTTCACTCTCAACCAACAAGTTTAACAGTAAAAAGTAGTATTTTCATTGATCCCTTGTGAAAACCTTTTATAAGGAGCAAAAATAATTTTATCGCAAAAGCATGGACAAATGCACAGGACGCAGTTTGAGTACGCACATGCAGCACCTAAGAAAGAGAAGAGGAAAATCATAAGAGAGCACTGTATATTAAGGAGTTTGTGTATTATGTTCTTAGAAATAAAGGTTCCAAAAGAGGGATTTGATGCCATAGAAGAACGATTTGAAGTTCCCCAAAGAACCTTTCAGTGAACATTTCTTAACCATTTTTCTTAGAGCAAAGAAAATTTTAATAAGCTAAAGAACCTTTTGTGTAACGGATGTATGTTCCATAGATGTTAAATGCCAATAAAGGGCATTTTTTAGGAAGGTACGTTGCAATAATGTGCTCTCGACATTTGGCATTATTAAATGGGATTTTCCTTTTTATCATCCACAAGAAAAAATGTATGTCTAATCACTTCGAAAAGTAAAACAGCACTTTCCTCAATGAGCCACACAATTTGAGATGCCAGGTTATGGGCGAGTTACGGGTCAAAGAAGAAAAAACCCCCCACAATTGCTGTATGTTCCAAATATGAGCAATAGTAAAAAATAAATAAAAAACTATAGTGAGCAATAGTGATGCTTATGATGTTGGATTGGGGAACTAATCTTTTGTTTTGCATCAGATCATTTCAATGAATGATCTGATCAAGTTGTCACTCATGAATCAGACTTAACTGGTGATTGAGTTTGACTCATTGACTTAATAATCAGTTCACAAAATCAGTCTCAAGGAATCGATGACTAGGTCACTGTGAAAAAACACTAATCCTAATGCTCTCCTTAGCAAACACCACTAATTAAAGAAACAAACATACTAAAAAAGTTTGACATAAAAATAAGTTGTATTCATTATTTTCAACAGTAAAAATACACTACATTTAAAATGACAAAAAAGGCTCAGAAAAACAAACTTAATTTTCCAATTATCTGACATACAAAATTTTACCCAACCACACCCTTCTGGAAACGTTAGCACTGCACATGCTGCATTCAGACCCCTCTGTGCTGCGCTCTCAGAGAGATGTGGACATCTCTGATTTGGACAAGAAGACAAAAGCCCTGGAACCTTCTGCTGTCCTCTCATCTCAAGTGGGGCTCGTTGATCGACGGCGCTGCCAGGTTGGCTGCCCCGCTTTGGGATATCTGTAGGAGTTTGGCACATGAAGCCTCATGGTCTAGTGTGTTTTCAGTGGCTTGGCATACACGGGCTCCAGGAAATGTAAGGGCAGCAACATGAACAGGGCTGCCAAGAACACCACGCTCACCAAGGACAGAAGCACGTAGCGGCCGATGAAGAACATATCCACTATCTGAAAAACATCACAGGCTTACGGCGTCAATTATTTATCATATTATACAGTTACTGGAAAGTAATTAAAGCCATGAGGGCTTTGATGTTTCCATTTAGATTTTTAATTAACAGGAAATCCATTCAGTACAATGGGCTTTTCTCCACTAGAGGTCAGCAGGGTTCTTTTAAGAAATGTAACTGCAACCTGAGACACCTCACTAGACCACACTAATGCAGCCTGTGTGGGTGGGTGTGTGTATATATATATATATATATACACACACACACATACATACATACATACATACACACACTTTATGCGAAATGGTTAGATTTTTACACTTTTTCATTCAGCAAGGACACACTGATTAAAGGTGAAGACATTTGTTACAAAAGATTTATATTTCAAATAAAAGCTAATCAGAAAATTAGAATAATATCTGCAGTATTACTGTTTTTTTTACTGAATCTTTGATTAAACAAATGCTGCCTTGGTAAGGATGATGTTGTTTTTTTTGGCTTTGTTAAACTTAATTATTCTAAACATTACTAATAACATATATACATATACATACACACACATGTATATATATATATATATATATATATATATATATATATATATATATATATATATATATATATATATATATATATAGCAGGATTTACCTTAATTTTAGCAAACTTCTGAAAAATATAACTTATTTTTTTGCCATTATTTCTTACTCTGCTGGCTGTTTTTCCCCCATGAATTAAAGCTGAACAGGGTGATAGTGTTGCATACTAATAACGCTCTATGTCCCTACAGACCTGAACTAGAGTATGAGGCCTAAACCATGGGAGAGGCCACAACCTACATTAAACTACAGACAGAGAGATGTCTTTGTGTGTGTCTGTGCATGTGTATGTGGGAGGGAGCTCTGTCTCAGGCGAATGCAGTGTTCTCTCGTTTAACGCATCTCACTTTCTAATTTGCCAATTAGCCGGCTAGCGAAGCACAGAGCAGAGGCCATGTTTTATTAATGTGGCATCGAATGTGCGGCAGTGAGCTCCTGTTTGGGGCCGGCCTAATTGGCACTGTGATATTATTCCTTTGTACAACAGCGAGGGGTTACCCATTTCTCATACAATACACTGTCACCTATCAAGAAAAAAACTGTTATCTAGTCATACCTGCTGCAAGCAAATCAGCAACGGGTGTAACATGGATTTGGCGCTATGCACAAATGAGAGTCTATTGCACAATGTACGGTACTACATGTGTGCTTATAGTAACGAGAGACTTGCATGCTGTTTTGTTTTTGCAATTTATCTTTCTGTTGTTCCACTACCAGATCTTCTATTCATTCCTAAATTGATCTTACGTGCACTAACCTACATGGTATCAACTTCTCAAAGGTGTTTCTGCATGTCTTCCTAACACCTCTTGCTGATAACAAAAATTTGAGTTGTAAATCTGAGAACATCTGTTGCAAGATATTAAAAGAACTACACTGTGCAACTTGAGATCTCAAGTCTATGTATCAAACGAAATGTAACAGTGGTTAATCTAATAATTTTAGGTCGAAGACAGGGGGACATTTGATTCAGTCAACATGTTTCTGTTGTGTTATTGAAGACTGAAAGGTAAATGGTTTGGGTTTTGTTTGTGCAGACGAGGGTGAGTTGGCAGCTTAGAGCGCTGGTTTTGGCAAAGACAGACTTTGGGAAAAAGCTGTTGTGTTTGTGCTCGTCTGCTGTTGAGGAGAGATAAACCAGCACATGTCTTTGTCAAATATAACTCACACACAGAGCTATACAGTGCACCTAACTCTCTATTCAAGCATGAATATCAGAATTGAATAAAGCAAAACAATAGTGCCTACTTATCAAATCACTTGTACATTAGATTTTCATATGTTTGTCTGTCTGTTAATTTGGCAAGGATAGGCCAATTCCTTTATATTTATAATAAAGCACATTATGCAAATATTACTGCACTCACCTGAACTGCTTTCTCAGGAGAGGGAACTTCAGGGGCGCGCGGGAAGAACACTAAAACCAGTGTGACGGTGAGCGCCACAAGAAATATAGGAATGATTCCTAACCTGGTGAGGCGATAACATCGTGATTATTCATGATACAATAGAGCTACTACAGACAGAGCATGTGCCGAAAACCTGAAAGTATGTTCTTACTTTGTTGGGCCGGTTGCGCGCGACAGAACGATGGTGAGCGCGAGAGTCACTATCCAGATTAAAGCGATGATAAGCACACCTGTCCCAACGCCTAACACCACATCGGCCATCCTCACCTCTCACAATGCCTGTAGCTGGACGAGAGATGTATTTGTAGTGTTTAGGAAGCGTGATGTGATGGATGCATGCGCTAAATCCACTGTAAGCATATCAAGATGATGTTATGAACACAAACCATGTGGCGCGCCTATCTTAATCTGGCTGCTATTCCTAGACACTTACTGCTTTTTAAACTCAATTCAACTAGCATAATTAGGAAGTAAACGATGGGAAGCGCGCAGTTCATCAAAAATAAATGCTTAAGACAGCAAACTAACGTAATCCTTTGTAGACCTTTAACGGCTAATCTAAACAGTTTGTATATTTACCTCATAAAACAATCGAATGCTGGAAACAACTGCGTAGTTCTAAAAATATACTGATTTGCGACAAGATACAAGCTGCAGAAAGTATAAAATATTTCCATGGAAACACCGTCGCTTCTGTTTACTTCCACACTTCCTGTGTCGCGATTAGACCAATCAGGTTGCAGTATCTAGCGAACAGTATGCTGGGAGTTGTAGTTTAGGTGAATACTAAGCATACATAGTGCGTATAAATCATTTACGTTGTATTTGCAAGCTCAGTTATAATGAAATTATATTTTAATTTTTACGACGAAATTATATTTTACTGTATATTATATCAGTGTTGTATAAAATCGCATAGGGATTTCAAACTGGCTTTTATCTATCGATCTATCTATCATCTATCTATCTATCTATCTATCTATCTATCTATCTATCTATCTATCTATCTATCTATCTATCTATCTATCTATCTATCTATCTATCTATCTAATCACCTCTCTCTCTGTGTGTGTGTGTGTGGTGTGCAAATGCAGGCCTATATCCATTATTATGACTACCTAAATTTGAATATATTTGTCATATAATATTTTGGTTATATTTTATTTGGCTACAGTACAATGACAATATAAAATACAATTAATGTTAATAACCTGTTGTTTTAGTTTTAGAAATATCACATTGTGAGCCTGTATACAGGAAAATGTACAAATCGTTTTAGATTTATATCGGGGTCCTATAAAAAAAAAAAAAATACCCCTACATATTTGATCTAGATTAATCTTTCTCAGTCGTGATTCTGCTTGTAGCTTTTTGGTTAAGTTTGTATTTAACTAACTAAACATACATTTGGGATTTGACCAAGTGGCAAATTTTCTTGTTTCTTGTGGCACAAATAAATTGGTTTCCTCTGCTATCCGTCTAGGCGAACAGCCAAGGCGACCTGCAGCCGAATGTAGGTCTCGTTTGATGCCGATAGGGGGCCAGCGGGCTCCGCCGCTAATGAACCGGAGATGCGCGTGCAGGGCCCGGGGTGTTCGGTACGGTACGGAATAACGCCAGTGGAAGAGGAACCGCGGAGGTGTACACTCGGCAGCGAGGGGTACGGGGAGAGAGAGAGGAGGGGGGAGATGGTGGGAGGGGTCTGATATGGCAGACGTCACGGCTTGTGTAGGGGAGTATAGGCTGTGTTGTCAGCCTGGTGTCAGTCTGATGAAGATTGGCATTCAGGTAAGCTGTCATTCATTTTCAATGTCAGAGCGCGGAGCGGGCGAACACTCCAGCGTGTTTTTTTCCCCTCTCGCTCTCATTACAAAAGGCAGGACATTATTCATACAGACTGGCCGAGGGCTGAGGGGAGAGAATGATAGACAGAGAGAGAGAGAGAGAGAGAGAGAGAAAGTGAGGGAAAGAGAGAGAGAGAGAGAGAGCGCGCGCGTGAGTGAGTGAGCGGGAGGGAGGAGGAGGAAGAGAACGAGTGCGATAGAAGGAGGGAGGAAAGACGGGAGAAGATGCCGTGCAGTTTGGGGAGCGCATAAGAGTCTTTCTGGATGATTTTGTTTGGTGGATGATGCGTTTGGACTTGTGAAATGTGGTGGTAATTTTTGTGTCGACATTTTTGTTGGGTTTTAAAGAACATTTTATTGTCTTTTCTGTAGGGATACCTGAGTGATTCGTCATATTCATAACGCGCAAAAATATAACTTACGCATTTAAATTTACATTTAGTATTTTAATTGTGATGTGTTTTGATATCCCCAGTGATTTGTTTCGAGCTATACTTCTGTCTCGTTGGCTTTTAATGAGTTTAGATATTTGTATTTCAGTGTTTGTTTATGACTGTTCAGTTTTGAAACAAGATATTGCTTAGTTAATGTTTGTCTGGCATTCAGATCTTGTGCCAGTTTAACATGAGATTATCGCACGTTATCAGAGTAGTGTTTAAGAAAATAAAAACACAGTTTGCCTGCATTATGCAAATTATAGCTTACAATAAGGAGTCAACTTTTTTAAGAATGTAGGTAAAAAAAAAAAAAATGGGGGGGGGGGGGTTGTCGCCAATGACAACATTTTAAACGTATTTTTAAATTTTTTTGTGGTATGGGAATCTATAATAAACATTTAATTAACAATAATATGTTTTACGTTTTGTTTATGAATCGTACTTGCACTAAAAACTGTGAGCAGCGTACTGTTGTTATGGTTACCGCCTCGCGATTCTTTTCGCTCGCGACTATTTAGCGACAGTTGAAAATACGTAGGCTACTCTGAGTAACTTGTAATTTAAGTTTTTGGTTAAAAATGTTGTTTGAAAGAACTTCTGTGAACTTTTAAGGTCCCCCATCTTTTTATATTTTACATTTTATGGTGCTTGTGGACATCCTGCCCCAAAATTTCTTATTTCCCTTCTGGTTGCTTGTAGGCAATTGACCACAGCAAACACATGTAAAAAGTATTAGAAATGGTATTAGAAATATGTTTGATGTGGGTTCTAGTACAGCTATAGTTCAACTATTACTTTAAAAAAAGTGTAATTTTAATGGCTGCTTCTGATACTGTATGTCTTATTCATACTGTGTATTTTTTATAGTTTGGATGGCAAATCATGTAGTAACGTATTTATTAGTCTCTTGTGAATTCTTAGATTTGT
Organism: Acrossocheilus fasciatus; assembly: GCA_036784905.1. Taxonomy (NCBI): domain Eukaryota; kingdom Metazoa; phylum Chordata; class Actinopteri; order Cypriniformes; family Cyprinidae; genus Acrossocheilus; species Acrossocheilus fasciatus. The sequence continues at coordinate 17,326,501 of CM071947.1, read as the reverse complement.
CCTCTGATTTGTAAAACATGAAGTTTATTGTTTTGTTTTGACTGGCAGAGACAACATTACATGGCATTATAAACGATTAAGTTCCTCATTGGATATAGACTTGTTCCTTTGTAAAAGTTTAGTGACTTTCACTTTTGTTTCTGACATTAAACCTTTTTTTCTGTAAATTTGGATTCTCTTCATAAAATAGCAAAGCTGAAACTGAAAAGAAAAAAACAAAACAGGGAACATTGTAAAGTTCTTTGAAAAAAGTAAGAAACAGGTGACGACTCTTTTTCAAAAGTTTGTAAAGACGTCAAGGTTGTTTGCAGTTTACACCTGTTTGCAAGCTTATATAATACAAATTAATTTGTACAAAGTTATATTATTACACTTTCTGGAAATCCAAGATAATCCTTCAGACATGCTTTATATTAGAATAACTGTAAGTGAGCACCGTTTCATAATTGATACATTAATTAGATCATTTGTGATGTTGAGTTCCATTCTCTGCAAAAACGTGGTGAGAAAATAGTCTCAAATCCTTTAATTTAATATTTACCTGAAGTATACATTAACACCTTTCCCAATACTATTCAGAAAAAAAGCTAAATGCTAAATTCTGAATGCATTTTAACACTTTTAAATAAATAACACTCCACAAATACTTAAATGCAATCAACTTAGTCTTTCCAGTAGGCCACAAGCCTCAACAAAGTGCAGATTTGAATTTATTTAGTGTCATATATAGAAATAATATGACACAAACCGGCTGTAGCATCTGCTAAACATACATGAGACAACATAAGGGTGACATTGCATGTCCATTTTCCGCCCAAAGTCAAATCTCATTTAATCAGCTGTTTTATTTGTACGGTGCAAGTGATCACGGGGCTGTAATGTTTTGTCTGGAAGATAAAAGTTGTTGGATGGGGCTAATTTAAATGCCGAGATCCCTGCTGGGATCTTAATTGATGATTTGTGTCGCGGGACAAGCTGCCCAGGGGCAAAAATGCAAACACAAAATACTCCGACTTTATTTGCATATTCCCCTTCTCCACATTACGAGCAAATTACAATCTGAGGTTCAATACTGCAGGACCCGGAGCTCTTTTGGTCTAATCACTAATAAAATGACTCAGTCACCCTAAATGAGGGAAGTAAACTGAGCAAAAAGAAGATTGTAAACCAATTGTGATGCTTCTTGACTTGCATAAAGCTATTTAGAAAATTGTCTTCCGTTCTAATGCGTCGTTTTTGATGCCAACCATAGCACTAATAATTCAAATGCCCATTTTCTACAGGTCTCATTTTCAGATCTTACACATGTTGTTTGTCTGTTGACAGTTAATGAGATACTCGTTGTATCTGCACAAAATAAAAAATGCAGGCTCAAATGAGAATTATTCATCAGCCTGTAGACTGCTGGGGTCTTGTGTGTTCAAGGTGAAGCAATATGAGGCTACATTGTTCTCCGCTCTTCTTAGATGCACAGAGACAGAGCTCTGTTGTTACAGGCTTCCTCCGCTAAGCCTTTGCTGATCCTGATGGCTCTCTGAGGAGTGTGGGCCTGTTACTGCCGTTGGACGGCTGTGCATTCAAATGACCTCGCTATGCTGCTCTCCTACCGCTAGGCACGGCGGTCAAACTCCTCTCCTGGGATCTGGAGGTAGGGGAAGATTTGCTTGATTTACACGTGTGTAGGCACTTAACGGTCACCCGTAGCCGTGCTGTTTTCATGTCACCCTGGCCTTGGAGAAAGACGTGGCATGACATGTTGGAACTGACGTTGATTTGATTTACGAGAAAACACAGACTTGAAAACGCCAGTCTCCAAAAAGAAGCAATGATCTGATGTTTACAAATGTGATGAAGTCGTCCTTTGGTGTGCTTGTCAGCACTTGTCATGCACTTAAATAGATGTCGCCAAATGACAAATGACTTGATGAAAATCTGCCCTTGACTATCCTTATACTCTTCTCTATATCTGCAGCATTTAAAACAGCTTGAACAAAATCATAAATAAAACAGCTGAATAAAAATAAAAAAATCAATAAAAAGCAGAAATTTTTAGCACTAAAACTTTTGCATGTAATTTGTCCCACACAGTTTGTACGACACACATGAGTGGTACAGTACTTGAAATTGTGAGAAGTGAGCTAGTTGTTATTTTAGTATCACTGAGATATTGTTAGTTTGTATTACAAATTTGAATCAGTTTTTATTTTTATATTTTCCCTTTTAGTTAAAGTTTTAGTAATTGTGTTTTGTCATTTTTTTATATATATGTCTATATTGTTTTCATAATTTTTTATTTCAGTTTTAGTTTTAGTTATTTTAGTACATCACGTTAATTAAAATGAGTAATGTCGAAATAAGCTGAAAAAAATTTGTTTATATTTTATTTCGCTTAATGTTTATTTTATTTCAAGTAAAGATTTTTTTCTTTATTCTTTATATATTTTGAAACAATATTTGTATTATTTGGTCCTAAATGTTGTTTAAATCATTGTTTTTACAGTCATTTACAGTATTTTTTTTTTTTTTTTTTGTGCACATCTTAAAAAAGGTCTGAATTTAAAAAGCCTGCAGAATTCCTGGAAAAAAATCTGCTAGACTTACATTGCAGGAGGGAGCCATTGTGATTTGTGGGTGGGATCTTTTGAATTTGACCAATAAGTATTGAGCAACACCTTAGCAACTGCACACCAGTGCCCTGACAACCACCCATGTATTGCAGTGACGTTTGAACTGGCAGAACAATGTTTATTTAGAAAAAAAAACCTAGGTAACTTTTTTTTTTTCATTATATATGTTTTCTGTATGTTTTTTCTATTATTATTATTATTATTATTATTATTATTATCTCATGCAAATGACAGACAAAGTTGTTCATAAGAACAAAAATAATTACTGCACCAGGATCAAAAGCAGAGTCAAATTAGCAGCAGCTTATTATTAATTCTGAATTTAAAAACCTTGAACAAGACTGTAAACCTCCAAGTGCCTTTGTTCTTATCTCTAGTGGAATGCTGATAATCCAAATAAATGTACTCAGCGTCACTGAGGGAAACATGAACACTTCCACCAAATCCTGAATTTATTATATTTCTGAGTACTTTCCCAACACAGACAAAGGTTGAAAATATTTTATTTGAATTCTGTTTGAGATCAAAGTAGGGGGAAAAAAAAAAAAAAACCTACCCAAGACCAATTCATATCTTTCCCCCCTCTAAATATATAAATATATGCATGAGTATAATAACCAGTCAAATTAAAATAATGTGCTAGAGGCAGGAGAGTGCTTGACTAAGGTTGAGAGAGAATGATGTTTAATATTTTCTCTATTAGAGCGAGCATGAGAATTGTAGTTCTCACATGTTTTACACATTTCATATGTTGGTGTCATTTGGCGTGACTGGAGAGAGATAGATGTTCTCCAGCAGTGCATTGTGTGCATTTCGCTCTCCTGTCTTTTGGAGTGCAGCGTTTTTATTAGAGCTGAAATAGTGCATTGAATTCTCATCTATTACTGTAAAAGCCATCTTCTCCGAAAGTGGCATCTCGCTCCGTCCCATTTCAATGACATCATTCATAAAGGCATGTTTTTCTCCCATTCACACTTCCTGCTCTGTCCTCTGGAGCATTCAAACACAGATCACCATTGATTCCAACCACCTGATTTCATTTGGACCTTTGACACTGAGCTATATCGGAGTTTCCTCTCCCGCTGATCTATTTGTGCATCTTTTGTTGTGTTTCGAACAGAACCCCCCACGTTTCCATCATCCTCTTTCAAGCTCAGAGCCATTGAAAGCCATTGATCGCTAGCTGTATGTGTGCAAAATGCCTGTAATGGCGTCAGTACATGACAGAATCACTTAACAGCAAAGACTGAGTTATTCTCCCTTTTATTAATGCATTGGAATGGTTTTCCTTATAGAGATGGTGAGTGACTCCTGAATAGCGTCTAATTCACTCACTTTAAAAGGATTATTAATGCACATCAATCCAGATAAATGGATCTGAGTTTTATTTGCAAAGTGGTCTAGCTAGTTTTATTGGCCTGTTGCTTTGCAAATACCGTTAGGAACATTTTTTTTTTTTTTGCTTTCTAATAAAATGCATTAGGATGGAGCAGCCTCTGGGACGTCATAAAGCACCTGGCTTCCCGGTGGCTTTAGCCGCAGTCTTTGATTTACAGCTTTCAAAAGTTTTTCTTCTTGGAAACAGTTTCTTTCTTTCTTTTTTTTCTTCTTTCAGCTGAGACCACTAATTCCAGTCTAGTGTGGATATTTTAGGGGCTACTGATCATTTGAATAGTTCTTTAATGCTATATATCTAGAGATCTATATATACAAAATATACAAAAAACACTTGGTGCTTAGTGAAATTTATTTTTGAAGTAGAAACATTTTGACAAATCAGGTTATAGAGTAAAGAAGAAAACTTTCTTGATTTATTCTTAATGTTTAAAATGGCTAATAAGAATCTCTGAAATTATTGCAGATATTTTAAGACAAAATACATATTTTCAGTTTTAGTCAAAATGATTAAATAATTTTTTTTTTAGTATTAATACTTTTTAATATCTATGTATTTATTTTTGATAGCTGCTGAAATACTATATATATATATATATATATATATATATATATATATATATATATATATATATATATATAAATATATATAAAACACCAAGTTGCAAGGAATTTTATGCTTCCCTTCCCCCTCGGACATATCCACTCTGATCAAAAAGGCTACCAGGAACATTTTTAGGAGGGGAAAATGCAGAATACAGGCAAACTGCAGTAAATTGTTTTCCATAAGTTAGGGGGAATGGATTTGGGGATGTGTGGAAAGCTGGTCCATGCACAGTGACTGCTCTGATCTCAATGGAGATTTGTTTCTGTATTAATATTGTAGCTCAAAATATCTCTATGATCAAAATGATGCAGGAGTTCTCTGTTTCCTTTCAGCATCAATAAAAACATACTTTTCTCAAGGGAGGCTTTTAGTGTTATTGTAGCACACTGGTTGCAGAATAATCTTTTAAAGTGTTGTAATGTCCATAAATGATTTATTCTAATAAGTGAAAAGTGATTTCCACAATTGCTGTGCAATTTAGTGTTGAAAAGTTGCTAATTCGTCTATTATTTATCTATTTATATATGTACTTGTTTTTATCAGTCCAACAGTGTGAGTGTTCATCATTATATCTGAATTCCTCAGAGCTCAGTGCTGTTTAGCGCTGCTGGTGGGTGATATTTGATACATCAGTATAAGCAGCACGATTTTAGGCTGCGGGGTGCTTTGCCTTCCTCGAGCACATGAGAGATTTCACACACACGCTCGCACACACCAGCTGCTTTATTGCGTTCGTACAGTATGTGCCGACAGTTTTGGGAAAACCTCATGTCATTTCAGATTTAAGAGGCGGTTGCAGTCGCCAACAAAAGGCCTCAACAGCATATTTTTGGCTTTCTAATAGATGTTCCAACTATGCTAAACCACATATCGCTGCTTCTCGCCCGGGTTTGTTTTTAGGGGCCCCATAAGGCATAAAGTTGTTTCCTTTCAAGTGGAGTGTAAACATATAAAAGGTTGCAGACTGAGTGTGTTCTGGCTGTAGTGTTTGGAAATATCTCTGAACATTAAACAATCTTTTATTCCCAAAGCAGTTACTTCACAATAAATTAGCACATAACTGCAGCGTTTCTCAACCATTTTGGTCTTATGTACCCCCACAGCCTCATCAGCAAGCCCTCTGCATCAACACCAAACTAGAAAAGTTTTTCTTTTCATTTGTATTATACTGGATAGCATCTTGAATTATAATTAATGTTATTAGAAGGCAAATTCATATTTTTAATTTTGTCTTACATGTGAGTATCATTTCAAATAAGGACTGATCATTCCAGATAAGTGTTTGTGTGTGTGTGTGTGTGTGTGTGTGTGTGTGTGTGTGTGTGTGTGTGTGTGTGTGTGTGTGTGTGTGTGTGTGTGTGTGTAAAAAGAATATAAAATATATTATATAAAATATAATTAACATTAATTATATATTTTAAATACATTAATATATTGGTTATTATTAATTATAAATATGTATACATACATATTAATTCATTCATTAATTAGTAATATAAAATAATATATATACATACATACACAGAATAAATATAAAATATATTGTAAAATATATTTAACATTATTGTGTATTTTATTAAATACATTAATATCTTGGTTATTAATTATATATATAATTTTTTAAATAAAAAATATTGTTTTCCATATATTATTACACACACACACACACACACACACATATATATATATTATTAACATTACAGTATTTTATATTTTACATTATATATATGTATATATATATATATATATATATATATATATATATATGCATGCATATATTAAATATATATTATTATATCATTAAAATGTATATATTATATTATATTATATTATATTATTATATTATATCAAAAGCCATCATGTTTTTCCACTTTTTCTTTGCAATGCACCTTCACCATTGAAATGAATGGATTTTCAGTCTGCTCTGATGCAGTGTAAACTCCACTGTGTGGGTGACCTTACGGAATTGACTAGTTGATGATCTTACGGACAGATGCCTGTACTTCAGTTTTCTCCATTTGCTAGCCGTGAGACTTCTGGTGACTGTTCAATTGAAAACTTAGAGGGAGATAAATATAGCAGACGAAATTGTGCCCCGCTTTGTGTGAAACTCTAGAAACGGATGGTCTTCGGAGAAATCATCACAGCCACACGGGGGATGATATTAATGCGAGCCTGCAAACACTGGGTGCGATAACAGCCAGGAGACTGATCAGTGATGCATCAGCCATTTATCGACCACAACTGCGTGGAAAACAATCTCGTGCTCCCTGACTGTTAGAACTTTATAGCGTTGCCCTTCAGAAAGGACTGATGACAGCTCTGAGCTAAAAGTGAAACATAAACAGCTGCTGCCCCAGAGTGTGGGGGAAATGTAGACGCATGCATGTGGTGCTCTGCCATAGCCAGGGTAGGATGACACAAGTTTTTGGTAAGAGCGAGGACAGCGAATGCCCTCACCGTTAGGGAGAGACGTTGGGCCCGTGCACCCAGGTGGCTAATACATCCTTGCTGGATTTGGAACAGAAGTGTGAAGCAAAGCGCAGAAGGTGGCAGTAATGCAAAATATGGCATACACCTGCCTTTTATATTTGTGTCATGTTCCAGTCCACAATTCGGCTAGTCGTATGCGCTCCAGAGGTATTTATAAACCACCATAGACACTTAATACTGCTCATCACACCTTTTAGCTCAGCTGACTTTAGCAATAAACACAACTGGCCTGAGCAAGAGCGAAAGGGTTAACCTTTTCCTTCCCGTTAGAAAAGGAGGGTGGAAAAACAGAGCGAGAGGTCATGGTGCATATAGGGTAGGGGAATTCCTCACTGTCCTTCCTAAACCTGCAAGTATTATACAGCTTCAGTGGCAGCAGAAAACCTGATAAATGGCACTTTAGACTAAATTAAAAGCTAGATTAAATATCAAGACAAGGATACTGTTGTCTTTGTGGCGAAAGGATTTTGTTTCTGAAATGAGTTAAACACAATGAACAAAATAGCTGCTGCAACCTCAAAGCGGGAATTAGCATAAACTCATATGTGTTTTTTTTTTTTTTTTTTTAAGAAAACTGAGGTACTGCCAAGGGGTGCAACAGTGTAAAGATAATTTTACTCAGCAAGTGAGTAAATTTTTTTATTTTATTTTGTTTTACATTTTTTTTATTTTGTGAATTAAAAAGTTAGTAAACACTTTTTATTCTATTTTTATTGCTTTTTATTTTATTGGAGATTTTACTGACAATTCGTTGTTTACTGCCAAGGCAACATTTACTTCTTTTTTTTTTTTTTTTAGATATTCATATTTAGTTTATTCTTCAAAAAGTATTCTATTTAACTCAAACAGTAAAGCATGACACTAGCAATCCCAGTGTCATTGGTTCAATTCCCAGGGAAAGCAAGAACTGATAACTGGTGTGTACCTTGAATGCAGTGCTGCTTTGGATAAAAGCATCTGCCACATGCATAAATGTAAAATACTTGTATGCCTATTACCTACATAAAAAATAGCTGCCTGGGGACAATACCAAGCACTGATGTTTGCATACTTGATTTTCTGGCCTTAGACTGCACATATGTGTTTCCATGAGCCTGCACGTGTGTGTCTCATCATGTGTGTAAGCGACAGACTCATGAAAATCATCTTAAGCCAGGGAATCTGCTGAAAGCTCTGTGCCTGACTCTCCCGTGTCCCAGCTCTCATTCCTGAAGTCCCAGGACAGGAAGCAGAGCGAGCTGCAGGCCTCAGAGAGTGTCTGGGTTTGGGCAGATGGGAGCTGGAGTTTGGCTGAGGGCCAGAGAGCTCCGGTGAGTGGAGAGAAACGAAACAACATATGAGCTCAGGGATGCATTTTCCACACAGCAAGGTGACCATCAGCTTTTGTCATGTTAGTTTTAGTAATAATACTGTTCATTTGTAATATTTACAAATAATTTTGGTAAAATAAAAAATAAAACTCTTATAGACTTTTTTTTAATTATAGGATGAATAATAAGAATGGATAATAAGGAACTAGTATTTTCAAAATTGATAAAATAAGAATTTCATTTTTTTTTTTTAAATATTATAATGATTTTTAAAGGATCCTGTGACAATGAAGACTGGAGGAATGCAGTTTTGCCATCACAGGAATTAATTACTTTTTTAAATATATTAAAATAGAACACAGTTATTTTAAATTTTAAAAATACAGTATTTCACTAATTTACTGTTTTTGCTGTATTTTTCATCAAATAAATGTGGCATTGATTAGCATAAGAGAGTAGTGTGCAGACTCTCTTATGCTCATCAAGGTCACATTTATTTGATGAAAAATACAGTAAAATCAGTAAAGTTTCAAATTCAGTATTTCTGAAAACAATCATGAAACATTTATTTATTAAAATATGGCCGTTATGATGCAATCTAGTGCTGCTGTGACATCATCTGCTTTATAAAAATGTGTGATTCTTCCATTCAGAGGTCGGTGGTTTTACAGGTTTTGAAGTTCCCATAAACTCTTCTCTGAAAGTCTGAGGAAAATAAAAATTTCATGGTGAGCTGACGTGCCATTTAAAAGATTTAGAAGGATTTGTTTCGGATAAAAGCCTGGATCTACCTGTCTCATTGCTACGCCTGAAGATATTTTTAGCAGTTAAGTCTTTCTCCTGTTTGGATTTCCGTAGCTCGCTAATGTAGAGAAGACTCCGGCAAATATTCCAAGATTCAGATGGAGCAAATTGTGCTATGCACTGAGTGGGAAAGTGTTGTTTTGACACAGAGAGCACAGCATATACGTCATTAAGTGCTAATATTGTTTTGTGAGTTTGTGCGTCTGAAAAGGTAACAAAATACCTTGTGTGTATATATATATATATATATATAAGCTTAATGTGTCTGCATGTTGCCTCATATTCCTCTTGTTGTGTCTAGCGCGGCCTCCTGTGCCAGCTGCATACTGGTTTAATGTGAAGTTTAAGCCTCTCGTGACGCCAACTAGAGTCTAGTTACACTAGTGGGAATACCTGCCATTGTCCAGTAAATCCCTTATAATTCCCAGGAATTCTGCTTTCATTCCACTCAACCTCCTTGGTCCTGCCACACTTTCATAAGTTACTATAAGTGATGTTAAAGAGATTCTCTGCCCTGATGCCTTTTAAAGCTATTGATAGTTTTAAAAAAACAGACGTCAACATGTCAGGCTGTGGGGTTTTAAATCTAACAGCATTATTGTGAATTCAGGGGTTCCACAGGGCTGTGTGTTTTCACCTATTGTATTTTCTGTATATATATATATATATATATATATATATATATATATATATATATATATATATGAAAAAAAAAAACAAATGTGATATCAATGGTCACTTTTGAAATATGCTGATGACATGGCCTTGGTGGGGGTGGGGGGTGCAGGTAGTGGAGCAGGTTGAGACCTTTTCATTTTTGGACAATGAGATTGATAAGCATCGATCTTTTACACAGCAGGCAAATAGTGTCTATAAGAAAGCTCAAGCGATTGTCTCTTTTGAGAGAGTTAAAAGGCTTCAATGTAAGATAGGACATCTTAACAGAGTATCGGTCACTTGTGGAATCAGTTATAACCTTTAATATTGTTTCTTGGTTTAACTTTCTTTCGGTTGAAAACAAGGAAGAATGATCAAGAGTAATCAGGCAAGCATCTAAAATTATTGGGTACCCACAGACTCAACTTTTAGATTTCTATAACTGTGCTGTAAAGAGGAAAGCAGCTTCTATTGTTACTGACCCCTCTCATTCTTTGCAATATTTCTTTCAGCTTCTCCCATCAGGTTGTCGGTTTAGAACCCTTTGGTCAGAAGGAAGGCTTATAGTAATTATTTTATTCCTACTGCAATTTCCATTCTAAATAAGGCCAAGCAGTTTTGTCAGGATCTTAGGTTTGTTATCATTTATTTTAGAGGTGTTTTTGTGGATTAATTTTGGTTTGGTTGTTGTTGTGTGTGTTTTTTTTTTTTTTGTATTGTATTGTGTATATGTGAGTCTTTTACCTAAAACAAATTTCTATCACTGGTTGAATATTGAATCTTGAATCTTTATATGCACTGTTTTTGGCACTGGGGTTAGTTGTGCTTGCCGTCCATATTCAGAAGTTACTATTTTATCAAATTTTAATAATTTTGTGATGCCAAGTCACAATCTTCTGATAAAGACAAAGAGGTTGTTATTCTTGCAGACGTTTTTGACGACTGCTATCAGACGTTTCTCGCTGCAAAGGGCTTTTTCATATATTGTGCAGAAATACAATTACGCCCTAATGTTACACACTTTATTAGAGGAGAGACACACGGAATATGAATTGTTCCATGGTTGTCATAGTAACAGGAAGTTCTAAACCCCCAGTAGCAAATGTTGTTCTCGCAGTCTTTGAACAGCTGGGGGCTGTTACTGGCAAGGCATTGTGGGTAATTACCACCTAAACCTTGCATTTCTTGGGTCAAAATCAAGAGGATTTAGAGTTTGAGATGAGTCATGGTGTTTAAGTTGATTTAATGACTGAAGTAGACTGTGTAGTTACTCAATAAACTCCTAATTTTGGATGAAGAATAGGGTCATGCAGAATATGAGCTTTATAAAGTACTAATAAACAGCCAATATGTTAGTATGCTAAGCAATTAGGCAATAGTGAGAATTGATCCCTATACTAAAATGTTACCTATTTATTTTAATAGGACAGTCAAAGCAAACAGACAAGAGGATCTAAAGAGGCGTATATATTGTAATACTGTAACACTGGAGAAAGCTATCTATTAGCATTGACATTCATCACAAAAACTTTTCTTTGTCCAAAAAGCAATCAGGCACTGGTAAAATATCTAAACTGTAATATAATGAAATGTACTAAGTTTTATTTTGTTAGAGTACAGCTAAAGGCCTGTTCACACCAAGCTGAGTTTTCGATGAAATAAACAGTTTAATTGAGTTTAAATGAACATTCGCAATCGCATGCTGTAAATGTGCTGACTATTCGTGCTGGAGTAAACAGGACTTTTAAAATGCTGTGAGAAAAGGAAGATGATTTTTGGTGTATTATGGTATTAACCAACAGTGACTAACAAACCTATGCTAACCAGTTTGATGTTGACCACCTTGACTGGACCCCCTGCTACAATTCCGCCATGCACCATGGCAGGGTGCAACATCAATGCTTGTAGTAAACTCAGCATGCAATGTTCAAACCTGTGCCAAAGCTAACCTGTTTATTGATATTTTACTTAAAATCACAAGTTGCCTCCCAAGTTTTATGTGAGAAAAATAACGACGAGTGTTGCTATTGTTAAATAAAAGTAAACTGATTAAAAATCATTAAATGAAGCTGAATAAAATATAAATATTACATGAAAAACTAGAAACGTTGCCTTCTCAACTAACTGATAATAAACAAATTTAAAGACCTGTTCACACAAGAATGATAACTATAAATAGAACTTATATATAATATTAGTGCTGTCAAACGATTAATCGCATCTAAAATAAAAGTTTTTGTTTGCATAATATATGTGTGTGAACAATGTATATTTATTATGTATATATATAAATACACACATATACAGTATATATTTTGGACATATTTACATGTATTTATGTGTCTATATTTATATTCATATAATATTTTTTTAAATAAATATATTTAATGTATAAACATAACATATTTTTCTGAAACATATACATGCATGTTTGTGCATTTATATATACATAATAAATAAACACAGTACACATACATATATTATGTAAACAAAAACTTTTATTTTGGATTTGATTAATCGCGATTAATCGTCTGACAGCACTAATATATATATAGTTCAGGCATGAAACTCTAACTAATCGCTAATTGGTTCATTCATATGCTGTAGCACCAGCCTATCAGGAGTACTTCCTTCTCCACTTAAGCATATATAGCGCATCCTAGCCTGTGTTCGGTACGTTGCGCGCTTGAGAAAGCTTATGTTATCCCTCCTCCTCCCCAGCGCCACCTGTAGAGATCTGCTAGGGGGGTTCTACATTTTTTAAAGCAGCCATCCTTCATTATTTTTGACTAAGCTGAACTGATTATTGTATTTGCTCTACAGCAGCAGCAGCGTGGCAGATCTTGACTGCCAAAATCAAGCTTATGTATATTTCATACCCATGCCAATAAATGCTGGTTGAAATTATCACTCCGGGAGTTGTTATGACTCAAATATATATATATATATATATACACACACACACACACTGTGTGTGTGTGTGTGTGTATGTATATATATATATATATATATATATATATATTAGGGCTGGGCGATATGGCCTAAAAAAAAAAGATCCTCGATTTTTTCACAAAAAATCCGATTTACGATTTAAATCTATCCCCCCCCCCCCCCCTACTTAAAATCAATCTGCAGATGACAAAGAAATTGTTCAAAACAAGTTTTAACTTTATTTTGTTTTGATTTTCCCTTCTGGGATTTGATCTGGATTTCCCCCTTGGGGTTAAAGTGCAATCAGAAACAACAGCCAAAAAGACAAGATGGCAGGCCCTGCCATTGTAAACAGTGAAAATGTAACATAACATAACAACATAACATAACATATAACATATAACATAAAATGTAACATAACACAAAATTATGTGACCCTTTTTGATTATTTTTCTTTAAACACAAGTTTAACATCTTGCTATTCAGTAGATAGGAGGTAGTTCTGCTAAACGATGTGACGACGACATCGTGGGAGTTGGGGGGGGTGGGGGGTGTGGGGGGGTGGGGGGGCCCAAAGCGGGAATCCGTATTCAGAAAGGCACGGAAAACGAATAACGATTTCCATCTTGTAATACCGCTGTTTTGGGTATTTTAAAAATATATATATATTTGTAATAGAGCAGACACTGACTGTTGTTCATGTATTCATGACCTCATTTGGCGAGACGGCAGACGCTGAAAACACTGCGCGCTTCAGTATAGTGTAGTAAACGAAACTGCGCGTCTGTGCATTCATTAATAGCCATTGATTATTCCTTACATATATATGTAGTGTAACAAAATGACAGAAGCAGATAAAATGTAAACAAAAACTAAAATGAATACTGAAAATATAAAAATAAAAGCTAATTTAAAATATGTACGATGTACAGTGTTGCCAGCTTAGCGACTTTGCAGACCCCTTTAGTGACTTTTTTCCCACCTCTTCAAAAAAGCGCCTACACTGTAAAAAAAAAAAAAGAAAAAGAAAAGTTGAGCCAACTTAAAATTTTAAGGCAACCAGCTTCAGCAGATTTTTGAGTTTTCTCAACTTGTCGTTTTAAGTGTATACAACAAAAATTTGAGAATCTCCCACAAAAATGAGTTGAGCAAACTCAAAAATCTGCTGAAACTGGTAAAAAAAAAAATGTTTTAAGTTCGCTCAGCTTTTTTTTTTTTTTTTTTTTACAGTGTAATGACAAATCTTTAGGATTTGCCCAAACCTTATTTAGTTCCTGAGACTTGCTGGTACTGCCTCTCTCTCTCTCTCTCTCTCTCTCTGCGCGCCTGCATTGTTTAGTGAGCGGCTGAGAGGAGCAGTGCTTTCAGTTAAACACATTTATTATGTTGCTTCTGTAATTTTACATGCAAGTATAGCTGAAATCATAGCACAGATATTGTCTTTATCTTATGTGTATTTGATTTCATCAGACGATGGCTCGATTATCAAGATTTTCATGCAGATTAATATCTTGGAAAGGAGAGATGGTTATGTAGCCTAGTCATAATGGGCCGCGTTTCAGTCACTATTTCATATTCATTCCGTTGTCTGACAACAGAAACAGTAAAATATACCAACGAAAACAATTTTATTGAGAATTTAGCTGTATCAAAACACAGTATGTGGGCACAGAGAGGCAAACAAATCTAATAATAAATAATAAATGTACATTTTGCATGTTCAGAAGAAGTGAGCTGCCCTGTCCTGCAAAAATGTAAACCGGTTTGTGTAAGTAAATTGCTCAGTGCAAAGAAAGAGAAGTAATGGGAACCTGTTTTTTTTTTTTTTTCATGTGTCTAATAGACATGAACAAGTTCTTTGAAAAACATCTATGACCTTTAAAACATTTCTAGTCTTCATGCTCTATGTTGAGTATGATTTCAATAATAATAAACATACATTTGCATAAAGCATCCATATTTGTCCTTGCCCATGTTTGATTAGAGTATTAAAAACTTGAAAAGTATTAATTTGAGGTATGTTTAGAACAAATAAAAATGTGCGATTAAGTTGCGATTAATCAAAAGTTAACTCATGACAATCATTTGATTAATCGCAATTAATTTTTTTAATCGATTGACAGCCCTAATATAAAATAAATTCTTAAATAGATACTATAGAAATAAGACTAAAATAACACTGAATCAGACCATGAGACCATCAGACATAAGAAAGCCAAGCCACAGTCATCTCAATAGGAATCAGGTCAGTCACACAGTCAAGGTGTAAAGTCTCCTCAACCGTCTCCTTCGCTATAGAATGTGTATAGATGTAGAATCATTATTCAGAGCGGCTGGAGGGAGTACAGGAGGTCGGTGTGGAGACGGAGGGAGGCTGGAATTAGGTATTTCACAGAGGTGCTCTGTGTATTAGAGAAAGAGGTTCACCCTAAAGTTCAACTTTCACTGGCTCTTTGAATGAGGGGTGGGAAGGGCAACCCACAAATCGTCTGTTCATCTGGTACTGTTTGAAGGGTACTGTGGTGTGTGTGAGGGACCTAGTAGTGTGTATTTCTGTAAATAAGCTGTTTGTGTGTGTGTGGTGTCCTGGTTGTTTGTTAAGGGGCCCTGTGCTGTTGATGTGGTGGTCTGCTGCAACAGGAACGCTAATGCTTCCTCTGAGGCTGGTGAGGAACAGCATGATTAGCCCTCCAGCCCCCCGGGGGGAGCCGCTGCGCTATCCTTGCTCTAATTCACTTTGACGTCAACAGGAAGGCAGATCAGGTCTCATGAGGGGGAGAGGGAGGTGGGCTGTGGACTGTATGGATGTGTGTGGAGGGCTCTGGGGCTTTGGGAGGCTGCGGGAGGGATTACAGAACCCTAAAATGTTTTCTTTGTAGTTTGGAAGAAACCCGAGAAAGGTTTCACACGAACCTATACTGACAGACTGAAGCGTGGGGGGCTGGCTGCCATTCCTGCCATTCCCGCCTCTGTCTTTATCTTTGTTTGCCCACCTATCCAAGCTCACACACACACACACACACACACACACACACACACACACACACACACACACACACACACACACACACACACACACACACACACAGCCTCTATTAAGCCAGAACAGCAGGACACACACATACATATACTTTCACCCAAAATATCAAATTACTTTTCAAATTGTGGGTCAGCAGGCCCACGGGTATCATGCAGCGTCAATAAAAAAAGATCCCCATTTTCCTAAGCATACGGTCTTTCTTATACCTAAATTAACATTTCTGCTCATTTCACAAGTTGTTCTGTAATGCGGCTGGAGTAATGATCTCAGGTCTGCTTTTAGAACGCAGGCCGTTAGATGTAACTGTACTCAGAAGGCTTCTTTTCATGTGTTTTAGACTGTCTGCAGGGCAGTGCGCTGTCGGACCGACTCCAACTTCAGATGCTCCGATGCTGAGAACAAGCAAACTGTAAGTTCCTAAATCAACACTTCCACATCCATTCAAAATCGCACGTGTTCTGTTCCAAAGCTGCCTATGTAGGCAGTATTTTTAGGCATCATGGACATGCCCCTAATACAAAGGCTGTTGTAGGTCATCTAAGATCAGGGTTGGGTAAAATTCTCTAAAAAATCTGTCTGTCTGTCTGTCTGTCTGTCTGTCTGTCTGTCTGTCTGTCTGTCTGTCTATCTATCTATCTATCTATCTATCTATTTGTCTATCTGTCTGTTTGTCTGTCTTTCTGTCTGTCTATCTATCTATCTGTTTATCTGTCTGTCTGTCATTCTATCATTCTATCTATCTATCTATCTATCTATCTATCTATCTATCTATCTATCTATCTATCTATCTATCTATCTATCTATCTATCCATCTATCCATCTATCTATCTATCGTCTGTCTATCTATCTGTCTGCTGTCATTCTATCTATCACTCTATCATTTTATCTTTCAATCTATTCAATAATTATTATGTTCTATTTTTCTTTGTTATATCATTCAATTGTTCTATATATTGTTCATCAGATTGTTTTGTTTGTTCTGTCATTTGTTCTATCATTTGTTCTGTCGTTCGTTCAGCATTCTATCATTCGCTGTATCATTCAGTCTGAGTCAGTTGTGTCATTTTGTCTGTTTCTGTCTATCATTTGTTCTGTCTCCTGTATTGTTTGTTCTATCATTCTATCACCCGTTCATTCTATCATTCTGTCGATCTACCTTTTCTTTGTTCTATTGTTAATTTGTTCTATCTATTGTTTGTTCATTCTCTTCTTTATTCTATATCTATGTGTGTCTATTTATCTAGAAATTCATTCATTCATTTAATTCTATTAATTTAATACTGAAAAGTACAAAGTACTTACATCTAAATATAAAACTGCTATTTTACACAAATGTTTGTCTGAGCTGTTAATATCTTATGCTTATTAGAGTTAGCTTAGCAACATGCTAACAACAAACTCCATAGAAATTAATTGTAAACTATGCACTTAATGTGAAAAATGCTATTTTGTGCGACGGTACTTGTTTAGCATTTGCTGCCTCAGTTTTCTTTCTCAGTTCACCATTTATGAGGTTCAGTTTCATTTTAGGATGCTAGCAGCTGCTTATGTAGGCTGCAGACAGCAAGGCAACTCACTAGGTGTTGGAACAGAGCCATGATTGTCGCCAGATTATTTTCTTCCATTTTAAAGTGAGAAAGGTAAACCGAGGTTGTTTTCACAAATGCGCCAAACAGCTTTTGTAGTCATGCATTTAGTGCAGTCTTTCATAATCACATTTTTTCTATAGAGGTTTTTTTTTTTTTTTTTAAGCATTGATAGCACATAAAATACTCTCACCCTTTTGAAGATGGCTGATAAATATGTCCCCTATCGAGCCACCTAGAATATACAAACCTGTGATTTCTCTGCAGTGATATTGCCCTTCTGGAGCCGCTGAGTTATTCCTTGCTGGTTTAGTCAGAATTGGGCCTTTACAGATGATTTTCGAAATGAATTTTCCAGCGCTTGCTGTTCGTCTGCAATCACCCCGGCTGTGTTGTTTAAGAGTTTGTTTCCTCACTTTAATAGCACTTTTTGTTATGTCCTTATAGAGTGCGAATTTGTTCGAAAACACAATTTGTGTCTTTAATGGTTCGTGGGCTCAGGGTGGAATTACGTTGTGGATGAGTGAGAGAGGCCGAGTCTGAGGGATACATTTGTATGTGCAGCAATATGCAGAAAGGTTAACTCTTTGCTTTTCAGAGGGGGTAAAAGCCAGGCAAGTCTCTTTAATTGAGTGTGAAAACAGCTGGGTATCTAGAGCCATTTTCCCCCACAGCAGCATGGAAGTGACTATCTCAATATCCTCCCGACTCTAATCGCTCATAACCCCAAATTCCCCCTTTCTTTCTCTCCTTCTCGCTCTCGGAGTCCTGCCGAGGATTGTTTTACGCTTAATTTTGTTAAACCTAATGAGATTTCCCTAATTAAATCTCCTCCTGACTGGAAAGCTCTCTCTCCTGTCGAGTGAAGTGATTGTTTGTAGATCTTTTTAGACAAATAAACATTTTCAGAGCGAAAGCACAGCACAAGAGAGATGGTAGGAGCCTACATCTTTTCATTTTTGTGGTAGCGGCCCTGTGCTGCACTCGCTATGCTTTGCTTAATGTCTTTTTGCCTCATTTTTCATCTTCTCAAGTGATCAATACTAGTTCCTCAGGTCTCATATTACAGCTAAGACGAAGTGAATTAACTTATTGTACATTATGTCAAATCTTAGCTGGGAGCAGTGTTGGGGAGCAACCAAAAAAATGTAGTGATTAACTTTGTAGTAGCATAACAGAAGCTCAGCTACCTTCAAAACTGATTCGTTCTTTAATTATAAGCCACTTTTTCCAACAAGAAGCAGTGTTGTTTTCTGTAATATTGTTTTGTATAAGCAGATTTGAAGTTGCGCAAACTGATCTAGTAATTTAAACACACTCACCTAAAATGAATCCTTTAAGTCAGATTATTTTTATTGAGTTGGTTAACTTAGATAATTAATTCAAATACATTGACCTGCGTGATGATTTGTTCTAACTGATTCACTTGGATGAGTTATTTAAATGAATGTTTTTTTGTTTTTGTTTTTGTTTTTTTTTAAAGCCACAGATTCATTTGAGTAGATTAACTCAATATGTGTTGTAGCATTGTATACAAAATTTTTATATTGTGTGAAATTTCACAAAATGCTATTTTATTGTATTAATACACTGTTTATTTATTTATTTATGAACTTATCCAAATTTACTCATTTGAACCGTGGCTAACCTTTATGGCTAAGTTTTAATGCAGCGTCCCCTGTGCTGTGAAATAGTAGTGATTCTAGACAGATCCACGACTGAAAGCCTCTTTTATAGAAGCAATATTGTCATTTATATAAGGTTGTATGAATATGTATGTATGTGTGTGTGTGTGCCAGGATCTTATTTTGTGTAGGAAAGTGCTGCTGGGTGTGTCTGGTCCATAGAACTCTCTGAATAAAAGGCCTTGAGAGTATTGTTGACTGCGGTCATTGAGCTGGTATTGTGGATGCCCCATGGGAGACTATTGTGGGATTCGACCTTCTGTTTCCCGTGCCGACTCCGGAAAGCTAGTGCCAAGACGCCTTCACACACACATCACAGACACACACCATTCCAACCAGACCCTATTCTTTGCCCCCTCCTGTGGACCGTTGGGCAGTCTGCCCAGCTCTTGTGAAAGGTGCCCTCTGATTTTACCCCCTCTGATCAGGTTTCTGCCACCAGTTGCCCAGTTTGATGTGAGTAAGTAGGGTGAGGAGTCAAGGGAGATGTCCTGGCTTCTGGCACCAGCAGGCCACACACAACACCTAGATCACCGTGTGACTGTTCATTATTCAAGGTCTGGCTTGACAAAGCGTCCTTTGCGCGGAATGTAACTGTTGTTTATTTGATTTTCCGAAAGCTCTATTTAAAACATGAAATCAAAACAAGCCATTCACAATGCATCAGAGCACGTTAATCAAAAGGGAGAAAAATGTATTGTAGACTTAATTATTTTTTCTTTAAAATGTAATAATTTTCTCCATGTCTGCATGCAGTCAGTTTTCTGCTGAAATAATCAAGGATGTGGCAAAATTATACTAACTAATAATATTATAGCTTAATGCTTTTATAATCAAAGTCCCGCCTACATTGTTTGTGCCGTATTACAATGTGTTTTTGGCATCATGAAGGTACATTGAACTAAAATCAACCTGTCAGTTAACTTCAAATCATAGAAAACATTTTATTTCAGCAGATTCTAAAAATGGAGCAGATTTATAAAAGCAGATTCCATAGTCATGGAAAATATTGTGGGATTTTAGAATTTTAGATAGTAATTTTGGTTCCTGGAAAAGCATTATAATTCATGATAATTCATTATTATAATGAATATATATTTTTCTAGCTACGCTACAGTTGTCGCGCCGCAACAGCTAAAGCCTGTCTACACTGGACGCGACAAAGCGACCGTTTGAAAATCATTTGAAATTTGTGTCAATACGTCATAAATAGAATGCGGCAGGAGTTTACTGTCGAGGATTTGTCGTGCCGCACTGCATCCAGTGTAGACAGCATAATAGGTTCTCTTGTATTTTGTCGCGCTGCGCTGCTCGCATCCGTTGTAGACACGGTGTTAGATATAAAATATTTAATCACTTTATGAGTAAAATAAAGGAAATCTGGAAATTTATTGGTGAAAAGTTGTGTGAGTCCTGCATTTATTATTATTAATGTTGTTAATTTATTATTATGGCAGCAGAAAGAGCATTTGCAAACACATTTAACTTCCTAATTTCCGTGTCAAACATCATGTAAGGCAGTACTTCATTTTATCTATTGGTATGATTTTTGTGATTCATATTATTTTCTTATGAATTGTGCACATTTGGACCTAGGACGTAGTAAATGTGGTCCATTTTGATTTCATGTTGCTGTTTAGTAGTGGATATTAATTTAATTTAATTTTTTTTCCGTATAGCATCAGTTTAGGTGGGCGTTAACAGTACAGTACTTTGTGTCACTGAGCAGTTGATTAGTATGATTCCTTTTGCTCTTTCTATAACAATCTGAACCTCATCATCATCATCATCATCATCATCATCTCCACCACCCCTGGCCTTCACCCCGAGTCTGTTCCTCATCAGCCTCGATTAGCATTATGTTGATTTAGCCTAGCAGCCCCCACCAACCCAACGGAGGCTTATTAGGTTGAATATTTTTTTTTATTTATTCCCGTTTTCTTGGGGTCCCTGTCGGCATTTCCAATTACTCTCACCGTTCGGCTGTAATTGCCTCCGTGCTAATGGCTGCCAGACAATTGTGCTAAATGAGGTGAAGGCGCGAGGCAGCGAGCTCGACTTCATTAAGAGCTAATGGGATTTTATTGGGGGGACTGAAGACCCAGCTCATCAAAAAGGAGAGATGGAAGGAAAACAAAACAGATGGAGGAGAAGAGGCTGAGAGAGTTTTATAGGCGTTTTCTTCTGTGTCTGCTTGTCTTAAGTTATGTCGGACAACTACTGTTTTACCGTTAGAAATACAGACAACACACTTGCATCTCTCAAATGCACAGACACACGCAAAACATACGCGCTCTGCTAAGCAAACATCCATGTGCATGTAACTGATAGATACACATACAAACGCATTAAAATTCAACATAACATGCATGCTTGAAAAGATGAAAGACATGGAATTACAGTGAAGATTTTGTGATAATCTGTGCATGTCAATCTGATTACACAGATTTCTTAGATAACATAAATCGAGTGCCAAACTTTGCGCTTTAAAGTGTGCATCACTTCTAGCTGAAAAGAGCATTTGCTTGACGGCAGTCTGAAAAAGAATCACATTTCCCAGATTTCATTTGTTAGTTTTTCATTGCAGCAGTTTTATGTCACGAGTAGATTGTTTAGATATGATGAAAGATGCAAAACGGCATCACGTCTGACTGGATGTCATATAGATGTTAAACAGCTCTTCCAATCAACGTCAGAGGAAAGATTTAATGTTCATTTAAAGCTAACCCATAAAACACTGAAGTGTGTTTTTGTTTTAAACCTTGTTTATCTCTCTCATTTGAGCAGATGTATATCTGTGTGTGTTAGACAGAGACAGAAAGTCTTTTTGGAGTGCTAATACTAATAGAAACAACCTGACATAGATAGCAGTTCCTTAGTGGGTGATTTAACTGTCTTTTGTCATGCTGTTCTGCTTAAAACAAACGCACTTCTCTGTTAGTGTTTTCAGGGTTTGGCTCTACAGCATGTTTACTGAGAACAGATGCTCTGCTAACTTTCTGAACACTAGCTGTGCACACTTGCTTTTGCCGTTTACCATGCTTCATTTTTTATTATAATGTTTTTCATAAGGTTTTAGGGTTTTACTTTAAAGATACCACTTTAGTTAATTAAAATATGATCATAAACTCATTATTTTTTGCAATTACTTCTATTTTATTTGTATGCACAACATAATTTATGTAAGTAGAACATTTTTATTTTATTATTATTTTGTTCCCATAATTCAAGATCACATAAAATAGCTTGATAAAGTTTTTTTTTTTTTTTTTTTTTTTTTTTTTTTTTATTGACAGTTTCATATTGACAGTTTCATCATTTTCTAATTGCCAAGTCACAGCCATGAACATGATTTGCTACTTTCCATTCAACTGTAATGGTATTGTGGGCATGACATTTTCTTAATAGAGACATTCGATTGGACAAAATCTGTTTAGTGCAGAATGAGAATTTTTTTCTAGGGTAGAAATACTGTAAATTTTATTTTTTATTTTTTTCAACAAGTTGATTTTTTTTTTTTTTTTTTTTTTACAGTATTCCTATTCTAGGACCCCATGAAATAAAGTTTTATAGCATTTAGGCCATGTTTATTAGTATTCTCTATGAGGCTGAATTAATTTTTCACATTTCTATTATTTTATTTTTTTAAAGTTGATTTACATAGCAGTTAGACAAAGCAAATCATAAGACAGAGCAAATAATATTCTATATGAGTTTAGCAGCAGTTTAGCTCTACCTGTCACCGCTGCATACAGATCTGTGAGCTCAACCACAGGGCAGCTGCTAAACTGATTCAGAGACAGTGTTACCGTGTAATCGGGTTATCTCCGAGGTGGAAAAGAGAGGAAAATCTATGCCCTGATTAGATAAAAGGCATAGCTTCCAGCCATAACATCTAACCATAATATGACATCGGATAGGCTCTGGCAATGTGAAAAATAGGTCTCTGTTTTTGTCATCCTATGTTTCTTTATTTATTTACTGTAATTTTAGATTTTAGAGGGGAACATCTGTTTTGATTTGAATGTCGGATAACGACGGTTTAATGGATCATGCTATGGATAGAGTGAAGATCCGTGGGATGTTCGTGATTGATGTGGATGGGAGACTTGAGTCACCACTCTGGTTTTTCGAAATAGTTTGCCAGGGAATTTTTCAGGGAAAGGGTAAGAGTGAATGTGTGAGTATGGTGAAGACGCAAGTAAATGAGTGAATGAAAGAGACTGATATGACATTACCAAATGAAATAAAATATTCATTGGTTAGCGAAAAAAAAAAAAAAAAAAAACTTTCAAATAATCACAACTTGGTTGGACTTGTGGATGTTAAGCTTGTAATATGTGAGGTATAATGTACAGTCAGTACAGTCATTATCACAAAAAAAGGTAAATAAATAGACCCATATTCTTTTTTTTTTGAACTTACCAGATCAGTGAAATTCCCAACCAGTGTAGCTCTAGATCGTTTTAGTATTTAAAATTATATTCTATAACCAGTAATAAATAAACACATAAATGGACCATACTGACATTAAAGGGATAATTCACAGCAAAATATTAATTCATAATTTTCTCACTCTGTATAACTTCAATTTCTTCCATGGAACACAAAATGAGAAGTTTTAAAACAGACAAAACATTAACATTAAATCGCCATTTACTTTCATTATGTGAAAAAGAGCAGCTTGGATGCTGGATATCTCCTTTTGTGTTCCACAAAATGATAAAATAATTATTTTATTTTATTTTATTTTTTTATAAAAGACCATGGAATAATATGAGAGAAAAAAACTAGCACAGCTATATAATTGTTTGCCAGGGGCAACAGTCAATTAAACAGTTTAGCAGTCATTATTTTCTAATATTTGACTATAGAACACTGAGATTGACCAATCAGAATTAAGTATTCCAGGGAGAAATATTATTTTTCCCCTTACCCCTTGGTTACATCAGCAGAATAAGTTATTAAATTTTGATGAAACTTTATGAAAGCAAGCATTAAAGTAACATGCACTGATGAATCATGCACAATAATAGCGGCAACATTTTCATTAAGAAAGTAAATGGGGTCAATTTTGCTTTTATGTTGTCTTTAACAAGAAACAGAGGGTCTTAGGTTGAATCCTCTGCTCCCATGGATATATTTTTTGTAGATATGGATAAAGAAATGAGAGAGCGGGTGACTGAACCAATGGGTGAGTCAGAGGGAGGAAGAAAGAAAGTAACCCTGTCCCGACGCTAACAGCTGTGCTGCAGCTGCCAGTGGCTCCTGCTGAGGGTGAGCAGCTCAATTCTCCAGGGTCAGATCTGTGGTATGGCGGTATCCGTGGCAACAGGCTTTGGGCCTGTGCGGCAAGAACAATCCTGCCTCTGAGAGCCGAGCGCTGTGCTCTGAGCTCAACACACCGGAATGTTCTACACCATGAGAGGGAAAATGGAGCAGAGGAAGAGGGTGAGGGATGGAGACCGAGACGAGGTAAAGAGAGAGAGTGAAATGAGAGAGCAAGAGGTGTCAAGAAAGCAACAGTCACCCTTCAGTGGAATTGACATTAACATAAAATAAATATAAAAGATTTATTTTTTTAATGGAAAAAAGCTGTTCGAACCTGCCTGGCCCTACGTGAAAAAATAATTGCCCCCTAAATCTAATAACTGGTTATGCCACCCTTTGCAGCATCAACTGCAATCAAGCATTTGCAATAATTGGCAACGAGTCTTTCACATCGCTGTGGAGGAATTTTGGCCTACTCTTCTTTGCAGAATTGTTTTAATTTAAGCCACATTGGAGGATTTTCAAGCATGAAAGGACTGTTTAAGGTCATACCACAGCATCTCAATCGGATTTAAGTCCGGACTTTGACTTGGCCACTCCAAAACCTTAATTTTGTTTTTCTTGAGACATTCAGAGGTGGACTTGCTGGTGTTTGGGATCATTGTCCTGCTGCATAACCCAAGTGTGCTTGAGCTTAAAGTCACAAACTGATGGCCAGCCATTCTCCTTCAGGATTTTCTGATAGAGTGCAGAATTCGTGGTTCCATCAATTATGGCAAGTCATCCAGGTCCTGAAGCTGTCCCAGTCTCTTTCTTATTGTTGAATCATGAACACTTGACCTTAACTGAGGCAAGTGAGGCCTGCAGTTTTTCTAGGTTCTTTTATGACCTCCTGGATGAGTCGCCGTTGCGCTCTTGGAGTAATTTTGGTAGGCCGGCCACTCCTGTGAAGGTTCACCACTGTTTCAAGTTTTCTCCATTTGTGGATAATGGCTCTGACCATGATCCGCTGGAGTTCCAAAGCCTTAGAAATGGCTTTATAACCCTTTCCAGAATGATACGTCAACTATTTTGTTTCTCATCTGTTCTTGAATTTCTTTAGATCGCTGCATGGTGTGTTGCTCTTTAAACATGCTTCACTTTGTCAGGTTCTATTTAAGTGATTTCTTGATTCAACAGGTCTGGCAGTAATCAGGCTTGGGTTTGGCTAGTGAAATTTAACTCAGGTTTCTAAAATAATGTGGTTAATCTCAGTTCTTTCATGATTTAACAGGAGGGGGCAATTAATCTTTCACGTAGGGCCAGGTAGGTTTGGACAGCTTTTTTCCCTTAATAAATGAAATCATCATTTAAAAACTGCATTTTGTATTTACTTGCATTATCTTTGTGTAATATTAACATTTGTTTGATGATATGAATCTTTTAAGTGTGACAACTTTTTCATGGCACTGTATAATAAAAGAGGAAAAAAGGATAGAACATGAGAAGACACGAAGTAGAAGTAAAAAATAAAGAGACACAGAAGGGGTTAAATGTTGGAAGTTAGACTGAAAAAAGTGGTCTGGTCTGAGAAAGAGAAAGAAGAAATAGACCAATATGATCTCAGCCAAACAGAATAGTGGTTGTCAAGTTACCAGGTCTTTTGCTGTCCCCTAAAGCAAGCCGGCTGGAGTCAGTCTTATCTCCTGGCTCCAGCTCCAGCCCACAGCAGTCTGGCCCATAGAGCCTCTCTCAGCGCTCAGCCTGCAAACATCGTTTTAAATCTGAAGCTTCATTAAAAAATCATCCTGCAGCATCCACAGTGATATTAAATATATTAAACAGGTATCTAAACAGGCACAAAACCTGCAATGCTCATTTTAAAAAACACAATGGGGCGAATGGTTCTGGCACTTATTCACACAAAATGTCAGTGAAAAAAAAGCATAATCAGGTACTAAATGTACTGAAATAGCACTGTGCAGTGTTTTTATTATTATTATTATTATTATTATTTTTTTTTTTTTGCTAAATGATTTGATGGTGGATATTCAATTGGATGCTGATTTCCCCCTTTTTACAATAATATTACCTTAGACACCATCTAATGCTTGAAAATGTAAAATTGACTTTGCTTATTAAAAAAAAAAACATTGATAATAATGCTATTAAATGTAATATTTAGCCAATATCAAAATTATTATTATTATTTTTTTAAAATATTTTACATTACAATGTTGTGATGCCTAAATTCACTTTAAATTAATAATTTAGATTTTTCACTTATTTATTTTTTAGAAAAAAATCATATAGAATCTGCCATTTATTTTCATTATTTAATATTTATTATTATTATTATATTTTATTTATTACTATCACCTTATTGGTATCAGTCAGAGGTTGCAGTGAAATATGTATCATCTACAACTGTTTCTGTTTTTGTTTTTTTATAGAAATTTCGGAGAAACTTTAGATTAGTGAGCACTATTCACTAGTTGTTTATTAGCATGCGTATGGTATATTGACTGTTTATTAGTACTTTTAAAGCACTTATCAACTTATAAAGCCTTATTTTGCATAATAATATTCTAGAACCTACCCAGTATACCAAACCTATCTACAACCCGAATTCCGGAAATGTTGGGACGTTTTTTAAATTTGAATGAAATGAAAACTAAAAGACTTTCAAATCACATGAGCCAATATTTTATTCACAATAGAACATAGAAAACATAACAAATGTTTAAACTGACAAATTTTATAATTTTATGCACAAAATAAGCTAATTTCAAATTTGATGCCTGCTACAGATCTCAAAATAGATGGGACGGGAGCACGTTTACCATGGTGAAGCACCTCCTCTTCTTTTCAAAACAGTTTGAAGACGTCTGGGCATCGAGGTTATGATTCTGAAGTTTTGGTGTTGGAATTTGGTCCCTTTCTTGCCTGATATACGTTTCCAGCTGCTGAAGAGTTTGTGGTCGTCTTTGATGTATTTTTTGTTCAATGATGTGCCAGATGTCGTGAAAGATCTGGACTGCAGGCAGGTCAATTCAGCACCCGGACTCTTCTACTATGAAGCCATGCTGTTGTAATAGCTGCAGTATGTGGTTTTGCATTGTCCTTCTGAAATGCATGTCATCTGGAGGGAAGCATATGTTGCTCTAAAACCTTTATATACCTTTCAGCATGCATAGTGCCTTCCAAAACATGCAAGCTGCCCATACCGTATGCACCCACTTCTGCACCCCCATGCCATCAGAGATGCTGGCTTTTGAACTGAATGTTGATGACACGCTGGAAGGTCTCCCTCCTCTTTAGCCCGGAGGACATGGCGTCCGTGATTTCCAACAAGAATGTCAAATTTGGACTCGTCTGACCATAGAACACTTTTCCACTTTGAAACAGTCCATTTTAAATGAGCCTTGGCCCACAGGTCACCAAGGTGCTTCTGGACCATGTTCACATATGGATTCCTTTTTGCATGATAGAGCTTTTCTTGGCATCTGCAGATGGCACAGTGGATTGTGTTTACCGACAGTGGTTTCTGGAAGTATTCCTGGGCCCATTTAGTAATGTCAATGACAGAATCATGCTGATGAGTGATGCAGTGTCGTCTGAGGGCCCGAAGACCACGGGCATCCAACAAAGGTCTTCGGCGTTGTCCCTTACGCACAGAGATTTCTCCAGTTTCTCTGAAACTTTTGATGATGTTATGCACTGTAGATGATGAGATTTGCAAAGCCTTTGTAATTTGACGTTGAGGAACGTTGTTTTTAAAGTATTCCACAATTTTTTACGGACTCTTTCACAGATTGGAGAGCCTCTGCCCATCTTTACTTCTTAGAGACTCTGCCTCTCTAAAGGCCCGTTCACTTCAGGGATGATAACTATAAAGATATCACACCAGCGAATGATATCGTCTGTTTATTCTAAGCACACGCGCATCTGCCAGTTTTAAATTTTTGAGCTCGTTATTGCAGGATGGATTCTGATTGGATGTCAATGTTTGTATCTTTCATCAGTTGGAAAAAATTGCTCTGAAAGTGATTCCAACGATATCGTTTCTCTTTGCCTTTATCGTTATAGTTGTGGTGTGGACTATATCTTTTTATCGTTATCTTTATAGGTATCGTGCTTGGTGTGAACGGGCCTTAAGACATCCCTTTTATGTTACAGACCTGATGTCAGTTAACTTTAGTTCAGTTAGTTGCTAGATGTTCTCCCAGCTGAATTTTTTCAAAATTTCTTGCTTTTTCAGCCCTTTGTTTCCCCCATGCCAACTTTTTTGAGACCTATAGCAGGCATCAAATTTGAAATGAGCTCATTTAGTGGATAAAAGTGTAAAATTTCTCAGTTTAAACATTTATATTATCTATGTTCTATTGTGAATAAAATATTGGCTCATATGATTTGAAAGTCTTTTATTTTTAATTTTATTCAAATTTAAAAAATGTCCCAACATTTCCGGAATTCGAGTTGTACTACAACAACCACCTTACTTACTTATCAATAAGCAGCAAATTAGGAGTTTACTGAGGGAAAACTCTTAGTTAATACTGAATATGTGTTCCCTAATCTAAAGTCTACTGTCGTATCTCCTGTAGTATAAAATGTGTATTATTTTCTTTTTATACATCAAGTACTCTATAGCATCTTCACAGCAATAAAAAGTTGCTTTGAAATCACAGCATCTCACATCATCTTGCAGTTATGAAACAGCCATTGTCCTCTGTTAAAAGCAGTTTATTTTTGAAGTCACACATTATAGCTGAATTTATAAATCTGCCACCCACAGTCCTTCTGGACGGCCCTCAGCGACCAGCTGCCTTCTGTTTGGCATTGTCTATATATTTCATACTCAAGATTTCATTTAAATGAGGAGCTGACGAAGTGTTGATGAACTAAGGAGAGATACGCCATATCACGCTAGCTGGGTCGACCAGGCATGAAAAAGTTCAGCTAGCATCAGATTGACAGCAGAAGTTAGTGTATTAATATTCATTTGAGTGCTAATGGATGTTGTTTAGATGTTGTAAACATCACTCGTGAGTTAGCGTGTGCTGTTAATCACGTACGCAAACGCGGTCAGTTAGTCTCTATGAATACTAATATGATTAGTCAAGAGTTTAGGGGGCAAAACAAGCTACATTTGCGCTTAAACAACTGTGAGTATTCTGTCAGAGCGATGACGGAAATATGTACAGAATGATGTGCATTCGGGGGGAGTGCAGCGAGAGTTTCCATGGCAACAGGATTCCTGCGAAAAGGTCAACGTCGAAGGCAGACTTGGAAAAGCACAAGAGGATTATTGGGGATTTAGCGGCGAGTAAAATCATTTTTTATTCTCTTTTTATGTATTTTTTTGTCCTATCTGAATGACGATAAAAACACTGGATATGAATAGTGCAATTATATTGCTTAAAAAACGTCTCGCTCTCCCTTTTTATGATTTCTTGCCTTGGTCTTTTGAAGTGAAATTGAAAAGAGAAAGAGTGGTGGACGGCGGTGGTGCTCGGCTTTGTGCTTGGCGCTGATACGCACTCTTCTGCCCCCTCAATCACTTCTTCCCTCTCTCTCTCCTTCCTCCCCCCCTTCCCTTTCCACTCACTTTAATTAAGTCAGCCTCCCTGGCATGGCTGCCAAAGATAATTGGAGTGGGTTTTGGATGCCATTTACTCGAAATGTCGCCTGTTTCTTTCTTTTTTAAAATTTCCTCGTCTCTGCCACGTTCACTAATTTTCTTCCTCTCTTCTTGTCGTTTATGAGATAGGGATTAACCTGAGGTGTGTGCCGTGCAGGTATGCATCACAGGCATAAGACAATTTATTAGCCAACTTTGTGGGCGAAGATTACTTTTCTTTAACTTGCTTTTAGAAATAGTTCTTGCGATATTTTCGGAGCACTTGAAGGAACTTTTATGATAGGCTATATTTATAATCTCAGGCAATTAGTCATGCAAACTTAATTTACATTTTCTTGTACTAACCTTTTTTCTCCGTCACTCCTAAAAAGTTTTTAATGGATCTGTGCAGCATTTTGAGTTCAATAAAATCTTCTTCCAAAAAATATATAGTATATTTATTTATTATTTTTTTCACTGTTCAAGGTAAGTGAGTTGGTCATATGGTTCTTTAGAGATTCTAGATGTTTCATCACAGGTTCTTGCATTGCTGCATGAAGTTGAAGTTTGTGCAGCGTGATTACATACAAGCAGTGTTGGGCACGTTACTTTAAAAAAGTAATTAGTTATAATTACTAGTTACTTCTCACAAATAGTAACTGACTTAGTAACTGAGTTACATCATTATAAAAGTAACTAATTAACAGGGAAAGTAACTATTGCATTACTTTTAAAAAAATGTTCAAATGTCAAATAACTCTGGATGCCCCCAATATTAAATATGTTAAATTAATTTAATGGACACTAAAGAGAATAAATTATTATTATTATAAAACATTGTACATTAAACTACACTATGTATCTACTGACACTTAGTATCAGTCAGTCAAGCATTATAATATAATATTATGATAATTTAATATTATATGATGATAGAACTTTAGTAATTAGAATAACCAAGTATGAATGCATATTTGTCATCAATATAAAACGCACTAAGGATTAATGACCTGCTGGATTCATGAATATTAATCACGTTGTCTGCGTTCGCTCGAACTGATTTGCGGAAATCAAAACAGGGACGACAATAGGTGAGCGCCGGCCAATGAGATTGTCGTTTGCACATTAGTTCCGCCCACTACCAGAGAAACCGACAGTTCTTTAAAGCTGAAGAATTCCAAAGGAACTCCGTTATTTTGACAGGAAAATACAACAAAGAATATCGTTTACATGTAGCGCGTCAATTCTGCATGCTATGAAAGACTCTCTTGCTCTGTATCTTTCTTTACGTGCGTGTATGTGAGAGAAAGCGAAGGCGAGTCGTGCACCTTCACACTAGAGTTTACGGTATGTCAAATACAGCTACACTGTGCATCCATTCAGATGAACTGAAAAATTTAATTCTAATAATATAATATAATATAGTAACGCCACATTTTATTGTCAGTAACGGTAACGGTGTTGTAACGGGGGAAACAGTAATTCGCTTGATTACTCGTTACTGAAAAAAATAACGCCGATAGTAACGCCGTTTATTTATAACACCGTTATTCCCATCACTGCATACAAGTACATACTGTAGATGATTTAGGTCAATAGGTTATAATGTTTCAGTCTGACAAAAACATTGAAAATGTATTATCATTCTACAACGTTTTTGTGCTTTTAGTATTAAAATATACATTTAAAAAGAAAAAGTTGTGAGAAAAGTCAATGTTTTAAAAGTCATTTTGGTAACACTTTATTACAAGGTCTAATTCTCACTATTAACTAGTATGCTTATTACTAGCAAATTGGCTGTTTATTAGTACTTATTAGTTGTTGAAAGACTATTTCTAGATCCCTTAACCCAGCCCAATATCTAAATTAACAACTACCTTACTCACTATCAATAAGCAGCAAATTAGGAGTTTATTGAGGTAAAACTCTTAGTTAATAGTGCATATGTGTTCCTTAATCAAAAGTGTAATCTCATAATAGACCTTTTACAGAAATAAATTTGTATTATTTTGAAAATGAAGTCATAAAAGTTTCAGTCATAAAAAGTCATGAAATGAGTTATAATGTTTTGAAAGTAATATTAAAATAGATATTTTACAGGAATATATTTGTAATATTTTGAAGACAAAATAATGCACCTTGTTTATATTGTGATAATCACATTTCTTTGCATAATATTGTTTTTTTCCCCCCCTCAAAATATTATGCTTTATTTACACAATGTTAATTTTACTGTAACTTCAATTAAATATAATTTTGTTTAAATGCCATAGAATGGAAAACTGTATTTACCTTGGCATAGTTGAATAATAAGAGTTCTGTACATGGAAATGACATACCGTGAGCCTCAAACACCATTGTTTCCTGTTCTTATGTAAATCTTGTGAATAAAAAAGACCACTGA
Source organism: Acrossocheilus fasciatus (assembly GCA_036784905.1). Lineage (NCBI taxonomy): Eukaryota > Metazoa > Chordata > Actinopteri > Cypriniformes > Cyprinidae > Acrossocheilus > Acrossocheilus fasciatus. The sequence goes on along the minus strand of CM071947.1, from coordinate 17,294,089 downwards.
AAAATAGGCGAATCAGAACATAACACAGACTGTGACATAACAATCAGGATCGCTAATAGTTACGCCCCCAAAATTTGCATATACATGCCCATGTTCTAGGCCAGCCGCCAGCTGAACCATCAGAAGTTCTGCAGGTATTGTGAAGAAACAAGCGAGGACAACAGAAAAAATGGTAGATCATGGAAATAAATGTTATGTTCCAAGCTGTGCAGGGGATGTTAAGTGCAGGGGTGGGTTGGTGTCTGTATTCAGAAAGGCACGGAAAGCAAATAACTTGTTCTAATAAAATAACGCGAGCCACTAAAGGGACATGGGTAGCTCCTTGCTAGTGGTAGCCTGTTACATTACAGTACATAAGATTTCACTTACCGCATAAACAGAGTAAGGAGAGATGACTGAGGATGATGGCGAATGATTTACAGATCCTGAGAACCACTGACAAGCATCTGATCTTGTAAAATGTGTGGTAAGTACTGCCGCTCCATAGTATAAACAGAGTTTGTGCGATCGCGAATCTCGAAAGTGAAAGTGAAAGTAAAAAGTGATCGTGCATTTGAAAGCAGTTTCAGTGCCCAGCATATTAATAGCGGTTCCCTGATGCCCGCATTTTATATACAGTATAATTACCCAACGATATAACTGTGAGAGAAAGTACTGAAATATATATTTTCCTCCCTATGTTTCCTTCCTGCTGTGTGAGCTACTGAAATGAGCAGCACTGTGAAACAGCCAATCAGAGCAGAGCTCAACATTATTATTCATGACCCTTCCAAATAAGCCAATAACAGACCATTTCATTCCTGGAGAAATCCTAGGGTTGTAAATGCACATGTAAAACCGTTTCTGGAGAATTTTTGCCCTTACCTAAGCCACATTTTATGTCAGAAGCCACATACCTTCTATATAGATATCAGAGAACAATTTAAAATATTGTATAAGTGCATTCTATGGCACCGTTAATTTAACATTTTTCTTTGTTTTCATAATGGTATAACTTTATTCTATTTTTTTAATTTCTATTTTAACATGGCACTAAAAGAGAGAATAATTCAAGTATTAATATCATTATTGTCAGGGTATGAAATTTGAGATTTGCTTTTAACATGACACTAAAACACTGTTGTATCATTCAAACATCTATCATGTCAAACACAATAATTAATGGAGGGGTTAACAAATATAATGTATTAATTTACTCATGTTGGAACATTTTTGTTGTGTTGATCTTTTGTAACGTTTTGTTGATCATTCCTAAGGAATTACTCTTCGCTTTCAGAGAGATTATTTGCTTTTATGAGTATAACCAAGCTATACAAGCAGAATATAAATGTACTACAGCTCACTTTGCTGCCAATTTGTCAGGTTAATCCTTAGTTTTGTTGCCAGTACTCTGATTTATTGCGTGTGATGAACTTTCATGTTTTATTGACGACATCTGTTGTGTTTCGCAGCCCAGGTCTGGTGTTATGAAGTGCTGTTATGTAATCAGGTGGTATAAAACTTTATACAGTACCACCCATTATAGCGTGTCTGCTCATGCCAATCTCCTCAGGCGTCAGCGTGTCACAGTTTGGTGTACACGTGTCATAGTTTTGGAGCTAGTGCTTGTAGTAGCGTGTGTGTTCTGGTCACAGTGTGTGGTGACTGCAGCGGGAGTCAGTGAGTGAGGCCTCCTATCAATCATGCTGGGCTGCTGAAAAGGGCTGCGCTGGGCCGGGCCACCCATCCAGCCGGCCACGGCAGGGGGATCCAATATCCCCCCAGCCCTAATGTACTCCAGATGGCCAGGGCAGAGCGCTGGGGCCGGCCAGGGCCTCTCTGTACACCTCCAGAGAGACTGGGAGCGAGAGCGCAGGGCGATCTGTCTGCATAGCTGCGGTGTGTACGCTAGAGAGGAGACGTCCTGACCGTGGGGTTCCACTGGAGTGTGTTTGCTGAGCTTGGCGTATATGCACACACACATTCTGTTACTATGTGTCATACAAAACACCTTCATGAGCCTCATATAGAAGTATAGTAGGGGTTCAAAAGGAGTCAACATATCCACAGGGGTTGCTCCAGAGATTATGATTTTACAGTCGTTGCATTAACTGTAATTTTCTGTCATTTTATAATGGATAATTCAAAGTTAGGGATGCAACAATAATAAAATTCTGGTATATAATACACACACAACACACACACACACACACACACACACACACACACACACACACACACACACACACACACACACACACACACACACACACACACACACACACATACACATAAAACGAATGTAAATTCATGTCCCAGTCACATTTTCTTGGTTAAATAAACATTACTTACACCATCAGTAAAAAAACGAAAAAACTTTTTTATAATATTTTTATGTTTTAGATTTTTACATTAACAATTTAATCATTATTCTGTTTATTAAAGCCAAATATGAATCTCATCAAAGTTAGTGTTTTTAAGCAGTTTACATTTATTCCAAAATAATAAACTCTAGGCAGTAACAATCTAAACGATATATATTTTATTTGTGAACAATTCTTTTTAATAGTTAACTTTTAACTCTTTTTGGATTTTAGCGGATCATCAGTCATCAAATGATCACTTGCTAACAATTCACACAGATCATGTTTTAAGGCCACTTTACATCTTATTTTGACATAACAAATTGGTTATATCTAACTGGTGTGAGTTGTTTACTTACTTTGTAAAATTAACTGCCATTGAGGCGGGATTTATCGCATGGTCCAATCACAGCCGAACATAACCAGTCATATCCAATCATGTCATGATGGAAGCATTGCCTCCTCTGACGTGACTTTCCCCCATTCTCCCATTCTCAATTACCCCCACTAAACCCACCGCACGCTTTAGGGGGTCTGTTAAAACTCAATGGGCTCAGGGGAAACGACAGAGATGCATTAACTTTACCTGCTGGTGTCACTGTTGGACAATGTTTTTTGTTTTTTTTTAGAAAAACGAGTGATTTATACACTTTTTAATGTTACATTTTGTAATACTGCCATTGTATTATTTTTGCACTACAATTTTTTCTCGTGCAATAGTTTGAGGAGGCACTGCTTTCCTTGCCTCCTCGGAGGAAACGGCCATGTATAAACTAAACCATGTTCCGACCAATGTGAGCATGAATGAAATCTGCATGGGAAACTTTACGCCCTTGTGCGAAACTTCTAGTTGCACGGATTCTTATTGAAATGACTGGATTTCAAAGAACAAAGGTAAATGTGTCCACACCTGTAGTATATCTCAACTGTTGTTTTTTTTTTCTACTTGAGGAAAATTCCCACAGTAAAGGATACAAATAGGAAGTAGAAGTGAAGTAAATGGGAGAAATAAAGTTTTAAAGCACTTCAGGGGGTGGATTTAAATATGGTACAATTTATACTCTTATTAACTGAAAGCATAATCAAATTGGGGATGAGGGATTCAAACAACTTCATGAATTGTGGTTCTGAATTTAAGGAGAAATTGAGTTGCTTGCAGAGATTCCATGTGGATCTAGTCATGGCATACCAACACCGTTGATTTAGATAATGGCCCCTTTGGATGGAAGAACGCTACCATTTTAGTAAAATAAACAGTCAGAAATTGGGCTGAGGGTTATTTGAAATGTTATAGATACACCGAGGAATGTGTCTGTCTCCCTGAGGCGCACATGGAAGCTTTCATGGTAACACTATATCTGATGGAAGCCATCGGCCCGCCACAGTTGTTGATGCACCTGCGGGTTCGAAACTTGGCTCAGACCTGGAGATGGCCAGAGAGAGACTTTCCCTTCAATATAGCCTGTCATTTTATCCCTGAATATTCTTGGTCTCTCTTGTTCATTCTTTCAATTTCTCCGTACCCCCCTGACATCTCATCTTCTCACCCTCTACGAGTGTATTTTGTCTCGCTCTCTCTTTCTCTGTCGCTCTTTCTCTCACTCCTCTCATCTCCCCGCTGCCTTCCTTTCCCCCCACGCATGATTCTCTCTCCCTGTGGCATTGCAGAGGAAATTTAATATTGGATTGTTTGGAGTTTCCAAGGATTCCATTCGGCGTAGCTCCGGGCACTACGCAAAGACAAACATCAGCTGTTGCGGCCAAGAGCAGCAAACATCGCCTCATTATCCCACCATGCTCATTTTTGCTCCACTGGTCTCGTCTAATGCTCTCTTCTAAGTGATTCGTTCTCCCTGTTAAACCTGCTCTTTAGGACATCTCTGCTCCTGTCAAAATCAGAAAGTGTAGAAAGAGTTTTATAAACATTTTAAAGAATCATGTTATGTAGTTTATGAAATGTTCTTGAATTCTTTTTGGTTGGATTCTGGAACTTTTGGCGTTCTAAATACTCCATGGGCACCTAGCTCTCCCTGCGTTCCAGATGCTCTTCCCTGTTTTTTTCCAGGAAGAAGTGTAGGGCATGAAATATAGGCAAACAGATAGATAGATGGATAGACTTACAGATGTATGGACAGATGGATGGATGGATGGATGAAAAGATGGAAAGATGGTTAGACAGAGATAGATAGATAGATAGACAGACAGACAGACAGACAGACAGACAGACAGACAGACAGACAGATAGATAGATAGACAGACAGACAGACAGACAGACAGACAGATAGACAGACAGACAGATAGATAGATAGATAGATAGATAGATAGATAGATAGATAGATAGATAGATAGATAGATAGATAGATAGAAATGTCTCGATGAGGACCTCAGCAAAGTGCTTAACAAGTAATATTAGCAATTATAACAAAAAATACCTTGTATCTTTCTCTTCCTCCATCATGGCTTTTATTGACCTACTCTCTTCAGCCTCCTCTTCCAAGTAAAACATCTTGTTATTGGGTTAACATTACCTCAGTGGCTTGTCTTTACCTCGCACTTACAGATCCCGTATGAATTTTGTAGATTTAAACAGCTGCACTCCGCTCACGAACCTCTGTGTTCAGTAAGATACTGTGGAATTTCACCGGGGCTGATAGATTATGACTCTAACAGTTTAGCCATATGTCTCATCAGTGTCCAGCGTGCACCGATCATTTGACTCTCCCCGCCGGGCTCTGTTGGCCAGTCCGAACATACGTGCCTGCCGCAGAGTCTCCTTGCTGCCTCTTCTGAAACTTAAACTCTTCATTAGGAATCTGCTGACAATCAGAGCAGTCAGAGAGTGTGTGTGATAATCCCCCCTCTCGTTAACCCCCCGTGGCTCTCTCTATGAGCGCACACACTTGCTCCTGAGGTTTTCTCTTTTTTTAAGGAAGGAATGGAAGGGGTTTGAATCCTCCGCATGCTGATCACCCTTGCCCTAATCCTACTGCTACATTCCTGGCAAGGCCATCTCATGCTCTGTGTCTCTTTCATAGCATAACACATGCATAGCACCTTATTTATTATCCTCATCGCTGGAGCTATAGCAAACCGGGGCACAATGCACTCTTGTTTTACTTAGTTTTTTTATTTTATATATATATATATATATATATATATATATTGCAGTTCTTTCTTTTTTGCTGCCATTTTATTTTTTTATTTTGAGTGTCAATAGACATTTCTCAGTTTGATTTGTTTCCAATTCACAAGCTTTGACTTATAATGTTCATTGTGTCTGCGTGTTATAAATACATAAATTATCTTTATTGCTATAAATTATACACAGAAATTTCTAACATGATACTTTATGAAAATATTGATAATACATAATAAACATATATATAATTTATACATTTATAAACTGTTTAAATATATTTATTATTAATAAACTTATTTTACACTTGTGTAAATGGTGTGTGTGAGTGTGTGTTTGATAAAATAAAATAAAATAATTTGTAAATGTTAAAAAAAAATACAATGTATTTAAATTGGTAAAATATGTATTTAAATGTTCATATATTTAAAATAATCATTAATATTATTTAATATGTTATAATTATATACATATAAACACAATAAATAAATATAATAATTAAAATGTGTAATAATAATATTTATTTAGTTAGTTCAGAGCTTGTGAGTAAAAAATGTTATAATTGATTTCAGAGTTTTCTTTTATCCTCGAAGGCTTCCTAAAATAGGCCTGTTTCCAAGGAATGTCACACTATTCCATTAACAGCAGCTGAGTGGAAATTGATGGATGACGTGCTAAATGGGTTAAAAACGGGTGTAAGTGGCCACCGTTTCCATCGGTCAAAGAATCACTCAACAAGCGTCTGCTGAAATGACTCCTACAGAATGATGTATTAGCACAAACTGCTTTCTGATCTCACGACACATTTATCACAGGCGGGTTCTCTGGTTTTTTGCCGCATCCACCCAAAGTCTCACCAAGCGACAGAGCTGGATGCCTCGTGGTAAGATTAGGAGGTATCCATTTAAACAGCCCTGCAGATTGGGAAAACGAGATAACGCACACACTGTCCCCTTACCCGTATCTCTGCTCAACATGAGAGCAACCAAACCGATTTGACAGCAAGCTCTTGAAGATTACCTTCCTTCTCTATGAGCTCAGGAGTTCCAATTTCGGCGGAATTCCAGCCTTCAATATTCCGATTTTTATCAGTGCAGTGAGGAAACGCAACCATGGCGTGTCATCGGCAGGAACGGCCGCTCGCTCTTGTGTGCACTAATGACATCAAGATGCGATTGCAACACGGTGACAGAATGATACACACTCTTCACACACCCACCCACACAAGCACATAAAAGTTAGAATAATCTAAGGGCACTTGAAATGAAGCTTTTGGTGCATTTTCTAAAGATTGCCAATGTATTACGTTTAATGGATGGGGCCAAGCAGCATTGAATTCTGTTCTAAAGAGAGCTATTAGCTTTTTGCCCTCTTAGCTTGTCATACAGCCGAACAAGTCTTCGTGTTGTACGTGCACACCTCTCCTTTATCTCAGCTGCTTACCAGGAAGTGTACTGAAAATAAGCCAAAGGATATCCTTTGCAGTTCCATACAGTATCACCAGCATTAGACTGATTTTAGGGCACAGCTGATGCAGGTTTCTGAAGTCTCAAAGTTATACAAAAGTCATGTCTGTATTTTAGAATTTTGAATGTGCAAATCTTTTAGGATCCATTCCTTCCATACTTGTGCAGTCTATTGAGAAAATGCTAATTATAATAAAAGCTTTTAGCTATGCTAATGAGGTCATTTGCATGCGAACCATCGAGCCTCTGGGAATAACAAAATTTCACCACACAGTAAGTTTCCGCAACACCCATTTCAGCGAAGACTTTAATCTAATTTTAAAAAGCAGGACACTTTGGAATTATTTCTAGATCTACCATATCCAAACAATCATTAGCATAAATACAAAGGCAAGTGAAATTGCAGATAGATTGGATGAATGGTGAATGAAGATTCTGAATGTCTCAGACACATACAGTATTCATACTGTGCACAGAATGCAGATTTCTTGGAGCATTTCTTCAGATAACCTTTTAAATTTTGCAAAATTGCCAATGTACAAGCAGCGCAGGCTGTGTGGAATACTGTATCCCATAATGCAATGTGCTGAATTTGACCTTCCATTTCAAATTTCAAAAAGTGAAAACTGAAGAGAGTTTCTGTTTTTCCCCATACAAAGTCAATGGGATCCAAACAAACATTGTATGGACAGAAAAACTAAGACATTTTTCAAAATATCTTCTTTTGTGTTTTGCAGAAGAAAGAAAATCAAGGTCTGTAAATAATGACAGAAATGTCATTTTTGGGTGAACTACCTCTTTAAACCAAATGAAAAGCCATAGTTTGAACATTGAGAGAGTAATTGAGAGAGAGAGACAGAGAGAGAGAGACATACACACAGAGAGAAATTTGAGCTCATGAATATCAGAGATTAATCCTCCACCTGCGGTTCCTACAGGTTAATGAGCAGTGCTGGGACACTGAGTCTCCCAAGCTGTTTTACACTGGTGTGTGTGTGTGTGTGTGTTTGTATATGAAGGCAGCATGTTGCCTGAAGGTGTGTAGCCCTGGGGTGCATGTTTGCACGTCTAAATGCGCTTTGTGTTTGGCCTGAGAACCTGGTCTGGATTTTTCCGTCCCCGTGCAGGGGTTCTGCTCCGACATACTGCCCTTTTCCCTTCTTCATTAATCAAACCTCACATCTCCGTCCTTTTCCTCTCCCAGTGTGCATCGGGACGCACTCGCAACGCATTGCAAATCTGCCCACGGAAGGACCTCTAATGTAGTAGATGTATTCAGGTGGGCCAGTTTTATGTATTCACTTTGGAGAAGCCCTGACTCAGGACATTAAGATTCATGATATTTGGGCATTTGTGACACACGCGCACTGTTTAAAATTATTCATTGCATTCCCTGCAGCATCTGTGACTGACAAACTTCCGCACAGGATACATAGAAAAGGAGCCAGGAAAATCACAATCAGATACACTTTTGGCAGCGGCACACACTCGCTTTGAAGATCAACAATTCCTCAGGTTAGGCACAGAGGACAGTGCTTGAGTTTGCCACGAAGTCTTTCACTGTTGATTCATACTAATAATTCATTTTACAGCTGAAGTGTGTCTTTTATTATTATTTTTTTTGGTGGTTAAATTCGTTCAATCCCAGTTTAATATGTAAAAACAACTGTAAGAAAGTCTTTCATTGGTTGGTTCCCCCCTGAGAAGTATAAACACTGTAGTATTTTCAAAACATTGTTTGTTAGAGCCCGACCTGCCCGACAACAGCAACATTGACTCAGCCAATGGTGTGATTATGGGGCGGGGCTCTCACTTTTTATTGACAATACTTAAAAATATAATTTTTTTAAGACAAACAATGCGCATTGTGGCAGTTAATTAATAAAAAAAATACTGTTATTGAAAATATGACAGGAAAAAATATAACACTGATATTAATGGGATAGTTCACCCAAAAATGAAAATTATGTCATTACTCGCAGAATTATAGATCAAGAATAATATTAGGAACATTTAATAATCTTGCAGAGTCATTGTCTTCACTCTAGTAACTGAATGCGACACACAGTTTGAACGCTGTATGGAGGATGACACACAGCCGCAGCAGAGAGAGACAGAGCTTGACTTAAATATTCATCTGTACCTCACATTAAACTATGTAACGGTTTCAGCACACTTGACATATAGTGCACGAAAACCTTATGGTGTTTTATAATGTGTTTGTGGCTTTTGTGGGGCTTAACAGTAACACAATATTATACGCACAATATCGGATTTGGATCGGTCTATTCTGACCGATACCCCGATCTGGCAGAAAATGCCGATATCAGCAATGCCGATATTGAATATATATATATATATAAATAAAACAATTTATGTAGTTGTTTTCAGTTTTTGAAACAACATCCAGCGGTGTGCCACGTTGGAAGTGTCTCGAGAGAAAGTGAAGGTCTGTTGTTTCTTCAGCCTGCCAGCTTGCCTGGTAAACAGATATATAAAACACCCTCTTCCCAGATGTGAGGGCTAGCTGTGAGACGCAGAGGGAGACTATGTGGATGATGATGAATGGGGTCTATAAACCACGAACCACTTCCTCCTGTACTTCAGAGCTCACCTGTTTCTGCTTAACGGAGAAAAAACCTGCTGCTCTTTTTCAGCACCGGCTCGCACGCGGAGCTCTCTGCTGCCCGTCCACAAAGGATGTTTCTAACTAACAGGAAGTCATTGCCCGCACACACATCTTTGATCCTTCGGCATTGTGCACAAGGATGCGTGTCTCGAACTGAGAGATTCAATACATGGCCATTCTCCATCATTTGTTTGTAGCTGATAGTGAGAGTAGTTGCAGATGTTTAGTTAAATGCCACGTTAAATTTGTGAATGCAGTTAAAGCTGCCGTTTTTAAACATATAAACTGTGACGTTTGTAATAACGAATTACTAATCTTAACATTATTTTATATTTATATATATAGGCTAGTTTAATTCTTAAACTCAGCTAAATGCTAATACAGAGTTTGTGACAAAATGACATTATTGTGTCTCAGTGCTACTGTAACGTCTTCATCTTCGTTGAAGTATATACTTTCAGTTTCCAAATTAGCATGCAGGCTTTGTCATCACTAAACAACGTCTCTGACATTGTTCTATTAGCCTCGTCAGTAGAAGCTTTCCGTCAGGTGGCTGCGTTAATTATCGACTGTGATCAAACAGTCAAACGATTGTGGGCGAGGGTCTGGCGGAGCAGTATCGATGGGAAGAGGGCTAACATTCGAACTCTCCCTTTTTCCCAGACACACACCAGACATGTTCAATACATCCCCACTTTACTTTCCATTTCCACAGCCTTTAAAACGCTCTCTCTGCCAGCTGTAATTATGAGCTCAAGCCATGAAGTTACAGGCTGCTGCATTGTATGTCTCATTTACAATTGAATTTGTTATGGTTTCTCATGAAACACTGTAATTAAATACAGTGTTTATATATTTATATAAGAATAAGAATATATAGTTCTGAAGGTTCATGTGACACGGAAGTCTGAAGTTACACTTTTTTAAATACATTTACATTTCAAATGAGAAACTGGAAATTTTAAATGACTATTTCAAAAACATTAAAAAATTCCACCAACCCATTTCGCATTGTAGTGTAAATGCATAAACTAGTTTTGCAATTGACTTCAAATTTTACCTATAGTTTACTTTAATATCTTCATTTAGTCATTTGATTTTTGTCTACAAGAGTCTTGCAATGTGACTATTTTTTCTATGTCTATATTTTTTGGATTAATTGATTAAATGATTGAAAATTGTGTTGCTTCCCAACTTTTTTCCCCAATAATGGAAAAGGTTTCATTGCTTTCTTAATGCTTTCCTGTCTTACTGTAATAGTTTATGTCCTAACGTATGCATGACAGAGAAAGAATTTCTGACTGTATATCAATGAACGGATCGATGTGTTTGCATCGACCGATACTTTGAAATCAATACCCGGTATGTTAAGTCAGATGGTGTGATGATGTGTTTTAAAAGAGCAAGCCGGAAGGCTTAATCAGTGCACGCCTTTCACCCGCCGAGACTTCGGAGGTTTCTTTGCTCATTAGAAAGTATGTGTGTGTGTGTGTGTGTGTGTGTGTGTCCATGTCTGTAAACACAGGTTTGTGGATAGAGCTGTTACCCAGTGTACACGGTGTGTATGCATTATTATTATGATGCTGCTGTGGGTACCACGCCACTCCAGGGACCGAGACTTGAGAGGCCCCCTTAAAATACCACGCAATAATTGGAATTGCTTTATCTTTAGTCTCATCAATTAATGTGCAATTTTCCATTTAATTACCAACTCGCTCACAAAATTTGCAATTAAAATGAGGCGAGATAACAGCGAAGATGCCTTTCGGCTGATAGCACTTGGAATGAGAACACAGGCGTTGTGTGTAATCAGTATACAAATCACACACACACAACGTTCTCAATTTGTATGATTTGGACGAGCTTCATAAAATATGCAACGCCAAGCCAGAATCTAATTTGTGCTTGGAAAATTCCTCACGTTTCCACGAAGTCCAACATGAAACAGTCTGAGCGCAGAGGTGCTGATGGTGTTTATGATCATGATAACCCAAAACTGTGTGCGTGTGTGTGTGTGTGTGTGTGTGTGTGTGTGTGTGTGTGTATGTGTGTGCGCAATCTCCTTAAAATAGCTGTTTGGTTTGTCTTGGCCCCTTCGACCATTTTCCACACACTCCTGCCAACCTGAAGATGAGCTGCGAGGGGGAAAAAAATGATCTTTCCTGTTTTCCTGCTCAAACTGTTGTCTGTCTGCTGTCTGAGGAAGGTTACATCCTGTCCGCCGTCTGAGAGACTTGGCTTCTGAACTGGATTCTTCTCTGTGTCTCCTTGATTTTCCCACAATCCTCTTGACAGTCCTCTTGTTCTGCTGTCCACAGAATTATTGCTGCAAACTTTGATGCGAACAATTGGAAAATGTGCATAAACACCATTCTATGCCTGATTTCAAGCTGCTAAGATATAGACAGAGCTAACAAGCTGTTCTCAAGAGAGAAAATTACTACTACTAAAGCGCAGAAAGAACTTTATAGGTCACGTTTTAAATGAGTGATTTATGTCTCGTGTAATTACCGAATGGAGCAGAGGTCCCACCCACATTAACTCGGCAGATGTGATTGTACTGTTCTTTCAGAGTAATTATATATGATTGCTTATGTATTTTTAGTATTCTTTACAATTGTTAGATTCTGCTTCTTACATCTGTGGGCTGCTACTAAAAGCCTGGAGCTCAATGGTGGACTGAAGACCGTGTTTTGCGGGGGTCAAACTGTCTGAAATGATCATTTTAATATGGGAGTGATTTCAATGAGGTTCTGTAATGAAAATTTTACGAAAGACTCAGCAAGTTGAATATACTGTAGTTTTAAATGCTTACAGCTGTCTTCTTGTGTTTGGTTGGCACTAAATCTTATTTTGAATGCACTTAGACTGATGGGAAAATCAATATGGGAGAGACAATATCCAACATTCAAAGATGTTGGTAAGAGCGTATATAACTTGAAAAGAAATGTTGCATTTATTCATTTAAAAATTCAAACAAGAAAATGCAAATTTTCTGTGAGCAAAGAGTACAGAACATTTGTACTTGATAAAGCTTCACTTAGAAATGGGGTTCAGGGGTCCATGTGCAGTAACATGGGGCCAATTATCTGTAGTCAGAGTTTCCCACAGTGCACCGTCTCTGGAGTCCACCCTTCCCTTGCCCAGTGTCAATTACTCTTCTGACAACAGAACTAATGAGCCCCTGATTGGCCTGCTGGGGTTGTCATGTTTACCTTAGAAAAAAACTAACTCATCATGTACCCGCACCTCAAGGTGCTTATTTGGTTTTCTGGACAGACGTAGTGCTAACAGTTTTTACTGGGTTGTCGGCGATGCCGTCGTGCTTGAACTTGTTGCTAATGTTTTGGATTTAGTGACATTATTTGTAATTTCTAATATTATGTGAGAATCTTTGTGTGCAGAATTGCATTAAATGGACACTCTGGGTATTTTATATTTAAACATTTTTGCTTTAAGGTTTGTAATCCATAGGACTACAAATTACAAATAGCCTTTGTATGCAGACCTTGATGTGTTCCCTGGCCTCAGAAAGGTTTTTATTTTATTTTAGGCTATTTTATTTTATTTTATTTTAACTACAACATTGTATGAAAGTGTTTTGTGAGTTTAAGTACAGCAGCACCTAGTGGTGTGTCATGGAATTGTTTCAGTGAAGAACTGAGGAAAGCTGCAATGATATATTTCTTTATATATTTGCATCAGTGTTATCAATTAAAATTATGCAATCTGCTATAAATATAAAAAGCGCAATTATTTTCCCTCTGGTAAGTAGGCCAGTAGATTTGAATTTGGTCATGAAACAGGACATTACATAATTTTCATGTAACTGTTTTGTTTCCTTCAGGATCTCCATGTGAAGCTATCCCATGATGCAACATGTGTCCCCAGCACCAGCATTGACCATGATGGCCACACAGAGTGTCCCTCCACCATCGTACCAGGAGAGCCAACAGGTCAGTTAACAAACAAACTGTTTTTATTTTATTTTATTGATTATATTACTGATTATTATTGTAATATCACTGTTCCTTAGAAAGATAAAAAATACATTCACTCACCTCAGTAGTTGCATAACAAATAAATAAGAAAAAGAAAGAAAAAAATTTATACTGTTAAAGCTTTTTTATTTTTTTCAGCAATGTTATTACAGTAAACTGTGACTTTGTCGCAAATTGTGGCTGTCAGAAAGGTACATCTGTAGTTCTGTGCAATGTCATATCTTCATTGTGCTTGTCCTGAGTTAATCAGAGGGACACAGAGCAGCATTTTTGTCCCAGAGCCCCCTCTCCCAGTCCGGCTGCTGTCTCCCTCCGCCCTGAGGATTAGAGGCTGGGGAGAAGAGCAGCGCGCTGGTGGAGACATGCAAATGAGAGCTAGTTAAGTGTGAAGAAGCTAATTTATTTCCTATTTGAGGCTGGGATTAAGACTTCCAGCTTCCTCCCTTAAACCATTTTTGTTCTGGGGAGGGAGACAGGAGGAGGCTTGCTTTCAAAGCAGCATCACAAGAGAGAAAAACAGGGCAGAAGAGACAGTGAAGCATAGACAACAGACAAGTTGTACTCTCTCTCCCACTAATGCATCCTAAACAGGGTATTTGTTCATCTTGACAGTGTTTCGATTGCTAAAGGGTGAGACCTCTGCCCACCTCGACTGCCGGAGTTTTATTTGATGACTAGGTGGAACGTTTTCCTGCAGAAGGTGACCTATGTAATATTTTAGGGGTCAAGTGCCTCAATTTAGATTCCAGATTTTAATGAGACCATATGCTGCATTGTCTTGCGTTGTCAGAGACAGTGGAAGAGCCTTCCTGAATATGTATGCTGGGGGAAAAAAAGAAAGAAAGAAAAAAGCATGTTTCCTTGCTAGCTTTTGTTTCAAGTTTTTCTAGAACTTTATCTGGACGTGTGCCGTTTTTCCTCTGTCGCGGAAAAGATAACAAGCCAGATTACTATGAGCACATTTCCGCTCTCATAGCTCCTTAAAAAAAGCATCATAACCCATTAAAAAACACAAAAGTGAAGCGTTCATAAACTAAATCTGATAAGACGACAGTGCCTGGCTGTGAGCCACCATAACATGCACATGAGCAAGATGATCTTGAACAGCATCTGGCCCACTGACGCAGAGGGGGTAAAAGCAGGATGGGTTTGCACCATCTCCAAACATTTTTTTTAGCTTCAGTTATCTGTCAGTAATTATTAGCTGTTTTTACATTTAAAAAAAAAAAATTCCCAAAAATCTGGAAAGGACACAATTCATATGATAAAAAAGAGAGAGAATCTGATTGGTGTTCAACATTGTTAATTCTGATCTGAAAAGAATAGTTTAATAGTTTTAAATAGGAAAATGATCTTCATTTACTCACTCTAATGATCTGGCAAACTTGTGTTATGTTTTTTTTTTTTGTTTAGTTTTTTTGGTCATCCATTGAACATATAAGGAAATATTGTTTATGGTTGCCAAGAAATGCAAAGTTTAGTTGAATTTGAAATCATAACTTTTCTACGAAACTATTGTGTAATGTTCTTATTAAGGGTTGACCGATTTATCGGCACCGATATTAAGCATTTTTAAGGTCATCGGTATCTGATTTGCCGATACAATAATTTAAAAGCATTTAAGAAAAAAAAAATTGTCAGAGCCCTTGTCATTCTTAATTTTGACATTAATTTTCATTTTTACACCAGTCATATACATCGGTCAAAATATCAGTTATTGGTCAACTTCATCTGTAATAATCGGTATCACATCAGCCCTGTAAATCACATATCGGTCAACCCCTGGTTCTTATTATTTTGGTTATTGTCCATAAAGTTTCAAATAAAACAGAAAATAATCCCAAATGATTATAATGAAGTACCTTTCATTTCTAGAAAATTTGATTCACTGGATTATCCATGAATATTAATCCATGAATTACTACATTGATGTTTAATATATAAGCAATTAATGCTAGTAGATTGATTAGTTAAGCAACAAAATGGACAAAAAAGTACTGTAAAAGTAGTCAATTTAAATATTTTTGTGTAATATGGTCTAGACTGCAGATCTGTAGTTATTTTGTATTCTGCATTTCTTCAGATGACAGGCACTACGCAGCAAAACTCAAAGGCCCAGCATGTCCACCTTTCTGCAGCCTCAGCGGCAGGGGCCACACAGGTCAGTGTGACCCTTGACCCCCAAGCCCAACTGGAGTCAGACAAACGAGCCGTTTACAGGTGAGTATTATGCACTAATGCAGCTTCTTATTATTAAGGACATCATTTATAAGTAAATCTAGATTTGTCCTTTCTCTGAAGAAAATGTGAACAGTGTTTACAAATGCAAAACATGATGCAATGATGCTGTGTGGTTGCTAGGTTGTTCTAGTTGGTCACTAAGGCACTGCAAGGTGGTTGCTTACTGGAAAAGTAAAAATGCATAAACAAAAATACATTGCCATTCAAAAGTTTAGGGTCTGTAAGATTTAGTATTTTTAATGTTTAATGTTTGAAAGAATTCTCTTGTGCTCTCCAAGTCTGCAAAAATACAGGAAAAAATAATATTGTGAAATAGTATTACAATTTAAAAGCAGTTTTCTCTTTTAATTTATTTTAAAATGTAATTTTCTTTCTGTAATGGCAAAGCTGAAATTCCAGAAGCCATTACACCAGTTGTCTGTCATTGAAACTTTCAGATATAATTAAAATTTTTCTTATTATTATCAGTGTTGAAAATAATTGTGCTGCTTAATATTTTAGTGGAAACGTGATACATTTTACATGCAGGATTCATTGATGAATGGAAAATAAAATTATAAAAATAAATAAAAAATTCAACTTTGAAACAGTAGTGTGTATGTATTTATATGCCAAAATATGAAAGTTTTGTGTTCCTTCATATTTTCCCAGTGAATATTATGTAGGTACCCATACACTATTGTTCCATAAGAAATAAATAATGCAGTTTTATAGTCATTTGAAACCCTCATAACATATTGATCTAAATACAAGCATACAGACTAGAAGCTTGATTTGGATAGCAACACGCCTGCATAAGTCATATTTTCCTCGTTTATTCATGAAGTAAATAATACATGGCACACTGACACTTTAAATACTTAAAGCCTCATTCCCAAACCTCCCCTCCCTGGTTGATTACAGCGCAGTTGTTTGCGAGCCGCATGCATATCGTAGCATCGTCGGTTCCTGTCTGAAGGCAGCCGCGAGGGCTCGTTCGACCGGCTGCAGCGTTGGCTATGATTAGCGGTGTCTCGCGGCGGCGTGGCAGAGGCCCGTGGTTTCACGCTAACCCCTGAGGCAGGTCTGTGAAGGCCTGGGCAGGCCTGGGGCTCAGTCTCTCAGCTCCTCAGAGAGAGAAAGCTGCCTTTGATGTGAGCAGCCAGCCGGAGGCGGCCTGCAGGCGGTGTGAAAAAAAAGCTTAGACTCAGCCTACATTCACACTACTCACACACGCACATACACACACACACACACACACACACACACACACACACACACAGTGTCTGCTCCTACTTCCCCCTCATTCCTAGTCACATATACTCAAGCACAGAATCAGCTTCTCACTCGGTGTATATATCACACCACCTTCTCTCTCTCTCACACACACACACACACACACACACACACGCGCACAGATTTCTGGTTTCATCCTACATGACACATCTTAAGTGCTCTAAATATTCAAAGGTGCAGCAAAGAGCCTTCACTCATAACTTGTTCTGATTTTCATCCAAACGCACACTGGCACAATGAAAGCGCACAGGTGAGGTATAAACCAAGGAGAATTGTATTAGATTTGACATCTCGTGCCGTCAGGTGTCTAATGCAATTAAAGTGCAAATATTCAATAATGCAATTTAATGTAATTTAAGTTTATTGTGTATAAAGAAGAAATGTATTGTTTATTAAATGTAAATTTTACTACTTAAATAATAAGTATTTATTTAGTTGCTTCATAATATATGCAAAAATATGCATTATAATTTCTCATAATTGCTGAATCAGTGTTATATTGGCCAAGGAACCATGTACATGTTGAGTCTATAGTGGGAACAAGAAAAAAAGGTGACAAAACTCTTTATATATTCTTTTTTTAGCAAAATAAATGGAGAGCATGAAGCTGACTTTGCATTATACACTTTCATTAAAATAATTTCATGAAATTGAATTGCATTGAATTTATCAGAATTGACAATAAAAAATATTTTAAAAATTATGGGTTTTTTACTTGTTTTGTTTTTACTTTCTATTACTTTCTACTACACAACTGTCTTCAGTACTGATAATAATGTTTCTTGAAAAATGCATATTGGAATGATTTCTGAAGGATCATGTGACACTGAAGACTAGAGCAGTGGCTGCTGAAAATTCACCTTTGCTCTCCCAGAAATAAATTACATTTAAAAAAAAATGTTTAAATAGAAAACAGGTATTTTAAATTGTAATAATATTTCACAATATGACTGTTTTCTTGATGATACGGTATAAATGCATATATTTCCAACCCCAAACATTAGTGTGTAAGTTTTTAAAGTGGATTTGCTCTGCATTTGATTTGTAGAGTAAAAAGCAACATGGTATCTCACCTCCAAAACTATTGTGGGTATTTAACAGAGCAGAATTTTTTGTGTGTATCTGTTTGTTTATAGTGTATCCTCATTTATTGTTTTGATTCAATTTGGCAGGTTGGTGTTTATTTCTGCACATCTCGTTTCTCTAATTGCCAGTATTGCGAGTTTGAGTTGTCTTATGCTCTGGCGTGCGTTGCTTAATTATTAACAGTGGAATAAATGTGCGATACAGTAATTATCTTAACGAGTTACTGCACTCTCTTTTAAAGCATCCGAGACCTTCTCTTCTTATTAGAAACATGGCAGGGGGTCTCTTTCCTGTGGGGTACTTGCGACATATCCAAAATTAGGTCCAATAAAATCTAGCATCCAGGAGATGAAATTGTAATATGTATCCGAAGAAATTCCTGAGGGTGAAAAATTCAGCACTATTCCACAATGATTAGAGTGAAACGGAAAGCAAACTCAGGTGGGAAAAGTTTGATGAGTGAACTGAATAAAGCAAGCTAGCGTATGTATATATAGTCAAGCTTTTAAAATGTGTTTCAATCCTTCATTCTTAAGGCAAATGAATTATAACTTCATCTCTTATTATTATAATATCAAAATGAAATAAATTAGACTTTTACTACAAGCAATTCTAATGTAACTAATATATGTGTCCATTATAATCCATATTAAATCCAGACAAAGCTGTTTTGTGTTTACAGAATTGTATGCTGATGCTTTGCGCCTCTCAACCTCCGTCTTTTGAAGTATTTGTGTTTATGTATAGCGTTCAGACCCCCGAAGGTGTGCTTATGTTAGAGTATCGAAATGTCTGAATGGGTTTATATATGTCTTTCCCTTCTCGCCGTGACTCAGATTGGCGGGTGCTGAGTGGATTTGCATTGATACTGGATTTCGGTCTCATGGTGCACAGTCATGCTGTCTTCATTGAGCTCCAGTGGATCAGGAGTGTCTTAGACTGACGGAAGAGAGAGAGATAAAGGGAAAAAGATGGAATACCAAATAGAAAAGAAGAAAAAGAAAAGGAAAGAGTTAGAGAACAGCTTTAGTAGACCCAGCAGTAGCAGCAGCGCATATCAGTCCCAACAGGAGTGCTTTTAATTTGACAGCCAGAGAGGAAATGGTGAGCCAGTTCTCCCCAGCCGCTGTAATGCACCATAAATTCTGTTTACATTCGCTGTTGGGAAGCTCTCGCAGTCATTTGGTGCCCAACATCTTAACGACTCTCTCTCTCTCTCTTAGTAATGGTGCAGAGATTTCTATACCGTACAGAAGAAGTCGTCTTATCTGAGCCGTAGATTCATCCTGAGAGCAAGTTGGTCCTGATCGCGAGGACGTATATTTGAGATTGTTACTGGCAGGTTATGGTAAATAGTACTCAAAGGAAATCTCTGAGGGCACATTTATATCTGAGTAAGATTTTGTTCCTCAATTTAAAACCGTAGACGTTGAGTTTTATTCTGTTTCATCCTGTCTTGTGTCTCCAGGGTGCAGAGTGTTCTGAACTTCACAGACTGACTGTCTGAAGACTGAACGTGTGTGTTCGTGTTAGCAGGAGCTGCTCAAGTCTGTGAATGAATCCAATACTTGTTAGCGGTGCTTGCTTAGGCAGTATTATTGCTCAGGGCTGCTCAAATCTCTGTATCTTTTGAACATTATTTTATAGAGACTTAGCAACCACCCAGAACACCTTAGCAACCACATAGCATTGATCTAAAAAAACACCCTGACCAGCCTAGTAACTGCATACCGTAGCAATGTCCTATCAACCACCCAGATCAGTATAGCAGTGCTATAAAAACACCCAGAACAAACACATAACATTTTACAAAGCATCCAGGCCAGCTAAGAAATGCACACAGTAGCAGTGCCCTAGAAACCACACAAAATACCATAACAACCACAAAAAATACTGAGAACCATAGCAGCCATATAATAACACCCTGACAACCATATACACCCTAGAACACCCTAGAAACTACCCGGAACACCATAGCAGCTATGTTGCAACACAAACCAATTTGAACACCTTTGCAACTATATAGCACGTCATGGGGGTGTCTCTTTCTCATTTTTCATCTTTCTGATTGATTTATGTGGCATCTCTGCATTTAATAGGGATGTAACGGTATACACAAATATGCCAGTTCGGTACCTCATTTTTGACATCATGGTTCGGTATGGTTTTGGTACAGTAGGGGGAAAAAAACTAAAAAAATATATATATTTTTTATTAAAGGAACACTCCACTTTTTTTGGAAATAGGCTCATTCTCCAACTCCCACAGAGTTAATAAGTTGAGTTTTACCGTTTTTGAATCCATTCAGCCGATCTCCGGATCTGGCGATAGCACTTTTAGCATAGCTTAGCATAGATCATTGAATCCTATTAGACCAGTAGCATCGCGTTCAAAAACGATCAAAGAGTTTCGATAGTTTTCCTATTTAAAACTTGACTCTTCTGTAGTTATATCGTGTACTAAGACCGGCGGAAAATGAAAAGTTGCGATTTTCTAGTCCTATTTGGCTAGGAACTATACTCTCATTCCGGCGTAATAATCAAGGAACTTTGCTGCCGTAACATGGCCGCAGCAGGCGCAGTGATCTTACGCAGCGCCTGAAAGTAGTCCCCAGCTATATTATAACTAGTTACCTAGCTGGGGACTACTTTCAGGCGCTGCGTAATATCACTGCGCCTGCTGCGGCCATGTTACGGCAGCAAAGTTCCTTGATTATTACACCGGAATGAGAGTATAGTTCCTAGCCAAATAGGACTAGAAAATCACAACTTTTCATTTTGCGCCGGTCTTAGTACACGATATAACTACAGAAGAGTCAAGTTTTAAATAGGAAAACTATCGAAACTCTTTGGTAATTTTTGAACGCGATGCTACTGGTCTAATAGGATTCAATGATCTATGCTAAGCTATGCTAAAAGTGCTATCGCCAGATCCGGAGATCGGCTGAATGGATTCAAAAACAGTAAAACTCAACTTATTAACTCTGGGGGAGTTGGAGAATGAGCCTATTTCCAAAAAAAGTGGAGTGTTCCTTTAAACAGTGGTTTACTGAACTAATTGATCTTTCTTTAAATAAATTAAATTATAATTAAACATTTTAAATCTATGCTCTTAACTATAGTGAGCCCTTTTACATTGTAAGGTTACAATTAACAACTTAAATACATTTACTATTTATTTTTAAATATAATAATCAACTCTCAACTTTTGAATGCAAATACAGCTGTATGCAAGCATGTAAATTGCACATAATGCAGTTTTTACACAGTGGCTGTCATATCTTGTTTCATAACAGAATTATTTAAACATACAGTAAATAACTAAGACATCATTAACAGGTAAAGTAAAATATGAGTATATAGTGTAATATTTCATGAAATGCTTTTCTGTAGACTTAATTTCTGATGACTTGAGGTAAATGAAATGCTACATGACATTTTGTTTACAAGCTGTTTTATTGACATCTTTCCACAGTTTAAACACTGATTGAGCGATTACGTAAGGCATGAGATGTTCATTCATGTTTATTTCGTATTAATTCTAGTAGTACAGAGGAACGGATGCCATTTGAACTGAGGCGTTTATACAGCGATCTGTCATCAAAGAGTGTCAAAACGGCATTTATTGTTTGAATTTCCTGAAAAAGATTGACATAATTTGAAAAATGAGACTTTGTTTCTAATCAAAAGTAGCAATATATAAAACCGGAAGTTTCCAATTAAGTTCCACTTGTGCAGTGATTAAAACAATTCTGTTTTTGTGTGTACACATGCGTACCATACCGAAAGACCCGAAATTTTTTGTACGAATACGTGTACCGATAGACCCCTAGTATTTAACCTCTAAATTCACACCTGTGGTCCAATGATAAGAGCCGGCTGTGTATCACGACAGGCCACAGCTAGCCTTTACCCTGCAGGTGAAGGAAAGAGCGGTAAAAACAGCGTTGAAAAAGAGCACCGCCACTCATTGAAATGCAGCAGTAGGGGTCCCATATAAACCCTGATGGCGAGTGGTGTGTGTGTGTGTGTGTGTGTGTTTGTGTGTGTGTGCTCGCCCCCCCCATACAGGTTGAGCTCCAGACATGTAGCCTGGAGGAGAGAGTGTGTGTTCATGTGAATGTGTGTGTGAGCGCTCTCAGCGTGAGGGCACCCCAGACTGGGTTTAATAAAGGCAGCAGCCACTGGCTCGCCCTGATTAGGATGGCAAACATACTGGGTGAGCACACAGAGCGCACACCCCCATCTCCCCAGCAGCCCGTGGGTGGCCCACCACGCTACCAAAACAAATGCAGCTCGAGCTGGCATGAAAATACGTCCAGCTTTATTTTTGGACTCGGAATTGCTTTGATGTGCTTTTCGTTTCCTTAGAAAACATTTATTTATTGGCTGTTTACTTCTTTTTTTAATCTTCGAGGGCTTTGGTTTCTAACTTGAAGACCTCTACACTGAAATATTCATGACAAATTCAGCTTGAAATAAAAAAATCAGGTACACCCAATTAGGTGAAGCTTTAAGTTTTTCATTGGCTCAGATGATGAAACCTAGTATTGGTCGAATGGAAATAAAAACGCCATGTCTGACTTTATTCGTCAGTTCGCTGGATCAGTTCTGCTGACTCTTATCTCGGTAAATGACACTTTTATGGGTTAATAGTTCCCCAGCTCCCTCCGTCCTGAGACCTCTGCACTGCAGATAATGTCTCGCTGTTCTGGCACCTTACCAGCTCTAGGTACCTTATGTAGTTTCAGGAGCGAACAGACGCAGTGCTATACGATGACTGTATCAACATAAAGTGCAGGATTACCATTGTAAATTGCTTATTTAAATCTAGTGTTTCCAGCATGTTTCTTTTCTTTCTTTTTTTTTCTTTTTAAATATTGTGTAATTCATATTTTTACTATTTTTCAATTATTTTGTTTTATTATTATTTATTATTTTCTCTATTATTTTTTACAACATGAAGTACACAGTTCTCTGTTTTGATGCCGAATTGCAGTTCAGTGAGTGAGTCGAATGATAATTTGATTTCCACAGATTCAATTTAACAACTTTTTGAATTAATTTCATTACAAGGACCTGTTCATACAAATCATTTGTTTGTTAATTGAATTACAATAGTTTGTTTTTATGTTTAGCCAGCAAAAAGAAAAAAAAAAAATGTGTGGAAAAAAACACGTCATGATGTAAATTATCTGATTGGTCCTGAATTCAAGTGGTCTTTCTTTCTTTCTTTCTTTCTTTCTTTCTTTCTTTCTTTCTTTCTTTCTTTCTTTCTTTCTGTCTTTCTTTCTTTCTTTCTTTCTTTCTTTCTTTCTTTCTTTCTTTCTTTCTTTTTCAAAATATCATATACACAATTATTTATTTTAAGTTTGGAGTTTTTGAGTCTTCATCCAAGTTTCAATTCATTAAAACCACCTGCTCATAAGTCATTTGTGATATGAACAACTGGTGTGTCAAATTTAAAACCAACATTACACAGTCCTCTGTTCATTTTGAAGCCATGCTGCAGTTCAGTAAGTGAGTCCGGTGTTAATTCACTTACTACTCTCTGACAGATTCATTGATTCAATCAGTCAAGTCTTTTCATAACTAGAACCTGCTCATACAAATCACTGTGAATTCAAAGTGACTAAAGTTTTGTTTGCTTTTTCAATCCTTAAAGGGGTAGTCCATCCAAAAAGTAAAATTCTGTCATTATTTACTCACCCTCATGTCTTTCCATACCCATATGACTTTCTTTTAATCTGCAGGGGAAAAAAATAAAATCAAGAATCTTTCCATTAACTTCCATTGTATTTCAGTCCATACATTGGAAGTGAGTCAGAACCAAACTGTATTCATTGCAGTAACCTGCTCTTTGGAATTATTTGTTGTGATTTGAATTACATTAGCGCACTTTTTTGTACAGGTCTTGATCTGTATTATCTGATGAGTGAATTTAAAGTTCTATTCTATTCTATTCTATTCTACTCTAACAACTGTTTTTTTTTGTCTATCATTAAATGTAAAAGTCCTTCTAATGGCCCCTCTGCTTACAGTTATACGAGCCCAGTCTTTCACATTTGAGGGATAGCAGTCTGGACAGCCTTTCCCGCAAGAGTTGAGGGATGATAACTAAAGGTTAAAGACAAATAGCATTAAGTGTTTCATTTTAACCGGCACATTTTGAAAGATTAACCGATTAGCTCGGCACTTTGTGGCACACAGCCTCATCCAGAACGCATAGATGAAGAGATTTAAAAGTCTGGAGTTGCTCAGAGAGATCAGATTACATTTAAGAGTTTTTCCAACCTCATTTAGCCTTTGAAACAACCGAGGCAATTAGTTTATAGAGTAACTGCTGTAAGTGTTCTGGCCATCTTTAGTAACAAAGATTTTACTGCGCTTGTTATGTCGTCTGAGATAATGCAATCAGAAACGTTATGTTCAGAATAAGAGCTGCTTCATGTCCATCATCGCATCTGTATGCAAGGCATGATTGAAGTTTCCAAAAAACGGAGGTAGTTTCTGCTGCAGATGAATGTTATGAAATATAACCTCCTAATGAAGATAATGCAGCATTATTAGACTCACTCCAGGGAATGTGAGTGTTCGGATGAACCTGTGCCTTGTGGCTTAACTTTCCAATTCGATTTTATGCTCTAATTTTTGGGTAGTTTGTTCCTCAGCCTACTTGCCAAATCCTCGGAGAGCTAAATTGATAGCATCCTTTGGCTTTGGGCCTTTAGGGCTGTGTCCGGGTTATGATCCAGGCCTGCGAAGAGAGAGAAGGGTAGAGATAACCCAGCCATGCCCTCCAGGATTTTGTGTGACTGGGGAGGGGAGAGAGGAAGAGGGGCTGGCACGTCGGAGGGGAGCAGGACGAGCCCGGAGGGAGCGCAGATCGCCTCGCTGCTCAGCACTGCGAGCCTGTTTAGTATTCCTGTCACGTCAGCTGGAGGGAGCGGCATTAAATTGGGATCAGGCAGATTAGAGTCTAATATAGCCAGCTATTAAAGGCTGCAAATGAGAGTGGTGGGTTACAGCCGGAGCCTGGGCCCCTCACCCAGTCTCACAGCCTCTCTCAGTCTCTCAAACAGGCTCCGCAAAGAAAAAAAACAATACACATGTACACACAGGAACCCACATAGGATAGGATAGGATACGATAGGATAGGATAGGGCACTACTTTGGATACTATTTTGACATAGTGTTTCTTGCATGCAACAACAAACACAGCAGAAGCTAATGTGTCTGATCTGAGAACAAATTACTGTTATGAACAGGATCTTAAAGTCAATTAAAAGATTCACTCATTCAGTGAATTATTCAGTGTCATTACCAAGTTTGCAACTGACTCCTCATTGAACAGATTCAAAATGTATCAGGAATTGTTATTTGTGACTGAAAAAAGCATACGCTCCCATTGAAAAGTTGGGGAGTCAACCTTTTTTTTTTACCTTTTGTGCATGTATTTTCACCAAGGACGCATTGAATTGATCAAAAGTGGCAGTAACAACTCTTACATTCTTAGAAAATATTTCAAATAAATGCTTTTAGTTTGAACTTTCTATTCATTTCTATTAAAGAATCTTATTGTGGAAACAATACATTTTAAGCACCACAGCTGTTAACTTTGATAATAAACACCAAATTGTTATTTGGTGTATTAAACAGCATATTCAAATAAAATAAAATAAAATAATAGAATAAAACGATCTTGTGACACTGTATACTGGAGTAATGGCTTTTAAAAACATTAAAATAAAACAATATTACTGTTTGTTCTGTATTTTTGGCTTAAAGGGGTCATCGGATGCCCATTTTCCACAAGTTGATATGATTCTTTAGGGTCTTAATGAAAAGTTTATAACATACTTTGGTTAAAATTTCTCAATGGTAGTGTAAAACAACACCCTTTTTACCCTGTCAAAATCTGCTCTGTTTTCAGCAAGTCGTTTTAGTCCATGTTCCTTTAAATGCTAATGAGCTCTGCTGACCCCGCCCCTCTCTTCCGTGGGGTAACAAGCCGTTCTCATGATGCGGTTTACTTTAGCTGTGGAACTTGCTATTAGGAAAGGCGGTTTGCAAAGATGCATAAAAGAGCCTTATACTCACTTCTTCTGTAGGTGAGGCTGGATCACGAATGATTCGCGTGAAAATAAATGCATTTAGGTAGATCCCTAAAATTCCCTTCAAAAACAAACGTAATCCAATGCGTCTTCAGCAGCTCAGATGTCGGGTGTAAATGACGTCAGCTATGTTCATTATTACATCCAACAACAGAACTTCTTGTCAATCTGCTCCAGCGTCGAAAAAATGGTTGACTGATGACAGCTCACTCAGGGCGGGTCTAAGGTAAAACGCTAGTGTCAATCAACAGTCGTTGGAGGGCCTGGGTTTGTGTGATGTCACACAGACAGGGATCTGAGAATGACTTGATATGAGAAAGGGGAAATGATTTAACGAGATTAAAATTATATCATTATAGGGTGGTTATGTAAACACTGTGACAACACACATTTCTGTTCAAACAACTTGTAAAAGTGCATTTTCGCATCCGACAACCCCATTAAATAAATGCAGCCTTGGTGAGAACAGTCTTTTTTATAACAATGTGAAAATCTTACCGACCTTACACACTTATATAAACCATAAACGAATATTTGGCTTTTTACGAGATGGAAATATTGTACACAGTGACATTTATATCGTATAAATGCAGTCAGGATCACTACTATGACAGCGTCACATGGAAACTAAAACACTTCTAAACAACCAAAATTCATTGATCATTAATTATTAACTAACCCCTAAAATTTTCAATTTATGCTCTTACTGCTCCTTAGTTTTGTTGTAGTCTGGATATGATGCATGATGATAGCATAGGACAGAGTCTTAATGGAAAAGCATGACCCTTAATCATTTGTGGTGATATTGTTTTCTTATTAATTAAATCAGAGTTCTGCATGTCAGAGGCTGAGCTGAGTGAATTTGAGCTTTCATTAGGTTTGCTCTTCAGCAGAAGCCTCTCTCTAGACAGACTTAAACCAGTGCAAACATATTCATTCTCTGATGATACAGGAAATGTTAATGCTGTTAACATGACAAATGTCAACTTCCTAGAAGAAACCTTTAGACAGAGCTTATGCCTACACTCAGATGAAGATGACGAAGATTATATATTCAGCTGCTGGGTATTGTCATCTGTCCTGCCTGCAGCAAAGAAACTGGTTATTTTCTGGCTAACATAGTAAATACTGCTTATTGCATACTGCGCAATATATACTCAACTTCCTACAGAATATGTGAAACATTTATGGTGTGTAAAAGGATATACACTATCATTTAAAAGTTTGGAGTTGGTAAGATTGTTTAAATGTTTATGAAAAGAGTATCTTATGTTCACCAATACTGCATTTATTTGATCAAAAATACAGTATTTGTTATTATTGTTTTTTTTTTTTATTTAAAACAACTGTTTTGTATTTTAATATATTTTAAAATGTATTTTATTCCTGTGATGACAAAGCTACATTTTAAGCATCATTACGCCAGTCTTCAGTGTCACATGATCCTTCAGAAATCATTCTAATATACTGATTTGCTGCTCAAAAAAAAGAAAAAGAAAAAAAAAACATTTCTTCTTATATCAATGTTGAAAAAGTTGTCCTGCTTAATATGTTTGTTGAAACTATGGTGCTTTTATTTTTTTTAGGTTTCTTTCATGAATAGAAAGTTGAACAGAAAAACATATATCTGAAATAGAATTGTTTTATATCAATGTAAAAGTGTTTGATCACTTTTTAACTGTAATGTATGTTTCAGAAAGTAGTATAATACACAACCTGTTAACGTAGATATGTTGAATCGTGTCTATTGCATATAGAAATCTATTCATATCTTTACAATTAAAAAGTTATTTTGAATTTGGAACCCAAATGATTAAAATATTCAAGTTCAGTTTGATCAATTAATGAGTCACTTGGGAGTGTTAAAAACCACTTGTTTTTTCTTCTGGCTCCATTCCATTATTTTAAAATGAAAGGATGAGTCAAGCGCATGGCATTATGGGATACAGTTCCCGCAGTGTGTTCTAGTTGTACAGCTCTCATTTTAGCAAGTCACCTAGGACTTTTGCATACTGCGCGCAGTATACTGTACATACTGCATGCTGTAAAAATAATAATAGCCATCTCTGTCCTGCAGGCATCCTCTTTTTCCTCTTCTGGCGTTGCTGTTTGAGAAGTGTGAACAAGCCACGCAGGGATCAGAATGCATCACCTCCGCCAGCTTTGACGTCGACATCGAGAACTTCGTCCACCAGCAAGAACAGGACCACAAGCCTTTCTTCAGCGAGGACCCTGAGCTAGACAACCTGGTAAGCACTCATTAGGCTCTTGTTGCTTCATTTGTATCACCTGCCGTGCTTCTAATTTCAGCTCTTAAAAACCTGTTTACTTCCTTTACATCTGCACTGCCCTCTGCTGGCATATTTGCACGTCTTTTGAGGCACTTTAATGATTAAACAGCCTAGAAATATGACATTAAGTAACATTTTATTGAAAATAAAAAGTCAGTAGTATTAGTCTCAATGACACTCGGCCACCTCTTGTCCATAGCTCTTTTTTTCCCCCTCTATTGTTCTCTTTGCTTTAACTCTCCTCCTCATATTCATCATCTCTCCTCTTCTGTGCCCTGCAAGACAGTTAACAGTAATTAGAAATTAAGGGAAGGAGGAGGAAAAAGGTCACTGTTCATCATTACCGGGGCGCTCGGCCGACTAGCGCTGCTCAGTCAATTAACTCTGCATCTGTGTGCTTTACGACACACTGGTCACACACGGGTCTTCCGTTCACTAACTCTTCACCGCGACAGTTATAGCGCCCGCGCTGCGCTTCCTTCTCGCCTCAGAGAGATGGCACTGAGCCCTGATTAAACGAGCTGCAGTAATTGGCAGATTTATCTCCTCCTTGGCAAAGCATTTTTTAGCCCATTTGGTCGTCCTTGAGTTCTGACTTTGGGCGGTGACTGTTTGAATGGCTAGCTGGAACGGAAAGTTCTGTCGTGTCCAACTGTATCAGCAGAAATCAAAAGTGTTTCTAGCATTAAACAACACATCCAGGCAAATATTGACGGGGAGGGATGGCTAGGTAACCTCAGATAATTGTGGGAAAGAAAGTGAGAAAAACACTTCTGCTTTTCTTTTGAGTAGAGTGATTGTAGTTTATTTAAAGTAATGATTCATTTACAAATGATTTTTTTATTAATATTATTATTTACTCACACTGATGTAGTTTCAGATCCATATAATATTCTTCCATGAATTGAGTTATTTTCCAGAATGTCCTGGCTGATCTTTTTTATGCAATTAATGATAAAAAGGCATCATGAAAATGATGCACAATAAGTGCACAATATATAAGTCTTCAAAATTCATATTATAGTTTAGTGTGAGGAACTGATGGAACTGAAATACATTTAAAATAATTTCTTTAAAAATGGTTATCTGGTCATTTAAATAAGGCTGAAATAAAATATGATATATAAATATTAGATTGGCTTGGCAACTAGCTGAAAAAAAAAATGCTAAAATAAAACTGAAATAATAATGTGTGTGTATACATATACATATATACACACACACACACACACACACACACACACACATACACACATATATATATATATATATACATACAGTATGCTCGTGCTGACAAACGACTAATCTAATAATCGTGATTAATCGCATCCAAAATAACAGTTTTTGTTTACATAATATATGTGTGTGTACTGTGTATATTTATAATGTGTATATATAAATACACACACATGCATGTATATATTTAAGAAAAATATGTTAAGTTTATACATTTAAAATATTTTTACACAATATCAATTATATGAATATAAATATATACATGGAAATATTTTCTAAATATATACTGTATGTTTGTGTATTTATATATACATAATAAATATACACAGCACACACACATATATTATGTAAACAAAAACTTTTATTTTGGATGCGATTAATCACGATTAATCGTTTGACAGCATATAAATAATACAAAAAAAAAAAAACACTGGTTTAGACCACTCTAATACAAGAATTTTTTTCATAAACTGATTCCTGTATCTACTTTTGTGTTATGTAGATGGTGAAGGCGATCCAGGTGTTGCGGATTCACCTGCTGGAGCTGGAGAAGGTGAACGAACTCTGTAAAGACTTCTGCAACCGTTACATCACCTGCCTCAAGACCAAGATGCACAGTGACAATCTGCTACGGAACGACCTGGGCGGCCCGTATTCACCATCACAGACCAACCTCGGCCTGCAGCAGGTCACTCACAAATACAATCTCCCTAGACCTTCAGTCTAAAGGCTAAAGGTTGTTTCTAACACATAAACACAGTGTCATATGAATGCACAGACTCTCACATCAGTAACATTTACACTTGCACGAACACAAGCTCCTCTCCCGGGGATGCAAAAGGTCGCATCTGACTTGCCCTCGCTGTTCCTGCTGAACTTTGCTGACCTCTGCGTGAGAAGACTTAAAGTACACACTTTTGGACATTGAACAGATGTAGAACAGTCAATCGATTATAATTGAATTAAAATGCCTATCAAATGATCAGGTCAATCAGAATTAAGCACATATACTTTACTGTTCAAAAGTTTGAGGTCAATAAGATTTTTTTTTTTTTTTTTTAGATTTTATTCAGTAAGGACACTTTAAATTGATCAACATTCCATCCATCATAGAATCCTGAAAGAATGTATTGCAAAAATATAAAGCAGCACAAATATTTTCATTATTGATAGTAATAAGAAATGTTTCTTAAGCATAAAATTAGAATAATTGAGAGATTTCCTTCTGAAACTACAAAATCTTACCATCCCCAAAATTTGTCGAGAAAAAAAAACAAGATAATTTAAACCATTATATTTAGTTTATTCATTTTTTTGTTGTTTATTGTTTTATTTATTGATCTGTGAATATATATATATATATATATATATAAAACTTTATTGTTAATTGTTTTTATTTATTGTTAATTTTATTTTATTTATTTATTTATTTATTTATTTTTTACAATTTATTATTTTTAATCATACTAAACACTAACATTAATTCGCCAACCCTATTTTTATTTTTTTTAATTAAGTGCCAATTTTTGTTTTTAGCAATTAATTATTTTTTAATAATACTAAACTAACATGTTAAATTGGCAGCCATAATTTCTTACCAAATTACTTTTCCCAAGAAATTGAAATGTGGACACTAACCAGCGTTTCGTCCTCCTCTTCAGGACCTGCTTCAGAACTCATCCCCATCCCTCACCTCTGTCTCCAGCACGATAAACCCCTCTGGGATCGTTGTCCCTGCCGGTTCGCTGCAACAGAACAACGTTGCCATGACCACTATCAACTCTCAGGTGGTCTCAGGTGAGGAGGCCAATCATCAGTCCCTTTTGCTTGCTATAAATTCAGAGATCTCAGCTTTCAGAGTAGCTTTTCTTTCCAACTTCATGACATCTAATGGAAGCAAATACGGACTTCCATGTACATTGTCTACATTTATATAGCTCTTTCTTTACTAATTTTGTCTTTTTACACAGAAAAATTATTTTACATTGTGAATAAAGAACGTCTAATTACTGTGAAATCAAGCTAATTAGCGTCAAAACAAGAACTCCTTGTTCTCCTCTTGAGCCGCTCCGAAGACCCTTTTGTTTTATTTTGCCGCAGTGAAAGGGAGGTGAAATGGTTTGTTTTTGTGCTGCAGGGTAATTACAGTATGTTTTCAACAGGCAGGTAAAGTGTCTGATAACTGCGCTCCCGTGTCTGTAACTGATTCCCACAGGTGGGACGCTGTATCAGCCGGTGGCAATGGTTACCTCACAGGGGCAGGTGTTGACCCAGGGGTTACCACAGGGAACCATCCAAATCCAAAACAATCAGGTGAGGGTAACCGCTCGACAGACAACACATGCTCACGGGGCTGTATCTTCACAGCTAATGAAACTCTAGACATTTCTAGACTACAGCACCATGTCTATAACACTGAATCACTGCTGTTGCAAAAGTTTTCTGACATTCTATCCATCCCCTTTATATTTTCTGTCTATACCAAATATATAAAATATATAGATTTTTAAAATATACATAGTATATAAATATTATTTGTTATGCATTTACGTGGCTTCAGACACTTTTATATATGTTTTATATATTTTGATGCCTGCTAATGATGACTCTTTTTGAGGCCTATTAATTTAGAGCAGCATTGGCCTATTCATGAAACACAAGCAGAACAAATTTCTGTGTAAATAATTAATAAATCCATTCATGCATTAATTGCCCCATTTAGTGAATGCAACAGTTCATGTAAGAATGGTTTTACACATTTAAGATTATGATTTTTTTAAATGAATTTATATAAATTTAATTAATATATGAATTTATTTATTTATTCGCATATTGAGCTCTTGCAGATTAAGCATCTTAAACCCTCAGAATGGTGTAAAGCAAAAGAAAATAGGGAATTTAGCATGCATCAGATAAAACTCTTTTGCATTTTTGCTTGCCTTACTTTTTTTGTGTTTCTCCATTCGTTTCATTAAAGCCCAAAATGGGGAAAATAAATAAATTATAAGAAAATTCTAAATTGTCATTATTACATTTTAAAAAATATATATTTTTTTAAAATCTGAATTTTCTATATATTTATTTATGTGTATGTATGTATGTATGTATGTATGTGTGTATGTGTGTGTGTATACATATGTGACCCTGGACCACAAAACTAGTCTCAATTCGCTGGGGTATATTCTTAGCAATAGTCAATAATACATTGTATGGGTCAAAATTATCGATTTTTCTTTTATGCCAAAAATCATTAGGATATTAAATAAAGATCATGTTCCATGAAGATATTTTGTAAATTTTTGTTACTGTAAATGTATCAAAACTTCATTTTTGATTAGTAATATGCATTGCTAAGAACTTCATTTGGACAACTTTAAAGGAGATTTTCTCAATATTTAGATTTTTTTTGCACCCTCAGATTCCAGATTTTCAAATAATTGTATCTCGGCCAAATATTGTCCGATCCTAACAAACCATACATTCAGATGATGTATAAATCTCATATAAGTCCATATATATATTGCTTTTGTTCCTATGTCATTACTAGTTTTTTTTAGAAAATCTATTTTTTAGAACAAAATATACATAATATACATTCTATTACATTAATTAAATTAATTAATTATATTTTTATCATATTCTTTCTTAATTATTAAATAAAAGAAACAAGTTATTTAAAATTATATATATATGAATTTCTATGTACAAATACTATGAATTGCTTTTGTTCCGGTGTCATTACTAGGGTTTTTTTTTTGTTTTTGTTTTTTTTTTAAACTATTTAAATATGCGCATATATACTCTTTTGCTTTTGCTCCTCTTTTATTAGTCTTTTTTTTTTTGATAAAGTCAAAGTTCAAGCTGATTGGTATTCCACATTAATGTTTGCCGTGAAGTTAAGATCACGATGTTTTTGCTCACTTCAAGTGTGTACAGGATGCAAGTTATTTAGGAATTCTAGAATTGTTAGTTTGTATTTTAATGCCTCATCTATGAGTCAGGTGAGTTGGGGTTTGACAGACAGCTGGAGCCTGTGCGGATACCCAACTTTGGGCCGAGGCGCTTCACTACACACAGGCTGGGAATAGAGTTCCGCCCGTAGCTACATCTCTGACAAGCTTTCAGTAATAATACCCCTGCATGAAGCCTCCAATTAATTCACCCTGCTTCCTGAATCACACACTTACTCTGTGTGTGTGTGTGTGTGTGTGTGTTTGTGTAGAGGAATGGGGAAAGAGCCACATGACACCCAGCTGCAAATGTAATGAGGAGGTTGTTTTTAGAGCTTGATTATTATTTATTTATTTAAAAATTTTAAAATCAGTGGGGAGCTGCTGCTTTTTATGGCTTTCAGTGGCAATGGTAGCATGAAATTAATTATCCTTATTTTCAAAGTGGAAATGTTAATTTTTCCTTTTTTTCTTTTATTAATTTATTTATTCGCACACGGAGCTCTCGCAGATTATGCATCTTAAACTTCTCTGAAATGTTAATATGCCAGTCTCAGAATGGCGTAAACCGAAAGAAAATAAATAGTTAATTTAGCATGCATCCGTTAAAACTCTTTTGCATTTCCGCTCGCCTTACATTAATCGTACTTCAGAGCGTATAATAAGTTTGATGAAAAGAGAAAAATTGACTGCATTTTCCGCAGCTCTTTTACTTGATGAAAGGCTTCAGTAAATGTACCCTCCTTGGCTTTAATTTTAGGTATCATTACTCCCATTGCGTTGCTATGGTGACTGAAGGCATTCCTGCCCCTGCCAAAGAAATGGTGACTGGCGACTCTCTTTGTTTCCGTGGCAACTACCCCTCCCTCTCCCCCGCTCACTTTCTCGTCTCTCTTCTCTCTTCTTTCCAAGGTGAACCTGGACTTGTCCTCACTCTTGGACGGCGATGACAAGAAATCAAAAAACAAAAGAGGCGTCCTTCCCAAACATGCCACAAACATTATGCGTTCCTGGCTCTTCCAGCATCTCATGGTGAGAAAAAGGAAGTGTTTTCTTCTTACATTGTCGCCCTACAAACCAAAGAGAGGCTTGGGGGGTTGAAAATGCACTTCATTTGAATCATATCTGGTTCTGAATTTCATGTGAACTTACATAAATAAATACAAACCTGTACATTTACTTAAAAAGACTAAAAATAAAGATATACCTTTAAATAATAACTCAACGGGTTTTTTTTTTTTTGGTTTTCAGCATCCTTATCCTACAGAAGATGAGAAAAGACAGATCGCGGCGCAAACAAATCTTACCTTATTACAGGTGAACAACTGGTAAGAACGACTGGTGTTTTTACAGTGTAATTCACAGCAAAATGGCGCCATCTAATGGCCACAAACAAAATCACAAAACTTGTATATGCTTTACACATGGTATCCAACAGAAATCCTGTCATGTGTCTTTTCCGCGTCATTTTTCTAACTCTCTCCTGTCTTTTGAAAGGTTTATCAACGCCCGCAGGCGTATACTGCAGCCCATGCTGGATGCCAGTAATCCTGACCCTGCTCCCAAAGCCAAGAAGATGAAATCTCAGCACAGACCCACGCAGCGCTTCTGGCCCGACTCCATTGTAGCTGGAGTCCTGCAGACACACGGATCCCACTCCACAAACAATTCAGACAGTATGTAATATGAAGACATTCTCGAGTCAAGTGCTTTATATAATACAGATTGTTTCAAAGGGAAATAAACAGGGAAATAAGAGAATCAATAATGCAAACTTCATCAAATATGAGACAAATTCAGAATTCTGCGATACAAAGTTCAGTTTAATTCTGTTTTTTAATTGCAGATAGTACTGACATATAGACTGCAAATTATTAATTATTAAATAATTAATTTAGAGATTTTAAACAATCAATTACTCTTCTATCAAAGTTAAACATGTAATATCTACTTTATACATTTTCATGACTTTTTCGTGAGATTTTAATACGTTCTGTCACTTTTTTAGGCTTGAAATGGAATGGGAATTATAGTGTATGCAGTGAACACATTACATATAATAAACGATATATATATATATATATATATATATATATACACACACACACACACACACACTAATATTCAAAAGCTTGGGTTTTTAATGATTTTATTCAACTAGGATGTATTAAATTGATTAAAAGTGACAGTAAATGTATTTTATCTTTATAATTTATCTTTCTTTCATAATGTTACAAGATTTCTATTTCAAATAAATGCTGTTCTTTTGAAATTCCTATTTACAAAAGACTAAAAAAAAGCAGCACAACTATTTTCAACATTGGTAATAATAATAAATGTTCAGCATACTAGAATGATTTCTGAAGGATGATGTGACTGGAGTAATGGCTGATGACAATTCAGCTTTTAAATAAAGGAAAAAATTACATTGTAATATATATTAAAATAGAAAACAGTTGTTTTTGTAATTATAATAATATTTTGCAATATTACATTTTTATACTTTATTTTTGAGCAAGACTTGGTGAGCTTCTTTCTATAACAAAAAGCATTTTTTGTTTTTAAATGGATGAGTGTTCCTGGCAGTGTACAATAATACCTGTTAGTTAAAAAATTCGTATTTGTGTTTCTGTGTGTATGTTTGTCAGATTCTCTTGGCATGGACGGCCTGCAGTCTCTGTCCTCAGACTCCGCCACACTGGCGATGCAGCAAGCCATGCTGGGAGGAACTGATGATTCCATGGACGGCACAGAAGAGGAGGACGATGAAGAGGAGGAAGAGGAGGGAATCGACGAGGAAGAAGACGAAGAAGAAGATGACGAAATCGAGGGAGGCAGACAGATGGCTCGGAGAGATCTGGGCCTCAACCACAACGAAGGACTTGAATAAAGGATCAGATAGACGAAAATGTCAAAACTGACTTAACTCCTACTCATCCCCATGGCAACACATCTCAACACCGCCTGAAGGTTTCCAGTGGACACTAAGTGCCGTGGAACATCCAATCAGAATGAAGAGGAGGGACTCGATGAATGAATAAAATTCATGTTAAGTGAGAATTCGAAGGAGGACAGAAGAACATTGTACTGTATATTGGGCCGTTAGCCAAGCGCTCATGCTACTCTCATGCATATAATCCATTTAAGCCTTACTTTGTTTAATATGTCTCTTTGGTTCTCAGGTGTCTTAGCATGACATAATGTCTACCCTCTTACAGTCATATTGATAACCATGCAATGAGTGGATGTTTTAGGCATGTTTCTTTCTTTCTTTTTTCTTTTTCTTTTTGTAGAGTTAACGAAATATTCAGTCTTCGAAGATTAAAAAAGAAACAATCTAAATGCCTGACAGCACAATGTATGTACATTTGATAGTGATGCATTTTACCCAGACACTTCATATTTATTTTCCAAACTGTCAAAAGGCAGTGGCACAATCAACAAGGATGCTGTCCGCTGAAAAAACATCAGCCTCGTTCAAAACAAACGCATGTTGGGAGACTCGACGCACAGTGCCAAGCATCTCTTACACGTACGGAACAAAACTCTCGTGCCCTTCTGAAACCGCAGGACCTACAAATGACGTTTACTGAAGAACACTGCAGGAAAAAAAGAGACATATTTACAGGTGCGTATCACACCCTGAAACGCCCCTCTTTATTTTATGTGAAGGACGAAACAAAAACTGTGAAGATATTTCTGAGCTTTTCGGCTTACTGTGTCTACAGATTTAATCACCTGTTTCTGATGTGATGTTTAGAAAAGACAGGATGTTTCTGAATGTTATTGCAGTTGGTCTTTGTGAAGTACATGTTTCTCATTATCCTTTTCTTGGTTGTTTTTTTAAATGGTTCTTCCAGAGCAAGTGATGATAGGGGAGCTTTTTAATTATTTGTTTGTATACATTGTTGTCATAATCTATTGTGTTTCAGTAGATCATTTTTGATAATTAAAAACTATGACTCTAGTTGACCTGGCTGTCATTTTCCAAGCTAATATATAGCTACCACAAATACATGCAACTTGTTGCTAAATTATCAAATGATCACCATTTTGTTGCAGGATTGTTAAGGATTGTTCAATTAAGATAAAATATATATATATATATATATATATATATATATATATATATATATATATTAGATGGCAAAAAAATGATTAATTGCATCCAAAATAAAAGTTTTTGTTTACATAATATATGTATGTGTAATGTGTATATTTATTATGTATATATAAATACATACACATTCATGTATATATTTCAGAGAAATGTTATTTTTATATATTAATTTTTTTTAATAATATAAATTATATGAATATAAATATAGATGTAAATATTTTCAAAATATATACTGTATGTGTGTGTATTTATATATACAAAATAAATATACACAGTACACACACATATAATATGTAAACAAAAACTTTTATTTTGGATGCGATTAATTGTTTGACAGCACTAATATATATAGGTTTAGGGGTAACACTACAATTGCAATATCAATATTTATAAACCCAAGGCCTGGACAATTACTTGAACCCCAATGTTACTCTGGTCATAATTTTTGTAACCTTAATAACTATAACCTCAAGGGAAAGTTAGGCTTCATAAAAAGCTCTAGCTGTGAATAAAGATAAAACCTCATTATGTCCTGCAAGGATTTTTTAAAACCTATTCAAGGCAACTGGCTCCACTTTTTTTTCCATCTGTGAATATTTTTAGATGATTGTAGATGTTATAAAACACCTTCATATGAGTAGACAACTCACTGGATATGGTGTCATGTGTAGGTGTTTCATTCATGTGGCCATTTCTGGATGATTACTCAGATTGCAGAAAACTCCTCAGTCGGAATGTTCGCATATGTTTCTATAAAAGTTATACCTAAAAGCTGCACAGTACGTTCAAATAAACATCTTCTGGGCATGAATGGGTTAAACAACAATCTAAATAGCTCTAAACTTTGCGAAGGTCTGTATGCAACTGAAATAGCAGTGTTTGTGGATTCTTGTACATGCACTCTTGAGCATGGCTGCACAGGCAGGGCTGTTCAGGGCTGGAGAATAAAAATAACCTTGGAAATGACAGAGGCAAGAAAAGCCACATAGCTGGGTACATTTGAAGTGGATTGGTGCCACGGGGCTGATGAGCATGTTCGGGGATTCAGTAGATCTGCAGTCCATCTCCACCCTCTTGCTCTCTCTGCTTTTGCCCCAGCAGGCTTAAAAGTCCTCTCTAACTCTTTTAATTGCCCTATAAACCAGCCAAGTACAGCCTCTCATTTCGCTCAGACCTCCTCCTGTACTTAAGATCCACGCCAGCATCCCTCTCCTCTCCAGCCTCAGGACCAGTTTACTGCTGGATTGATCCACAATACATTCCTCTACTGGACAAGGAATTCATAAGGTACTGTAATTGTACACAAATAATTTTTTTTTTTTTTTTCCCCGCACACTTAATATATTAACCCTGCATCATTCTAAACCATAGATTAAAATGAAAAAAGCTTCATACTTTACAGCCTTAAACCAGGCTATGGTAAACAACAGGTTAACGTTTGTATGTGTATGTTTTGCACGTTTATATACAGCATTGAATTGGAAGATTACAGGACCTGTTTAGCATTTGGCGAATACATCAACGGCATGTGTTACTTACTAATTTATCCTGAATAGATTTTCAGACCACAATTGTAAGAACAAAACTCTTCGTCATTCCAATTCATTCGTTTTATGTTTGACATTTCTTTCCCGCCTTCAAAGTACGTGAAAGTTTAGGTGACTGTACAAAGCTTATGAATATTTAATGAGGCAAACGCTATTCTATTTTTGATTGGTTGTTTGATGCTACGGAGAATCGTTTCAGGGTATTCCAGGGTTAAAAATCGGCGTTATGAAACTTTTCTTAACACGGGGTTAAAACGGGTTAAAAAAAAGACGATAATTCTGATTCGTGTGTAAAAAGCAGAATATTGTGCTATATAATAATCAAACACGTGTGTTAAAGTGGCAGTACATCAGTATTTTGGTTAATGCGAACTCGGATTGCTGCTAACGTATTTAATGGAAGACATAATTACTGTTTAATGGAATAATTTCATGGAAGGCATAATTTGATACTTTATCTTGTAAGTAAGACTAATCATTCATATGTGTTCTTGTATCGCTTGCTATTAAACCACATCATCAAAGTGCTATTTCATAAGTTAAGTTGTCCCTTATACATTCATATTGATGTTAACGGTCATATTTTGTGTAAGATGTCTATATGAATGACAGCACAGATGATTAAACCACAAAAACTTTTAACCAGAAAAATATCTTTGGTCTTTTCTGTTGCCATCCACAGTTGCCAGCATGTCTATCGCCAACACGGCCGCCCAGGCGATGCTCTCTGATGCCCTGCTGAGGGACAGTAATGGGGACAATCGCATTCGACACCTGGAGCTAGATTTGCCATTGGATAAAGTCATCAAGTTCGTTTCTGTGGGCCTGCCGCTCCTTCTGGTCTCCATGGCCTTTGCCAGAGAGATTTCTATCGGTTAGCAGCACTTTTCTCATCCCTAGTGTCTGTGCGAGAATCACAGGACATCAGAGCGGCACTGGCACTGCAGTAATTTCACAAACCCTTGAGTTAATTGACTGACCATTAGCTTGAGGGCTGGACTGATGGAACGCTGGATGTAATTAGTGTTCATCGGAGGTGACAGCGCTATCTGCACTGCTTAGGAAGGAAAGCCGTGGTGAAATA
Organism: Acrossocheilus fasciatus; assembly: GCA_036784905.1. Taxonomy (NCBI): domain Eukaryota; kingdom Metazoa; phylum Chordata; class Actinopteri; order Cypriniformes; family Cyprinidae; genus Acrossocheilus; species Acrossocheilus fasciatus. The sequence continues at coordinate 17,253,572 of CM071947.1, read as the reverse complement.
TGAGAATTAAGCATCTGCTAATGATTATTAGCAATTTATATGACATCGCAAACCAAGCTTTTTGAGTTGCCTTCAGGGGAGAAATCTTTAGTGACTAGTATGTGTACCAATTGCTGGCTATAAATGCCACTAACTTGAGCTTCCCTGCCAACAGTGCATTGGAGAGAACTGTCTGTTTTGTGTAGGCAGTCGACTTTGAGGTTGCAATCAGTTCCTCTGGAGCTGGTCTGCAATCAGCTCACACAGATGTTAATTGGCATGAGGATGATTAAGAGAGACGTGTAGAGATGACAAGGGTCTGTAATTACAGTCAGTCTGCTCTTTCCCAGCTCTCTATTTCAGACTAACGAGAAGATATGCTAATTAAAGTGAGACGTGCAAGGCAAACAGACTGATTCTCGAGAAGGGTTAGGGATCCCTGCTTCTGATAGTGGTCTGACAACACTCAGGTTATTGTTAGGATACATCAATACAAACTTTACAGTGGAAGGAAAATTGTGTCACATGCTAATGCAGTTTGCAAAAATAAAATAAAATATTATCAGCCTTAAAAAAAAAACGAGGATCATGTTATCTAGCAAGACTTTAAAGGCATTTTGAAAACCATGACCAAAGTAGTTCACATGCTCACATGACCATTATCGCAAATGTATTTATTTGGTTCAAATTTTGATTTTCTATTTATGTATTTAGATGTTTAATATATTTATAGTTATTTTTATTTTCAATAAATACTAATATGTAATATTAATATATGTATTATATACTGTATCATTTAACTGTACAATATAGATAGATAAAATTTAGATTTTATATTTATATATAATTCAGAATGAACTATTATTATATAATATGTAATACTAATAATTGTATTACATATAATTTCATAGTTTCCGTAGTATATGCACTTCATAGTATATACATTTTCATTTTGGATTAAGATTGAAACTAATTAGAAAAGCAGATACTGTTAATATATATCCTGGTGTATTTTTTATTAATATAAGAACAACTTCATTTACTTCATAATCCTGCAAAATCTTTAGCCATTAAGGTGTATTAATCAATGTAATATAATATAATATATTTTATATTGATGTTCAGTGTGGTCTCAGAGTTTTTGAGCCCAATGTATATTTATTGCCATAAATAGATTAAGATGGAAGCTTTTAGGAAACTCAGATGTCTATGAATATCTTTCCTAGTTCGGTATCATATAATTTGCAGAGATGTTCGGTGGAGCTCAGTTATCCATAATAGCCGTGGGTTGGGGCATGTTGTGTTCGGTCAGTAAATTGGAGGCTGACTGTAGGTTTTGGAGGGTGCCACAGATGTTTAAGTGGTCCGTATAAAGTAGGGCTTGGCCTCCTCTCAGCAGCTGGGTCACACCCTCTCGCCCAGGCAGCAAAACTCTCCCCAGAAGGGTGTTTCCTGCCTGCCTTGGTGGTTTCACCCTCTGTATCCCTGGAAAAGATCTAGTGCTATTACAGACATGCCACACAGATTCTGCACTTATACAGCATCAAGTGATGCTTGAACACTGTCATTTATGTCTCTGGCTGAGCATGTTCATTTTCTCTGTTTCTCCTCCCAGGCCCACAGATTAGCTGCTTTCCACCCAACAACTTCACAGTGAAGCAGGCAGCATATGTGGATACATACTGCTGGGACTCTCTCATGCACCATGAGTTTGACACAGATGGGAACTTAGAAGAACGTTCACTGTGGGTACATAAAGTGAGTAAAAACATTTAGAAAATACATGACAAATGACATGTTTTTTTAAATCTCTCAGCTGTTTTTCCTAGACAGTGTCATAAAATAGAAAGCAATTGGAAACAGTGCTTTTTTCTCTTGATTTTCAAGCGAAAAACGAGAGATTTTATATGGAGTTTTAGAAGATATCAGAAACTAGATCTGTTCTAGTCTGCAATCTAAACTTTAGATTCTAAAGCCACACGTTTAAATATGAACCTGAATGTGAACTATGAAAACTGTGAATTTTATAGTTCTGATTTTTACTTTTTCAACAGTTATCTCATTTGTGTCCATTTTAATTGTCGTACATTTATCTGAGAGATTAATACTTATAAGAAGTTTTATAAATAAATAAATACATGTATTATTTTATTGAATAAGTAAATACATATTAATATTATAAATAAATAAATAAGTAAAAAATTATAAAATTTAACAAGTAATATAATAAGTAAACAAACATTAATATGTGACCCTGGACCACAAAATCAGTCTTAAGTCACTGGGGTATATTTGTAGCAATAGTCAACAATACATTGTATGGGTCAAAATTGTAATTTTTTTATTTTATGACAGAAATCATTAGGATTTTAAGTAAAGATCATGTTCCATGAATATATATATATATATATATATATATATATATATATATATATATATTTTTTTTTTTTTTTTTTTTTTCTTTTTTTTTTCCTCAATATTTAGATTCCAGATTTTTAAATAGTTGTATCTCAGCCAAATATTGTCATATCCTAAAAAAACATACATCAATGGAAAGCTTATTTATGTATACATCTTAAGTTCAAATTGACCCTTATGACTGGTTTTGTGGTCCAGAGTCACATATTATAAATGTATATTAAATCATACACAAATTTTACTAGTTTAGTACTATTTTAGTAAGTAAGTAAATACATTTAAATGAATGAATGAAAAATACATAAATAAAATAAATAAATAAAAACATACATACATGTGGTAAAATCTGCAGTAAACTGTTCTTCTCATGATGGAACTGGTTTTGGTCTTGCTTGTGCAGATGTTTCCATATTCCTTATTGGTCATGGCCATGATGCTGTACCTGCCAGCTCTGATCTGGCGGTATCTGGCCGTGCCCAGCCTGACCTCTGACCTGTTCTTCATCATCGACGAGCTGGACAAGTCTTACAACCGCTCTGTCCGCCTGGCTCAAAGCATCCTGGACCTAAAACAGCAATCAGAAAACCCACTGCAGTTTCAGGCTGAGCTTGAGAGGTACATGCAAATCTGAACCTTTTTACATTTTACTATTTTTAAAAATAGTTGTTTGTTTTTCAGATATTAAACATGAAATCGTTTTATTTTTGTCTTTTTAGAGCCAAGCGCAAGCGTTACTTTGAGTACCCCCTGTTGGAGAGATACATGCAGTGCAAGCATGGCTCCTACTTCCTGGTCAGCATGCTCTTCCTGCGAGGCTTCCTGCTCCTGACCTTCATGTCCACCTCGTGCCTATACCTCATCTACTTCCACCTCTCCGCCTTTCTACAAGACGAATTCAGCTGCTTTGTGCGCACCGGCCTCCTCCGTGACCAGCCCTGGGTGCCTGAGCTAGTTCAGTGTAAAATTACTGGCCTACTTGTGTTCCAGGTCATTAGCGTAGCTAACGGTGCTGTCTATGTGCTGCTAGCTCCTATTGTTCTCTTTAGCCTGCTGCGTTTGTTCTGTTGGGACACAACCTTCCTCTCACTTTACGAGGTGCTGCCCGGATTGGGGCTCATGAGCGGTCAGAAACTGGGCTGCCCGCTTAACGATCTCAATGTGCTGCTCCTCTTCCTGCGCGCCAACGTAGCGCAGCTGCAATCGTACAGCCGCCTGAGGGCCGTTTGCTCCCTCGCGCCTCCTCGGCTGAAGGGTGCTAAGGGCACGCTGATGGGGGAGCAGGCTGAGGAGGCTGCGGAGGCCGCCGAGGAGCTCGAGGAGGAGATTAGAGAGGCCAGAGAGGAGGGCAAACTCAATCTAGTAGACATCATGACTGTGCTGGGAGCAGCTAGAGGAAACGCAGTGAACTGTCCAGAGCAGCGCCCTCTTGTGGAACAAGACATGACGCTTGGTACAGTCACTCTCATCTATATACTTAAACGCATCCTGCTCATTGGCGTTTTCGTGGCTGTCATATGGGACGTTCAGAAAATCATCAAAGTGACTTAAATTTATGATATATGGTGTTGGAAATCATTTGTGTCTCTACTGTATGTGTGAAAATCATTTTGTGTTAAGAGTTTGTGTTAATATGCAAAAAATGACCCATAGCATTTAAATCTGAATCTGCATTGGCTAATATTTTTACCATATTTCCATAACCTACACTCTAAAAAAAATGGTGCTATATAGCACTAAAAGTGGTTATTTGGCTCGTAATCATAGGGGAACCACTTTTGGTGCTGTATAGCACCAAAACCTGGTGCTTCAGTGGATTTTCACCGGTTCTTTGGCATGACTGAGGGGCTATATATAGCACCACTACCATATACAGAACCTGTTAAGCTCCTGTATGGTTCTTCAGCGGTTCTTTGGGGTGATTAAGGTACTATATAGCACCACTGCCGCACAAAGAACCTGTTAAGCCCCTTTAAAGGTTCTTTACGAGCCAAAGTTTAGCACCATTTGACAAAGGTGGTGTAAAGCACCTTTAAAGATATGGTGCTATACAGCACCAAAAGTGGTTCCCCTATGATTACAAGCCAAGAACCACTTTTAGTGCTACATAGCACCATTTTTTTTTAGAGTGTATTTTATTGAATTCCACATTTAAAATCAGTGAAAAAAAGTCTAATAGGCCTAATTCATACCACTTTTCTGGAAGTCTGGGCAATCGTTGCCAATATATCTAAACTATATTACAAAAAATGTACATATAAAACAATTTGATCTGTTCTAAAGGAGGCTTTAAAGAAAAACAATTCTTCATAAGTTCTAGCAGCCGCATTGTGCACTTTATTTTTCACACTTAACATCAGGTTTTCACCCAAAATTTATGCCCCTAACAGCACTCTCTGTCTCTTTACAGAGCCTAACCACCAGGGGTACCATGAGTTGAAGGAGACTACAACATGTTGTTTTGCCTAAAGCACCAGCCAATGGACTGAAGCAGCACTGTCAGACTCTAGAGGGCCCTGTAGAACAGCTAAACCTCTGAAATGAAATTAAAATGAAGATAGACTAGAACATCTAATAGAACTCCTCTATTACAGTCCAGAATCATAAAAAATATCTGGATTTAAAACCATTCTTATGGATTTCTTACACAAATCACCTCAGGAATAAAAACTCAGAGTATGTACTGACAATTCGAAAAGCCTCCAATAGTTAGCTTTCTTAAACTTGAGCATTTTTATATCTTTATTTATTCTTTTCATTCTTATCTGATGTTTGTGGATTCCTTACTTCTTTGAAAAATGGATGCTTTACTTGACCCTTTGTTGTCTTTTGTAAGTGTAGAGAAATAAAATTTGTTTGTATTTGTGCTTTCTTTCTTCATTTCCACATTATGTGTATGTTCAAAAATTTGAAAAAAATATTTTTTATGGTCTCCAAAGAAATATGAATATATTATACTGTACAATATTATACTGTATAATAGTTTCTTGAGCACCAAATCAGCATATAAGAGTCATGTGACTGCAGTAATGGCTGCAGAAAAATCAGCTTTGCCATCACAGGAATAAATTACATTTTAAAATATATTAAAATAGAAAATAGTTGTTTTAAATTGTCAAAATATTTCACAATATTAATGTCGATACTGTATTTTTACCAAATAAATGCAGCCTTGATCAGCATAAGAGACTTACCTACCCCAAACTTTTGAACAGCATTATATATTTTCCATAATAAATATTTTTCATTAAATGAAATATGACACTAGATAAACTGAGCATATTTCACGTTTTTATACATACAGAACAGCATGACTTATGCACTCATCTCCTGTACCTTAGAGAGAAATATCACCTTCTCCTATGAGAATTAACTTGTCCCATAATTGCCAAACTTTCTCAAGTTTCTATTCCCATGAAAGCTATCAGTAGACCATGGCTCCGTATCTTATGTTTTAAAGATGTTACTTTCCCCTTTCTTCAATGTGAAGTTTTGCTGTATCCGCTTAAAAGTTCACACATCCACACACTGAAAATGTGGGTTTGACATATTGGGAGCGCTAAACTGAAAATACAGTACATCCATCTAAAAGACAATAAGTCTGCGAGATGTTCCAGTCAAGATTTTGAAGATGTAGGACAACAGCATTTTTTTTTTTTTTTTTTTTTGGAATGATATTTATAAATTACTATTAGGCAGTACACAAAACTTGAAATATTTTATATGAGCTGAGTGAATACCTTTCTCCAAACTAAATTCCAGTATCATATTTTTCACTACAGTTTAAGGGTAAACACAGTAAAACCACATTGATGCAGATTTAGACAACTATAAAACAAAGACAGATTTTAACCAAAAGGCCAACTTTGTTTTCAGGATAAGAATATTGTTATTAAACATCCGGTTGAGGCAAGTTATCACACTTTAAGGAGCAGACATTGACTTTCAAATATAGCCCCAAGTATTCAGTGGAGTAAAAGCCCAGTGTCCCTTACGTCATTTACTATCATCGGCCTCTTCCTGTTTTTGCTGTGGCTCATTGAAAGTCTGTTTGGAGAGATGCTACCTTGTTCCCATGCCCAGTCCATCTGCTGCCCTCTCTGCGTGAGATCCATTTGCTCAGCACCAATGTTTGATCTCAAAGACACTTTATTCTCACAGTATGGCCACAGACAGAACCCGAGGAGGGCAATAGGCAAAACAGTCTGGATCTCATTGAGCAAGTGTAAATTAGATGCTAGTCGTTTGAATCTAATAAACAATTTCAAATCAGGCATGAAAGGGGGTCACATCTGTGCATATTTGCAGTAGCTTAAACAAGAGCCACACATTTCAAAGATCTACACTGATACGCTTTCTTGCAGCATCATATACAAGGACAACAATATGAGGCGGTGTTATTTACTGTAGCACCGATGGAGAGAAGGGGTCACTTGAGTAACACACCATTAATACCTTCTTTGGTGACGCACACCGGTTTGCCCTGTGATCAGTTGAGTTAATGAGCCTGCTAAAAGCCAGGAGAAACTCAATTAGTTTGATGGAGTACTGAAGCGGAGATCTGCCCAGAGGATTTCACAATGGTCTTCTCAGAGGTGAGACCAGAACAGAAAATAGTAAATCAGCTCTAGAAGAGAAGCCTGAAAGGGAAAAAACAGAAACGCTAATTGGAAAGTCATTAGGCCTTTGGTCTTCATGCTACAGGTATGTAGCCCACTCATGAATATGAAACAGATAGGACTGGAAAGCATAAAAGACCTTGATGGTGTTGATATTCTGTATTTGGTCTGTTCTAAAAGGGATTTTAAGCGACAACTTGAAAAAAAAGAAAAAAAATTCCAGACTATGTCCACATGAGGGCAGGATTTAGTTATATATTAAATTTAGAACATAGGCCTATATATACTTTTTAAAGACAAGAAGTTTAGGATAAATAAATGCATTTTAGAGGACGTTTGGGTGAATTCAGGTAAATAAAATGGGACACCACTGAGAATTCACCATAATAATTTCATTATCTGAATTATGGCTGTAACAACAATTTATTTAGATATTAAACCAGGATTGGAAAGGCCACGTGACTAACTACGTCACGACGTAAAAGAATCATTAAATCGTTTTTTTTTTTAATTCGTTGAAATATACGTCATATGTACAGTTATGTGTTACATATATGTATGTATTATTCCAATGGAATATTAAATATGAATTGATTTATACATTTATTTTTCTTGTAAAACATTTAGGCCTATATTGATTACATGAACAAATGACCAGGGTCCAATTTCTTCCAGAAGCCTATACAGCACCTTTTTTTTGGAAACGGGTTTATAAAAGAAGACTTAAAATAGTTTACATGTATATAGAGTTTTTGAATAATGAGGTTGTTATGTACGCACTGGCATTTTTGTGTAGTGTGTATTTGTATTTTTGTATTTTAGGCTGTAGGCCTATACTCAGTGCTAATAGCCTAAATGAGAACCGATTCCAGTCTCAATTCTGATCGCTAGTTTTGACCCGCTTTAGGAGCTTCATGTGTCTAATAGGTCGTGCTACAATAAGTTTGTTGAAGATCAGCGAAGGCCTAGGTGCACAATCGTGCCACAAATCAGTGTCGGCTTTAAAGGTAAGGCAGCCAAATGTGTGTCTAAAGAGCCTTTTTAAGAACTTCCAACTGTTTTAACTTGATACAAAACTATTAAAAGCGCAGCGCTCATGACACAAGTTGCAAATAAACAGCCAGATGTAGGCTATCCCATTGGCACATTTGTTTACAAACGCGTCCTAATGGCTCATTATGATAGGCCCATATGATATCTATAATAAATAACAATTAACATAACATTTAGAAGTGTCTGTAACACAAATCTCAGTTCAAAATCTTCTTATTTAGACATTTTAGGGAAGTGCTAGTAAAAGGGGACAGAGGAGGAAGACAACTGTGCACTTAAAAAGGTTATTGCATTAGAATAGATTAATGCAATAATTAAGTGAGCAGTATTGGGGAAGCTACTCTGAAACTGTAGTTTGATAAGCTAAATGCTACTTATAAGTTAAAGACGAAGCATGTTATTTATCATTTTTAATTTATTTGCAGTTCAGTGTATCTGTTTTTGCATTCTTGCTTTTCCTCACAGTAGCTGTAGTATGGTGATGGAAGAATATGATAGTTCTTGCATCACCATACTACATTTACCACAAGTTGCACAAACCTAATTGTCTTACTGTTTAATTCAAAGATAATAACTGTTGTAACTAAATATTAAGCCTGCTCAACTAGAAATGTCCATGACTTTTAGCTCACCTTCACAACACTGCAAATTAGCCCTTGAGTTTGGGGCGGGACTATGTGTTCTTTAGCCAATAGCAGAAAAGTGGAGTGTTTAGGAAACCTGCTTGGGGGAAACATTTTTTTTTTTGTTTGTGTCCAAAATTGCGACTACATCCTAATATATATATAGGGTACTATTTAAATGGTTTTGGACACCACTACAAATGGCTGTACTCTCAAGTTCACTATATAAGGGTAGGGTACAAAGGGTGATTCTTGAACCTTTGTACAGCATTGTGGTAAGTTATTTGGCTGTTATTAAACATGTTTTAAAAATGAACTTGGACTTGAGTAATGTAGTAGGAAATAGTGAATGAGGTTATAGGGTGTGATTTTGGATTCAGCCTTTGTTTTTCTCATTGTGTTTGGTGGCGCTAGTGGTGCTGAAATTTAATGCTTGCACTTAATGATGAATGATAAATGAGGAACACATTAATGCTTCCGTTAAAATAGAATATAACCGGGTACAACTTCCCTATACTCTTTTCATATGGAAGACAAGTGGTGCTCCATCTTTAATTACACAGAGTTTCTCAAGAGTTGCAATCATTTATTTAAAACCTTTCTTGAGTGATTCATTCCCATTATCCAATTAAGCCCCGATGCTGCTTTCAAATTCCCATCTTTCTCGCTCCTTGCATTTGTGGTCTACTGACATTAGTTCGTGAAATTTTTTTCCCTCCTCTCTAGAGAGCTTGGGGAGAACAAACGATGGGATGGAAAACGACAGCCAATTATTCCTCTCGTCAACTCGTTTGTTTCCTTTGTATCTGTTGTTGTAGTACCGAAGCAAAGGTTGAGCATTGCCAGTGATTTCCAACTAATGTCCAATTAAGACGGATGTGGGCTTTTTGTGCCGGTATCAAGGGAAGTGAACTGGTGTGATGATGGATGCTGCGTGTGCCAAGTGGGATGAGCTGGAAACCGGGACTCTGTTTGCTTAGGCCCGACATGATTCAGTAATGGATCTCTAATCTTGTTGAGAGAGGAGAGCTGTAGGGGAAAAGAGGCAGAGAGGAAAACAATAAGCAAAGACCTTTGTCATGCTCTGCTGCTGCCTGGGAAACCTTGATTACTGTTGTTAAAAGCTGCTCGCCACAGCTGAAATAGAAGGTGAAAAGTATCTAGACCGTGGCACAATATACATTATTGGGTCTCCGCATGAGCTGATGACAAGATCGATATCTCAGACCTCGTTTTTAAGGAACTGCTGCTTTAAGGTTGCACAGATTAAAGAAAACACTCTATAAATATGCCCATACCAAGTATCTTGTCAGGTATCCTAGTTCAGATACCCTCATCAAAGCTTAAAAGGAAATGCCAGTTTGATTCAAACACAGAGCCATTTTTTTAGTCTGAGCACATTAACTTTGTATTCCAGCCTCTGAGCCGTGACAGCACAGAGAATGCGTGTTATCTGAGCGGTGTAATGTCAACCTGTATGGTGGGAGAAGCTGACCTTGCAGTCATTCAACAAAGCAGAAGTGAAGGTGAATGACAGGCTGCTTAGAGCGGTGTACGAGGTGAAGATATTCCCTGTTTATTCCCAGCGGCTTCACATCTGTGTGGAGGCTGATAATAGGCAGGGAAGAGGAACACCTGTTCACACAACTCATGTGTGAGAGCTAGAGGAAGGAGCAAGGTTGGGTCCAATGTCATAACTGGTAATCACTGAGAACCGCTGAAAATGCATAATCGGGGTCCCGACAGACCCTATTCTATCTACACACTTTAGTGTCTACATGTATGGTGTGGTATATCAGTGTACTGTCCAGGTTTAGATCAGAGTTAATGATACGATGCTCATTTTTGGTGTCCAGACATACTAATTAATCATTTTAAAAAACATTAATGTACAACCCGAATTCCGGAAATGTTGGGACGTTTTTTTTTTTTTAAATTTGAATAAAATGAAAACTAAAATAATTTCAAATCACATGAGCTAATATTTTATTCACAATAGAACAGATAACATAAATGTTTAAACTGAGAAATGTTACAATTTTATGCACAAAATGTGCTCATTTCAAATTTGATGAATTTGATTTCAAAACAGTTTGAAGACGTCTGGGCATCAAGGTTATGAGTCTGGAGTTTTGGTGTTGGAATTTGGTTCCATTCTTGCCTGATATAGGTTTCCAGCTGCTGAAGAGTTCGTGGTTGTCTTTGACGTATTTTTCGTTTAATGATGCGCCAAATGTTCTCTATAGGTGAAAGATCTGGACTGCAGGCAGGCCAATTCAACACCCGGACTCTTCTACTACGAAGCCATGCTGTTGTAATAGCTGCAGTATGTGGTTTTGCATTGTCCTGCTGAAATACACAAGGCCTTCTCTGAAATACACATTGTCTGGAGGGGAGCATATATTGCTCTAAAACCTTTATATCCCTTTCAGCATTCACAGTGCCTTCCAAAACATGCAAGCTGCCCATACCGTATGCACTTATGCGCCCCCATACCATCAGAGATGATGGCTTTTGAACTGAATGCTGATAACACGCTGGAAGGTCTCCCTCATCTTTAGCCCAGAGGACACGGCGTCTGTGATTTCCAACAAGAATGTCAAATTTGGACTCGTCTGACCATAGAACACTTTTCCACTTTGACACACTCCATTTTAAATGAGCCTTGGCTCACAGGACATGACGGCGCTTCTGGACTATGTTCTCATATGGCTTCCTTTTTGCATGATAGAGCTTTAGTTGGCATCTGCAGATGGCACAGCGGATTGTGTTTACTGACAGTGGTTTCTGGAAGTATTCCTGGGCCCATTTAGTAATGTCAATGACAGAATCAAGCCGATGAGTGATGCAGTGTCGTCTGAGGGCCCGAAGACCACGGGCATCCAACAAAGGTCTTCGGCGTTGTCCCTTATGCACAGAGATTTCTCCAGTTTCTCTGAATCTTTTGATGATGTTATGCACTGTAGATGATGAGATTTACAAAGCCTTTGCAATCTGACGTTGAGGAACGTTGTTTTTAAAGTATTCCACAATCTTTTTACGCATTCCTTCACAGATAGGAGAGCCTCTGCCCATCTTTACTTCTGAAAGACTCTGCCTATCAACGACATACCTTTTATAGCTAATCATGTTACAGACCTGATGTCAATTAACTTAATTAATTGCTAGATGTTCTCCCAGCTGAATCTTTTCAAAATTTCTTGCTTTTTCAGCTCTTTGTTGCCCCCGTGCCAACTTTTTTGAGCCCTGTAGCAGGCATCAAATTTGAAATTAGCTCATTTAGTGGATAAAAGTGTAAATTTTCTCTGTTTAAACATTTATGATGTTCTCTATGTTCTATTGTGAATAAAATATTGGCTCATGTGATTTGAAAGTCTTTTAGTTTTCATTTTATTCAAATTTAAAAAATGTCCCAACATTTCTGGAATTCAGGTTGTAATTGATTTCTATAATGAACATTTTTAGTTTGAATTAAAATTGATTTAGATTTTTTTTCAAGGACAATAAAGTAAAATGTTTTTAAAAACTATTATGTTCTTTTTTTAAAATTAAAATGTGTATATTTTTATGGAGCATAAAACGGCCTAATTGTAGTGAAGGTATATAGTGAAGGATATTTATTAAACTATTACATTTTCTATTTATTAAACTAAAATATATTTTGATATTTTATCTGTGCCATAAAGTGAAAAAAACAACAACAAAAAAAAAACACTTGATCTTCTGAAAAATAAAATACAGTGAAGTATTGTTATTTCAGTTTATTTGCAAACTAATAAAAAGTAACATTTTACAATAATGTTGTCTAGCAGTGTTATTTTAGTTTAACTTTTAGTTTTATTAGAGTTTTGAATAATATTTGGAATATTTTTTTTATAATTTTTGTAAATTTGTACATGAAGTAAACTAAATTAAAATGTGAAATGCTGAAATAAAAAGGTTTTCTGTATTTTATAAAGCATAATTCAATTAGCATTTATTTTATTTAATATAAATACATAATTTTGTGTTTATTTAATTTTGGTTATGGTTTTAGTTTTAGTTTCCATTTTAGTTTTAGTTAACTTTAATAGCCCTGGTACATAATGGGCTAATCTTTGTTGATTTTCATTTCTACATAAACTTTTTTTTTTTTTTTTTTTTTTTTTAATAAAGAAACATTAACCAATATTAACTGTTTAATGAAACATAACATACAGAACATACAGAAAAAAACTGTGAACATACAGAAAAATACTGCAAAATTCATTAAACCAAGTATAGCCTGTCACTGATGTTAGACTTTAACAGGTTTTGGGATGTTATCTCAGTGATGAAGAGTACTACAATAAAGATATTACAAAGGTACTAAGGCCAAAAATCCTTGCCAATGATTTTAATATATGCCCTTGAGAATAAACACATATTATTATTCAAATTTTAGGAATAAATGTTGCCTTTGTATTGCAAGTTTAATTAAGTATAATAGAAGTGTAATATATATATATATATATATATAGTTTTGATGTTCAAATGCAGACAATAAGCAGAAGTTACATATCCTCTTATAGTTTTTCAAACCATATGAAGTGAACCACATTTGTTATGCTTTAAAGTTTGTAATTTCTCCTTGTTTGCCCTCTATCACAGTTTTGCTGCAAAAGCAGAACAGAAATTAAACTGACGACTTTGCAAGAGCTTCAGGATGTTGTTCTGATGCAGTGTGCATGTTGAGAGACTGGCCACGTTCCCGACTCGCAGTAATCACAATAGTTCCCAAAGAGATTCTGCAAATGAGTGTGTGCTTATGTGCATGAATGTAAATATATATATGTTGAATATTTATGTTGTGGTATCCCGCTGACACCTGGAAGAAAGCAGCTGCTCTGGGCTCAGAGGCGTTCACTTGTGATTTACAAAACACGTTTGCAAAACCTTGCGCTGTACAGCTGGGGAAAAACCAACAAGTGGTGAACAGCTGTCATCACCAAAAGCAAAAATTCTGAAATTACACGGAATTTATATCTTGTCCTCCTTTTAGCTATAAGGTTTTCAGGGCTAAAATGCAGTCAAAACAATATATTTTTTTGTTTTCTTTTGTACAAAACAAGATTATTCTTACTTTAACTGTTAATAATAATAATACAAATCAAATAACTGTCCTGTGTAACATACATAAAAGAAGAAAACTTCTGTTAAAATACACTACCTTTCAAAAGTTTTGGATAAGATGTTTTAAATGTTTTTGAAAGACATCTCTTATGCTCACCATGGCTGCATTTATATGACCATAAATATAATAAAACAGTAATATTGTGAAATATTGCAATTTAAAATAGCTGCTTTCTATTTGAACATATAATTTAACACAAAATCTATTTAATTTAAAATGTAATTTCCTGTGATGGCAAAACTGACTTTTCAGCAGCCGCTACACCAGTCTTCAGTGTTAGATAATCTTTTCATTCTAATATGCTGATATGCTGCTCAAGAAACATTTCTTATTAATATTAATGTTAACAGTTGTGCTGTTTAACATTTTATGATTATTTAATGAGTGGAAAAGGTCAAAAGATAAGCATTTATTTGAAATAGAAATCTTTTGAAATGTGTAATGTAATTTGTCTTTAGATCAGTTTAATGTGACCTTGCTGAATAAAAATATCCATAAAACAAATAAATTCATTTAATGATTGAATGAAATAATGAATGAGTCTTGAATGGTGATTTTTATTCAATAGAGTTTTCAAGTTTTTCTGACTTATAAAATAACAGCTTCAAATGTATTATTTCTCAAACAAACTGCTTATATGACTTGAGAAGACTTTGAATATAGTGCACAAGTAATACAGACAACTTTTAGTTTTTTCTTAGCCCATGGTTACTTTCAACTAATATTGTGTAAAAGATATTTAAAAATAAATTAAAATTGTATGTCCTACAAAAAAATAAATAACTGCATAACACTTTAGCATAGTGACCAGTTCTCACCATTAACTAGTTGCTTATTAGCATGCCTGTTATTAACATACTCTGTTAATTTATAAAGCACATGTTCTGCATGACTGTATTTTACATCACTAATCTTACCCAATACCTAAACGTAACAACTATTAGGACGAGTAAATGATGATAACATTTCATTTTTAGGTGAACTAACCCTTTAAGGATTGAATCTACAATACCAGTATGAAGCAACCCTTGAAGCACTTCCACTTATAAAGTATTGGCCAGTAGACCACAGCAACTGCAGAGAAGCACCTGCATGTCATGCTTTGATGTCCTTTGATAATAATACTTCCCTGAAGTGGTATTTTAAATGAGGCAAAAAGCTTAAAAAAAAAAAAAAAATTCTCCCAAGTCGGAAATGGTTTCGGATAATGTCATTGAAAATTCAGTATATCAAGAAGAAGTGAATGCATTTAAAGGATTCCATTATTATGGCCTTAAACTGTTTACTGACTATCTACACACATTCATAAATATAAATTTGAGTTTAGCTCGAAGCGGTAATCCCAGACTGGCCAAACGCAGTCAAGCGGGTCAAACGTGTCACACTCATGTTAGATAAGGCTTGGCATATACTTCTAGTGCCTGTGGAGTTGTGTGTGGATATCTGAGTGTGTGTGTTTGTGACTTAATGCAGATAAAGAATAAAGATAGATCAACTTTGTCCACCTCACACCTCACTAAAACAATTCATTATGTTCACATTAGGTCACTCTTTAAATAGCCTAACAGGCTGATCTTCACTTGTAATACTTAAAATAACCACCAGACAGAGCAGTTGCTCAAATTAAGGTGTCTTTGCTAAGACATCATGTTTTTTTTTTTTTGCATAGATAGTGGAAATGGTGGGAACACTTGTATGGATTATTTAATTTGTAGATAAAAGAATTGTGTCTTGTTGAGTATTCGTTGTCTGAGACCTTTCGCTCCCACAGTAAATACATCAAATCATGTAGAAAAAAAAAAAAAGATGAGACAGGAAAAAAAAAAAATACAACAACAGGATAACAAGTCTTTGGTACGTTAATTGCTCCCAAAAATACAATAGGATGTGGGTGTGCAGTCTCCTTGGTAACAGTGTGCAGACATTCTAGATGAGGACCTGAGATCCATACTAGGAAAACAGGGAAAGTAAGTAGGTGAGACTGCAAGGCCATGTCAGGTAGCACAGTGTAGCTATTGTATGACAATTCAAATTTATTCATAAATGCTGTCAGAGTCACAATGCGGTTCTTTTTTTTAATATTGTGTCAGTTTCAGTGTATTACGTTGAAACTGCAAGGCCGTGATTCGCAACCAGGAGTGATTTTGATTTTATTTATAAACCTATGAAATAGAAATTACAACATGTAAATGAACATTAGGGCTTTCATAAGATTTAATATAACTCAATTTACACATTCAGGTTAACACATTCAATTCCTTCTTAAGAAAACAAAATAAAATAATATAAGATATGTTGGGTTCGGAAGTCAGGATCACACCTGTAGCAGAGCATATGTGCATAGGCAAGCATGTCATTTGCACTTCTTCATAAACCTTGCAGTGTTTTTCTTCCTTTTTTCATATAATCAGGTGTCTCAGCCATTCCAATCAGTGTCAGTGTAATATATAAAGTTATATGGCAGGTTACATGTAGTTATGGATTTATATGACAGACTCTATATTCTTCAAACTGTGTCAATCTTAGAAGAAGCTGCTTTGTGAATCTTGTTTTTCACTCCATTGATTGTTTTCAGCTTTAATGTGATTAAGAACAATACTTGAGACTTATTAATGGAGTTATGGCTCTATATAAGTCCAAAAAAAAAAAGGTTATGAAACACTGATTTATCACTGTGTTTTATAAGCCTATAGCATCTTTGGAGTGAATGTACAGCAGTTAGGATCTTCTGTGTATGGTTAACAAAAACACCAGACTGTGCTCAGTGGGGCAGAACAGCATGGGCTGTTTCAATTTGTTTCTCAGTCAATTTGTTTAGTGTTTTTTTTTTTTTTTTTTTTTTTTTTGTGCCAGGCCTCTCAATAAAATATTCCATAATCAATGTAAATATGCATTGATTTTGTTATGCTAAGAAACATCAAAAAGTAATAACAGAAAGAGGCAGCCATGCAGCGTAATCATTAATGATGTTTTTTAAAGAGCAAGTGGATGAAATGCATGGTCATCAATTACATTAGTTTTACCCTGCACTACATTTTGCACACGTTGTTCTGTATTTTTTCTGGCCAATCATATTGTGGTGATTGAATTGAATAGAAAAAAAAAAAAAAAAAAAATGATGTTCCTTAGCTGCCGAAAGGAAGTAGAAGTGTGACATGAAAAACCTGGAAATATCAGGAAAGTGATCATCATAGTATCAATACTATGATTTCCAAGCCTAAAAGAGTACATATAATTTCAGTAATATACTGTTCATTACAAACAAGTGGCAAACTCACTAACAAATCCTTCCAGGTGATGGAGAATGGGGTTTTTCACTGCTTTTTTTTTTTTTTTTTTTTTTTTGGGACAGTTGGCATACATTTTTTCCTTTTTTTCCATCTATCTTTTTTTGGGTTTTAGAAAGTGATTTCAGGAGTGTCTTTACTTCATGCTGCAAAACTTTCATCTCTGGAAAGTGACGAGCTGAGACTGTCTGATCTACCACCTGTAGTTTCTCTCTTGTAGTTGGCAACTTCAAGGTAAGTCTGCGTCTTTTAATGTTGCTTTAATCTGTACAAAAACCGATTATACCTGATCAATCCTAGCAGAATGTAAAACTTTAAAGTGTTGGTAGTTTGGACAGTTTCAGAGGCTAATGCCAAAAATTGGCTGGTTGAATGTTCAGACCCTCCCCAAAACTTATTAATTATTTGTCCTCTTTACTGTGCTGCATATTAGCCAAAAGCTGTGGTTGGGTGTAATATTGGGATTACTTGTTTTATTATGTATTATTTTATTTTATTTTATTCGATTTATAGTAACACTTTAGCAGCCAGCGTGAACATCAGATACCTAGACATGCCCTAGCAAACCTTAGAACACCTACTGTGTAAAGTTGCCTATAGCAAATGCTCAAAACACCATAGAAGACATAGCAAGGATCTCTTTCACTTGGAAAATGATTAGCGAGCTGAATTCACTTTTTGCTGAAACTTTTGGATGCAATATAAAGCATTATAGTCTTTACTGCAAATTTAATTAATTTACCCAACCAGATTCATTTAATTACCTCCTTTTGTGTTTCACAGAAATAAGAAAGTCATAGAGGTTTGAAACCACAGTTTTGGAATGAATTTTTGTTTGAGCATCCCCATCAGGAATGATTCAACACTGGCTCAGTTTTAGATTCATTTCGTGATTTTAATGGGACTGAAAACCCCACTTCAACATTAAGATGGACTTAAGAGAAAGAAAGAAAGTTGGCTTTACTATGTAAAACTCCCACTGACTCTAGCATTCATAAAACAGTACGTTGGAGCAGGTTTTCTTGTGTATAATTCAATGTGCAAATGCCTCTTTAATTTACGCTATCACCCTGGAAGACTTTTGGCTTGCTGTGCTGTTCATAAATTCTGAGTCTCGAATGTATTACAGATATGTTTGTGCTGGCCACAGGATAGAAATCTAACATTTTTAATGAGCAATTACCATCTGTAATGGGTTGTTTTATGGTTCGTTCCCAAAAGTACTGACATTAATTTAAATCAATAGCTCATCTGTGGGACTAACACATTCCTTGCAGTTTCATTGACAGGTATGCTAATATCAGCCCAACAACCATTAAACTAAGTTTGCAAATTCACTTAGCATTTAAAGTCACTACTGTGTAAAAAAATCTAGTTTCTTAATGAAGCAGAATAAACATAAAACAAGGTCAACTGGAAAAGCCATAAAGGTTTTTTTTTCTTTTTACATTTTCCAAGCATCAGCACTATTTTGAGTCCTAAAAGTTGGAGGAAAACAAAACCACAAATATGATATCAGGCTGTTTTAATATGTAGACATTTAAAAGCTGTTAGTTTGTGTTGCCATATATCCATTACTAGTGATGTGATGTCCTTTTGAAATATCAGTAAACACAACACAAAACGTTATATACACTCATCAAAAAATTAAAGGAATATTTTTTAATCAGAGTATAGCATCAAGTCAATTGATGTTATTGATCTGGTCAGTTAAAGCTGGCTGCACACTAGTCAATTTTCAAATCTTAAACGTTTTTAAAATCATGGGAGACCACAGACATGAAGACAGTTCAACCAATTTTTAGTCTTATAATCCTCTGAACGCACACACTATACGATTCGACCAGACCGCGAGACCACACACTTGTCGATTGTAGGAACGATGACACGTGATCTCATGGACACTCGCGAGATCAAACGTGACCAGAGAAGAAAAAAAAATAGAGGACAGTCAACGTTGTCAGCTGGCTCTCCTGGCACATGTTCTGTTTCACAGTGAAAAACAAAGTATAGAAAAGAATATGGGTGGTGTTCTCTGCTTTCATGGCATGTTTGTGGCTGCCAAGTTTCAGCTGTAGAAGCACGCAATATCCGGTAGGTGACGCTTGCTCGCTCTCATTGGCCATTGCGGGTATCACGTCAGAGGTAGGCCAATCAAGAGTCATAGATATTTATGAATTAAGTTCGGGGACGCTGCATCTCGATCGGGATAATAATCGTAATGACACCACACAATAGAGGATTTTTTGGACAAAAAATGCTTGCGACAAGCCATGAATTGGCCTTAAAATCGGCCTTAAAATCATCTTGTGTGTGGCCAGCCCAAGTAGCAGAGGGGGTTGTTAATCAGTCTCAGCTGCTTTGGTGTTAATGAAATTAACAACAGGTGCACTAGATTGGCAACAATGAGATGACGGCCAAAACAGGAATGGTTTTACAGGTGAAGGCCACTGACATTTTTTTTTCCTACTCAAATTTTATGACAGTTTTTCACAAGTTTTGGATTTGGCTAGGGTCAGTGTCACTACTAGTAGCATGAGGCATTACCTGGACCCTAGAGAGGTTGCACAGGAAGTCCAACTCCTCCAGGATGGCACATCAGTATGTTCCATTGCCAGAAGGTTTGCTGTGTCTCCCAGCACAGTCTCAAGAGCATGGAGGAGATTCCAGGAGACAGGCAGTTACTCTATGAGAGCTGGACAGGGCCGTAGAAGGTTCTTAACCCATCAGCTGGACCGGTATCTGAGATGATCACTGCCAGAGCCCTACAAAATGACCTCCAGCAGGCCACTGGTGTGAATGTCTCTGACCAAGCAATCAGAAACAGACTTCATGAGGGTGGCCTGAGTGCCCGATGTCCTCTAGTGGGCCCTGTGCTCACTGCCCGTCACCTTGGAGCTTGATTGGCATTTGCCATTGAACACCAGAATTGGCAGGTCTGTCATTGGCTCCCTGTGCTTTTCACAGATGAGAGCAGGTTCACCCTGAGCACATGTGACAGACTGGAGAAGCTGTGGAGAATGTTATGCTGCCTGTAACATCGTTCAGCATGACTGGTTTGGTGATGGGTCAGTGATGGTCTGGGGAGGCATATCCAGGGATACACAGACCTCTACAGGCTAAACAAGGGACACACAGACCTCTACAGGCTAAACAATGGCACCCTGACTGCCATTAAGTATCGGATGAAATCCTTGGACCCACTGTCAGACCCTACACTGGTGCAGTGGGTCCTTTGTTCCTCCTGGTGCATGACAATGCCCGGCCTCATGTGGTGAAAGTATGCAGGCATTTCCTGGAGGATGAAGGAATCGATACCATTGAATGGCCCCCACGCTCGCCTGACCTAAATCCAATAGAACACCTCTGGCGCATTTTGTTTTGGTCCATCCGACGCCGCCAGGTTGCACCTCAGACGGTCCAGGAGCTCAGTGATGCCCTGGTCTAGATCTGGGAGGAAATGCCTCAGGACATCATCCGTTGTCTCATTAGGAGCATATACCCCAACATTGTCAGGCATGCATACAAGCAAGTTGGGGCCATACAAACTACTGAGTACCATTTTGAGTTGCTGCAATGAAGTTTCTGCAAAATGAACTAGCCTGCTGCATCATTTTTTCACTTTGATTTTTGGGGTGTCTTTGAATTCAGCCCTCTGTAGGTTGATCATTTTCCTTTCCATCAAACGATGTGGCATCCTTTTGTTCCTAATACATTACACAGTTCATACAAGCATAGATATCCAGCATGATATTTTTCCCCTCTGAGATCTGATGTGTTTTCAAAGTGTTCCTTATATATATATATATATATATACGCACACATGCAGGCACGCACACAGTTAGGTCTATATATATTTGACACAATTTTCATAATCTTTCCTCTGCATGCTACCAGAATAGAATTAATAGAAAAAAGAAATAATCAAGAAATTTAAGTTCAGACTTTAAGCTTTAATTCAAGGGGTTGAACAAAAATATAACATAAAATGCTTAGGAATTACAACCATTTTTATACACAGTCCCCCCATTTTCAGGGGCTCAAATGTAATTGGACAAATAAATATAATCATAAATAAAATGTTCATTTTTAATATTCTGTTGAGAATCCTTTGCATGCAGTGA
The DNA here is from genome assembly GCA_036784905.1 of Acrossocheilus fasciatus. Classification (NCBI taxonomy): domain Eukaryota; kingdom Metazoa; phylum Chordata; class Actinopteri; order Cypriniformes; family Cyprinidae; genus Acrossocheilus; species Acrossocheilus fasciatus. The sequence goes on along the minus strand of CM071947.1, from coordinate 17,232,320 downwards.
CTGCCTTAAGTCTGGAGCTCATGGACATCACCAGAGACTGGGTTTCCTCCTTTGTGATGCTTTTCCAGGCCTTTACTGCAGCTGACTTCAGTTGTTGTTTATTTGTGGGTCTTTCTGCCTTTAGTGTATCCCTATACACTTCAGAATTCATCCGTCTGCTTCTGTCCTCTGCCATGTCATCAAGAAACACCAGTAACCCAGTGCCACTGGAAGCCATGCAGCTCATGCCCTCACACTGCTCCACCATGTTTCACAGATGATGTTGTATGCTTTGGATCATGAGCTGTTCCATTGTACCTTCTCCATACTTTTTTCTTCCTGTCATTCTGGTACAGGTTGATCTTAATTTCAGCCGTCCAAAGAATGTTTTTCCTGAAGTGGTCTGACTTTTTAGTTTTTTTTTTGGCAAAGTTTAATCAGGCCTTGTTTGCACCTTGTAGTGAGCCCTCTGTATTTGCTCTGGTGAAGTCTTTCCTTGATTGTAGACTTTGACAGTGACACGTCTACCTCCTGGAGCATGTTCTTCTCATGGCTGGATGTTGTGAAACGGTTTTTCTTTACTATGGAGTGGATCCTCTATCATCCACCACTGTTATCCTCCATGGACGTCCACGCCTTTTTATGTTGCTGAGCTCACCAGTGCGTTCTTTTTTTCTCCGAATGTACCAAACTGTTGATTTGGCCACTCCTAATGTTCCTGCTCTCTGATGGATTTGTTTTGTTTTTGAAACCTAACAATTTTCTGTTTCACTTGTATGGAGAGCTCCTTTGACCGTGATGTGGGTTCAGAGCAACAGCTTCCAAATGAAAATGGCACACTTAGAATCAACTCATCTTTTACCAGCTTAATTGATGTAGAAATAATGAAGGAATAGTCCACATCTGTCCATGAAATGGCTTATGAGACAACTGTCAAATTATTTATTGTCCCTTGAAAATGCTAAATTTGATTTAGCATACATTTTTGCATGTTGGTCATGTATGCAATTTTAAGTCTCATTAAACCTAAAAACATGTATTATTTCATTGCTTTAAACAACTGTTGTTGGATATTTGAGTGTTAAACATTTTATAGCATCTGACAGACATGTTATTTGTCACTGGACCTGATATTTTTGTTTTATTATCCAATGTTTCTCAACTTTATACAATCTGTATCTACATGGTCCAATGAGGTTTCAGTGTGGGCAGGGCCACCTCATGTGACATTGCATTAGGCAATTAGGCAATGGTCCTTTTTTTTGATTATCACTCTTTTCATTGCCTTTGATTCACCAAAGCGTACCATGTTCCCCAGTGGCAAAAAGGCACTGTAACGGCACAGCAAGTTAGTTATGGTACATTAGATATTTCACAGCAGGAGTTTTCTACATAACACATGGTGAAAAATCTATTAGTGGTGCTGGGTTTATGGGGGGTCTCCTGTGTGTGCTTGTGTCCTTACTATCATTGCTGCTTTGGTAGGATGGAACACATGATTATTTGAGCCCCCCTTTACTCAAAGTGACATTCATTGTAAGCACACCACACCACACCACACTCTTAGGTTTGCCCATTGTGCACTTAATTAGTAGGTTAGACACCGTTGATTATATCTGTCCAACCTGAAAGCATAATGTCACATGTCTCTGTGCTGGTGTACCATTGAGCAAACCCAACCATTGGGGGCATCACGCTTTCTGCTTTTCTTTCCGCTAGCTCAGACTTGCAGATTCTTCAACCAGAGAAAACTTCAGAGGAATTGAGTTTGTCACACTGCTCCAGTCTCCTCCCCAAAATCCTCGAGTGTTCATACAGATTATATTCAATACCAAAAGACTGTTGAATGGCACTGTGAAGTTGATCTTAGCGTTGGGTTTTAGCCGAATGGCTCAGTGCGTACATGATTCATCCGAAGTAGTGTTGATTTGGACAGCCGCTGGGTGTGCTCAGGTGTCAATGAACATGTGTGGCATGTCACCAAGCTCATCTGGAGAGAGTTGGAGCAGATAGTGACCTGAACTGTAGGGCTGCACAACTGAGCAAATTTATTTGTGAATTATGCATATAAGAGGAAATGTGCCACAAAAAACTGAATCCCAATCAGCCAGCTGTGCAGAAACCGAGAAAAACACCCAAGAATACAATTTTGTTTTCCAACTTGGAATGGCTATACAATTTCTCTCTCTATATCTCACTGCTTTTCCTCCACCCGCCCCACTTCATTTCAGCAAATTTACTGGTGCGAATGTTATAGTAACGGAATTTCCTCAATCACCCAGCAGCTGTAAAAAAAACAAAAAAACAATGTTGAACACAAGCCATGCTAGGCGTCAGGATATTTCACACTGCAACAGACTGGAACTGTAGCAGTATTGGGCCTTGGCTCTTTAGCCAAGTTATTTATTTTTTGTTGGCGTAAAAGATGGGAACCAGAACCATAGTTTCTGGTAAGTTGTATAACTAGTCAATATTAACTTGGACGTGTGTTAATGTTAACAGCATTTGTGATGCAGGAGGCCTGTTCAGACCAAGGACAATAACTAACAGAGGCACAATGTTGTTGGAATCACTTTCAAAACAATATTTTCCAGCTGATGACAGATTAAACCAATAGCAGCCAATCAAAATCCACAACTTTTAATGAGCTTGAGTATTTAAAGTGGCAGATGACAAAACTTGAGTGTGGCTAAACAAAACAATATTGTGCATTGTTGTGGAAGTATAGTTATTGTTCTTGGTGTGAATGGGCCTTTAATTTTTATTATTACATAATTGTATTGTGCACACATTAAGTTTCGGACTTTTTGGGGTCTGCAAGTTTTTTTTTTTTCTCGTTTTTTGTTTCTTTTTCACAGATTTTGAAATATTGCGACTTAAATGAACTGTATTTTAAAATGTAATTTATTGGCATTGCTGACTTTTCAGAAGCATTACTCCAGTCTTTAGTGTCACATGATGCTTCAGAAATCACTCTAATATGATGATTTGGTAATCAAAAGACTTTTCTTATTATTATCACTGTTAAATTACAAATGTATGGTCTGTTAATGTAGCCTGTAATATAATGCAGCAACTGACCATGCAGTTGTTATTTATTGGATCATCCAATATGATTCAATGAAAACATTTGCACTATAATTAAATTTTGATATTTAAAGGGCAAGTAATCATGTCCCACTTTTTGCTATAAGCTCACCCTAATCTGACCAAAAGAGCATCTTGTTTTGCTCAGACACATACTGTAGCTTGTAATAATTTTCTTGTTTTCAGCTCCTCTTCTCCAGAGGACAAGCATCAGTTCTACCAATAAAACCTCTCTGTTAGTGTGAACCAACCTATGGCCAACTGAATTAAATTCTTTGTTGTTTCATTTCTGTTCGCATGTCCAGAAAATTAGGTGAGATTTCTCAAGAGAATGACAGTAGATGATATCTTGCAGTAATAGCATTTTGTGTTTGGGTGTTTTGTTGGTCCTGGAAAATGGAAGTTGATTGTTTCGCAGACCTTTCACTGACACAGCAGCTTCACATTTTCATGTTTGTGCCTTATTAATCATAAGTAATGTCATTATCAGTGTTACCGTTAATATTGCAATGTTTGTTTTTCTACTTTCCTTTGTTATACGTCCTTGAACACAAGTGCTAATCAGTCTGTCAATCATGTGCCAGCGTTAATGAAATAGTGACCTATTTTTTTTAATGCTAGTTTGCAGAGTTGATGCTCACTGACTTTTTAATGCAAAAACAAACTCTTGAAGACAGGCATGTTAATTCAGGTTAAAGGATCACATATCTTGTGTAGAGTAAAAAAACAAAAACATCTAAATCAGTTGTTTATGTTTTATGTTCCCTGCGGGATTCATAATTTTTTTAGTTTACATCTCAACTCATTTTTACCTTGAAAAATAACAAGCTCTGATACCAGGCATTTTTATGTTTCTTGCAGTGCACAGCATTCATAATTGCACCAAGTTCTTACTATAAAACACACGTTCTTGCTAAAAATGCTTTGAGGCAATTGCACCCTTTGAATAAGTCTGACAAGTAAAAACAAAGAGGTTTGAATTAAACTTCTCAAAAGGGGTTTGACTGTGCAGACGGATACAATTCACAGCCTGAAATTACACGTTTCCATCTAGACAACAAATTGTGTACCTGTCTGACACACAGGATCACTTTGGCATAGCCAAATTTTCTTGTCTATAATATTGTTTGGGACGATTACATATCCACAGCTTGATTTGTTAAACTTGATAATCTTTTCCGCATGTTCTTATAAAATAATTGTTCTACTTGGGATGTTCTTCTAAATTGGATGACAGCTTCCCCACCGGGTGGGCATGATGAACTCTTGCCAACAGGGAGCAAACTAAGCAAGCAGAAAATGTCATTACAGCTCGATTCGAAGGCTTCATCTGTCTCCCTGTCAGCAGGCTTAGCTGCTCCTTCCACAGAACCTTCAAATACCTGTAACAAGTTTAAAAAGTAATTTTCAATTTGTCTTTCAATTCCCAAATGATGTAATGTATTTCCAAAGGTTTGGGAGGCACAATGGTTTGATTTTGTTAGACTCAATGCTCATTACAAATCATTAAGACAATTTTCTTGCTGAAGTTGGAGTTTTTTGTAATTATAAGCGTTGTAATTAAACTTTTAGCCTATTTGATTGATTTTGCATCTTAAACCTATTGTACTGAAATTTCATGCATGCACTTTGAAAGTCTCTGAATAGGTCTGCCCAACGATTTTGTTGCAGCTTGGCAATAAGTCTTGTTTTTCTGGTAAATTATGCTGGAGAGATATTGTGGAATTTAGCCTTGACCTTCACATCGGATTGACATCGGATGGGTCTTATGTTTTGATCTAATATCTTGAGACAGCGGAAGGTCCACCTGAAGTTCAAAACCCAGCAAGGATCCTAAATCTGTTCCTCTTTGTAAACATGTTGTCTACAGCTAAACTTTTAACCCTCGACCAGCTTTCCTCTATTTTTAGTTTGTGTAGACTTGACCTTAACTATAGAGAACATGACTTTGTTTCTGCCCTTGTGATTGTGTGGTCACCAGTTCTGCTAACATTTCTGATTAGCTCTTACTATGGCAGTAAATATTATATGCTATATTTTAAGATCAAACTACTCTGAGCTGTTTCTATCTTTCTGTCTTCACAAACAAATTAAAGCATCATACAGCTTGAGGCCATTTCCAGTAGTTTCACTCACTGATGACATGGTGACAGTACTGTTTCTACTTAACTGAAGAAGAAATGAGAGTGAAATGCTGTCACAAAATGAAAAGAGGGAAAAACAGAACAGAGAAGTAGTTTAAGATAGTCTGAAGTACACTATTCCCTCATCTCCATTCAACTCAAAGTCAGCTTTCTGAATTCAAGAGACAAATATGTGTTGTTGTCAAGACCCTAAAACGATTTCTGTCATTCTGCATTAAGTCTGCCCTTTCTCCTTAGATCAGCATGCATGAAGAAATGGAAAAACAAGGTTGGTTATTTTTGGGAGTATTGAAGGAGTGTTCTGAATGGAGACAATCAAAAGTCTCATTACTGTAAGGCGTACTGTATAGATCACAGACACAGATTTTGGATATGTTTTCTTTTCTTTAAATCAGTGCCGAAAATAAAGCTTTGACTGCTAAGGGGTTTCGGAGAGCTCTATGAGTCATACAGAGGATGCAATTTTTTTTTTTATAAATGCTAAAAGTGTTTATAAATGCTCAGTATTAAAAATACTGAAAGTTCTTTATTGGCAACAATGGTTCCATGAAGAACTTTTAACATCCATAAAACCTTTCCATTGGACATAAGGTTCTTTATCGTGGAAAAAGGGACTTTTTATTAATGAAATGTTCTTCGCACAAGGAAAATAATATTTTAAGAACTGTTCACTGAAAGGATCTCTGAGGAGTCAAAAAACTGTTTGTTTTTCCCAATGGCATCACTGTGAAAACCCCATTTTTTGAACATTTATTTCTAAGAGTGAAGAACCATTATGGGTTCCTCAAAGAACCTTCAGTGAACAGTTTTTCATAGCAGTTCTTCATAGCAGTTTTTTCATCATGTGAAGAACATTTTAATACTCTAAAGAGCCTTTTTTCCATTATGAAGAACCTTTGGTGTGATGTAAAGGTTCATGGATGTTAAAGGTTCTTTGTGGAACCCCTGATGCCAATAAGGAACATAGATATACTATAAAGCCAAAAGTATTGGGTCACCCCTTTCTAATGAACAGGTTTGACTACTTTAGTATTTTCCATGAGTACAAATCTTAATATTTAACCATATAATGATAAAAGAAATGATTGGTACATACACTATATGGACAAACGTATTGGGAAGACTTGACCTTAACTATAGAGAACATGACTTTGTTTCTGCCCTTGTGATTGTGTGGTCACCAGTTCTGCTAACATTTTTGATTAGCAGAACTTTTCTTTCTTTAGAACAGAAAAAGGCACTTCCAAAACTGTGGCAACAAAGATGGAAACATAATTCATGTATTTAAAAATTGTATTTCCATCTCTGTTGCAACAGTTTTGGAAGTGTCTAAAATGACTGTACCCATATGTACAAGTCATTGATGTTTGGTAAAGAGTTTTTGGCTCAAGATCTGCATTTAAAGTCACACCAGAGGTGTTCAGCTTGGATTAGGACTTGGCTTTCTGCAGACCAGTCAAGTTCTTCCACACTGACTAAATCAATCATTTCTTTTTGGACCTTGCCTTATACACAGAGGTATTGTCATGTTAGAATAGAAAAGTGTCCTGTCCAAACTGTTGCTTTAAAATTAGAAGCACACAGTTCCCTAGAATATCAGGTAACACTTTATTTTGATGGTCCCAATTGAACTTTCTGTTAACACTAAGTAATGTTGCAACTACATGTCAACAAACTCTCATTAGAGTATTAGTAGACTGTCTGTTTCATATCTACTAACTCCTTATTGTGTTGGTCTCCCAACAGATATTCTACTGACTATAAGTAACTTTGCAAGAACGTGTCAACTTAATCTAACCCTAACCCTACCAGTCAACTAATACACTACTAACACTCTAATGAGAGTCAGTAGAAATGTAGGTGCAACATTACTTATAGTCAATAGAATGTGTTAAAGGGACCATCAAAATAAAGTGAAACCGAATATCATTATATACTTAAACATTAAGATTTGTACTCATGGAAATTACTAAAGTAGTCAAACCTGTTCATTAGAAGGGGGTGACCCAATACTTTTGGCAATATAGTGTATATATGTAGATGCCTTATTAGCGACTGTTTCTATGGGCCGCTATATGTAAGCCATCCACCATATTGTAGTGGTCAACTTGACGTCGTTCACCATAGTAATCACTGAATATTCGAAAGATTCCACAATCCTGCACAGCCGATGGTCTGCGAACCCAACGGCTCTGTGCGAACCTACAGTATGGTGAATGACGTTAAGTTGACCATTCCAAGATGGCGGCAGCATCTACGTGCCTGGAGTGGTCAAATAGGGTGTCTATATATGTCTATGATAAAGAACCTTTATTTTGAAGAGTGCTAGCTGTATCAAGCACAGTTTCATGAGCTAACATTTATTTCCCACAAGGACAAAGTCCATTGGAAGTATTTGGCTTGTTAATTAATTACGTATGTTAAAAAAACAAAATGTGTATTGTTAAAATTGATATAAAATAATTTTATTTTACCATATTGCAATTGCAAAAAAAAACAAACAATAAAACTGGCTACTCCAGTCATCATTCACGTCAAGCATAAGAACACCCATTTCTTGTGATACCGTCTCATAACTGTATTGACATTTAGAAGTTATAACATTTATCTTATTCTGAGCATGTCTGTGAACAAATAATGCATGCATTTAGAATATTAGGTAATGATTTTTAAAAAGTGTAGGGATGAGAATGATGCTGGAAGTACAACAAGCCTTTTCTCAACAGTTTCCGGCATTGCTAATGAACGAGATGCTCTGTGCTTACATTAACGCGGCATGACTGTCTGAGATAGCAGATGCCTTGTGCCACAGCTGAGGGCTGTGTGTGATGTGTGTGTATGTGTGCGTGTGTCAAACGACACTCGAGTGGCGGCTCAGCAGAGAAATCTCTAAGCTGGATGAGACATCACATGTCAGTAATCAAAGAGAGGCAGAGAGATTGAGGGTGAGACAGACACTGAGAAATGATGGTACAGGCTTGGCGAGGGAAGGGGGGTGAAGTGAGGGATCGGTAGAGTGATGAGGGATGATGATGATGAAATGATAGGCTGGGGGTTTGGATGCTCAGATGGCTTAAGGCAGCCAATCGGCCCCCCCAGAGAGGTGGGAGCCACAGTGGTGGTCGTGTCTCTGTTTGTACTGCTAAATCATCACACACACACATGCCGCACTCAACCGAATCCATATTTCATGCACTGAAATCTTTTCAAATTTATAGTCACATTCATCTCAAGTGGTCCAGGTTTTCAGTGCATAATACAGAACAAAATAGGGTTTTATATATATATTTATTTATTTGTTAATATTCTGAATTATTTTTTATTTTTCATTATGTGCTTTTGTTATTTTTATTATTTTGTTTTAAAATTATATATATATATATATATATATATATATATATATATATATATATATATATATATATATATATATATATATATATATATATATATATATATATAATGATAGGCTGGGGTTATACCGTATATGTTTCTATTTTTTATTTTATAAAAAAAAACAATAATAAAAAAAAAGATTTGTCTTAAATATATACAATATATATACAGATGTAGTTTTAGGTCAACTCAAAACGTCAAAACAATTTAAATTCAAAATGACTGAAAGTATAACACTAGTAGACTATTATTAAATGTTTAATATAATTTAAAATAAAAAAGGTAAAAAAAAAAAAAAAAAAAAAAAAAAAGGTTTTAGCTTTCAACTGAAACCATACTGCAAACATGAAATATCAAACATGTAGCAGTAGGTCTTTAAAGGTTTTTGCATTTCATTGTGCTGTTTTCCATTGTTTTTCTATATAAACATGCAGACATTTTTGACTGCTGTGCTCGCTTCTCTTTTCGTGCAGCATCTTGCACATGAAACAACATTCCAAAAATGCACATCTCAAAACCTTTAGTTTTTTCCCATTCTGCTGCCCACGTTCCATGTCCCCCCCCCCCCCACTTACTTACTTACACTTACTTTTTTCACTGTATACCACAAAGTATATAGTGTAGTAAGCATATGCCATTCCAGACTTACTTCTTTATTCCTTCTTGACAATATGAGTTATTGTAATATCAGGTATTAACAGCTCTCTATCTTGATAGATAATTTGTGATTGAATTGCCTTGGAAGTTGAAGTCACATGTAGTTTTAATCAGGAAATTGCCAGTTGTGTGTTGTTGTGCGATTATGTGTTTGATACACAAAGATACAGTCATCAGATTCACTGTATTTTTTGCCAAATGAGGCAGAGCATCTTTACAGCACAGATTCAGAAAATGCATATTCATTCTGGGTGACTTTAAACGAGTTCTGTGGCGGTCTAACCTGAGCATTATTCTAGTACCCTGTGAGCATATAGTAGACTTGTTACAAGTAAATTCTTGCAAGCATTTTTTTTTTTCTGAGATTTGCAGCATTGAAATGTTCCCTCCCTGCAGCCCAGAGCTGAATACGCTAACTCCCAGAGCAATGTCTACCGCCCCGACACTCTATTTCCCCCCTTTTTTTCTCACCACCCCCTCAGTTTACACCCACGATGCTTTGGATTTTCAGAGACTCAGACTGATTACTGATGTATAAGATGAAGTGGCAGTATCAAGCAGAGTTTCATGGGCTGGCTTTTATTTCCCACAAGGACACAGATCATAGTATTTGGCTTTATAAAACTGTTTATTTGCTAGTACTCATTTTCATAATTTTCTTCTTTAATCCTTCTGAAAATCTTGGATTAGGTAAATTATTTGGCTATCATGTGGATATTTGATTACTTTGTCTCTAGTTAAAGAAATAATTCACCCCAAAATGATTTTTTCCCAAAATGATTTTGTCGCAAATTTTGATTATACTTATGTATTTCTTTTGATGTATTTCTTTTTCAAGCCCTAAAAATGGCAAACCACCAAAACAAGGTGCAAAAACGTAGTCCATATGACAGCTAATGATCCAGCGTGATAACGTTGAACTCACTGCGCGATGAGGCATGTGTTCAACGTCATCATGCTGGATCTGGATCAGCGCTTGCGCCGCCACGCGCATGTGTCATGTACTGTCGTGAACGCACGTCCGCAAGAGAAACAGTAGAGATGAAAATGTGGAATAAAATTGTTATTTTTGTTTTCTTTGCACAAAAAGTATTCTCGTGGCTTCGTAAAATTACAGTTGACAGACTGATGTCACATGGATTACTTTGTCGATTATCTTGGTACTTTTCTGGACCTTGATCGTGTAAGGACCCTTGCTGTCTATGAGAGGGTCTGAGAGCTCTCAGATTCAAACAGAAATATCTTATTTTGTGTTCCGAAGATGACGATGAGGTCTTACGGGTTTGGAACAACATGAGGGTGAGTAATTAATGACAGAATTTTCATTTTGGGTGAACTATCCTTTTAAAGGGTTAGTTCACCCAAAAAATGGCGATTTTGACATTAAATTTAATTAACGACGTTTGTTCATCTTCGGAATACAAATTTACGTTCAAGTCTCAGAAAGGTAGTATGGAGATTGTTAAAATAGTCGATATGACATCAGTGTTTCAACCTTAATTTTATGAATATGAGAATACTTTTTGTATGCAAAGAAAAAAAAATAGTGATTTTATTCAACAAATTCTTATCTTCCTTCCTTACCACACACTTGTGGTTCTCTTGTGAACGCACGTCAGTGGATCCTCAGTAGTGAATGGGTGCCGTCAGAATGAGAGCCAAACAGGTGTTCTATTCAACTTTTTCTGCTCCTCCGTGACACTTCCTGCAAACACGTTCATGAGTTCACTAGCAGAGCATGATGCAAGCACGCCTCGGATGACGCATGACATAAACGCTTGCAGGAAAGTTTATATTTTGGGGGTTTTTTGCACACAAAAAGTGTTCTCGTCGCATTATAAAATTCAGATTGCACGTCTGATGGCAGATGGACTGCTTTGACTACGTTTTTCATACTTTTATGGACCTTGACAGTCACAAGCCTCCTGGTTTTCATCTAAAATATCTTAAATTGTGTTCCGAAGATGAACGAAGCTTTAAGGGGTTTGGAACGACATGGGGGTAAGCGATTAATGACAAAATTTTCAATTTGTGGAGGAGTATTTAAAATTTTTCAAGTATGTACTTTACTGGAGTAACATTATTTTTATTTCGAGTAACTTATACTTTTACTTCACTACATAAGCATAAGATTGTACTTTTTACTTCACTACATTTCATAAAACATATCGTTACTCCTTATAATATATCACATGCTCCGAGACACAGAAGCGGTGTCTGATTCATGAACAAACTGATTCTTTTCAATGAACCTGTTAAATCGGTTCACAAATCGCACCAAATGATTCATTCACAATTTGATCTGATTGCAGCTGTTCTCGAGTCGACAACTCACAAATTCTAATGAACCGTAGAGCGAGTTTCCAGTGAACTGAATTCACAAGTAAGAACCGGGAGATGTTGTGAGCGCGCACGACTGATGCTGTGAAAAGTAAGTTAATGTCGAATTTTAGGATTAATTATTGTAACTGAATCATATTTAGGTCAAAACTGTCAATTGTTTGAGAACTATATCTGCTGTAAAGGGTGATCTATTTAAAACCACTGAAATGCTTGAATGCAGACAGATCAACATCAGTGTCTCTATGTTTTAGGTAAAAAACCCACAACATTAAAATAACACAGATTAAATAAAATAACTCATGCACGTTCGCATTCCCCGCTGCTGTAACGTTAGCAGTTTTATTAAAATGCTACGCATTTAGCCCTATGTGATGTCTATTTTTATATTGTTTATCAACAGTATACATTTCTATATTGTTTAGATCAACTAGCCGAGTAGACAGATATGAATGTTTATTCATAACCATACTGAAAATAAGTAAATATTGTTAGCTGATGCTAACTGTCTAGCTAACAATCTTGCTGGTACTAAGTTGAGGGACTTTTTAGATATAAAGTCCAAATATTTTTATTCAACCACCTAGATAGATTACATCTGAGGGAAAAAGAAAGGATGTGATGTTCAAAACATGGTAACTACAGTAATTATAAAAGTGGGAAGTGATGCCCTTTAGGGGCATTTGGCCAGGGGTGTTTTTACACCACAGACAAGGTTTGAGAAGAAAAAAACATTATGAAAATATAATATTTTCCTTAAAATGTTCTTCCTGACTTCAGGCCTTATTCTCATGTCATATATAACTGTGACGTTCTACAAAACAACATGCTTTAAAACACTTTTTTCTTACTTGTGAAAATTAGATGGTCAAATCTGTTTTCTTTCTGGTACATTGCAATGTAAGCTTCACAGTGAACATTGCTACATCACTCTCATTAACGTAGTCCATATCAACAACAAAAATATATCTTGACTCCATATAGTGGTTATTTTGGGAAAATCCCAGGTATTTTGAGCAGTAGGATTATAAAAATATGTGCTAATATGAAATTAAATTTAGTAGCCTATATAAAATTGTAAAATACACCTATCTATCAGTACTTAAGTACATAAGAAATCGAGTACTTTTGTACTTTCACTCGAGTAAAATTGAAAAAGCAGTACTTTTACTGGAGTAATATTTTACGTATCTGTACTTTTACCCAAGTACTTGATTTGTGTACTTCGTCCACCACTGCACCTTCAACACCTTCAACACCTCTGCTCTTTATTCTAAAGATGAGATGCAAGTTGCTTTGGAAAGAAAGTGTTTGCTATAAGCATAAATGTAAATGAGAGTTGTAAGGATATCCAGGGCTGAAAATTGGAATTATTTGACTCTAGCATCAGTGTAAACCCTCAGGGAGGAATCACACACCGTCACTGCAACCGACAAATAAAAATGTGTTAACAGACGTAACATGTCAGGCTACGTCATTTCAAACAACCGTGTTCAAGTACCTGACTTACTTTTTTCTGTAAATAAGATGATGTTTTGCGATCCTGGGATGATGTTTTTCTATTTTCTATAAGGTGCATCTTTTTTCATCTTGTCTCCCCTGTGGATTCATTTTGTGCTATCGGTGGCATCCAAGTCAACACTAAAATTATTTCCATGTCTGAATTATTTATTTTAATAAAGTGAATAGTTCACGTTGCGTAGGAGGATTACTGACAGCTGACAATACTTGAATCTATGTTAGGGATTTAGAGTGACAACTTATTGTTAACTTACTTGAAAATTTATATTCAAACAATTCCCATCATCACGTGTGCTGTATGATTAAGGTTTTCACACAGCTTGTTTTGCACTGTTAAGATGAGATAACTGTTTTGAAATGAATCAAGGAGGGGAAGAATGTGAAAAAAAAGAAAAGAAAAAAGATTTATTAACCATGGGAAAATATTAATTCTTCTAAGATGTCTTTTTAGGCTGCCAAAACTGTGCCTTTACAATTACATGTTCCATCTGCCTCTTCCTCTTGCCAAATTAATTTAGGCCACTTTTGCTAATGCCCGGGCATTCAGATGACAAACTGGCAGCATAAGCAGCAGGAAGAGGCTGCAGGAAAGAGGAAATAAAGGCAGACCTAGAGTTTACTTTAAATTTGACCTTGATGAGACTGTTTGTGTGACTCCAGCAAGGATTTTCAATTCAGATGCTAAATCTTAATCGGTTTGACCATAATTGAACCTTTTATTTGAGTGTTTCACTATTTTATTATTATTTTTTATCATTAATATTATTATTATTATTATACAAATGTGTATTGGATATGGAAAAGCATAAGGTCTTTGATTTTGTTTTAATCTTTTGATTTTGTTTAGTTTATAAATGTTTATAAATCTAAAGCAAAAATTTTAAAGATCTTGACACATATACTGAGCACATCTGTCAAGCCCAAAAAAGAAACTGTATTTATATAAAATAAATGTATTCATTATTCATTCATTCATTCTGTCTTGGTTATATTTCACCCAAGGAACAAACCAACCTTATTATTTGGTCTGTTTTTTATTCAAAGCTGTGGGTTCAAAAGACTTGGAAATACTGCGCATGAATCATATATACTACTTAGTTATTTTTTTATTTATTATTCACAGAGAAAAAAAAAGACAGCATACGGGTTTGGAAAGTTTATTAAAGGTCTGTTCACATAACTATATCAGCATCCACACCATGTGTGATAATGTTCTGTTTATTATAAATGTGTGCTGCAGTTATATTGTCTGACACTTTAAAAGTTCAAGCTCTTTAAAGCAGGATGGATTCTGTTTGTATTGTCAATGTTTTTTATCAAATATCAGTGAAGAAAAAACTATCATCGTGAAAGTGTTTCTAGAAATACTGTTCCTCTTTGATGTTATTGTTATAGTTGACATGGACTCTGCTATTCTTTTACATTTAGATTGATTTGTAAAACTATTGCTTTATCATGATCGTTATAGCTATTGTTGTGATTGGTCTGTAAATGGTGACAAAATGTCAATCGTTGATTGAACTATTTCTTTAACTTTTGGTTCAACAATAGAGTCATTCTGTGCTGGTCATTCTGACACTCTTTTTATCTATACACGTTCTTATCTCTCCTTCAGGGGTGGAATCAGGTTGGAGAGGCTGGTACCATCTGTGTTACTGCTGGAGTGCCGAGTTAATAGCCCCACAGCAGATCAAACACACAGCACTGAAGTCAGCTCGAAGAGCTTACACACGCAGCCATTTCTACACATTCTCACATGCACACAAATATACAAATGCAATGCTGGTTTGCCTTGATGGATGCCGGTCAATTTGTGGATATTAAGCACGAGACTCACTGCGTGGCTATCTGGGAGGATGAAGGGAAATAACTGTTTTGGTTTTTATTTTTTTTCGAATGGTTTCTTGTCTCATGAAATTGATTCAATATAAGATTTTAAGGGCAAGAGTCATCTGAGAAGCAAAACGAATATTTTTGTAATGCAACAAAAGTGGTGCTTGAAATTGATTGAAATCAGAAAAAAAGGAGTTGCTTCTTTATACAATAGGTTTGCACATTATGGAAAATTGTGGATCTCTGTGAACTAGGTGTAACCCTTGTTCACCAACTACCTCACAATTGTGTGATAAGCTTGAGTTCTCAGTACGGAACCTCATAAAAGTTTTAATATTGTCTTCGTTGCTCTAGCCAAATTGAGAAATGCTGGTTCCAGTTTGTGCTTATTTAGATGACTAACTTCTTCATAAAATTATGTAATATAAGTGTAAAAATGCAAATAATAATATGTAAACAAATACACATATAATTAAAAAGATTGATTTATAGATGACTCAACAGTAACTTTTTTATTTTTATTTACTAGAAATATTTATTTTAATCTTTTTTTTTCTTTACAGAAAAACTGCAACAAACTGTACACTCCGAAAAAAAGTCAGTCTTTTTTTTTTTTTTTTTTTTTTAAAGATTTATACAGCTTATTATGCAATTGAATTGAATAATCCTTATTTTAATTGAATAATTAATTAAGGATTGTTCAATTATTAAATTAAAATATGTTAGTATTATTAACTTCAATTTGATGGAATTTTACTATTAATTAAATTGCGTAAATAAAAAAAAAGGATTTTTTTTAAATGTATATTATACAGCTGTAATGTAACTCCCATGAATTCATGATTGCATACAATGCAAAACATTACTGTTTGTAGTTTTAACACATTCATAATGACAAAGTAAAAATATCTTGGATTTATTTTTAGAAGGTTGCATGTAGACCTTAACACTTGACACACTTACCTCAACTAAAAATAATGACAAAACAAAACAAAAAAGTCAGCAAACAGTGAACCAAACCTATAAAAGTACCTGCATAATTTATTCATGCTGCATTTTATTCTTGATGCATGCTGGAAACTCGCAAACCTTTGTTCAGACTAGTTCTGTTTGACTAGATGGGTTTATGTAGCTTCAAATAATTTACATTTATTAGTATTTGTGACTCAAAAGGTCCTGTAAACTGGAAAATATGCAGTTGCTTATTTTAGAGTGTAGTACATGTTACTCCAGGGAGGGTGGAGTCATGTTATCAGAGTATATCCCTTCAAATTAAACAGCTGCTGGATTATGGACACAGGTGTTATTTAGCCAAGGTCACAGCAGGTAAACTGTTGTGTGTGTGTTTGGTCAACACAGAGTTGATTTTTAAATCAAACCTTTCTCATCCCACAGATGTCTGTAATGGGTGTGCCATTTATTAAACAACAACAACTAATCTCCTCTTTGATACACCAGTGTTTTGACTGAAATGGCAGAATGCAGTGTCTTTCAGTATTAGACTTTCAAAGCATTTCAAAGATCAAACACTATTTTAACTGAGATCTTCACTCTTTAGACTTTTATGTCAGGGATATTATTAAAATATTTGGGATTACTTGTGGGTTTAATTGTCATGTTCAGTTAGATCAATGAAGTAGTCATTTTCATGTCAGTAGTCCAAATGTAAAGTTGAACTTTTCAGGGCCCCAAAAGAACCCTGAAATTTCTATTTCATTTCCAACTTATTATTATATTAAGAATTATAGAATGTATAATAAATGTAAAGTTAGTATCTTCTTAATGAAAGTTATTAGGAGGTTTTATTCAAGAAAATTCTATATATATCCCTGGGTCCCTGGGTTGGCTGAGAACCTTGTTTGGGACATTTTGGGTCTACTGAGGATCGAGCATTACTTTGGTTACTTTGAGTTATTTGAAGGGCAAGTTAGTTCGTAATTTTATTGTTATCTCAAACAAATTAATCATAAGCCTAATTACGTGTCATCAGTATTCTGATTATTGAGCAGTATTAATCATTCAAAAAGGCTTGTCTAAAACCCTTAAAGAATATGTCCTTGTCAAATGTTACTTGCGTGAACATCAATTATGATTCATATCAGGACCGCAAACGGGACACTGTGAAATTACTATCTAGTTTATCTGCGAAGTTTGGCTGGTGCTCTGTTACTCTTAGAAATACTCTCTTCCCTCAAAGAATGGAAAGGTTTGGTGGCATTTGCATCACATTTTGATATACATCATTTTGATAAGCTCTTTATGAAATATGGACCATATTTCCAGTGTGAATTATTGTTATGGGGCGGCTTGTGAGTACGCTCGTGAATCGCGGTTGGCTTCTTCGGGACACTGCACAGGTAGGACAGATTTTGAATTATCCAGACAGTTGCACCATTAAAAATGTGCAATTGGGTGACCTTGCCAGATTTGATTTAGTGTTTGGTTAATAGTACTTGCAGTGCAATTCAGACTTGTTAAGAGCTCGGGTAATATTTCGATTAAACCCTCTGCTTTTGCTCATTTTTAATTCATAACATGCCAGTAAGAGTGCAATTAATATTCAAAGAATTCACGACATTCCCTGGAAGTGAGATCACACTTGAGCAGAGCGTGGTAGAAGTGAGCATAAGAGTCTAAAGGCATAAGTGATGCAGTTCTTCCAATGACAAACCACGAACCCTGAGGCACAACTGCAAACTATTTGTAATGAAATAATCTTGTCCTGTTTGATATGCCAGCTTAGAATACAGTAACTCAACCACAAGGTTGTTTGTGAGGTATGGTCTTCTACAAAATGCACCGAGGATGTACTATGGTGCAACACTGTGGTACTTGATTACCATATTTGTAATTTATAGTAACTTGCACTGAGGTTGTTTTTCAAAGTGATTTCAAGCGAGGTTAGTTGTCAATTTAAAGTGGTTCCACTAAAATGTAATTCCAGAAGGCTGATGATAACAATTTTGCACAATGTTTGTCATCAATAAACTCAATATTTGCTATATTTGAAATTATAGTTATTGCTGCAGTCTTTTTCTGCAGTCAAACAATGTATGATAGACTCACTCATCTGGATCTGTGCCTTATATAATCTAGCCCCAAATGGCTAAAAAAGTACATCAAATATTTGAGTGTGAAGACTGTGTGATTGAGTTATATCCTGGACTGCTCTCTAAACACAAAACTCTCTTCGAGTTGTCAGAGCTGTGCCGCTGGGGATGGTCCACGTGTTTGTGTCACATAAAAGCCGCTGGGCTCTCAAGGGGACACAAGTTTGATGCCCTGATTGCATTCCCCCCTCTCTCATTTTGTCTGCTACTTTACAGCAGGAGTTCCTAACTTATTTCGTCAGCTGAACCTCTATGGCTTAAATTATTTACTTGAAGTACTACCTAAATTTTAAGTTACCATATGGAATCTTGAGAAGCACAAAACTAGAGAATAACTTCTGCATAAATATAATAACTTTCACAATAAGTTTGTATGCAAAAAAACAAACAAAAACAATTTACAATGCTGAATGCTATGCATTAAAAATAAGGATCTATTAGTTAACGTTAGTTCATAAAATTAACCACAATCCATTAATTTGTTACAGTATTAATCATTCTACAAACTGGCTAACTGTTCATTGTTAAGCCATGATAGCTCAGGTCCATTAAATAATGTTAACAGAAACTTTTAATTTTAGTAATGTATTAGTAAAATCATTAAGTAAGATTAATAAATGCTTTAATTTCCCTCGCCCATTGTTAGTTCATGTAAACTAATGTATTGTAGTTGACTAATGTTAACAAATGAAACCATTTTGTAAAGTTACTGCGTTTTTTTTATCATATACACACACAAATTATCTCAATTAATTAATTAAATCCCCTAATTAATTAAGTCCCACATGTGACTTCAGTATTTGTATTAATTATTTACTATTTTAGAGTTTAAATATTAAAAAAAAAAAATCTATTAATCTATGTATTTATGTATGTATCTTAAATGAAAATGTGTTTTGTCTTGTAGTTACTGGCAGAGATTTTCAGTTGTTTTAAATAATATTAAATCATTTAAAAACAAGGAAAAACGTCAGTTACACTTTGTTTTAAGGTCCAATTCTCACCATTAACTACGACTTTTGCCACAATAAACTCCTAATTTGCTGCTTATTAATAGGTAATTGTTAAGTTTATGTATTTGGAAGGATTAGCAATGTAGAATATGGTCATGCAGAATATGTGCTTTATAAGCACTAATAAACAGCAAATATGTTAATATTAGGCATGCAAATAAGCAACTAGTTAATAGTGAGAATTATATATATAAAACAAATAACAAAGAGACTAATTAAAATCTCATTATGAAGCATATTTTAGTATGAATGTCATTGGCTTTTAATTGACATTGATCTTGTTTTGGTGGTTTAGAGAGTCAGTTTGTTCTGACAGATATAGTGATTGATGTTATTTGAAATGATAATAAATGGTTCCGGGAGACATTTTTACATCACAACACAATTGAACAATAATTAGATTTGTTTTTGTTTATTCAGATGCATTGAGGATGGATGAGATGCACGTTGTTAATCTTTGCAGCTAGAGATTTACAGAAGCAGCCCAAGGTCACCTTGAGAGTTTTGTCAGAGTAGTGATGACTATCTGAGCGAAGGGACTTCAGTGTCTTGGCATGGACCCAATACTCAGCGTTGACAGCAGGCAATTACACAAATAAGAAAAGCACGATCTTTAAATAGAACCAACGTAATATAACGGAACAGAGCAATTCCAGACGTGTCTGTCAGTTTGTGGTGACAGACCAAATATTAGGAGGCTGGCCGCCAGTTTTATTGAAGATGCTGCTCGGCTCGTTCTCTCATCTTGCAGAGCTTTGCATTAGTGGTCCAGTCAAAGCATGAAAAAGAGAGACACCCCTTGCTGATGGACAGCCAAGAGTCTCGTCCAATCAGAGCGCAGAGGGGGCAGGCCGTTCCCTTCCGCCAGCCCGCTGAGCGCGCTCTGCTTATGAAAATAATCAATGGGAGCTCAGTCTCTCTGCCGCTTTAACTTGTGCTGGATTTAAATTGCCTCCACTCCACTCCATGCCTATCCAAGGGTGAAAATAAGCCGTTTTCTGCTGTAATTACCCGGTGATCAAAGAAACAGCAAACAGAACACAGGTGGTTGTGTTTCTGTGCAGAAGAGCAAAGGGAAAGGAAGAAACACCAGCTGCTGCATCCAGAGAACAGTTTGAAGAATGTGCAATCCTGCCTGCTTTATCTTCACGGTGTGGCTGATTGCTCTGCTTGTCTATCCAGGTACTGTTCTCATCTGCTTTATGCATGCTCAAGCTGGGGAGACGATATTTGCTTAAACCTGAACTGGGATATGGGGGAGGGTGGATGTATTTTAGGAACTAAGCAAGTCTTCTTTAAGCGTGGTGCATTTCAAATGTGATCAAAGTTGCAAGAAGTGGATTCCTGCAAGGTGGGATGCTTTAGAGGTTGCATGCAGCGTGAGGGTGATTTTTTACCCTAGGGGCATCCCAGAGGAATGTCGAAACTCACTTCAGGTAGGCTAATCGAGAATGACAGTGGAGACAAACTGAACGGAGTAAGCACAAACCATCACGCAGTCACCGTTTACTCGCTTCCATGAGTCACATCAGAGGATGAGGAGTGCTCTTTCGGCATTTTGATAAGCTCATATTTGCAGGTTTTCCAGTAAAGGCGGAAATTGAAATGTCATTTTTTTACTATCTGTACTTTTGATTTAAAGGAAAGTACTTTTTTTATATGGAGGATTTATTTATGAGTGATGTGAGGGCATATTGCATGCTTTACATTTCAAAGTCATTGTAATGGTTGTCTTGAGTTTATGTGCAAGTGCTTTTGAAGGTAATAAAAAGCTAGGTTGCTCTCTACAGGCAAAATATTGGGCTTTCAGGCTACGGGGACATTTGAAGCGTACAACTGCAAAGAAGATGTAAAAAAAAGATGAAAAAGGCATGAATATGAGTCGAGGTCACAATAATTGAAATTTTAACTTGAAATTCTCCGCATTCACACAGAAACGCATACACAGAGATCAATACTCAATTTTAAAAGAAGTAAGGTTTCTCTTATTGCAGTAACCTCTTTGAGAATTGCTGTAGTGATTGCAAAAGTAGAAAACGAACAAATAAGAGCAGAAAAAGTCCTACTATCAGGGTCATTATGCTCCATTCACAAAGGTCTTTTGGTATGTGCTGCATTATATGATTTAATAAATTACCTCTTCCTTCCAGGTTGCCTAATTAATAGACTCAGCTAGTGGTTTAGAGAGGTAAATACCTCAGGACTGGAGCCACCGGTTTGATATTTTTAATCACAGGTGGTTGTTTGCTTTGACTTAATTAGCAAACTGCCAAAATGTGTTGGCTAACCATCAAACGGCGGCCCCTGTTTGATCACAGTTAGGCCTTGAGCTGTGATTTAATTTCATAATCAACGGGAACCAAACTGTGGAAAAAAAAACAAAACACTTGGATCATTGCTTTGCAAATAAAAATCAAGTCATAAATCTTAATTTCAATTCTGAACTAAATTAACTTTAGAAAAAACCTGATCTTGATTCAACAAGTCTTGAATAAGGGTCGTATATGTAGTAGTAGTAATAATAATAATAGTATGTAAAAATTACATTTTATTTATTATTATTATTATTGTTTTCCAGTAGCGCTCTTAAAAGTATAGTTACTACTGTAGTGAAGGGTTTTTAGTTATATATGTATGTATTTTTTTATATATATAACCCAGACAATTGGCTCAAAGTTCTGTTCTGAGGTTTCCTGCCCCTGTCATGCAAAAGCAAGTGAGATGAATGTAAATGCTAACAGATATATCTCTCCAGTATTATCGTGGTCTCCTCACACTGTATAGCAGACATTTTTAGTGACATCATAAGAAGATTGTATTTTTTCCACCCCAATCCACACTTTTCTAACAAACTGCTTTGCATCTGAAGATTAGATTTGTCTGCTTAGTCTGCCTCTTTGTGTCATCAGTTTAAGTTATGCAACCATGATTAGTCTAGTCAGATCTGTGGTATTGTAAAACTCTGACTTAACTTATACTATATAATTCAGCCAAACGTTGACCATCTGAAAACCAGTAATTGCCTAAAGATTTCTGCAAAGTTTTGGTACTTAAAGCATGTTATTTTCAAAGTCTCAATATGCTTTTGAGCTGTAAACTTTGAGGGCCCCCATTAAAATGTCATTTTGAGAGTGGTACATCATCCCTGTTGTAACTTTCAGGCCAGTGAGATTGTTCCACCCACAGAAACAATAGATTTATTGTCAGCTGTAAACAATATAAGTAATTCATTATGATTGACAGCTCAGTGCTTCTGGAAACTCGTGTTTGCTCCCTCAGCCTTTGGAGGCATAATGAGCCTTGAAATAACATCTTTCAGGCACTCAGAAACATCTTACAGAATCACTCTGACAGAGGCTGATGGTAATATATTTATGGAGTAAACAAAATGCAGATTACTGCTTCTCAACAATATCAAAGTCTGAGATAGTGCAGATGACAAGACCTCGATCAGAACTTCAAATAAAATGCGATGCACTTGGCATGCTAGTTTTCACACATGGTTCTGTAACTGGCCCAGACTCGATCCAGAGTCATCTGGTCAAAACTTTCTCAAAAATCAGTGGCGCTGATGGATCAAATGACTTTTCAATGACACTGTACACTGTGCTAAATATTTTGCAGCTGCTGCAGGGCTTCACTTTACAGTTTTTGATTCTGTATTAATGGATCTATTAATCAAACTGGCAGCTAAAGGACACATGCGTTCTTACCGTTCCAGTTTTCTCTTGGTTTCATGACAGGGTATTTTTTTTTTGTTTTTTTTTTTGTGGTGTTGTTCATCAGCAACAGTGAAGCGAATGAGTGTAAGAAAGTATGTGAGAGTTATTCACAAAAAGCTGTGATCACTTGGGATAAAAGACTAAGAATATTCAGTCACACTATATTTTAAGGTCCAATTCTCACTATTAACAAACCATGAACTATGACTTTTGCCTCAGTAAACTCCTAATTTACTGCTTATTAATATTTAGTAAGGTAGTTGTTAAGTTTGGGCAGGATTAGGGATGTAGAATATGGTCATGCAGAATATGTGCTTTGTAAGTACTAATAAGCAACTAATTACTGTAAGAATTAGTCCCTATAATAAATTGTTACTGAATATATATATTCAAAGAACTATGGGCTAAAATGCATGGAGAGACTCCTAAATATCTAAAATCATTATATATTTAAAAGCATTTGTTGTTAAAGTAGCCAGTCGACACCTTCATGACCCTGAGATAAATGGATTTAGAAAAACAAAATAAAAACTAAAAGCGACAATATAACGTCATACATACATACATACATACATACATAATATGTAAAAGGGTAACACTTTATTTTAAGGTCTCTTAACTAGTTGCTTATTAGCATGCATATTAATAGAATATTAGCCATTTATTAGTAGTAATTAAGCACATATTAATGCCTTATTCTACATGACCTTGTTCTACATCCCTAATCCAACCCAATACCTAAACTTAACAACTACCTTACTAACTATTAATAAGCAGAAATTGGGAATTTATCGAGGGAAAAGTTGTAGTTAATAGTGAATAAGTGTTCCCTATTCTAAAGTTTTACCTGTATAAACTGTGTTGATTACAGAATTTATGGTGTCACGTTTTATTTTTCTTTGAATGATTACTTTGAACTTTCTAACAGTAAGCCTACTTTTCCAATTTATTTATTATTATTATTATTTAATCATTAAAAACTACTGAAGCATTTTTTTTTTCATGTGTATATAAATTTTAAATTGTCTTTTTTTGTTATTTAATTATTTTGTATGTGTCCCAAATGCGTGCTCTGAACATCATGTGAGGACATCCTTTGGGGTAGTTAGTATGCTCCGAGAGTGTTGTCTAATGCCCCTGTTCTACTGGGCTGTCATTTAAAATAATGTTTGTGTGACCTTGCCAGAGGTGGTGAGTGCCCCATGACAGATTCATTCCTTCCTTTCCTCTGACTCAACTCAGTATGTGCATGTATGTTTTATGTGCACATAAGTGGCAATTCGGAAAGCTCGGCAAAAAAAGAAAACGAAAATAGCAAATAACATTGCCCCAGCCTCATACCTACTATAGACAGATAAACATTTGTTCACTCATCCTTGCACAGACCAGGCCTGGAGGGGAGGGGGATGCAGGCGAGGCAGACTGGCTTGCCGCAGAGCCTGGTGTCCATATGCCATCATGAGAGCCCCGTGCCCTTCAAGAGTGGCATGGTTTGTTGAGCTCTGGTCATTTGGTGCCCAATCTACTTCGTTGGCCACAGCTTGGGCTGGACAGTTTCTGCTCTTGTGGAGGTTAAAGCAATTTTGAAGGATTGTTTGCAGATAATGCGCCCAGCATGTGGCTTCCTGTTGTTTGCTGTCTGTCTGTCCAGATTTTCACAAGTTTAGCTCCATGCAGATAAGCCCATTCAACACAAGGAAGGAGGCTTCTTGGAGGTACACACTGCCTGCCACTGTTTGTCATTATTATTGGAAATTATTTTTAATATTTTCTGACATATTTTGTTGATACTCTTGAATCATGGCTAAACAGCAACAGCAAATTGTACTGCAAACAAAATAAACTTTTAGCTCTCCACTGCAAACTTTTTTATATTTAGTATATTGTAATATATATATATATATATATATATATATATATATATATATTTCCGTAAAATGTCTTAACATTGTTAAACCAAGATGATTTTACTTGAGAAGCATAATATTTTTTCATAAGACTTTTTTTTTTTTCAGAGATTATAAAGCATGTTGGTGAAGTCACATTTATTTCTGTATTGCTTTATACAATACATATCTCCTATATAGGTCAGAATTTAAGGAGGGCAATAGCAGGTCCAGCAAGAGATGTTACTGGTCACTGGAACTGGAATAAAGAAACCAGCGGTTGCCAGATTAAATACTTGCATGCAGCCTGTGAATACGTTGCCAGTTTTGTTGACTGATTCATCCACAAAGACCTTGCAAAAGTCTCTTACTAAGTTCTATAAAAATCTTATTAAACCCAAACCATATACACGCTGATTAAAATCGTTGCATGGACACAAACGACATGAAAGTCACCTTGTTGTTTGCTGATGTGTTTATTTCTCCTGGCATATTTCAATAAAATTCATTATCATTTTATTCACACCATCAATTTATTTTCATATTAAAGGTTGTTGAATTTGATGTTGAATTAATGTGTGTAGGTCTGATTAATGCTTACAAGCTGTCCACACAGGGAGCCCTCAGGCACTCATCAGTTGCACCTTTACCATCTGTTAACAAAAAGATGATCACACTTTGATATCTGACGTTTGTTTGTCGCTGCATTTACCAGTCAGTACATGATGCTCATTTTCTTTGCTTGGATGTACTATGTTATTCAGTACACTATGGTTCAGATTTATTAACAACTTAAACCCTCAATTGTGCAACATGATTTACTGAGGTTTGCAGTAGTCAGTTTACTGATATTTGCACCATTATTTAACAACCAAAAAAAAATACATTTTGCATTTTGTCTTAAGACATTTTGCACTATTGTTAGTGGATAAGATGCAGCTGAATATCATCAGTTCTGATAGTTTTACTGCATCTATGTTCTTTGATTTGTGTATTGTCAACTTTTCATTCCCATCAACACTTGATGGCAGTCTCATGCTAATTTGTACAATTTAATTTTAATTAATTAAAAAAATTCAATTTATTTTTAAAATATGTGAACTTTAAAAAAACGTCTCGGTTACGTATGTAACCCTCGTTCCCTGAAGGAGGGAACGGAGACGTAACGTCAAGTGACTGATGGGATCTCGCCCGAGAGCCCAATCACCTTCGAGTATTAACAGAACAAGCCAATGACAGTTGCCGTGCGTGTTTCGCCACGCGCACCCTGCACCCGCAGCGGTATAAAAGGAGAGCGCGTGCAAACGCACATTAGTTTTTCGCTGAGACTGTGTGCCCCGGCCGTGCAGTGGTGGTACAGCAACTGTGGCAACGGGACGTTATGTCTCCGTTCCCTCCTTCAGGGAACAAGGGTTACTGGAAAGCGTACCCAAGTAGGGGAGCGCTACGGAAGCCACATCCTGCATAAAGGAGGTACCATGTGGAGATTACACATATGGACTGGCCTAGGGCAGTACTACATATGGAAGTCTCTGAGGTAGACTCAGCCAGCCTGGGGTGAGATCAATACACAGCAGAGATGGCAGAAGGTCTCTGCCAGGGAAAGACACGGGCTCACCGTGAGGGGAGTCGTACCGTGGAAAAATACACATGTGGGATCACCGAAGGGGAACCACTACACACTGGCACCTAGCCCAGCACAAGGGCTGATCTTGGGCAAACACAAGAGTGCTGGACCTGGTGTCTGGCGCTCCGCCACACCTGGCTGCCGAGGGTGCGGGGGGAACAGGGTTCGCCAAGGGGAACTGAACTGAGAAGCAGTAAAAGCGCACAAATCCGGTCCATAGAGGGGAATGGCACAGCAACTGTGATCAAAACCAATTGGGTCCGGTGTTACTGGCCACCTGTGGCAAGTACACGGGAGGACACGGGCTCTACACGGAGATTATAGAATCTCACAAATGTGTTAGGTGTCGCCCAGCCGGCAGCTCTACAGATGTCTGCTATCGAGGCGCCCCACGCCAATGCCCAAGATGAAGCAACGCCTCTCATAGAGTGTGCTCTTACTCCGAGGGGGCACGGCAAGTGTCGGGTCTGGTAAGCTAGGACTATAGCTTCCACTATCCAGTGGGCAAGTCTTTGTTTGGAGACACCTTGAGAGTTACCTGGTCCTAATTCTAGGCTTGAATCGTCAACCGAAAATGCCTGCAGGTCCCCTACCCTCTTGACCGAGGCCAATGCTGTGAGGAGCACTGTCTTCAACGACAGAAACTTAAGCTCTACTGACTGCAGAGGCTCGAAGGGATCCTCCTTCAATGCCGTCAAGACTGAGGGGCGATCCCAAGAGGGTACCAGATGAGGGCACAGAGGATTTAACCTCCTCGCCCCTCTGAGGAACCTGTTGACCAAGTCGTGCTTTCACGACAGACATACCGTCGACTGCATCGTGATGTGCGGCAATAACAGCAACATACACTTTGAGGGTGGAGGGAGACAGCCTTCGCTCCTACCCATCTTGCAGAAAAGATAGCACGACCCTGATCTACATGGGTCTTCCCGGCGGGAAGAGCACCAATTGACGAACAGGCTCCACTTTAGCCTGTAAGCGTGTCTTGTAGACGGGGCTCTAGCTGAAGTGATGGTGTTTACTACCGCTGGAGGTAGCCCACCTAGAACCTCCGCGTCCCGTCTAAGGACCACACGTGGAGATTCCACAAGTCTGGACGTGGGTGCCAGAGTGTGCCCCCTCTCTGAGAAAGGAGATCCCTCCTCAGAGGAATTTGCCAAGGAGGGGCTGTCGCGAAGAGCATCAGTTCAGGGAATCAAGTCCGACTGGGCCAGTAAGGCACCACCAAGAGGACCTGCTCCTTGTCCTCCCTGTCCAGAGCCCCGCAGCTGCATGCCCGCTGCACATGGCACCCCAGCCCATGGCAGAGGCATCTGTTAATACAACAACTTGCCTGGACACTTGCACTAGGGGCACTCCTGCCCAAAGAAAGGCAAGATCCGACCACGGGCTGAATGTCTGACGGCAGGACGGGGTGACAGAGACCCGGTACGTGCCGTGTCGCCATGCCCATCTCAGGACCCGGTCGTGAAGCCAACGCTGAAGCGGTCTCATATGAAGCAACTCGAGCCGCGTGACAGCGGCTGCGGATGCCATATGCCCCAGGAGCCTCTGAAACTGTTTCATTGGAACGGCCCTCTTGCGCTGGAAAGACTCCAGGCAGTTCAGCATCAACTGAGCACGGTCTACTGAGAGACGTGCTGTGAGGTTGACCGAGTCCAACTCCATGCCGAGAAAAGAGATCCTCTACACAGGGGAGAGTGTGCTCTTTTCCCAGTTGACCCAAAGCCCCAACCGGCTGAGGTGACTGAGCACCTTGTCTCTGTGTTTGCACAACTGTACTCGAGACTGGGCCAGTATGAGCCAGTCATCAAGGTAGTTGCGAACGCGAATGCCTGCTTCCCTTAATGGAACAAAGGCTGCCTCCACAACCTTGGTGAAGACACGAGGCGACAGGGATAGCCCGAAGGGGAGGACCTTGTACTGATATGCTCGCCCTTGGAACGCAAAGCGGAGAAACGGTCTGTGTTGAGGGAGGATCGAGACATGAAAGTACGCGTCCTTCAGGTCGATCGCTGCGAACCAATCAAAAGGACGGATGCATTGAAAGATGCGTTTTTGAGTCAACATCCTGAACGGGAGCTTGTGAAGGGCCCAGTTCAGAATGTGCAGGTCCAAGATTGGTCATAACCCACAGCCTTTCTTGGGTACGATCAAGTAGGGGCTGTAGAACCCTGATTTAATCTCGGCTGGAGGGACCGGCTCTATCGCGCCCTTCTCCAGCAGGACCACGACTCCTGCACACAAGACAGGAGCATCTTTGTTCAACACAGAGGTGAAATGAACGCCCCTGAACTTGGGAGGACGCCGGGCGAACTGAATTGCGTAGCCGATTCTGATGGTTCTCAGGGGCCAGCGAGACGGCCTGGGGAGTGCTAGCCAGGCCCCCAGAGACTGTATAAGCGGGACCAGGGGAGTGCGGCGGGGCAGCGAGAACGGGGCATGGCAAGGGGGCCAGGAAATGACCACATCCAGAAACACACAAGCGGGAAGTCATCTTTGAAAAGACGCCCGTCGCTCGTGGAGTTCTTTTAGATTTGCTCTTTTAGAGGAAAACACTCTTTTAGATAAGTGCTGGAGCGCCCAGGGGAGGTTGTGGCGAGATTGCAGTTTGAAGAGCTGCAGCACGCCGTCAGAGAAAGCAGCAGCACTGGACAGCAACCCCCGCTGACGCGCCGTAACACCAACACTGTAGCTGTCTGTAGACACTCTCGGAGATTTGCGCTGAAAGGCTCGGCTCTGAAGCGAAAAGCACTCTCCTTTTATACCCACGCTGCGGGGCGGGGTGTGCCTGGTGAAACACGCATGCCAACTGTCATTGGCTTGTTCTGTTAACACTCGAGGGTGATTGGGCTCTCAGGCGAGATCCCATTTATGTCAGTCACTTGACGTTACACTGAACGTGACTGACTGAAAGGGAACTATATATATTTATTATTAACATTTTTTGAGTCATTAAGTACATTTTTATTGAAAATGGTTGGCTTTTTAAATATCTGTATATTTTCTCCTTGTTTGTTTTTGACACTCTTTACCCTCTAGAATTGGTGCAGGTTATCTTTTAATTATTATATGTTAATAATTTTCCTCTTTATTAAGCAACAAACATCTTTTGCGCAATTTGTGACTATGTTTGGACTATTTAACATCTAAAATAACTGATACTTGACAAGCATCAACTTTTACTGTCATTAAGTGCATGGAAGAAACATGTTTCTAGTCTTGAAATTAAATGCACTGTTAAATGAATAAAATAAAAAGAGAGGTCAGTTTTAGCCCAATCAGTGAGTGCAGCTGATCCCTTATTCCTACAGCTGTCAGTTTGCATTTAGTGTTTCATGGCTCTTGGGTATTCTGTCAGAGAGACTACACAAAAGGCCGTTGTGATTGGACGAAAGCTATTTTTCCAGGGCAATCTGCACAACATTTGATGTCATCGCTCTAAAAAGGAACATCTTCCAGCGGGCAATGTCATTGGCTCCTTTTTGTTTGGGTTTGTTTTAGCCCTAAACAGTCACTATAATGAGGGACAAATGGAACCATGTCATCTGTTGCATTGTCAGGGGATTGTAATGAATATAATGCTGTTATCCTTTGTCTTGTTTATGAAATACATCATGTAAAATGCTACTCCTAATTCCCTCCACTTAATTAAGATTCAACTCGTTCATTGCTTGATTTCACAGTCTAATCACAAGGGATGTAGGTCAGTTTGTTGCCCACAAATTTCATGCGTTTTTTCTTTCAGAACACAGTAATGTATTAGAAATGTTTCAGGTCTTTGAAAATCATTCAAGGATTATTTCCTCTATCTGGTCTTTTTCCATTTCCTTGTATTTTCTTTTCTTTTTCTATTCGCTATATATGTGTTTTTGATTTTTTTCTTTGCTTTTTTTTCTGATTTCCTTTCTCACTTGCCTTTTTCCATATCTTTTTGTGCCTTTTCCTTGTCTTACATTTTCTTTTCTTTCTCATTTTGCCTTTTCTTTCCTTTTCCTGTTTTTGATTTCTTTCCTTTTTTTTCTGATTTCCTTTAATACACCTTTTCTTTCCTTTTTTTCTATTTAATGCCATTTTTCCCTTTCACATATCCTTGTTTCTTTTCCTTGTATTACATTTTCTTTACCTGTGATAATTTTTGGTGTTTTCTTTTCATTCCCCCCCCCCCCTGTATTTTTGTTTATTCCTTTTCTGTTTTCCTTTCTCTTTCTCGCTTTACCTTTTCCTATCCCTATTTCCTGTCATTTTTTTTCCTTTTCTGTTTGTTTCCTTTCTCCTATCTTATCAAGAGTATATGTGGATTAATTTTGCATTGCTACACTGTTGTACAGAATAAAATATTCTCCAAACTCACCATATGATAATCAGACTAGGATATTCATGTTAGCACCATCTGTATGCAGTGATGAAACTGTACGAGTCCCTAAGTCACAGGCGGATGCTGTAATTTTCCCACCAACCTCTCAATCTGTAAACACGTCTCATTTGGTAACTGCCCACTGAGGGAAGGATGTCTTATCCCAGATTCGAAACATCCAGATGTTCACCTAACTCTCAAACTGATTGTACTCATGCAAATAATGGTTTATTTCATGAAAAATGGTGCCGTGGTACAGAACAACATAAATACACATAGAAACACACTACTATTGATCGACAAACTGTCTTTTGTCTGCAGGGAGGGTTGAAGGGGAATGAGCTATTAGGGTCACATGATCAGTGTCTACTGTAGAATCACTGTGAAGATGGAGCCCAGTGCTCAGAAGGTCATTGATTTGATCTTCAGCGCTGGAGTGCTGACAGTGTTTAAGTCAGCCGGTAAAAAAAGTCCTCCTACTAGTCTTCTGTCTTCAACAAAGTACCTGACCCCTGTCTGCCCTACGGCTGTTGCAGAGTAGCTGATTCTATCGACCAAATGTTCTGTTTGTAAGTGAATGCCCATTAAAATGAAAAAAATGCATCCATGCAAACCGAAGCAAACATAAATATCAGTGTCATTCACCTTTAACCAACCTTGAAAGCGTTTACTCTTTTTTATGGGTGGCGTAAGCATGTGGAAGAGAAATGTTCAAGTAATCTGTTTTGGAATTAGAATTTTAGACACACAAAGTGTTCAACTAAAGGTCTTCAAATCTCCTTTATTATTTCCATAGCTCAATACGCCTCATGAATGTGTAACGAGGCAGTGGTGCTCAAGTAAAAGGAAATGCATTTTGCCTACTCTCATATGCTCACCGAAATAAGGTAAAAACGCATTTTAATACGCAATCTTCTAGTAAGTGCAAAGTGATCTGTATTTTCTGAGTTTGAAGCTGTGGCCTTGTTCATCATTTCAAGCAACGGGAAAACATGCACCATGTCAGTCAGTTTTCTTTGCGCCTCGTCCCCTCGGGGAATGAACATGCGGCGTAGCTGGGGCGCGCTACTTGCTCTGAATCCGAATTTTCCTTTTAATTAATGTGAATTGGAAAAGTAACTTTCTTTGACATAATGAGGCCATGAACGTTCGATTTTAACACCTCAACTGCAACTCTAAAAGGTTTTCAGTGCAGGCTGGTTTGTTATAATGAAACATTTAATCTTTGGAATCACATATTATGTTGTTTCCCTAGTTGTATCAAGGTTGTTGGGAAAGATTTGATTAATTATGCTGGACAGATACCTGCAAAGACCTCTGACTGAAGACCTTGCCCCATACTCACGTCAGGGTCACTGGTATTGCACTGCCAGCTCTAGCATGCTGCCAATGCTTTGGAAAAGCATTGATTCATTATGCTGGACAAATAAAAGAGGGACCTTCAAGTGAACTGAAATTGCCTTAAGACAGTAACTCGGTTGGAACAAGCAAAATGGCTGTGAGGAAGGTCTGCCCGACCTCTGCCTTCATGTTCGCAGCTGTTTCTTTCTCTGAGCTATAGCGAGATGTAGCAGAAAAAGAATATGACTCAAAAAGAATGTACTATGAGTGCATGGGAGGCACAGAGCATTCAGAATAGGTGGAATTTTAAATGCACACAGCTCTTGGGTGTTATGGGAACTGTAATGTTTGGAGTACCATATAGACTAATGTTGAGAATTCTTGTTACAGTTTCATTGGTTGCTTCTTCCACCTACATGTGTCCTCTTTAGTTAACCTCTGTCTCTCTAGCTAATTAAGAATGCATGCTTTATATATAACAACTGTTGTCCAGTATACAGCAGTGTGTTCTATCCACTACCTGGTAAGAACATCACTAAACATGAATTGCAATTAAGTAAACATACAATGTTCATTTAAACACTTTTTTGGAGATTTGTAACATTTAATAAAAAAAAATAATTCCCACAAAAATATTAATTATATTAAAATTTTCATCACTGATTTTATTTGCGCTCAATCTTGTGCATTCAGCCAATATGTTACACAGCTAATGGCTCTATCAAAACAGAAAGAACAATGAATAAACTTTTTTTGGGGGGGGGGGGGGGGGGGGGGGGCACAACTTTGTTACCTGAACATGCTTCCTCAGATTTGATGGTTAACTTTTGAACCCAGGTATTTACCTGAAGGAAGTCATAACTGAAGTAGAACTGTGTGTGTGCTTGAAGCGTGAAAACAATGATTATTGGTTCTCACATCAAGCATGGACGTTTGAGCTTCCGTTTACCATATTTAATGTGCATAAGATAAAATTAAAATGTAATGTACTTGTTAGGTTGAAATAAAATTGTAAGGAGTAAAAAGTACAGTTTTTTTCTTCAGAAATGTAATTGTACTTGAATAAAGTAAAATTACCCCAAAATAATACTTAAGTACAGTAATCAAGTAAAATTACTCAAGTATTTTACACCTCTGCACTTATGTGCCCTTACCTAAGAAGGTACTGGGCAATATAAGAGGTAACACTTTAGTATAGTTCTCACTCTTAACTTGTTTTTTTAGTATGCATATGACTACCATTTTGGCTGTTTATTAGTAGTTATAAAGCACATATTCTGCATGACCATATTCTAAATCCCTAATCCTACCCAATACCTAAATTTAACAACTATCTAACTAACTATTAATAATCAGCAAATTAGGAGTTTATTGAGACAAAAGCTGTAGTTAATGGTTTGTTAATAGCGAGAATCGGACCTTAAGATAAAGTTTGACCATACAAGGTAACTACATGGGTTAAGGTTAGGTTTAGGTAGGTTCGGTTATTGTAATTACTATAATAAGTACATCCCTTAAGGAAAATTAACCATGGTTTTACCATAAATAAAGCCAAAAAACATGGTTACTATAGTTAAACCATGGTAACCACAAATCAACCATGGTTTTGCTACACTAACCATAGTTTAACCATGGTATTTGTAGTAAAACTGTGGTTATGCAAATGGTAATCAGTACGTAAGGGATGTGCAACAGGACTGTAAAATAAAACACTAGTGTTTTTTCTTTTAATTAGAATGTTGATTTATTCTGGTGCAGCACCGTTGTACCTATCTAAACACTCTCAAATAAATGTACAAATCTGTCACTGGGGTGGTAC
Organism: Acrossocheilus fasciatus; assembly: GCA_036784905.1. Lineage (NCBI taxonomy): Eukaryota > Metazoa > Chordata > Actinopteri > Cypriniformes > Cyprinidae > Acrossocheilus > Acrossocheilus fasciatus. The sequence goes on along the minus strand of CM071947.1, from coordinate 17,198,488 downwards.
AAAGGTACTAAGGTACAAAAGCTAAAAGGTACATCTTTGTTACCCTTAAATGGTACATATTGTAGCTTAAATGCTCATATAAATACTTTAAAAGCACATATTAGTACCTAAAGTGTATGTTTTGAAATGGTTAAGAGAGTAAAGGTAAAGGTTGAGAGTACAGGTAGCATATTTTTATTTAGCTGATTTTCATATAAATCCTTTAGGCTTAGATTAAGGTACAAAGGTGTACTTTTGTGAGCTCTGCTCCACTATGTATCATGTATCTTGTGGGAAAATGTCATGTCCGTGAGTCTTTCAGTGAAAAGTCTTTGACGCTGTTGTTATGTTCTGTGTTGATAGCTGAGCTCAAGTCTGACAGAATACAAGTTGTTGCCACACGACTTGTGGAGACTCTGAGAATATGAATGACACCCGGAGTAAAATCTCATGCAGGCCTAGCGGTTCAAGACCTGGGCTGGTCACCAAAAGGTTGTGACCTTGAGTGCACTTAAATATAGTGTAAAACAACAACAACCCGTAACCATCGCATGATGTTTGATTCCTACCCATTTTCACTCGGTGCAAACTTTTTGTGTTTGTTTGAAGCAGATGCTCTCAACTGTGGCGAACTATTGTTATAGATGCTTGATAGTAAGCTAGTGGAAGAGATGGCTTCTCAGGATAGAGGCCAGAGAACCCAGCACCAATTACATCCTCGAAATTACACAGCGGGACAGAGTGCATGCAAATACCTCTGCCTGCCAAACCACCGATCTAATGAGTGGCTAAATCATGGACCACTGCACACATTCACACGGTTCCCACCCACCGTGTGGCATCAATGAGGACCATTTGACTCCAGGTGGCTTGGATGTCTCATGCCATTCAAATAATAAAGTTATCTTTTCTCATCACCCTTGATGGCACCATGCTTTAAGTGACCACATGCTTCTGTTGCCAGGAGAGTGGAATGTGTCTCATCTGGCCTAGTTTGGATCTCTGTCTGCAATCACTGTATGCTAATGTGATCTATACTTTTTTTCAGAATACAAATACATAAACCCATATTTGGTCACACACCATATTTAATGGGTCTAATTTATGTCTCTGATAAATGGACAATATTAAAATTCCAAACTATTTTGTTTAGTTAGATTTAAAATTAAACACAAAAATCTCTTTTTAATCATTTTAAATGATACAAATGAATTTAGATGTTACAACATTGTAATGTATTGTGTTTTGAGATTTGTGAAAAATATTTTTCTAAGATGAGAGCGTCATCCCTAGTGAAAAATAAATATACTAAAATGTGTTTGAAATACATTTATTTCATGCTAAGTATTGTAAGGATTGGACCCGTTTTATCCTGTGTTTCAGTTCCTGTTTTGCCTTATTTGGTCAGCTTCCTGTCCTTGTTTAGTTTGATCATTAGTTGATTCCCCACACCTGTCTGTCCCTCATTATCTTGTGTTTATAAGCCCCAGTTTGTTCAGTTTGGTTTTGTCGGGTCTACATATTTCTACATGTGTTTACTCAGCTCCTGTTGTGATTATTTCCAGTGTTTCCTTGATTAAAGACTGTTAAATGTTTCCTCGTGCCTCCAGCGTGTTCCCTACACAGCATAACGTGACAGAAGACCCGACCTACACAGTAACCTCTGTGTTCTCCCTTCCGTTTGTTTTCTCGTTTTATTCAGTGTCTTTTTTTCTGTTGTGTTCTCTGTATGGATCCCTCCACCCGCCTGTATGGATCCCCTTCACCCGCAGAGCCCAGTCCGTCCGAGCAGGTGCGAGAGCTGGTGACCACGCCCGCCACGAAGGAGCAAGTGGAGCTCCACCCACTGCAACACGGCTGAGGGTGAGCTGATCGTACATCTGGGACTGCTGGACTTCGAGGGGGACTTAATCGACTGGGAAGCAGATCTGGAGGCCGACTTGCCCCCTATCCTCTCTCCTTCGTCCCCGCTGGTCCCGTCCAGTCCTCTGTCGTCTCCTGTCCCCACATCCAGTCCAGAGTGGTCTCCTGTTTCCCAGTCCGGCCGAGAGAGAGACTCAGTCCCCGAGTCCAGTCAGGAGTGGGCTTTGAGTCTGGAGGCTCACGAATGCCCGCCCGCCCGCTCCTGCCTCCTCCACCACTGTCGTCTGGTGTCCCTCTGCTCGCCCTCAGCCCTCCATAAATATGGTGCGAGCTCCGCGGGACTGCCATCCTCCAGCTTCGCTGTGGTCAGAGAATCCCCCACCTCCAGCCTACAAGGCCCGGACTACAACTCAGCCTGCACCTCATTCCTCCTCCATGGCTCCTCCCTCCGTCGGCTTCACCATTATGGCTGTGGCCTGGGTCCTACTGTGCTCCTCCTGCTCCGGGCCCCTCCAGTCGTCCCCCTGGCTCCTCCCTCTTCATTGCCTCCCTGGTCTCTGCCCATCGTCCTCCTCCCGGATATCCACCTCCACCTGAGCCTCCTCCCAAGCTTCCATCTATGCTTCCCTCTCTTGTCTATGGTGCGAGGACGCACCTTCCGGGAGGGGGCGAAATGTCAGGATTGGACCCGTTTTGTCATGTGTTTCAGTTCCTGTTTTGCCTTATTTGGTCACCTTCCTGTCCTTGTTTAGTTTGATCATTAGTTGATTCCCCACACCTGTCTGTCCCTCATTATCTTGTGTTTATAAGCCCCAGTTTGTTCAGTTTGGTTTTGACGGGTCTACTTGTTTCTACAGCTCCTGTTGTGATTATTCCCAGTGTTTCCTTGATTAAAGATTGTTAAACGTTTCCTCATGCCTCCAGCGTGTTCCCTACACACTGTAACATGAAAAGTATACTTTAAATACAATTTTTTACTTAATACAAATACCCTGCAATTGTACTTTTGATATACTAAACTACTATACTTAAAGTGTGCTAAATTGGAATAACTAATTTATACTTAATACACTTTAATTGTGCGGAAGTAGTGCTGAAGTCCAACTAAAGATATACTTAAATATATTTGATTGTGGTAAAGTGGAACTATTGCAAGTATACTTTAGGTACACTTTAAATAAATTGCATTTAAAGGCCAATATTATTCTAAGATCCTACAGTCCTAATCAATAGTGACATTAAAACAAATTTTAGGCTTAATATTAAGAAATGTGCAATGTGCACAAGTAGTACCCCAAATAAAGATTCTAAATTTTATATCAGTAAGTCTTGAGCGATATGTGAGAAAATATGTTAATAGATTTGAACTATACTTAGTATGAATTAAATGTATTTTAAATATATTACTTTTTACTATGGATGTAACCTGTTCATTTTGGCATTTGTCTAATTTGACTTGGTTCTACTAAATTTGCAACAAAATACAGTGGTTAGTTTAGTTGTTGTTGTATAGCTGTTACTTTGACGTCATCTACAAAGCATATATAAAGCTTTGTTCCCTACTCTTTAAAGTTGATAAGCTTAGTTTTGCTCTCCTAACGGTGCACAATTTCATGGTTCATTATTTGCATTTAGAATTTTTTCCCTGCTGTCTGCGACCCTATCAGAACGTACAATAGGTGTTGAGAACCCTTGATCTGAACACATAGATAGAAGAAACTTTATACCACTAGAGAAGTTTTGATGTTGTCTGCTGTTTTATGTTGGTCTACCCACCACCCTTTTCTACCCTCCAGAGACATGGCAAATAGACAAATTTCTGCAGGAAAAAAGAGCAACCTTAGATTGAGTATTTTTCAAGCTGAACGTGGCATGCCAGAGCAGATGGGCCTGTAGAGAGAGGGCTGTGAAAGGGGCACGACGTTGTTCTCCAAACAGCCTGCAGACAGAAGGCAGAGCATAACTACCTAAACCGAGAGGCAGTTAGAACCGACACATTTAACTCCTGACCTCACAGTGAGGAATTTTACTTGATTGGAGGATGACACACCATCATTTCTTCAGGCGGCATCTTTTTTCTCCCTGTAGACACAGACCTTCTCAGTGTGTGGTCAAGATTAGGTACAAGTCACTGCATTCTTTTTGTATAAGACTTGTCACTGTCTCTCATCTGTTTTTATTCAAATAACATGTAATTAATGTAAATATGCAAGATTATCTATCATTGTAAAAATTTGCAAGCGCTGTGAGAAGCTGGCCTATACTTATACATCCTTTGTGCGAAATTGTTATTGTATTCCTCTTGTGCTTTCTTTTCAAAGCACATTACAGTGTGGTTGATGTCTCCAATTTTAACTACAGAACATTTTTTTTTTCATTTAGAAAACAAATGTGATCATTCAAAATGGCAAGCAAGCTTTATATGTATATTGAATGTAAATATTAGAAATTAAAAAGAAAATCCTTTATAAACGCATATGTGTCATTCATTAACATTAGTTAATGTATTTACTAACATGAACAAACAATGAACAATGCATTTATTAAACTATTTGGTAACACTTTAGAATAGGGAACACTTATTAACTATTAACTATGACTTTAGGGATGTAGAATAAGGTAATGCAGAATAAGGCATTAATATGTGCTTAATTACTACTAATAAATGGCTATTATTCTATTAATATGCATGCTAATTAGCAACTAGTTAAGATACCTTAAAATAAAGTGTTACCCACTATTTATTAATCTTTGTTCATGTTAGTTAATGAAAATACAGTTATTCATTGTTTATTCTTGTTAGTTCACAGTGCACTACTTGTGATTTTAATAATGCATTAGTAAATGCTGAAATTAACATTAAATAAGATTAATAAATGCTGTAGAAGTATTGTTCATTCTTAGTTCATATTTATTAATGTTGTTAACTAATGTTAACTAATGAACCTTATTGTAAAGTGTTACTGATATTTTTTAGTAACTTTACAAAAAATTGTATATTAATGCAACAAGAAAATCTTAAGATAGACTCACTAAAAACAAGTTTTAGTATTTTATGCAATGTTTTTTTGCAATTCACCGTCTTATCCTACTGTAAAATACATAGGACTGAGCAAAAGAAAAAAATTAGTCTTACAATTTCAGTACAGTAGAGCATGTTTGATGCTAAACTGTGATGTATAATACATCAAGGAAGTCCTAGTTTAATATTTATTTATTTATTTATTTATTATTTTTTTGTACTAGGGCATGTGGGATAATCTGAATATAATTTTAGTTTGATATAATCAAACATTGCAATCGAGACTAATATTCATGAAATTATAATCCAACATCCGGACACTGGCTTTGTGGAAAAACCTTCTTGTCACAGTTGTCCATAATAAAAGACTGAGGTTCATAGGTGCAATGGCCCTGTCATCTCAAAGAACTGGGAACACTAAGGAACACTTCTTAGACCTCTGTCACGAATGCAGTCTTCTCAGTGCTGACATCCCATTCCTTTAGGGATGCTAAAAGGCACTTTAGCAGGACTGGTGAACTGTAAAGGAATATAAATGAATGTACAGCTGAATTCTGCAGTGCTCTGCAGTCAAACTCAACTCATGTTTACTAAGAGCGATACATTATTAATATGCTTTTTGGGTCCTTCAGGAGCTTATTTAATTTCTCAAAGGAGTCCCGGTCTATTAGATAGTAATGCAGGTAATGCTGGTAGACACCAGCACATTTATTAAAGATAAGTTGGTTTGATTGCTCCTTCAACGCCATGTGCTCTGATGAGATTCACAAATAGAATATAGCACATTGATCACAAATCTGTGTCACTCAACATCATGGGCTGAAATGAGTGCTTATATGCAGTTCAAACAATGGTTTATTGTTTCTTTCAGTAGATTCACAGACTGTCTCATAGCTAATTGAACCTTAACTAAACCCTGCCTTAGGAACTGACCAATCCTACTTCAGCAACAATCTGTTATTTTCAAAATTTTTGCTCTTATGAAATGTAAATGTATGCAGGATCTGTGTGTTTGGTTTCAGAGACTGACTGATTGGTTCTATTGATTCAAGTATGTAAGTGTTGTCTCTGCAGTTTTTAATCATGTTGCTACTTAATTTAACAGTTTCTTTAAAGATGAATGGCAGATAAAAAAAGGCTCTGCAAAGTCACACTTTGTTCCATACCAGGACAATTTATTACCACTTATAAGCAAGTTTAACTGAAAATAGTGTATTCACTGCAGTGTTATTTTAGTATTATTTATATACTACTATTTTATATATATACTGTATATATATGTATGTATGTATATATATATGTGTACTGTATATATATGTGTGTGTATATATATATATATATATATATATATATATGAAATTAGCTTTTAATTTTATATTTTCATATTGCATTTTAATTTAAAGGGGTCATATGATGAACATGATTTGGTATATTTGGTGTAAGGCAATGTGTTTATGTGGTTTCAAAGCTCATCGTTCTGAGAAGCGAGGTGTGCTCGGATTGGCCATCTATCCAGTGCATTGTGATTGCCTGAATTAGAATACCTCAAGCGAGTGACGGAAATGTTTTACGTCCCTTACCATATTGTGATGCCGTGTCCCGGCGCGACAAGACTAAAACAATAAAACCCACTATAAATGAGGAATTTGTTGCATCCAGTGAGGATATACTGTAATTACTGATTATAATGACTCATACTGTCTTTTTACGTGTCGCGTTGTGCTGCGAAAAACAATAAGTACTACTCTACACTGCTCAAAACTCATGTTTGAATAGTCAGTAGCAAATTCTTTAAATATCGAAACGTACTTACAGGCTGTGAGTCAGAAGCACCAGACTGTCCTTGCGACTTTGGAATTGCCCCACTTTATGGAAACAGCCTTTGTGCACAGCTATCATTGCAGGCTACTCTCCCAGGTTCAGGAAATAGTCCTCCATAAAATGCGCTGCACACACTCTAATATTTGGGTTGAACTGTTCTGGAACAGTGTTGTAAATATAACTTAACCACTGATTCCTAGTTGTGTACTCATTTGGAAGGCCAAACAAAGTACTTTCGCTTTCACAACAAAACACACAGCGTCTCCACGACATGGCGGCGGCAACAACAAAACAATAGTGAGAATAAAAGTTATGCCTTCTTTCATTGTGTGTACGTTTGGACGGTGTTATGCGAATCTTCCCACACCATGACGTAGACGTGTGGGGGCGTGTTTGAATGAGCAGTTTTAGGAGGGCATGGCAGAGTCTTAACTTTTATAAAGAATATCTCTTTGGGTTTGAGACTTTAATCTTTGCCACTTTACAGATCTTATATATGCACAAACAGCTTGTAACACTCCAAAGACAAAGGAAAACATGAAATCACATCATGTGTCCCCTTTAAGTTTTAGTATTTTCATGTTGTCACACCCCATGGACTGCTTGTCGTGTTTTCTCCCTCTGCGCCCCTTATTTGGTTATATTCCTGTTCCTGTTCTCGTTTTGTCATTATTAGTTCATCCTCTGCATCTGCGTCATCAGCTTCCTGCCTTATTTAAACTCACTCCTTTGTGCTAGTCGGTGTCTGGTATTACGTTTGGATTGTTGTGTTTCTACCTCTCGTCTGAATGAGATCTTCTTCTTTAATGCTATTAAACTAATTGTTGGATTCATCTTCGTGTGCCTTCCTTGACACCAGCATTACACATGTTCTATTGTGATTTTTATTTTTTAAATACTTACATTTAGCTTTTATTTTTATTGCAGTTTTAGTTTTATTTAGTTTAGTACTTCGACTTAAACTTATTTTATTTCAGTTAGTTGCCAAAGCAAGTTTTTATGTTCTTTCTTTAAAGTTCTTTATCTAACTTTTTTATATTTTATTTTATTTTAGGTTTATTTCATGTAAATTAAGATTTTGTAACAATAACAATAATAATAATAATAATAATAATAATAATGTGATATTTTATTATTATTAGTAGTAGTAGTGTTTTATTTCGTATGTATTTGTAGCGTCAGAACGAGTCAGACAAAACTAAGATTCGATCGGAGCATCGAAACATGAGGAGCTGAAATTCCAGGACAACAGGACAACATCGTAAAGATTCCTATCTCTGACTTCTGGAGCAAGCCTAACTAACAAGCCTCTTTCACAGAACAGCTCGCAACATTAAGACAAAAGAACACTTATTGATAAGTGTTCTACGCAGGAAGGAGATCATCAAATTTGGGGTAAATAGTCAAGATTAATGGTCAAAGAGATGGCCATCACATGGCGTTCCACAAGAGAAATCACAAGCTTCTTCAGATTGACTTCTCCCCCACACATACAAGACAAAGAACCAGACTGAAATTCCTCTGGCCAAAGAACACTTCTTTTTGGTACACAGAGACTTTCTTTTTCATATGCACATAAAACCATCCTAAAAGGACAATGCTAGGCATAACACTATATTATGTATGTAATCACATATTAGACTATCATGTTTTAAGCACATATTATGTATGTCTTTCTAATAACTATTGAATGACTTTAAGGTTAGTCGTGTTTGGTATGTATGAGTTTGACATTTCTAGCTTGAAATGTTTCTTTCAATTAATTCTGTGTCAAATGTATCATATTCTGGTTATAGAAATCATATCCAAAAGTATACTTTGCAAGAGTGTGTAAAATTCAGACCATGTGACTGATAACACGCTGATTTATGATGGAAGGAACAACCCTAGCTAAGACAATAGCCTATCTAATTGGTCAAAACACCAAATGGGATGTGTCCCAAAGCTGAGTTTAAGAACTCAGGACACCATCAAATCTTTCTCTTTTCTCTTTTGTCTCTATAAGCCTTCTCTTCTCTTCCCTTCTTCTTCTCGCCACAGCGTTTTGACGCTGTTTTAGCGCTCTTTGAGCGTGCTCTGGCCTACAGGCCAGTTGCTACTTAACACCACGATGAGAAGAAAAACCACCTAGTCTCATTACTCATTTTATTCTTTTACTTTAGTTTCTTTTCTTTCCGTTGAGTCTCGTGTTCAAAAGTTAAGTTTGCCGCAAAGTCCAGCGACTGCACCCGCTTCAAACTTCAACCAGAAACGGACTCCAAGACCATCCTCAGCCAAGGCCCAACCATTGGCTTCCCAAGACCTCGCTTCAAAGACTACTGAACTTCCAGCCAATCACCAACTCGGGAAAACCCCTTTCCTGCAACGACGACGAAGACAAAAGGGAATCCCTGTAACACAAGGCAACGCAAGTACAAACTCCAGATTATAACTGAGCTGGTGTATTTAATATAAATTTTAGCCTCATTGAGAAACTCAATGCGAGGGTTAATTAAGTGATTGATGGTTGTTCAGGTCTATGCAATAGCACATATTGCTGTAAACTTGGGATTTCACATTCTCATTCTCTAAACTCATCCTTTCTCTTTTTCTGCAACGTGTGAAGGTGTGAATGCGTGTGTTCATGTTAGTGTTAGTTTATGTCTTAGGTTTATATAAATAAAGTCTTATTTATATTTAAAAGAGAAGTATCTTGTGTTTTGTGCTTACAAGTTAATGTCTTAATCTGCCGATCTTGTTACTGTGCTTATTAATAGTGTTTTCACTATATTTTGGATTTTAATATCCAGGGCAGAATTAATGTTATACGGCTCGTTCAGTGAATCGCTCAGTGATCAGCCGCAAAACAGTGATTCTGTTCAAATTCCCTATAAAATCATTAATGATTCCCTTTGAGCTAAATTAAATTATATTTATGTATAAAACCCTTACATATTATTATTATTATTATTATTATTATATTTTATTTATTTATTTTTTGTATTTGTTGTTTTAATTTTAGTTTTAGGTAACAGTATCAACACTAGTTCATATAAATATGCAAAATACCAATATTGCATAAAGCTATTATTGGTTTTGTCTGTTGTTTAAATACACATTTATTTCTTCATTATGAATCATCATATGGCTGTTTATTGCTAAAGCGGCAGTGTGAAGAACCACAGCAATTTAATCTTGTATATAAATTAAGTGATGCTTGTTGTGTGATGTCACTAACTTCATCTATAGGGAAATTCATGCATGAGAGTTTTTGTAATATTCCTTTTAAGTTTCCCTCTCTATGTCTGGCCTCTGTTCGTTTATTAAAGCAAATATAAGCAGTGAAAAGATTGCTGTGGGTTTTGTGTTGTCAGTTGGCATGGTCTCCCTCTCAGACGTGCCAGCAGTGGTCAGTCATGTGAGGTAAGGCTTGCATCTGCAGCCACTGTCAGTAATCAGTGTGTGGATCTCCCAGCTCCCAGCAATCAGCCATAATTGAGGCATTCTTCAGAAGACTGCGTCGTTCTCAGGAAATAATCCTGATTGTGCATTTCATTTTACATTCTCAGGATACATAATTTGTTACCTCTAATAATTCTAATTTGAATGAAATCAGAAATTTAATCAGACTCAAATGGATGATGACACGCAGCTGTGTTTGTGTAGTAGGTTGATATCAAATTCCGTGCAGAGAGAGATGAGATTGACTTACGAAAAACAAATGTACTGTGAATAATACTGTTAAACTGTCTTATGGGATATTGTGTGTGCTCATGTGTGCAGGTATTTTGAAATTAAAAAGGGTAAATTTGGTTCAATTCAATTTATTTGTAGAGCACTTTTCCTAATACAAATGGTTCCAAAAAATTTATGAAAAATGGTGCCGTACAAGCCCCAATGAGCTAGTGACAATGACAAGAAAAAAACTCCTAAAGATTTTTTTTAGTAGAATGAAGAAGAAATCTTGGGAGGAACCAGGACTCAGATGTAATTGCCAATAAGCGTACCCTTCAGCAGCATTAGTGCTGTATCCTTGAATATGACATATTACCCAACCTGAAATTATGGGGCGATTTCCAATTAAGGCTAACAGAAGGTTGAGGGGTCGGGTGTTTCTGCAATTTACTACATATTGGAAAAAAAACATTTCTTTTCAGTCTACCAAGTTTTTCCCCCTTTTCTCCAGTTTAGATGTGCTTGCTACTGTTTTCTGTTCTATCTATCTATCTATCTATCTATCTATCTATCTATCTATCTATCTATCTATCTATCTATCTATCTATCTATCTATCTATCTATCTATCTATCTATCTATCTATCTATCGTTCTATCTATCTATCTATCTATCTATCTATCTATCTATCTATCTATCTATCTATCTATCTATCTATCTATCGTTCTATCTATCTATCTATCGTTCTATCTATCTATCTATCTATCTATCTATCTATCTATTGTTCTATTGTTCTCTCTATCTTTCTGTCTGTCGTTCTATCATGCCATCTATCTTTCTAGCTATCACTCTTTTGTTTTCTGTATATATTGTAATATCAATTTCACCATCATTCTATCCATTGTTTGTTATTCTTTCTGTTCATTGTTCTGTTTATGCAGCTATCGTTCAATTGTTACACCTGTCGTTAAAGAACATATTGTTCTCTCTTTCCGTATATTTTTAAACATTCAAATAAGGCTTTGTCAGGCTTTAATTTCTACTTTTTTTATTTTCTAATTTTAACTCCACTTCCTTACATTCAGATTTGAATTGCAGTTTTGTATACCTTATTACCATAGGCTTTAATTCAAATTCAGGAATTTATTTGAATTGGAAATTAAAAGGCATTTTAAAATCAATTCTTGGAGCACCTAAGTAACCACACAGCAATGCATGTCACATATATCAAATAGTAATCATGAGTTTTCCACAAGCAAACTTCAGAAAATCTCGAATTTCCTTGACAATAGGTACAGAAGCAAAATGAAGCGGTAAAGGCAGAGGTTGGTTTAAGGGCAGAACAAGAATTGAGACAGGTGGGTCTAATCTCTGCTTGGATTAAATTCACACCCATATGGTCATGGCTGATAACATCAAAGTAGTTCTTCCTCATGAAGATAATGTCAGGCTGGAGACAGGTGAGAATATGAGAACCTCCGAGTCATTCATCTGGGTGTCTGGTGCTTTGTGAGATTGGTTGTAGAGTTGAAGCAAGTTCATCACTGAGAACTGTTGTATAATTGAGTCTGAACTCACACCTACACTGTAAACCCTGACGAATTCAGAATTCCAGTAAATTCATTGCCTCAACGTAATTAAGCAATCTCGCACAATGGTAATGGGGGCTTCCATTGTGGTGATGAGTGGAGTGTGTGGTTAGGTCAGAAACAAGCTGTTATTAGCCAAAACTACTCTATAAGTTCAAAGAAAGATCATATTTTGACCCATTATATTGACTATGCTATTGTATTATTACATTGTAGGACCTAAGTCTGTTTTTTAGAACAAAGTCTGCTCTTCTTCAAAGATACATTTTATTGAAAAGAGCAGGGTACATTAGGTTCCCAATTCTCATTGATCACAATAATGGGGGCTTCAAAGGAAACAATCATTTCAACAAAACATTAAAGCTAATGACTTTAGACTTTAGAATATTGATTCTAAATAACAATTATTTATACATCCTCGTCATTGTCTGTGTTTCGTTTAATGTCTGAACTGGTTAAATGTCATCAGAATGTACTGAGACAAAATGATAATGCATATAATTGCAAAAAAAGGTCCAGCAAAAGATAATATATGTTGCAATAAAAAAAAAATGTCATCCTGTGGAACAAGTTGTTGGCCGTTTTTGCAAAAATTTATTTCAGTTTTTCTTTCTTTTTCTTTTTTTTTTTTTTTTTTTACTTTTGAAACCTTTTTTTTAAACTACTTCTTTGAAAACCACTACTTTTTTTTTTTTTTTGTAAAACAATTAAAGCCAAAAATCTGTTTCAGAGCAAAAACTTAGTTATTTTGTTTGTTTACAACATTGTTTTTTTCCCAACTAAATACAGCTTAGTCTTTGCAGTACTTTTTTTATTCTTGAGCAATCATGTTGGCATTCTGATATAAGAATGTGTTCTCAACTCAGACAAGTTTGGCCAATTAAGCTACTCTTCTAAAACATACCTTCACTGGGTGTTCTTAATAAAAATGAACTAAAGCAACACAATTTTGTCACAACTTACCTTAATTACATACATTTCACTTATAACCCTTTTGTGTTAAGACTACACGAATGATTTTTTTGGCATTATCTGAAACGGTGGATGTCTAGTTCGAAGCATATTTTACATCAGACAGAAGAGTAAATCTCAAAATTAAATGTTATTTCATGTGATTTTGAGTGAAGGGAACAAATTGTTTGTGTTTCAGTTTTGATGGAGATTCGCAGAGTTTAAGTTCAAACAATCTTAACTGTGTAGAAATGTGTCGGTAACACTTTATAACAACTGCACGCTATGAATAATTAGGTAAGCATTAGTAAATAGTCAGTTCATCCTTTATAAAGCATTGTCAACATTAATAGTCATTAGTAAGCAGTTTATAAATGCAGCTATAAATGCCTTGTTCTTGATTTATAAACATATCTATTACAAAGGAGATTTAAAGGCTCAGTTATCTTCCTAACAGAAAAAATAAACGAACACAACACAGGGATACAGAACTCAGAAATGTTTATTTCAAGATGCAAGAAAAATGAAACTGTACAACTGTACACTTGAATTTTATTTTATTTTATTTTATTTTTCATTTTTTATCAAGTGTACAGTTGTACAGTTTCATTGTTTGAATCTTGAAAAAATATTTCTGTGTTCTGTATCCCTCTGTGTTGTGTTTGTTTAACTTTTCTGTTTGGAAGATAAATGAATCTCCTTTATAAATGCTTTACAATGTATGAATAGTCCTCACTTTAGATGAGCTCACAAAAATAGATGGCTAGCAACTACTAATTTACCTGACTTAATCATGAATTACAGCAGGAATATGTGTTAATAAAGCATTTATTAACACACTGAGCAACTATTAGCATGTGTCTAAATAATAAGATTTATAAATGTACATTTAAATAGTATATTAATCATTTTCTTACACTTTCTAAATGATCTTATGAACCACTGACAACTCCTAAATAACTGGTTTGTAAATAATGTAATAATTTAGAAATGATAAGTTGATCATTTATAAAGAATGAAAATACAATTATTAAACATTATGGATATGCTCAAGAACAAAACATTAATAGCTGTATTTATAAACTGCTTACTAATGCCTATTAATGTTGTAACAATGCTTTATAAAGGATGAACTGACTATTTACTAATGCTTAACTAATTATTCACAGTGTGCGGTTATTATAAAGTGTTACCAATGTGTCTTATCATTTGAATATTATTTATTGAATTAATATATAATATACATTCAGTTAGACCAGATAACTTTTTTTTTGTCTTACATAAAATAGATTCACAATTTTGAATCACATAGTGCACACACTCATGAAATAATGAAATTGTAAGTACAAAAATACACTGTTGGAGTGCATAAAACATCAGTGCATCAGCTAGCGTGATATAATATCTCACTAGATTTTAATAAGATTAAACACCGTATCGGATTTTCAAAACTCTCCTTGCATGGTGCTAACAATTATGTGCCAAAAGTGTTGCCAGGTTTGTTAAATTCGAGTCAATTTGGCATTCCTGTAGTTCTAATAATTCTGAATCTGCAGTAGCCACCATCAATAGCTTTCACTCCCATTAGGATTGAACGGTTTGTGCTCTCAATGTAATAAGTGCTTTCGACAACCTAATTAGAGCTGTTGATGAATGAAGCAAGCTTGTTTTGGCAACCCTGTGCCGGTTTATGTGGAAGTCTGTTGGCAGAGGCAATGACAGCAGTGAGCTACCTTTTGCTTTCTCTCTTGTGCTTAACTTCTCATCTATCAGTGTACACCAAGCTTCCCTTTTATTGCAGGAGATATGGGACTGTTAATCATCCCCATATTCATTAAAAGCAGACACATAATCAATTGTGAGCAGCTCGCCAAAGAAGCTGCCTCTGATGGTTCTCCGAGGAGAGGGGAGAGTTGGCAGAAGGGGGTTGAGATAATCAGAAGGACAAATCTTGACATACTGGGGTTTAGAGATGAATAATACGAGAATGATACACTGAGGTTTTAATTTGCCATTTGTATTCCTGATGGTTTCTTCATGACCGTTTATCTTGCACTACACTGACATCTTCTGGCATGTGTTCTCGTGTTTTTCCTTGTATTTGGGTGCTGTAGGCCTTTGTCCCTCTTCTATTTGTTGTGCGATTAGGGTGATTGCTTTTTGTAATGCAATAGTTTGATGATTTAATTCTTTATTTGTCTTGGAATTGCATCAAACCTCCTACTTATCTTGCTGTTAGTCAGTCAGAAGCTGCCACACTTGCCCAGAGCTTTCTGTGCCTGCAGAATTTGAGAAACAAAAATTGATGAATAAAATCATAAGATAATATTTGTCGCCCCCTCCTTACATGTCATACATTTAATATTTTTTAAACATAATATTGCATAATTTGATTGCACTTTCAGCTGCCAGAAGTAATCTCTGCATTATTTAAACATTTGGTAACACTTTAGATTAAGGAGCACTATTTACTAACTAGTTACTTATTAGCATGCATAATAACGGCATAGTTGTTTATTAGTTCTTATAAAGCACATATTAATGGATTATTCTGCGTAATGACTTGCTCTCCATTGTAAATATTTTGTAAATACCACTTGTAAATATTAAGGTAAGTAGGGAGTGTGACAGAATTTCTTTTGTATATTGTTTGAGCTATGTTTAGGGATTTAAGTATGTTTAGGGATGGGAAGTTTCGTTGTATTTTCTTTTGATGTATTTTCTCTCAGGTATTTTAGAGGGTATCAGTTTAGCTATTTTTGTTTGTTATTTTGGCCTGGTCCACTCCTTTAGTCAATCTCTTTATTTCTTGGTTGTTTGTAGACTCTAGACAGTCGTAACATAAATTGGGGGCTCGTCCGGGATATAGTGAAAAGGGTAACACTTTAGAATAGGGAACACTTATTCACTATTAACTATGACTTTTCCCTCAATAAATTCCAAATTTGCTGCTTATTAATAGTTAGTAAGGTAGTTGTTAAGTTTAGGTTTTGGGTAGGATTAGGGGTGTAGAATAAGGTCATGTAGAATAAGGCATTAATATGTGCTTAATTACTTCTAATAAATGGCTAATATTCTAGTAATATGCATACTAATAAGCAACTAGTTAAGAGACCCTAAAATAAAGTGTTACCGTGGATGGTAATAGTTAATAGTAAATATGTCTTCCCTGAGCTGAAGTATTACCAAACATTTACTCTCCATTTCTTGGATTCTTCTTTAAAATCAATGCAAAAATGTGGCAAAAGTCAGTCTGGGCCTTGTAATAAAATCTTCTATTGAAGCAAAGCATCGGCTGACATTTATATTTAGACCTTCTGTCCTCATTTTTTTTTGTAGTCGGTGTGTTTCCCTCACTAAAAGAGTAATAAAGACGAGGCAATGACTCAGACTCAGGCTTTTCTTTGACCTTAACTGACACCTGAGGGCTGTGACAGAAGTGTCTTCTTTTTGAAATGTGTGTTTGTGTCTAGACTTGTCTTTTTCCCCATGACATTCAAATCTTATTAAATCTAAATTGTTTTCTTTAATTCCTTTTGAAGTATTTCTGTTTATTTAAGTTTGGTAAAAAAAATGTGCTGTATTATATATGAAGGGAGAGAGTGCAATCTCAAAAACAGGATGAAAAAAAATGGACAAAACCGAAAGGTTTTTGCAGGTCAATGTTGCTGGAATCAGACTATGCTAAGAGACACTTGCATTTTGTAACGTTTTATTATTATTTTTTTTTTTATAGTGATAAAATTGACTGACGACAGGCAAAATGAACCCATCAATCATAAACTGAGAGGGTCACGCTCATTTTCTTTTGACTATGAATGCTGTCTGTCTGTTATGGACACATACGT
The DNA here is from genome assembly GCA_036784905.1 of Acrossocheilus fasciatus. Lineage (NCBI taxonomy): Eukaryota > Metazoa > Chordata > Actinopteri > Cypriniformes > Cyprinidae > Acrossocheilus > Acrossocheilus fasciatus. The sequence continues at coordinate 17,181,763 of CM071947.1, read as the reverse complement.
AGGTCACTAAGTCATGTCCCCTGTCGTCTCCCATCATTTATATATGAGTGCACAGGATAAAGTCTGGTTCGAGCAACCATGCAGAAGTCGTCTCTCTCAAAGCATCCTAACTATGGAGGGGGGCCTGAACTCTCTCACCTCTTTTCAGAAGTTCTACCTGTGATACCTCCTTCCTACTGGTTTACTGTCTATGTCAAGCTGATCCCTCAGTGCCTGCAGATCTAACCCCACTGTGCACTGTGAGAGGTGAGGGAGAATGTTCCTCAAACTTTCTTCTAGCTGGCAACTTACTTTGTGTAACTTACAGCCCGGGGCTTGTTTTTAAGGCACTGGATGCTTAGAACTCTGAGACAGTCTTCAAATAGATTTGACATTTAATTGGAATACATGCCATCTGTGAACAACTTTGATATTTTGGTAACACTTTATTTTAAGGTCTCTTAACTAGTTGCTAATTAGCATGCATATTAATAGAATATTAGCCATTTATTAGTAGTAATTAAGCACATATTAATGCCTCATTCTACATGACCTTATTCTACATCCCTAATCTTACCCAATACCTAAACTTAACAACTACCGCACTAACTATTAATAAGCAGCAAATTAGGAATTTATTGAGGGAAAAGTCGTAGTTAATAGTTAATAAGTGTTCCCTATTCTAAAGTGTTACCGATATTTTTTTTTCATTCTATTTTAACAAATTAATAATGAACAATACAATGATGATGATATTGTAACTTATGAGCAAAAGAAAATGTATGATTTTTTATTTATTTGTATGTTATTTCAATATATTACAATAATTCATACATGTAATTGTTACGGTGTGCTATACTAATAAGGCGCACGATGAGGAGTAAAGTCCAAACAATAGTCTTTTAATAATAATCCACAGAAGAAATAGATAAATTCCATGAACACGGTGTAGCATAACACAAGATACAAATGATAACTGGCAAATTAACTGGGGAGAACTCAGGTCTTAAGAACGCAGGAACTAATTGGATAATTAATGAAACAACAGGTGATAACGATGAACTTAACAAGACAGGCAAAAACTAGGTCAGAACAGAAACTTAAAACACAGATATGTGACAGATCGCCCCCTCCCGGGAGGGAGGGCGGGGGCTCTGGTGCCTTGACATTCGTGGACACCCTGGGGACGACTGACAGAGGTGCAGCTCTCGCTGATGGAGACCCAGATGGAGCCGAAGAGCCGATGAGTCCACGCTCAGCCGATGATCCTGGAAGCCGAGGAGTAGCCGCGGCAACGAACGTCCGAGGAGGAGCCGGAAATCCAGAGGTCAGAGGCTGAGCCGGTGGGACCAAGGACGAAGGCGGAGTCCGGGGGAAGGAGGAGCCAGCTGGAACCGTAGGTGCAGGTAGGACGACAACTGACCAAGGCGGAGCCGGAGGGACGAGGGAGCCCGGAGAAGTCGTATGGCCGATGGTTTCTGGTGGAGCCGAGGGAGGGAGGAGCTAAGGTGGAGCCGAAGTGTCGACGGACTGAGGTGGGGCAGGGGGCACAGAGGCTAGAGGCGGAGATAGGGGATCCTCTGTGTAGGATGGAGCTGGAGACTGGAAGTCCCGAGGCGGTGGAGCATAGCACATGGCAGGCTCTGACAGGGGGTGAGCCAAGGGACTGACAGGCATCAGCGGAGACAGAGGCGAGGAACTAGCTGGTTTGAGAGGAGGCGGGAGAGGGAGGCTGGGAGGGAACACAGGAGAATTTGAGCTGGACGGAACCAGCGGAGACACTGGAGATTCAGGGCTTGACGGAACCAGCGGAGACACAGGAGATGCTGGAGAGACAGGAGTATCTGGAGAAACAGGGGGCTTAGGGCTCACCTCTCCAAAAAAGTCAATCAGGTCCGTAAAAAAATTTCCTTCAGTTTCTCATAATATCCGCCAGAGGCCCGTCCGTACTCGCTCATAGTGGTGGGAGTGTGGGTGGGGCAATCCACCATATCCCTGAACTCCACTAATACTCCCTCAGTGGTCAGCGGTGTACCCGGCTCACACACTTGGTCAGACCATTGTGGAGAACTAGGCTCAAGGGCGATGGTAACTTCTAACCTTGTCCTCGGTCCAAGTTCCTCCATCACGGCTTGCCGAACTCCTCGGTCTGCGGTGGGTTCGTGCGACACCTCTGTCGCATCATTTGCTGGTGGTGGGCTGGCCTCTGGCAGTGGTGGAGTGGGGCCGGTGGCCAAATCATCTTCCACAGGGCCGATGGCGATCTCCTTGCTCCAGGCAGAGAAGTTTTACGGGGGGAAGGTCCATGGTAAAAAAATTAAACAAAACAAAAAAAAAAGAGAAAAAGCCGTTCAAACAGTATTGGCCAGTTATTCTGTTACGGTGTGCTATACCAATAAGGCACACGATGAGGAGTAAAGTCCAAACAATAGTCTTTTTAATAATAATTAAAAGATAAATTCCAGGAACATGGTGTAGCGTAACACAAGATACAAACGATAACTGGCAAGTTAACTGGGGAGAACTCAGGACTTAAGAAAACAGGAACTAATTGGATAATTAATGAAACAACAGGTGATAACGATGAACTTAACAAGACAGGCAAAAACTAGGTCAGAACAGAAACTTAAAACACAGATATGTGACAGTAATTATTTGTTCTTATTTGTACTTGTTTTTATTTTAATATTCATAAAATGAATATATAATTGAATATGTATAACAAATATTACATTGATCAACTTTTTATTTAACATTTTAAATGATAATATAATCAATGTATTTTTCATAGTTTATTTAAATAAAATAGTAAAAAAAGTTACATTATAATTTATAAGAATAATAAAAGAAAATATTTTATAATTTTTACTTCATTATTAAGAAGAACCAGTAACAATTCTTGTTAAATAAAATAAATTCAAATATGTTATTAAAATCAAAATTGTATCTGCTGTTGTATCTGCTAATATTAATATTAGAACATGAGCATTTTTATTAACTAACATTAACAAAGGTTAATAAATGCTGTAAAAATATTGTTAATTGTTTGTTAATGTTTATTAATGCATTGTGTTAACAAATGAGACCTTATTGTAAAATGGTACTGAAGAATTTAAAAATGTATAATAAATGTAATTCATTTGTCTTATTTTACCCTTTTCATTTAAATACTGCTTATTAGAAATACCATATGTAATATTTACCATATGTAATGTATTTATAAATAAGACATTGATTATAACTCGTTTTTATTTGAAATTTTATACTAATATATTGTTCATAATTACTCACATACAAATCCTTTTTTAACTTTTACTTTTTATTTAATTTTAATAAATTAAAAGATAAATCATTGTTTATGTAATATAGTAAGAAATGAAAATGCATTTATTACATTTGTTTTTACATTATAATTTGGTGGGGGCTTTTTGTGTAATTTGTCATTTTGTTGATAATGGCATGCACAAAGTTACAGAAAGAAATGAAAATATCTCTATTAACTGTACTTTCATGTGTTGTTGTGGGTGGCATTATCTTTAGCACTTTTCAACAGAGCAATTCATTCTACTCAGTAATAAATAACAACCCTCCCTACCACCAAAACCCAAAAAAAGAAACCCCAAGCCATCTCCACATCCAGCGCAGAGAGCAACAGCTGTGGTGGGCTGCTTCTCCACTGCTATTTTGATTTCTGTCCCCATTTCCTCTTTATCACACTTTGATAAGGTCACCCCACGCTGTCACCTGCTTTAACAAACTCCATTTACTTTCCACTGCAATGCTATTATCTCTATGAGATGTTGTCTGACAGACAGTATACCTACACAGAGAAACTCATCATTTTGCTGCTTGGGAATCAAACCTTCCCTGTTCGTGTTGCTATTTTGTCCTCTTAACTCTAGAAATGGTCAATTTTAGATGCCTTCTTGAGATTTGTAATCTGCCATGTTTGCTGTGTAGCCGAACGAGAACACCAGCGTACGGTTAACTACTTCTGGATGGTGTATTTCAAGGAAGTTTGGATGTTTATGCATGAAAAGAATACTTTATACGTGTGTTGTGTTTTAATATGATTATTTCCCTACCCCGGCACCTTGTCATTATCACAGATTTCATTATAGTGTGCAACATTCTCGCTCTGTTGGAACACAATTCAATGATTTAGCTGAAAGAAATGTCAAAAACCAGGAACCGGCAGTAATTTCAATCAAGCCACCTATGGTTAGCCAATTGTCACAAACTGTATTTTGGAATTTTTCCCTATTCATTTAGGACACAGGCACGGCACTGTGCAAATCATTGCCTGTTGTTATATGCTGTTGTATTCCTCCCAGACTCTGGCATGTTTGTACACAAAGTATTATTGTGTACTGAGGTGTGCAAAAGTAAACATTATACTGCCACTTTCCAAAGCAAAGAGCAATCTCATTAAATCGCGAACGCACAGACCTCTTATCAAAGAATTCATCGTGGTCCCACCACTCGATCGCTGCTATCGCTCAAGCGTGAATATCGTTTAACAGTGTGTTAATGCATTGAGGTATGTGGGGAACTGTTACAGCCTACAGGTCTTTGACCCGATTAGGCCAACTGTGGGATAATTCCATGTAAATCACCCACTGTGAGATTGCCAGACAGCACAATGCTAGCTAGAGGAGTGGGCCATTTGAATTTCATCCCCGTCATTCATCCGGTCTTAATGGAGAGGCAGAATGAACTAATTGTCAGTAGTGAGTCAAGGGTGCGATCCCTTGCCTAATTTGAGGTGCTTAATGTGCTACATAACTACTGAGTGTGTGACGGCCACGCCTTTGCTGTGAATTATTAGACTCGGTGTGATAGATATGCTGGAGAGCAGTGTGCAGATTAATTTCTTTGACTAAAAATGCTGGCATACCTTTGCTCGTATATCACATCGCGCATCGCTTCATGAATGATACTCCTGCAGATAAAAATCAATCTAGACATTACACGCTCTAATCGGTGGTAACGAGCAAAGTCTGCATGAGGTCTGATCAGATATGATTCTGAGCTGACAAATCTGGTGTTTCTTACTAGAAGTTTTTTGGTTGCATAAAAATATGCATTAAAAGTAAATGTGGAAGTTATATCAGAGTGGCTATTGGCCATACTGGTGACTTTAATCAGTGGTGGTCTGTCAGACATAAGAAGTGTTATGAAATGTACTGTTTTTAATCAGTACAGTAATTAATAACCAGAGTGAGGTTGACAAGATAAAGGCAATTAAACTGACTAATCAAATGGGTATTTAAATGGAAACATGTCATTTGCTGTGGTTTGTGCATGACTTTTAAATTCAGAAGAGAACTTTACACTTGCTCTGAAAAAACACAACAACCCCCCCCCCCAACAGTTTTCCTTCTAAAATTGCTAGTAAATTTCACAAACAATTAAAAAAGTACTGAACACACTGAATTAAACATGATTTTTTTTAAATGTGCTCCAAAATCTGTGTGTATAAAATAATAATTCTTAAATTAAGTTTATTTTCCCATACTGCACTGACATGTTTTTATCCGCAACATTTACTAAATGCTATTTTAGTATATATTTTTTTGTTCTTGCTTGAAGGGGTACTCAACCCCAAAATGAAAATTTTGTCATTAATCACTTACCCCCATGTCGTTCCAAACCCGTAAAAGCTTTGTTCGTCTTGGGAACACAGTGTAAGATATTTTGGATGAAAACTGTGAGGCTTGTGAATGTCCCATTGACTGCCAAGTAAATTACATACACTGTCAAGGCACAGAAAAGTATGAAAAACAATACTCCATCTGCCATCAGTGGTTCAATCGTAACATTATGAAGTGACGAGAATACTTTTTGTACGGTAATAAAAGAAAAATAATGACTTTATTCAACAATTAGACACCGTAACGTCTCCTCTGTGTTACCATAGCGCCATTTTGGAGAATATCCCCTGGACGCAAGGGGACCTGTGTCGCGGCTGACACAGAAGAGTGTACACATTTTGCGTCCAGGGGATATTCTTCAAAATGGAGCTACGGTGACACAGAGGAGATGTTATGGTACTATCTTGACGATGTTTTTTATACTTTTCTGGACCTTGACAGTGTAATTTACTATGTCAATGGGACAGTTACAAGCCTCACGGGTTTTCATCCAAAATATCTTAAATTGTGTTCCGAAGATGAACAAAGCTTTTACGGGTTTGGAACGACATGAGAGTGTGATTAATGACAAAATTTTCATTTTGGGGTGGAGTATCCCTTTAATTTAGAATGTTTTCCCCTAAATTTACTAAGAATTTTATTTTATTTTACATAATAGAAGAATTCGATCCAGCATTTCTTCTTTATTAAGTCACGTTTGATGTCAAGTGCCCCTCTATTAATTTATATATTTTATTTTGGTCATAGTCTGTATGTCACTATTTAGTAAACGAACAGGACAAATCAGAAGTAGTGGAGTGGGGATTAGAAAGTTTATAATCTTATAATCTAAAGATATTTAAGATAATATTAAGATATGTAAGGGCTAATAATAATAATAATAATAATAATTAGATCATGTTAATAAAAACATCCACAATCTTTCAATTTTGATTTACATATCAGTATCTCTGACAGATGAGCCCAGAAGGCCCACTTGTTATACAGCACTTCTCTTCATTCTGTGCTTGACTGTAGAATAACGTTACTTTTATGCATACTGATTCCAAACAATCATGCATTATTCAATTAGCTACTCTTTTGAAACACATCTTGGAAAAGCAAACATCCGAATTCTGCTTTTTCAGCATTGTACAAGCACATCTCTCCTGTAGCGTTGACAAACAAGAGACAATGCAGTTTACTTACCATCCACTGGGGGGCAAAGGCGTACCACCGTCTCATTTAACACAGAATAACAATGACCTATTTTGCAGAACTACGTGCAAAGGCGTTCGTATCTGTTTCTTTGAAATGCGCCGTGTCTATTTGTATAGTTATACATATGCATATCCATTGACATGGCGTTGTGCCGGAGTGTCGCATCATAACTTTAAAAAGCCTTAGATTATTTGAAGAGTTCTGCTGAATCTCTTGAGGAGCCGAGGCAGATTTCTTTACTTCTATCAAACCCCGTAATACCCTGAGGAAGCATGCAGCACAAGCTTTGCTAGTTCTGTGAGTACTGGACTGACCTCATACTAACTGCTGGATCCAGCCAATGATGGAGGGATTAAAACTGCATCATCTTTAGCGCTATAAATAATCTGCCCCGAGATCAGTCTGCTACTTCAAAGAGATGTGCATGGCGAATAGATTAGCATGTGTCTTCAGTGGGGCAACATCTATTAATAATGATGCCCACCGTGATTTTATTTATATCTGAAGGGCTGTTTATCCTCAAGGGCGCACGGGACGGTCCCCGGGGACCGAGCAGGTTGGCGACCTTGGCACTCCTTGGGGCCTGAGTCAGGTCTCAGCAAATGCGGAGCACCTTGAAAAGGGGAGACAGCAAAATGTACTGAGAAGGCACTAGGGAGCTGGGTTAAATCTTCTGAGACACACTGCAGATGGAGAGAGAAAGAGAAGGGGAGGGAGGAAGGAAGGGAGAGAGAGTGAATAGGATACAAGCGTTAACTGGGGCTCAGACCATCCGCTGGTGGCAGGATTAAACCGAGGGAATACAAGTAGCCTCGGGCGAGGGGAAAATTAGCTGGAGGTGAGGTGAGGACGCTTTGCTAAGGTCACAGTGAGACCGGGTCTGATGGCGACTGTGGGAAGTTCGGACCAGGCGTGACACAACTGAGTATGGTGGCTTATTTGATATGCTCTATATCCTCTCTTGAACTTGAGCGTGTTCTAGAACACTGCAAGTCCTACTTACAAACGGCAACGTTCTACAACAGTGGCTCTCAAACTTTGCAGGTCAAGCGTTGACCTTTGATCACATCAGAACCTCCAGGTATCGCCAGATTTCCATTAGGTTTTTCGTTTTCTGTTTAATCACACAACAATCTGGTCTGTGCTGTGACGTTCAGCCGGTTCGCATCTCACATTCCTGAATTAAGAACGTACATGAATAGAGGTTGTAGACATACAAAGATATCATTTTAAATTATACATAGATCAGAAAGAGTGTTATTTTTTTAATTAAAGCTGACTGCCACAGGCATTTCTTCCATTTTTTGAGTTTTTTTTTTTTCTGTGTCCTTTTTCAAGTCTTTTATCCTGTATTTTTTTCAGGTTACTTTAAACCTCAATTTAACTCAAGTCATAATGTATTTAATGTTAAATATCCATTTATTCGAATAAATTCTCAGTCTAAGCAATTAGACTGTTACACTGTAAAATTAAAACTACATCAGCTCATATTATATTTGGGGATATGTATAATTAGACATGGAATAAAATAATAGAAATTAAATGTTATAAATCCCTCCCAAAAAAGAAAAAAAGAAATAGTTTAATATAGTGGAAATTTCTTTCTTTCTTTCACATTTTGAATTTCTGGGGCATCACCCAAGAATAAAAACGTATTTGAAAATATGCAATTTATATTTACTGTACCATTGTTCAAAAGTTTAAGCTCGGTAGTATTGCTTAGTAATATATACTTTTATTCAATAAGGGTGCACTGATCAAACAAACTGTGCTTCTAAACAAACTATGGATGCAGTTGAACCAGATGAATTCCTGGTTCTGTTTTGACTCCTTTACACAATTTATAAACTCTTTGTGAGTTCTCAGCTGGTAAAAATACCACCATAAGTACACATGTACAATGAGCAGATTTAGCCCAGAGCACAGCATTGTTTTGGATGCTCTGTAAGTTAAATAACAAAATATACATCCTAAAAGTGGTCCAGTCATGTTGTGACATTATCCTTATGCCTTTTGTTTGGTATACTTTTAGGTAGAGTGTTAAAATGAGCCAGGACTGAATAGATCCTTTTCTATTTTGTTCCAGACCAAAAGTGATCAAGAAAAACCAAAGACATGCAAATTTTTCAACAGTAGTGTATATTAGTCCTTTAAACCACCTGGGAAGTATGTGAGAAGCATTGTTCTAGAATTGATAGAGTTGATTTTACTCCTGTCTTCCACCGAATGCTGCTTATTGTGTGCTTCAAAAGCCTGAGGTAGACGTTTGTCAAAACCATCCACCTCCACAACATTCTCAAGAATGTGGGTGCATTCATCACAGTGAATTTGTCATGATAATAGCAAACCTTATCCACAGACATCAGCTGGGGAGAGCATTCCTGTAGTTACCTTGACAGATTTTTACACTTCCTTTCAACACTCCTATAGCTAAAGAAGATGACTGATGACATTCATAATTCAAATTTGTGAAGATGTTATTTCAGGTCTCTCACCTCGAAATGACATGTTGTTGGCCAACCAGTAATAAGAGAATATTTGCATTTGCAGGAAGCTCAGCAGTTGCTCTGGATTTTTGATGAAAAGTGACAAAAATTATGAGGCAAATTTCATACATCTTCTAACAGGATGTGAAACTCCCCCATCGGTGGCCCTGTCAGTTTTCTGTGAGCAGTTGCAGTGGCAAACATATCATTAAAGCTCTCAGTCCTTGAGAGCTTTTCTTGTCTCTAGCCACGCTGCTGATGCAAAGGCCTTCGGGGACTTTTTCAAGGCCTCAGCCTACTTCTCATCTGCAGACAGAAAACTGTGGAAGAGGAAAAGAACGGAATAAGACTCTGTGTGGTGCCTCTGTTTGGTGAGAGCAAATAATACAAGTCGACCGCTTGGCTTTGAGGCTGAACACAAAGATTTGAGGCTTAAAAGAGTTTTCCAGCCCTCGGTTTCTGTTTCTGCAACCAGATCTAGGTTTAGTATTCAAAAAGGTAGTTATATGAATGACTTCTTAAAATGGTGTAGTGGCATATAAAATCCATACGGAAAAAAATACAGTACGTTTAATCTGAATATTCTAGGTTCTAGGAAGAACCCTAGAAGAATTCTTGTTGTTGGTTTTATTGTTGTTGTAGTTGTTGTTATTATTATTACATTCATCACAATATTTGATATATATGTATGCATGTATTTATGTGTGTATGTATGTATATACAGCATATATATATATATAATTTTTATGTTTACTATTTGAATGTTAAGTATTAATTTAATTGAAGTCTCAGATGTTCCAATTAAAATTATTTAAGTATTAAATGAGAAAATTGTCGTTATACATTATCCACATTATTGTGAACAATTAACATTGCTCAGCTAATTTGATTTTGGAAGAAATTGATGGGAAACATTTGTGTTCATGTTGAGTCTTTTGATTGCATGATTTGATGGGTTCTGCTTCTTATCACAAAAACAGAAGATTATTAAAAGAATAGTTCACCAAAAAAATTTAATTAGCTGAAAATGTATTCACTCTCTTAGGCCATCCAAGATGTAGATTAGTTTATTTCTTCATCAGAACAGATTAAGGAAAACATCACTTGCTATAGATCATGTGCAGTGAATGGGTGCCGTCAGAATGAGAGTCCAAACAGCTGATAAAAACATCACAATAATTCACAGATCTAACACCATAGAAGCAAGAAGTCCAAAACAGTTAATAAATATGTCAGTGGATTTCGACATGAGAGGACAACAGGAGAAATATATATATATGAAGAGTTCAGATGAAAAAGCCTGTAAGTGCCATCTGAAATTTTCATCTAAAATGAGCATTTTTATCAGGCTCCTATTTTTAGGTTCAGGAAATTTATTCTAATGGCAATGTATAGGTCCTTTTCTATGCAATTAAAGTGAAATAACTGAACATAAATAGAGGAGCCTGATAAAAATGCTAATTTTAGAAGAAAATCTCAGATGGCACTTAGAGGCTTTTGCATCTGAACTCTTCATATATATATATATGTTATTATTATTATTATTTTTTTTTTTTACTGAAAGAAGCATTACTATGGATTATGTACTTGTATTTTGGTTTAAAGTTGTAACTCCTTAGTGATAGATTTAATTCTTACAAACACACAGCTTTTTACTTCACAAGACATTAATTGATGGACTGAAGTTGTGTTGATTACTTGTGGATTATTGTGATGTTTTTGGACTCTGTTTAAACTCTCATTCTGACGGCACCCATTCACTGTAGAGGATCCATTAGTGAGCAAGTGATGTAATTCTAAATTTCTCTGAACCTGTTTTCATTTGTGGATGAACTATTCCTTTAATCTCATTGCTGATTTTAAGAGACCTCATTTAAACTTTTCATTTTCATACAGGTTTGCGATTACTTTCTTGCAAGTAAACTCTAGATTCAGGACAGAGTGTTTAAGGGGTGACTCCCTCGTTCTGTAAGAGACAGATCTGCTTGTTGCCTGAGGAGCTACACTTTTGCCTGTATAATCAGTTTTCTGGCTCTGAAGCCAAAAATCACAACATTTTCCTAACTCTTTGAACACGGTCACATTCCTAAACGTTAGAAGAGGACTTTAAATGAGTTTTTAATGAGTGTGTTTTGAGTTCCAAAGCAGCACTTTTGTCAAAAGATCTGAGATTTGATGTAGCAGCTGAAAACGGCTTGTGAATCTCTTTGTTGCGCAGCGGTGCTATTTCCAATACATTTAACAGTAAAAGACTTTTATAGCCCCAACATTTAGGTATGTGCAACACGTTTAATGTACACTGTTATGAATGGTGGCTTGTCAATGAAGAATGGAGGCACGAGCTAGTCTGAGGCAGGGAGGCGGTGCACTTTTATCTCCAACACATTCTCTCTCCCAAGGCATCTTGGATGAGCCCCATTGCCTTTGGCATCAATACCCTGATGTGAAGGCCATTGAAAATGTATCATTATGACATTTAATTTCTCACAATATCCTGATGAATTTACTTTTAGATCTTGATTATTCTAAAATGTCTCCATGCTTATAATTCCACGTCTTAGATTCCTGATAAAAGATGTATTGCGTATTGATTTCTGCATTTTTTTTTTAAATGGTGATATTTTGGGATGTCATTTTCATTTTGAACTCAACAAATTGTATTTGTTCACTGTGTTTAATCTGCTGTTTTCGGTAGAAGTTCTGCTCTGCTGAACTTCCATTGTTTGCCAGGGATGGCAAAGCTAAAAATCCCAAAAATATCATCACTCATAGTTTTAGATGCAGGAACAATGGACAATTTAAATGCATAATCAGTATTTATCCAGCTGTTTTCACAAATATACACATGTGACACATCCAGCTAAAGTGTAAAAGCTAATTTTGTTTATTATTTTTCAGTATATTGATTATTAAAGTTTCTTGTTGAAAGGAGATGAATTCTCTAAAAATCAAGGGTCGAATGACCACAAACCATGCTTAAGTTCTAGAATTCTCAGCTACAGCCCAAGGAAAGGTGTCCTTGAGATTCTCATTGCTTTGTTGTACAAACTTCAGAGTGTCTTCAGTTTATTCCAGTTGGATAGCATTATTTCCATGCCTCCAGAGTGATATGTTTATTTACACCGTGCAACAGATGTAAATAATAACCCCTCCTGGGCCATGCAGGTGTGCCGTGCAGTACCGCTCATGAGGGAGAATATCAAATGAAGATACGTGCTCTGTTTGTGTGTAAATATCTGTAACCAGCAAATAAAGTCATCAACTTTCAAACTTACAGTCATCAACAACATTGCAACATCAACACCTGAACTATCTGAATGTTTATTCTGCACCTGCAGGTGAGTTTGCATGGCTGGCCTTCTATTGTCTTCAGTCTAACTGTAAAGACAGCATTTCATGGAGGACTGTACTAAGGGCTGGAATTGACTAATTGAACACATACCTGATTTTAACACTCTTCTGATGAATAACTGCTGCCATAATCAATGGTTAAGCATCCCTCACCTCAGTCACATGTTAACCCATATGTCCGTCACTCAGACCAATCCAGACTTCACAGCGTTTAAACAAAATGTGTTTTATTTTATTTGTACTGCTGCACTACCATTCAAAAGTTTGGGTGGGTAAGATATTTGAATGCATTTGAAGTATCTTATCCTTGCGGCTGGATTTATTTGATCAAAAATACAGTTTTTAATATTTTAAAATGTGATTTATTCCTGTGATGGCAAAGCTTGATTTTCAGCAGCTATTACTCCAGCCTTCATTGTCACATGATCCTTCAGAAATCATTCGTGCTCATGAAACATTTATTTTTATCATTTTTGTAAACAGTTTAATAATTTGATATTTTGTTTAATACAATTCTGCTTAATATTTTTGTGGAAACTGTGATTTTTGAAAAAAAAAAATCATACTTGAATGGTAGTGTAAATTATTGCTTAAATATTTTTGAGCACTATGATTGTGCACTATTTATGATTGAATTGAGAAAGCCTTTTAAATTCCAATTACATTTCTGAATTTGAGTTGAGATAACAAACAAGATGCAAAATTCAAATTCAAATTTGAATGTAAATAATTAGAATTGAAATCCTTGAAATTCAATTGTCAAATCAATTTTTGTTGAGACAAACTTTGAACATTGGCTAGGCAAATCCTTATTTAAAAGTAGGGGTGTCAACGTTAACGTTGTCATTAACGCATGCGATTAATCAAAAAAATTTTATCGTGTTAATATTTTTTAATGCAAATTAATCGTTTGATAAGGTTTGACCCCAACTTATTCCCATCATCGCAGAGCAGAAGGTCATCTATCATTGTGTGATGAGGGTACAGCGAACCAGTGTTGCCAGGGTAATGACACAAGTGGGCTATTTTGAAAATACAGTTGCGGGAAAAATTACAGAGCCGTGGGTTGCAGTATTTTGGGCTACCTTTATAATTGTACCCCGGCCGCCCAAGGTGTATATAGACAAATAAAAATTAAAATAGATCCTTTTACTAATGTGTATTATACTTGGAATGTATTTCTGGCAACTTAAGAACGGAGAGGCGGGTTGTAACATCACAAACAACATGAGTTTCAGCAGAGCATACATGGCTTTTACACAGCAGAAATAAACATGACAACAGCCACTATAGATTATATAAGATAATAAACACACGATTACGGTAGGATATTTGTATGTGTACATCTGAAATGCTAATTTGTGCAGCAATATAAAAGGCTATAAATAGCATATTTTAACAACAGTAAACCAGCAAATTCCACATGTTATCGTAAAAGGAAGTTATTACAAACACTCGATGATGGTTTGAAGTGAGTTCTGAGGAAAAGTGTACTATTAATATCATAAAATGTCTTATAAAGCATGATGCTAATATTAGCTCTAATGCAGCTGCAGAACAGGTCCAATTCTTCTCCATAATGCATTTTGTCATAATACTTCACGCAAGGTCGCAAGAAATGATTTGTTGTATTTATTTAGAAATACTTTTGATAATAGTTGGGTAAATGTATACTGGGATCGAAGCGATGTGGCTTGGTAAACGTTTTATTGCTAGTATAAAGGCTGATAATGGCTGATTAAAAACAAAAGCATAATGATAAAAGAATAATAAGGATTATGTCTCATACCTGGCAGAAGTGGGAAAGGTTCTGTTTCCTTAAACCAGTTTATCATGCATTTCTTTATTTCAACACATTTACAGGTAAATCTTAGTATTTTAAACTTGTGATTAATCATGATTAATCACAGTCCATGACTCTGATTAACGCGATTAAATTTTTTAATCGATTGACAGCACTATTTAAAAGTTTTAAAAAGCCTTGAAGTTTGAAGCTTTATCGGATTTAGGTGATAGATAGATTTCTACTCCTACCATTATTAAATTAACTTCCTGTGGGACATCAATTGAAAATCACACTATTAACTGAAGGGAAGCATTTTTTCAAATCTGATTTTTGCACGACCCCATTGAGCACCTGAACAAGAGTGATGTTTTGATGATACAGGATGAAAGTCACTAAAATGATGTCTCACAATCTATAATGAGCCTAATTTGCATAGAAATGAGACATGTTTGTGCCAGTAAGAATGACAGTGACTGTTTTTAGTGTTTAAACGGCTGGTGTGTCAGCCATTGTGATGCCAGTAGCTTATTTCTTCATGTGACTTTCTCTGAGTTTCGGATACCACAACCCTCCCTCATCCCCTCATTTAGCAGAAAAAGCTGTTTAATAACCATTCCTAAGTGCTTCAAACTGTGACTCGACAGTCGGCTCAAGTTTCTGTTGCGTCTTCTTGATTTTTAAAGCCGTTGTTTACTTCACAGCCCAGCGTGTCTGTCTGAAGCCGATTTTAAGTCACGTATAGCTTTAGAAATATGTATTCATAAGCCCCAAGGCCGAGTACCTCGTGCCTCGGGAGTCTGATCTGCAAAAAGACCTTTCATCTCCAGACAGCTCGCACATAAAGTGGGCAGCGATGGTTGTATGTTTTAACGTTGTCTCACAAAATTGCTCCCGCTTTACTTCAGGCTCCTTGAAATGACTTGAGCTGAGGGAAAAATCATGGAACATGACAAGCGGTGTCTAATCCTAGGAGGGATCAGAGAGGTATGGTTCTGGAATGATCTCTCTTAATGAAAGTGAACAGGTGATGAGAGACACCTACAAGTCTCTTCTTTCCAGCACCTCTCACAACATACTCTTCAACTACACTGTTGTGCTAGGTCTGCTATATTGGGATCAAGATATCAGAATGTTGTGTAAAAGCTAATTAAAACTACAGAAACCATAGAGAAAAAGCACAAAAAACATGTAAAAGAAACACAAATGAATTTGCTCAGTGATGAAGGTATTTTTTCAAAGTTACAAAAAAATGAATAAAAATAAAACTTTATTGGATTACATTATTAAAAGAAAAACTAGTTTTTACTAGTTTTTCCTACTTTGAGATTTCACATTTAACTCAATGTGTTGCCATTTCTTCATTGTTAAATTTCAGAGTGAAATTTTTTTCAAAACCATTTTTTTTCTTGTAGAAGTATACAGTTTACACACACAAACATTTGCATTTGATCGTTGTTTCACATATTTAACAAACATAATTGTTCCTCTATGTGTTATATTATATAAACTTGCATCTCATGTAATAACTCATATTAAATATTCTTCTCACAGATCCATTTATATTTTTTATGACACCCATGATCAATCCACCCTGATGCAAAAGCCAAAACACAGTTCTCTTTTGTATATCCATTGGGCTCTTGAGACCTCCATAACCTGAAACAACAGATCAACATTAGATGTTCAGTGCTGCTTTCTGTGTAATATGATACACCGAGAATCATTTATTGGATAATAATCAGTGATTTCTCACATAGGAGTCATTTTGCTGCCATCAACCCATTTCCATGTGTCCTCTACATCTCTGTCACTCAGACCAATCCAGACTCCTGTATCATCAGGAACCCTTTTAATAAAGTCCTAGTAGAATGAACCAGACATGAGTCTTAGTTTAAAGTCAGCTTGAAATGAAAACTCACCCATTTTCTACATGCATGTTACTGATCTTATTGTGAATGATTCATTAATACATGTTTAATTTTATTTAAATTGTAACTCATAACTTCTAATTGAAATGTTATAGTTGGATCTTCCATAAACTGCACTTCTCCAACCATTTAGTCTGCTTAAACCCTGAAAGCAAGCTCGCATTCATCTTCCTCCACTTTTGAGTGCAACACCCATGTCTGAAAATCCCTTATATATATATATATTGTGACGGATCGACGGCCCTCCCCCTCATCATCATCACCACCCCGTCCCTTATTCGCCGCCCTTCACCAGGCTCCCGACTGGAGTGGGTGGATGAGAGGAGGGGCGTGGGACTAACGTGGGCTGGCGGCGTGTGATGAGGCACAGCTGGACTGAATTAAGCCTCATCACCGCCGCCGTTAAATGCCGAGCGCGCCTCTCCTCGGGAGACCGGTCTCTTCCCCCGTGCATGCACACTGGTGTCCTCGTGGGTCCAGGAAGGGTGCGTCGAGGGACATCGCGCCGCCGAGGATGTGAGCCGCGGAACCTCCAGGGTCATCGTGCAAGCCGCACCCGTATAACGGCCGTCGGGCCAGGATGCCGGGCCGTCCATCCCGCCAATGCCCGTAAGAGGCAGAAGAGGAAGAGCCGCCGCTCCAGAGAAGCCGCCGCCCCTCGTGCCCAGGACCGCGGGAGCGTGTGCGGCCACCTGACTCCGCCCCTTGCCTGGACCCTTCCCTTTGGAACACTGCCCTCCTACACGAGCCCCGCAGCACATCGAGGACACCAGATTCCCCCCCTTCTTTGGACACTTTTTCCCCCTGGACACTTCCTTTTATTATTTTTGTTCAATAAAAACCTCTCCGAGGCCTGACGCCACACCCACTGTGTCTGTCGTTGGCTCCTCCCGTCACAATATATATATATATATATATATATATATATATATATATATATATATAATTCATTACAGGCATGAACAAGGTTTTACAATCCAACACCTTTAAGAGATTGCACTCTTCCTCTGCTCTTATTTCACTCACTTGTTCCTCACTATTGTTAATGATGATCAGATCTGCTCCTTTGTTCTTACAGTATGTTCTGCTCTCCTCCCAGTTCTTCATCTCAAAAGAGATGAAGTAAAGACTGGATTGATAGCACACCCATCCATCTGTAAACACAACCAGTTCACCTATTAACTACTAATACTGCCTCCTATGAAACATTTTTGTTTTTCATGATTACCCATGTTCTCTCTTTGTTTAATCAGGTCACAATTATTTGGTAAGCAAACTCTCTCTTCTTTGTTTAGTTGCTGGTGTGTCTCTTCTGTGTAGTTTTTATTGAATTTGACTCCCAGCACTACGACTGCAGTCAGCAGAAGAACACACAGCATCGCCAAACACACTGTAAATGCGCTTCTCATCCTCACACAGCCGCTTTCTAAACACACCACAGACAAGAAGTTAAATTGATCCTAAACTCTCATATAACACATAAAATGTGTGTAATAATGAAATTAGTCTCATCACCTGTGTGTTGAGGTGTTTGGTGTCTTCTGGTGTATGAGTTTTCTGTTTCTGTCCTGTCTTGAGGATCTGCATTAGCATAGATATCCATCATTTCTTTATCTTCTCTATCCATCCTATGTGTAACGGGAATGTTCATATTGCAATAGACACATTCAGTCTGCTGGAATTAAATTTGAGATGTGGACTGCACTCCTCTAAACTTCTGCTTTTGAAATTTGTGGTCAAGAGCATGTGATATCCTGTTCGCACGCTAAAAAGAAATGTTTTTGCTGACTATTGATGATGATAATATATAATCATATAGTTTTCTATATTTACTGTAGATTATTGACATGTCAATGTACTCCACTACAATCACAGTCAACAAACACATTTGAATTACAGTGTTTGAACTTGGTAGCATAAACAGGCACTTCTCAACTCTATTTGATTTTTTGATTTTTTTTTTTTCAAATGCCACCAAATGACACTTTCTGAAAATGGCGTCAATACTCTGCCGCAAGTCAAAAAAGGCCCCAACACATTGCTTTTATTTATGTAAAAACCAAATGACTGCAGTATTCGTTTCATCAGGGTAAAACATTTAAAAGAGGAAGAAATTACTAAGGTGTCAGACAAATGTAACATTCTGTAAATGCTGAATATTGTTTTTGTGTTGGGCAGTGTTTGCACCTTTTTTCTGTTTTTAACACTACACAAAGTGTGAACATTGTCTGCACTGGTTTAGATAATCATCTCCTCTCCATCTTCTCTGTTCATCGTGTGTGTACCAGTAATGGTTTTGCTGACATAAGTACTCTGTTATCTTCAGGCTTTTTGGAATCATTCAAATGGTGAATGTTGTTCTGTGCGGTTCTGTTCAGATGGATTGCACTGCTCTGAACTCTGCTTCTTTTCTGCTTTTAAAAGATGCCACAGTGTTCTCCATGTGCATTTGTGTGTTCATTTTGATCGTAGTTGAAGTTTAAACTTCTTAAACTCACAGTCCCGGTTTTGATTTCTGTGTCTTGTGGCAGGAGTTCAGTATGGATCTGAAGCTGATGTAATAGATCTAGATGTGAGAGCATTGTGCTGCAATCAGTGTGTTTCCATGTGTCCTCTACGTAACTCAGATCAATCCAGACTTCAGAATTACCATGCTATCAGTCTTCTAGTTTCAAATCTTCATTGCAGAACAGACATACACAAGGCACAACAATCTATTCTTAATCCTGAAATCAGCGAATCAGATGTCGCTCACTTGGCTTCAGGTTATTAGAGGGCGGGGGGCGGATTCTACCGCAGGTAGCCTGATGGGAGAACATGTGGTGCACCGTTAAGACTCTGACAGGGATCACGTCATGCGGCGGCGTGCGGAGACGATGTTCACCTATCATCTCCACTCAGCTGAGGAGAGAGATGCTGTCTGGCAGATCAGCGCTGCGGAGACATGCGACTCCACGTTGTTTTCTACATGGGTGAGCTTCCCAAGTGAGATGCGGGATTGACTTTCCTGTGAGAACTCCCCTGTCTACGCAGAGGGGGATGAGCTCACATATTCGTGTTTTTAAAAGTAATTTTTTGCTAACTGGAAGGAAATAGTAACTTTAATGCTGAAATGCACCATTTAAATGACTGAGAACTTGCTGGTAATGGTCATAATACCAGCTAGGCTATATGTTTGGGACTGCACCCTCACCTACATTTAAAAAGTATGAGTTGAAAACAACACAACCTGTGCTGCTGCTTAACACACCTTCGTAAGGTGGCCGAGAGAGCTCAACGCGCTGCAGCTTCAGAAAACACATGCAAATCAAGAAAACATCTTCATCAATTTGACAGCAGTTGGTGCAAATGCTCAAACACAAACAAATAAAGAATTTTGTTTGCGGCGCATTTCTTTGTTTGGTTGTGTTGTGAGCATTTGCAGCGCGTGTGCTGTCAAAATGACGACGTTGTTTTCTTGATTTGCATGTGTTTTCTGAAGCTGCAGCGCATTGAGCTCTCTCGGCCATCTTACGAAGGTGTGTTAAGCAGCAGCACAGGTTGTGTTGTTTTCAACTCATACTTTTTAAACGTAGGTGAGGGTGCAGTCCCAAACATATAGCCTAGCTGGTATTATGACCATTGTATATCTAATATTTTGTATCTAATGCAATGAAATTCATTATTATATGAATATATTGTGACCCTGGACCACAAAACCAGTCATAAGTGTCAAATTTTCAAAAACGATATTTAATAAAGCTGAATAAATAAGCTTTCCATTGATGTATGGTTTGTTAGGATCTGACAATATTTGGCCGAGATACAACTATTTAAAAATCTGGAATATGAGGTTGCAAAAAAAAAAAAAAAAAAAAAAAGTCAAAATACTGAGAAAATCACCTTTAAAGTTGTCTAAAATGAAGTTCTTAGCTATGCATATTACTGATCAAAAATCAAGTTTTGATGTATTCACTAAATATCAAGGAAATTCACTAAATATCTTCATGGAACATGATCTTTACTTAATATCCTAATGATTTTTGGCATAAAATAAAAATGGATAATTTTGACCCATACAATGTATTTTTGGCTACTGCTAAAAATATACCCCAGCGACTTAAGACCGGTTTTGTGGTCCAGGGTCACAATTGATTGTTTTACCCTAACATAATACAGAATGTTATTTTTCTTCTTCATTTTACATTATACATTTTGTTTGTTTTACATTTTTTCAAGGTTTAAATTAGCTTCTAAATCCAAAGTTTTAGTGTTGTCTCAGATTATAGATTTGTAGCTAAAATGAAAAGCAAATGCAAAGGCTTACAGTTAAGACCTTTACCTTTCACTCACCCTCCCTCATTCTTTCCCTTGTGCTTTAGAGTAGAAACAATCTAGCCAAGTGCGCTAAGTAAATGAAGGTTAAACCTTATACACTGCATACTTAATGCACCTCTGTTCTCCGATAAGAAACAGAGGCTAATGAGAATGTAATTCCCTTTAGTAGCTAAAAATACTGAACAAAATGGACATCAAAAACACGGTTGATTATATAAAGCAGCTCTAGCTGTAGTTTATCAGTTCACATACCTTGGATTTCAATTTTGCCCAGCTGGACTGAGGACGGGCTTAATTCTCAGTACCAGGACTCTGAGGGAGTACACAGGCTTCTACACAGCATGCTATTAATTTACTAACCATTAGCACCATGGTCTAAAATCATCCCGTAAGAGTTTGCATGTAAACACTAAAGGCTTGAACAGAATGAGCCTCTTGTTTCCACAAATTCCCTTTCTAGAGTTGGTATCGGATCTAACAGGTAAATATTTTGGCTGCGTTATTGATAGTGAGATCACTTAGAGTGATTATTCTGTGCTTATGTAGCTGCCCTGAGCTGATGGAGGGGAGCAGCAGGGGAGACATATTATCTGCTTGAATAATGCGCTTGTGTTTTTCGTGAATAAATATTAGGAACATGTTTAACTTGGCTGAACTTACCATGTCCTGGAGTTCCCAAAGAGGAAACACACTATAAACTGTGGTTAAGAAATCCTCTGTGTTCCAATATACATGCTTTTCCTAGACTATTTTAGCATAGCTATGTTTTTGAAAGATGTGTGTTATGTTCAACAAGGCTGGATATATTTTGTCAAAAAAAGTTATATTGTGAATTATTCTTACAATTTAAAAATTGTTTTCCACTTTAATATCTTATTTGTGATGGTATAGCTGCCATTACTCCAGTCTGCAGGGTCACATGATCCTTCAGAAACAATGCTAATATGCTGATGTGGTGTTGAAGAAACACATCTTCCTATTAGCCAGATGTTTAAAGAGTAACGGAAAACCATACTAAAGTAAAAGTAGAGATACCTTACCATTACAAACCACCAGTTCCAATACCACTTGAGTAAAAGTGTTTCTCTCTGTGGGGTAATACCTTTTCAAAAGGTACACATTTGTACTTTATTTACCTCTAAAGGTGCATGTAAGTACCTTTAAAAGGTAAAAATTCATACCTAAATGGCACATATTTGTACCTTTTGAAAAGTGACGCCCCAGTGACAGCTTTTGTACCTTTTTTTCTGAGAGTATCTGATTTTAACAGTAATGCATGTGCAAAGATGTACAAGTCCTCAACACCTAAGAGGAATGCCAGTGAAAAACAAGAAACAGTTGATGTGTGAAGAGAGCAATCACGTTTATATTGCTAAAATAGAAATAATTGCAATATTGCAATAAATCAAGGCTGGCACAACAGCCTCTTTAACATTTCACACTCAAGTCTCTGGTGGTAAGCTCATCAAGAACAGCATAAGAAAACCATCTAATAGCAATAGTAAGTAAAATTAACTGGTCAAAGCCAACTTCCTGTGCTGGTTTCAGCTTCATCTCATCTCATACATGAAACAACTGCAATTCAAAACTAATGCACTCACATTCATGTAAAGAAGCCTTGTTGATGAGTGTGAATGTGTAAGTGTTCAAAATAACAGCATTTAATTA
Organism: Acrossocheilus fasciatus; assembly: GCA_036784905.1. Lineage (NCBI taxonomy): Eukaryota > Metazoa > Chordata > Actinopteri > Cypriniformes > Cyprinidae > Acrossocheilus > Acrossocheilus fasciatus. The sequence goes on along the minus strand of CM071947.1, from coordinate 17,159,394 downwards.
GAATACATTTTTGGTAACTATGTAAAATTCTTCACTGTCACTTTACTTGTAACTCAATTTAGCGCACGATGCATTAAATCTGTACATTTGTTAAATTCATTTTTCTTAAAAAAAAAGAAAAAAAACAAACAAACAGTATGACAAGGATATCTCAGTGCTCAGCATTTACACTAAAGGTCATTGCACACCGAGTCCGAAAATTTCACGTGCGTTTTCCCGTTTTTTCATATTCCTCATCCTTTCCTATCAAAATGCAGAAAATCGGACCTGATCTGGATTTTTTTTAATGACAGATGAAAGTTTCAGAGGCAGTGTGTAAATGTGATTGACAACATGAGGTTGTATTTATTTTTCAACGTGCGAAAATTTCGGATGAAAATTTCAGACTTAGTGTGCAATGACCTTAAGAAAGCAATACCCAGATGAACTGATGTTTATATGAGATTGAGATATAACTTTAGTGTCATTGTACAGAGTTTGAATAAAGCATAGTCCATATAATCCAGTCTTGTTTTTGACCTCATTGATTTTGAGTGTATGAATATTACATGGCTAGTATGCAATATAAAGAATAAAGACTCTCATCAAGCTGTCAGACCAAAAATGAAAAATATAAAACGAGGAAAAGATGAGAAAATCACATCAGCAGCGATAACTCAAAAGACACAAGGAAAATAGAGAAAACAGAAACAATTACAAAATACAACAAAAAATGCACAATGTAACAATGAACAAAAACAGTTGAAACATTCTTCAGAATATCTTCTATGTTCTGCAGAAAGAAAGAGAATCATACAGGTTTTGAATCACAGGAGGGTGAGTAAATGATAAAAGTAAATAAAAAAATAGTAATGTCTAGTTGAACTGTCCCTTGATGTTTTAACGAAACCAGAGAAAGTTGTTAGCATGTCATAGGTCTATATGATGGATGTAATATATTAGGGAAGATATTTATACTCCACAACTTCAAACAGTTTTTCAATATACAAGTACAGGAATTCACATATAGCAGGAGAGACGCTTACTTTGACAGAGAGAGAACTGTTTTGATTGTCAAATTAATGTGGCGTCAAATTCGCAGGCAGTTACTCTACTTCAATATTTGACCTTTTAGAGTGGGCCACAAATTTGACTTGAAAGCATTGGCAGTCTTTAACTTAGAGAGTGCCTCACATCAAATTGTCCATTTGGTTTATGTGGAAATCGGTTCTAATGCATGGTCTTTTATTGAGGGCTCACTTGCCTCCTGGCGGTCTCGGTATCCATGTATGCTCAGCAAGCCTGTCTCAGCTGTCGGTACCTTCTTTTTTTATTGCCAAGCAATTAAAATCTGTATAGGAGCAGAGAGACCCTCGGCGACGAAACCGAGGAGAGAGACAGCAGAGAATCTCAGAAGCTGAGGGGGAGAAATGGTGTTTACGACATAATCGCCGAGGAGCATGACTTATCTGTGGCACACGCTCGTGTTTGTGATGAGAGGGCTTCTGGGATGTGCCAGCGTCTTCCCTGGAAGAGGCTTACGGAACACTCTAAGCTATGGAGGTGTCATTTCAGCACAGTGTGGTTTTTCACCAACACCACAGCAATGAATACCAAACCAAACGCTTTGTGGAGCAAGAACGAGATTATGGGATCTTTTTTTTTTTTTTTTTTTTTTTCCAGGAGAAAAAAAACTGAGAAGCAGGAAACTTCTTCCTTTTGCTCTCCATTCAGTCAGTTGAGAACAATTGATTTTTTTAAATAAATAATTTCTTCATTGTTAGCAGCCCTTTAGTGCCGTGAAGTTTGAGAAAGAACATTGTGTGCTTCAGTGAAAGCAAGAGCATCTGACTGTCTATATTACCTCTGTTCATTTCATGTTGCTTTAGCATCAATACCAGAGCCATTATTACCAGCTAACTGGCTATAGAAAAACAGAGCAGGCGAGAGAGTGGTAGGGTTGGTGCTTTCTGCTGTCAGCTGAGTGAATAGGTTGATGAGTCATCTCTTGAACTAAATATTTTCCTCTCAAAAAAGCTTGTGTAGCATGAAAACATGCTGTAAGAGCAGTAGCAAAAAGAGGTCACGCCAAATATCACGTATAAATGTGCAGTTCTGATACCTCCTCTGCTTCAGAGAAAAGACGACAGAGCTAAGTATAAAAACATAATGACAACCTCTGACAGCTTCTTTCAGTGTGGCTTCTTGATGTGGAAGTATACAGTTTTTTTTCTCTCTCACTTTTTTAATGTCTGGTGTGCAGTGTTGGGGGTAACGTGAGTTATGTAATCAGATTACTTTTTTGAAGTAACTAGTGTCAAGTTATCTAGGGATTCTTCTCAGCCTCAATGTCTGCCCAAACTTGAAAAAGGCTTCAATCAACTTCAGAGGGTGCATGGAATAACTCAAAACATCTGATTCTTCATCATCGAAGCAATTTACTGAAAATATTTCAGCAACAACTTGATCTTCCTTTGCTTATTTTCATAGTTTAATTCGGATGCTTAACTCAGATGCTTAGCTTAATAACCTACACAGAGAAAATATATAAATATACGAGTCACTACACACAGTAATGCGGTCATTTAAGGATGTTAAACTCATTTAAACTACAACCAATGTTACTAGAGTACTCACAAATCACAAAGTACAGTACATAACGGTTCAGCAGCAACACTAAATCAAGTGCATTTACTGAACATGGCCAGTTAGCATATTAGATGCTAAACCTGCTAGCTTTAACAAACAACTTGCAAGACATTCACAATTTCAAGTTTAGCTTAACAACGTAATTTAGAATGTAATATCTGAGTTACTTTTTCAAATAAGTAACTCCAGTTACTTTGTTTCCAATGTATTGACTGACAGCTCTCATGTTGCCATGTTGGGAGAAATCGGGAGTAAGTGCAGAGGTGTTGTGTGCGCTGTGTGAGCATGATCTTACTGTAGTTCTAGACTAAACATGAACATGTTTTTATTTATATCACCTGCACAAAACATATTTAGTATTCCTCAAAATGAATAAAAACAGTCAAATGAAAACTCAGAATATTATACAAATCTGTAGTAATTAAATATGTTAAATAAGACAAATATAATGTATGTATTTAATCCCATTTCATTAACCAATGTCTTTGCTACTGAACTTCGATCATCCAGTTCAACCATACTAAGCAAAAATTACACATTTGTGTTTCATTTTTGTTATTGCTGAATAGTGTTAAACCAGATTTGAAAAGTAACTCAAAAGTAACGTAATGCATTATTTTCCATAAAAATGAACAAACTAACGTAATTAGTTACTTTTTTAGGGAGTAATGCAATATTGTAATGCATTACTTTTAAAAGTAACTTTCCCCAACACTGCTGGTCTCTCTCTCTCTCTCTCTCTCTCTCTCTGTGTATGTGTGCTTTTTAAATTAATTTTATTATTTCATATATATATATATATATATTAATTAATATTAATATACACACACACACACACACACATATACAATATATATATATATATATATATATATATATATATATATATATATATATATATATATATATATATATATATTGTTCTGGATCATTTATTTGAGTTTAATGTTTGTAGTGATCAATTCTGATACCTAGTCATGTAGATATTATTGTGATATTATTGTGTTGTTAGAGATAGCTATAGCTTCATTATATTATTGTATTATATAATATAGCAACTATATTATTGTGTTGTTAGAGATAACTATAGCTTCAGTACACTTCTCCTTTCTGTGGTTTCACTCTGTTTCAACATACACATTCAACGTGGTGTGGAATAAAGCACCATTCTCCCACAAGTCTACGTGTTGGAAGGAGTTTATCTGTCTGTCTAACTTCGGGAAGAGAGACACCAAAGTGAGGGCAGAATAGTGAAAAGACAGATTCAACAGTGATTACAGCAACTGTGAATGAACTTCTCATCTGCTCAGTGAATCTACAGTAAAATGCTTTCATAGGAAAATGTGAGCCATGTGAACAGGTCAGTGCGTTCACGTTCACACTCATCTAAATCATCCAGATCAACATATTCAAGAAGATCAGCAGTCAGTCTTGTTGCAATAGAGGCACGAGCTAAAGCTGAAGCCGCCCGTACAAGAGCAGCATATGCACAAAGAGAGATTGAAATAAAAGTAAAGAAAGCACAACTTCAAGTAGAAGAGACACGTTTAGAGGCTACATTAGAAGCACACCAGCAAGAGAAAGAGGCTGAAGCTACAGCCTTTGAGGCAATAGTTGATGCAGCTGACATAGAAGAATCATCTGAACATGAATGTAAACAAATCAACTCAAATCTCTACTCACTAAAGCGAACTGACAAATAAGTTCATGATCAATATACATACAAAAGCAGAGATCATCTGGTATCAAACAAGACCGTCACACACAACAGCAAAATGCTCTCCCATCTCAGAGAGTCTATTCAATTTTTGCAAGAAACACCACCACATGTCAGTTCATTTGGTGAGACACTCTTTCAGTCGCAGGACCCACAAAACTGTTTTGAGCCCGTCAAAGCACCTGAAAAAGAAGCGAAGGGTCAAGACACAATAGCTCATTATTCTCATCCATCTAAATGCTATACCTCAAATGGGTATTACTCACCAAACATGAGAAATAATATGTTACAAAGCCTGAAAGTTCCTAGCACGCAGAGACTTAATCACTGCTGGTCTCATGAAGTTTGTTGACAAGCCAGAGAATTACTGGGCATGGAAATTAACTTTCTCAAATGCTATCGAAGACCTTGACTTAAAGCCTTGTGAGGAGCTTGACTTGTTATCTAAGTGGCTTGGTCCAGAATCAGCTGAGCATGCTCGACGAATAAGATCAGTTCATATTACTCACCCTGCTGTAGGACTCAGCGGGATCTGGGGAAGGCTGGAACAGTGCTATGGGTCAGCTGAAGCGATGGAATCTGCACTCTTAAATAAAATAGACCACTTTCCCAAACTCTCTAACAGAGAACCTCATCGTTTCAGAGAACTAGCAGATTTATTATTAGAGATTGAGTCTGCCAAAGTGGAAGGATACCTACCTGGTTTGTCTTACCTGGACACTGCACGAGAGATTGCCACCATATCCTTGAAAAAATGCCATTTGCCCTTTAGGCGGCTGCATATATGAAAAAAAAAAAACACCTAACCCTAAAAAAATTCTAACAAAAGGTTTCTCAGCTGTTTTTTGTAGTATTAGGTGTCCTTAATAACATACTAAAAGTTTACCAAAGTTTGACCACTAGAGAGGTGTAATTTTCAAGATGGTGTCCAAGATGGGCAGGAAGCCCTTAAAATATCCTAACTCCTTCATTATTTGACCTAGCCAAGTAATCTTGGTGTCTAACCCCATGATTTCTGGGTCTATGAATCCATTGGACTTGTCTAAATTGCACTGACATGATTACATACACTACAGGTGCATCTCAATAAATTAGAATGTCATGGAAAAGTCTCAAATTGTGAAACTCGTGTATTAAATAAATTCAATGCACACAGGCTGAAGTAGTTTTTGGGTCTTTGGGTCTTTTAATTGTGATGATTTTGGCTCACATTTAACAAAAACCCACCAATTCACTATCTCAACAAATTAGAATATGGTGACATGCCAATCAGTGTAGCGAATTAGCTCAAAAAAGGGAATTATTTATAATTAATTATAACTGGTTATAATTAATAATAAATATTTAGATTAGATCTTAGAATTAACTGTAGCAGAATCGATATTACAATTACTTGATCTGTCCGTCCACCGAGCAGACAATATAATTATTTATCAATTCTAGGAAGATTACGTTTCTGGCCAAGAAATAATAGCCTTCCTACTTACAGTGCTAGCAGTAGTTAGCATGTAGCAAGGAGCAATCTTTCAGTGACTTTGAAATGTGAGCGGAACACAGACAATCAATTGTGAATATAAGGGATTTAATAAACGAAACTATAACTAACATACAAACAAACTAAGCAAAACATATATTTATAGAATGAAGGAAAGTAAGGAAAGAGAGAGAAGAGTAAAGAATGGCAGTATTTCCCATCAATTGACCACAACCTCAATGACAATCATCAGAGCCACAATTCACCTTAACGGGGTTCAAACTTAACACGCATCTAATCAGTTGTAAATGGTTACTTGCATTGGTTTGTTGCTGAATAAGAGTCTTGATGCTGTAGACGAGGTTCTTGATGATTTCTTGAGGAGGAAGTTGAAGAAGTCCAAAGTAAATCCACAACGTTACTTGAAGGTAAACACTGCCGGAAGGTTAAACTCAAGAGGAGAGTTTTGGAGTGTCTTTGTCTCAAGGAGAAGAGTTTTGAGCAATGATTAGTCCGGGTTCTAAATTTTTAATGGTTCATGGCCGCACCCATTTTGTGGGTGGAGTGGCCAATCAGAGGCATGCATTTTGAGCGGGAAGCTCCCTTTGTCTCCGTTTTATGGCCCATCTCACACTTTATTGCTGATTTGGAACACTAGTGCAGCTTTTAATTCAAAACATAGTAAGAATTGTTTGATGCATTTCACGATCACATAGTGTACGTCATTGTGTGAGAAATAAAGAGGAGATCATTTTGATACCAAGAAAGTAACCTTCGGATGATATTAAAGAAGAGATACACTCATACACTGGAATATAGGCATTTAACGTCTAACTAATACAAGAAAAGGGTTTTAACTAAGTTAATATAACAGGGGAATATACATACAAAACATGCATATAGCAGATACATTTATAACTACTTAGTTATGGCCTAAAATAGAGAAAATGTCTTTAGGTGTGTGTGTGATGTGTATTGGGAATTGTGAGGACAGACAACTGGTCTGTCCCTGGCACGGGGGTCATCCAACCTTATGTGGAATGTGTTTGAAGATTGATAAAGATACCCCAGAGGCGACCTGTTTTAGCATCCTTTTGATAGTGACAAAGACCATCTGCAATTTAGCACCCATATAAATGTAAACGATGAGGCCGGGTTAGTAATTTATATGCAAATGTCAAAGGCTAAAAGGTTTTCTAAAAACAAAGTGAAATCAACCATTACTGATCTAAAGCAGTCGTTGCATCAGCTAATCAACTCAAAACACCTACAAAGGTTTCCTGAGCCTTCAAAATGGTCTCTCAGTTTGGTTCTCTAGGCTACACAATCATGGGGAAGACTGCTGATCTGACAGTTGTCCAGAAGACAATCATTGACACTCTTCACAAGGAGAGTAAGCCACAAACATTCATTGCCAAAGAAGCTGGCTGTTCACAGAGTGCTGTATCCAAGCATGTTAACAGAAAGTTGAGTGGAAGGAAAAAGTGTGGAAGAAAAAGATGCACAACTAACTGAGAGAACCGCAGCCTTATGAGGATTGTCAAGCAAAATTTATTCAAGAATTTGGGTGAACTTCACAAGGAATGGACTGAGGCTGGGGTCAAGGCATCAAGAGCCACCACACACAGACACACAATTTGGCTACAGTTACAGAATTTGGCTACAGAATTTGGCTACAGTATTCCTCTTGTTAAGCCACTCCTGAACCACAGACAACGTCAGAGGCGTCTTACCTGGGCTAAGGAGAAGAAGAACTGGACTGTTGCCCAATGGTCCAAAGTCCTCTTTTAAGATGAGAGCAAGTTTTGCATTTCATTTGGAAACCATGGTCCTAGAGTCTGGAGGAAGGGTGGAGAAGCTCATAGCCCAAGTTGCTTGAAGTCCAGTGTTAAGTTTCCACAGTCTGTGATGATTTGGGGTGCAATGTCATCTGCTGGTGTTGGTCCATGGTGTTTTTTGAAAACCAAAGTCACTGCACCTGTTTACCAAGAAATTTGAGCACTTCATGCTTCCTTCTGCTGACCAGCTTTTTGAAGATGCTGATTTCATTTTCCAGCAGGATTTGGCACCTGCCCACACTGCCAAAAGCACCAAAAGTTGGTTAAATGACCATGGTGTTGGTGTGCTTGACTGGCCAGCAAACTCTCCAGACCTGAACCCCATAGAGAATCTATGTACAATACAATCCACTGTCAAAGAAACCTGGGCTTCCATACCACCTCAGCAGTGCCACAAACTGATCACCTCCATGCCACGCCGAATTGAGGCAGTAATTAAAGCAAAAGGAGCCCCTACCAAGTATTGAGTACATATACAGTAAATTAACATACTTTCCAGAAGTATGACCAACAGTTCACTAAAAATGTTTTTTTATTGGTCTTATGAAGTATTCTAATTTGTTGAGATAGTGAATTGTTGGGTTTTTGTTAAATGTGAGCCAAAATCATCACAATTAAAATAACCAAAGACTTAAACTACTTCAGTCTGTGTGCACTGAATTTATTTAATACACGAGTTTCACAATTTGAGTTGAATTACTGAAATAAATAAACTTTTCCATGACATTCTAATTTATTGAGATGCACCTGTATATTGAGTTTTTGGCTCAAGATCTGCATTTAAAGTCACACCAGAGGTGTTCAGCTTGGATTAGGACTTGGCTTTCTGCAGACCAGTCAAGTTCTTCCACACTGACTAAATCAATCATTTCTTTTTGAACCTTGCCTTATACACAGAGGTATTGTCATGTTAGAATAGAAAAGGGTCCTGTCCAAACTGTTGCTTTAAAATTAGAAGTACACAATTCCCTAGAATATCATTATATGCTTAAACATTAAGATTTGCACTCATGGAAATGACTAAAGTAGTCAAACCTGTTCATTAGAAGGGGGTGACCCAATACTTTTGGCAATATAGTGTACTTATGTAATACATGATTTTGTGAGATTACTGTAAGGTTTTATCATTGTTTGGGGTGAACCAGAGATGTAAACGATTTAGCCTATGTCATGTAACTCCTAGTCAGTACGTGTTTTTGGACACATACCCTTTTTTTTTTTTTTTTGCTAAAACGCAGACTTGACATTCAATGTAAAAGTTATTGCACCCAAAATTATCTTAAATTTGAGTTGTATAACTTTGATTATAAACAACTCTGAATTAGCCCAAACAGAGGCCTGTGTGTGAACCCTCTAAAATGGTCACACATTTCAGTTTGAATAAGGTAATACATATGTAATGCATCCTCTAATGTTTTTGAGTATAAAGGTGGCATTATACTAAACCCAACTAAACTAAATTCACAATTTTCAGAAGATGGTGGAACAGAATATTGACATTTGATATTGTTTGCCTCATTGAAATTTTGAAATGTTGTTGGCAGCACAGTGTATACCATTTATAAAAATAAAAACACAAAAAAATTAAAAGGGGTTAGTGGTACTGAGCCTTCACGTGGCAGCCCTGTTTTGACTAATTTTACAGTACCACACAGTTCTAATGAATTTATTCTTTATTGTAATCAAAAGAATGGTTATGAACCACAGAAACCACCAACACTAGGCAAAACAATATGAGAAAGGAGAAATATGCAATTACTTAAGGGAAATTGTACTTATTTTTTGCATAAATATGCCTGTAACCAATTGCTTTAATATATAATTATAATTCATTGTACTTGTAATCACTTATCTATCATGCACATATGCTAATTAGAATATTACATGGCCAAAATATGTATCAGGCACCAGTATTCCTGGTCTAGGAGGAATACAAAGGAGTAATGGTCATTTTAAGGACCGGACGGCTGCCATTTTGAAAATGGGGCCTTTCTTGGAGTCAAACTTTGGTAAACTTTTAGTATGTTTTTAAGTACATCTGATACTACTGTAAACCACTGAGAAACCTTTTGTTAGATTTTTTTTGGGGTCAAGCCATATTTGCAGCAGACTACTTCAGGAGAAATGAATGCAACAAGAGTCTAGATATAAGTGAGAACAAAATGTTAGCTTTCCTCCTTTCTCATTCTTTTTCACCTTCATCAGGAATGAAGCACATATGAGAAATGACCCCAGTTTTACAATTACTGTACCAAACACAACACCACCTACAGGACAGAAGTTTTCCTCCAGAGCCAAAAGGTTCCCTGTTACTGTGCACAAGTAGACCATGCAATTCCTAAAGGAAAGTTTGTAGAAGTAGAAGTAGAAGACTTCAGCAAACAGTGTCCAATTCACAAGAAACCCCACCAGAGGAAGATCATTTTCCAAGATCTGCTTAGTTAATGTGTATTGCAAAGATCATCTAATGTTAAGCTGAAAGCCTATGCTATTCTAGATGACCAGAGTAACAAGTCTTTAGCAAAGTCTGCTTTCTTTGACAAATTCATTGTAACTGAAAAGGCATCTCCTTACACAATGAAAACATGTACCGGCACATCAGAAATCCTGGGACGGAAAGCAAAAGGTTTCATTGTAGAATCCATCGATAACGGTGCTCGATTCAAACTTCCCACATTCATTGAGTGTAACGAACAACCTGACAGCAGAGCTGAGATTCCAACTCCTAATGCTGCTTGGAACCATACTCATCTCAAACCAATAGCTCGTAACTTACCTCCACTCTCTTCAATCTGAGCCCATACATAGATGAGTCAGGCCTACTCAGGATTGGTGGCCGCTTATCCCAGTCAGCCTTTGAGAAAGATGAAGTGAACCCTTTAATCTTACCTGGTTGTAGTCACATTACAACCTTACTCATTCGATAATATCACTCCCAGGTTCAACATCAAGGACTCCGTTTCACAGAAGGTACTTTGAGAGCTGCTGGTCTGTGGATAATTGGTGGCAAACGAAGAATTAGTAGCATTATCCATCAGTGCATCACTTGCCGCAAAGAGCGCCTGAGTACTGATCCCCTTTCTCTTATGTTGGACTGAACGTTTTTGGACCATGGAAGATCACAGCACGATGAACTAGAGAAGGTGAAGCTAATAGCAAATGCTGGGCAGTACCATTCACATGCTTGAGCATAAGAGCTATACATATTGAAGTGACTGAATCGTTGGACACATCAAGCTTCATAAATGCTCTACGGAGATTCTTCTCCATTCGAGGACCAGCTAAATAGACAAGATCTGACTGTGGGGCGTGCAAGGAACTGAAAATCAATACAAACACTACAATACAGGATTTTTTAAGTCATAATGGATGCACTTGGAGTTTCAATCCACCACACTCATCGCACATGGGAGGCTGCTGGGAACGCATGATAGGCATCACCAGGAGCATCCTTGATTCTATGTTGCTGAAAGTCAGTCAAGCAAAACTCACCCATGAAGTCCTCATCACATTCATGGCAGAGGTTTCAGCTATAGGAAATGCTCGTCCATTAATACCAGTATCAATGGATCCAAACAATCCTCTCATCTTAACCCCAGCAACACTTCTCACACAAAAGACTGGCACACTTCTAGTCCCAGATGGAAACTTTAATGAAAAGGACCTCTACATCCGCCAGTGGAGAGAAGTTCAAGGTTTAGCCAACACCTTCTGGCATCGATGGAGAAGTGAGTATCTAAACACTTTACAAAATCGAAGAAAGTGGCAACAAGAAGAACGTAACCTTCGACATGGTGATGTAATTCTGCTTAAGGACAGTCAAGTTAAAATAAATGAATGGCCCATGAGCATTGTACTAAAGGGGTTTCAAGGAAAAGATGGAAGAGTCAGGAAGGTTGAGGTGAAGACAATAAAGGATGGAATACCAAGGGTCTACCTACGTCCTATCTCATACACAGTCCTTCTCTTGCCTTCAGAAATGGAATAATGTGGACTATATGTCAGTGAAATTATGACATCTTACAGATGCCAGGCGGGGAGTGTTCTGGATCATCTATTTGAGTTTAATGTTTGTAGTGATCAATTCTGATACCTAGTCATGTAGCTTGCTTTAAAATATAGTTACCATAGTAACATTCTAAGTTAGTTAAATTCAGTTAGTTGCCTTTTATCTAAGTAGAACTTCACACAACAAACTTGCAGCAGCCATTCATCTTGTGATCATCTGTAGAAAGCATTGTCTGTCATTTTTTTATCGATAATTTGTATTCAATTGATGAATTTGTTTATAAAGCTATGAAAGGACTATATAGCATAAATGACACTAAAAGGAAATATTATTGTTTTGTTAGAGATAACTATAGCTTCAGTATACTTCTCCTTTCTGTAGTTTCACTCAACATACACATTCAACGTGGTGTGGAATAAAGCAACATTCTCCCACAAGTCTACGTGTTGGAAGGAGTTTATCTATCTGTCTAACTTTGAGAAGAGAGACACGAAAGTGAGGGCAGAATATATTCGTCCCTTATTCGCCGCCCTTCACCAGGCTCCCGACGGGAGTGGGTGGATGAGAGGAGGGGCGTGGGACCAACGTGGGCTGGCGGCGTGTGATGAGGCACAGCTGAACTGAATTAAGCCTCATCACCGCCGCCGTTAAATGCCGAGCGCGCCTCTCCTCGGGAGACCGGTCTCTTCCCCCGTGCATGCACGCTGGTGTCCTCGTGGGTCCAGGAAGGGTGCGTTGAGGGACATCGCGCCGCCGAGGATGTGAGCCGCGGAACCTCCAGAGTCATCGTGCAAGCCGCACCCGTGTTACGGCCGTCGGGCCAGGATGCCTGGCCGTCCATCCCGCCAATGGGCCAGTAAGTGGCACAGGAAGAGCCGCCGCTCCAGAGAAGCCGCCGCCCCTCGTGCCCCGGACCGCGGGAGCGTGTGCGGCCACCAGACTCCGCCCCTTGCCTGGACCCTTCCCCTTTGGAACACTGCCCTCCTTCACAAGCCCCGCAGCACATCGAGGACACCAGATCCCCCCCCTTCTTTGGACACTTTTTCCCCCTGGACACTTCATTTTATTATTTTTGTTTAATAAAAACCTCTCCGAGGCCTGACGCCACACCCACTGTGTCTGTCGTTGGCTCCTCCCGTCACAAAATATATATATATATGTGTGTGTGTGAAATGTGATGGGCCTACATAGTTAAATGCATCTTTTAAAGGATCTTCTAGTTTGTGTTAAGTTAAAACAGTTTTCTGTTGTTGATTTAATATTTTCTTTGGCGGATTAAATTTTCCTTCTCAGTTTCAGAAGCATCAAAATAAATCCATGTGACCTTGAGCTGTTTTCATCAAAAAAACAAACAATTGAGGAATCACCGTCTTGAGTGTATGACTCTCCCACATACAGACGTCTTATCTAAGTTTGGAGTGGCTGTGTAGTAAACATATTGACTGAAAGATAACATCTCTTACAATGCTGGCGAAGTTCATCTACTTTGGCATGTCATGTTATTCATTTGTTGTGGTAACTGAAGACATTTATTCATAAAGTCTTTAACAGTAGATTGAAGAATAGCTGTATTTCATTCTTTATCTACTGAGATGGCACAATGCAGAAACGATTGGCTTCCTCAGTCAGGATTTTTATTCATCTGGTACATCTCAAAAAGCTTCAGTTACACTGACATGAAATGAAATCAGAAGGCCAGCTGTTCTACACAATCATTTGAAATGAATGAGTCAAGTTCTTTCTTGTTTCTACAGTACACTGTAATGCCTAATCTGAAATGTGTTTAAACAAATGCAGCTTGGTTATTCTGTTATTACATCACTGGCTCACTAATGGATCCCTAGTCTCAGCCTCAGACGTGACGCCCACAGAACGTTGGCTAAACGTCTGATGCATATGGCACACAAAGGTGGAAACAGTTCAGGAGTTTCGAAGTCGTCGACGAAAGATGCCGTGATGCCAAACCCCCTCACGAAAGAAGAAAGCCATCGTATTTACAACTGTGACGACAAACGCTTTTCAGGATCAAATAAACGCTGGATTTTCAAAAGTATGTGAAATATTTAAAGATCGCAGCATAGAATCTTTCAAATACGTCCGAGAGTTTTACACACCGGTCTGTTATTGTGGCGACATTTCCACGCCCTGAAACATGACGATGAACGAAACAAACTGTGATTGGTTGTTTGACATGTCGGTCAAACGGCCTCGTCGGTGGGCCTTGGCCTATGAAAGCTACCATAGATCCCAGACCTTCAGCCGTCAGTCTGAAGGTCTCGCTACGCGAGACTAACGGATCCCCTGCAGTGAATGGGTGCCGTCAGCATGACAATCCAAAATGATGCTAAAAACATCACAATAATCCACATTACAATTAATGTCTTGTAAAGTGAAAATCTGCGTGTTTGTCAGAAACAAATCCATCATTAAGGTATTTTAACTTTAAACCATTGTTTCTGTTAAATACGAGTCCACAATAATATTTTTTTTCAATCCTGTTCTGTTGATGAAACAAAATCAACTACATCTTGGATGACTTGAGGGTGAGTTAATTTTCAGCAAATTATCATTTTTGGTTGAGCAATTCCTTTAATGTGTCACATATTTAACCGAATTGAAGAGCCATTGTTAAAATATTTATTTATTTTTTATTTTTTTAAAGAGTATTTTATTTACATAACTTTCATATATCATGTTACCTTTATTTTCTGTTTCATTTTGTTTCTTTTTTATTGAACGGTTTCCATTAGTAATTTGGCACAGGTGCAGAGATTGTTAATTAGCGGTATTCTCACTTACCCTTCCTTATGAGAGCATTTCTGTCTATTATTCTTTTAGATCTCAGTGTTTTGTAGCAGCAGTCATCAAAAATGTATTCTCATGAAAGTGTGCTGGAGTCTCATCATAAAAAGAAATTTCTTCAAAGTCTTCAAGTGTCACAATGGGATGGAATCTAAACCTGAATGGAATGGGGGTGGAGAAGGTGGTCCTGTGGATTGCTGATGACGGCGACACAACGTCTGCAATAAGTTATATAAGGACAACTCCATTTGTTCTGACACCCCCATTCCAATTCAAATGTAAAATCCTTCACTACAAACAACTTTTAAAATCTGAAAATCCCAATGCCCTGCAGGATAAATAAAAGTGGCGGTTGGTAAAGAGCGACTTGGTCTAGTGAGCAGTAAACAGAATGAGATACATAAGTAACTTCCTTGAGCCAAGAAACATATGGCCTCATGTTGAGCATTACGATAAGCCCCCCATTGAATATCTGAACAAGGGGTCTGTCTCCAAACGTTAAAGGCTGCTGTCTTAATCATGATTCAGCAGAATTGTGTTCCAGCCCAAAGGCAAGATGCTGCTAGCTTGCTTGTGGGAGAAACTCAAATGTAGCATCTCCTTTCGCCCCGCTGCTGCATCAAACCTGTCTGGTCTGATTGGACTAGATGGCTCTGCAAAAGATCTCCGGTCTCTCTGGTAATCTCACCAGCTGTCTGCAGCGGAGGTGCAATCCTACAGGGTTCCTGCCGCAGTTAGCCAGGGATTATTTTTTCATGATAAGGTCTGTATCTGCTCTTCCTGTGGCTGCTGCGGCCCATGCTCCAGTGAGGACAGCTTTTGCTTATTAGTCTGGGTGACGTGCTGGAGCAGAGGGGCTGTGTTCTGCCTTGAGGACACTGTAGCTTTGAAGAAGTGGAAATGAGAGGCATTTCCCCGGCTGAGTGTGGGGGAAGTAGAACAGAAGTGTGATATTGCATTAAGTTTGGGGTGAAATAGCTTCACCTCCTCATTTCCAGCTGCACATATGCATTCAGAAAGTTTCACAACAAGGTACAACTGGCAAATTAGTGTGAGATTTCAAAAGCAAACATTTTTTATGAAGGAATTCTGTGGATGGCATTGTGAGTTTAGTTAAGTACTGCATTTGCATTTTGTTGAGGTTGTTTTCATGTAATTTCATTTTCTGCTAAATTAATTTCTTAATCGTATTGTAAAAATATTTTAGCACATCAATTAAGAAAATCATTTTTGCAGAAAATACTTTCTCTGTCGGTTCTGTAGAAATATAATTAAACAAGTTGGAAATAAAGCAAAGATTATTGGGTGTGCGTTTTACAAGAAAATACTATTTTGGTCTTTCTTCTTCTAAATTTTACATTTAATTCAATGTGTTACTTGATTTTATAAATATTTGTGAAATTTTACTAGCGATTTCCTCCATCATTTATTGTACACCAAAAAAACAAACAATTTTCACTCAGAGATTTCTTGTAAATTTTACAAACAATTACAAAGAAACGGCAAAGTAACATTCCTTTTTTAAAATAGAAATGCTTAAATAGTAATGTAAAACACATTCCAATAATCTAAAAAAAACTTTTATTACAGTGTATTTTGCCTTTTTTTCCAAACAAAGATTTCAAAGTACCCCTAAAAACATACATTTTCTTAGAAACTGCACACCATATATTTTTCTTTAACATTTATGCTCATAGCAGGTTACATTAAATTAAAATGAATTTTTATTTTTTATCTTATTTCATTGTATATTTTTATTTTGTTTTGAACAAAAATCTATTGAAATGTAATGACACGTTTAAATCAAACAGAACAAATGATACAAATATTTGAATAAAAAAATAAGTTTGGAAATATAATCTAATAAACTATTATAAAGAAACTTAATTTAATATATTTCGTACATAAAAGTAAAAGATTAATTTTTGTTTTCCATTTCTTTGAAGATAAGAAGCAGTATGTCCTTACAAAGCTTTATAAATCCATTCACTTATATCACTCCCATTCTCATGCGTTTGTTGTTCATGTTCACTCGCTGCCTGTTTTTTAGTCACTGATTTCTTATCCCGCTAATAAAAGAAGGAACCAATTCCATGCGCTGCTGGTCAAACGCACTCCATTACGATGGGCGGTGTTGTTGGGTTGGGGCAAGCTCGGTCCATACTGCATACACTGTTTATCCCTTTCTCCCTCAAAAGGGCAAGTTAAGTGGCCCTGGAAGCGGGAGTGATTTCTGTCTGCGGTGTGCCGAGGTAGAAAAATGATGGTAAATGTACTGGGGTTACTGATCAATAGTGCATTTCTGCACAGTGTGAAAACAACATCACTCACGCTGGAAGAGAACAGTGATTTTTATCAATATGTTATTTTTTTCAGCTTTTCCTCCACCCCAAGTATAAAAGGGTGGGTACAGTACATTTAGCATTTCATTTTTGTGTACATCAAAACTCCAAAGCCTACAGCTCAGAAGCTCGCGCTTCAGCTGATGAAAAATTTCTAATTTTGAAGTTCCTCCAGAATGGCTTCTGATGTTTTGACCTACATAATATTTACCCCCAAATGTTCCTCTAATAAACTTTTTTATCACCATTTGCAGCCTTCTTCATATTCTTCTCCTCTGGTTTTGTTTAAGCACAGCATGTGCCCCTCAGTCTATGAACAATGCTTATGCATGATGCATTGTCTTAGATCTTCATAACGTTGTATAGATGTAGACCGAGTGAACTTTAAAATCGCTGGAAGAATCGTTGCCTTCTAAGCCATGACTAATTTAAGACCAAAGCCTCCAAACACTCCAAAGTAATCCCCAGTCTTTCACCGCAGTCTGCAACCTTTGATGAAAGTCAATGAAGATCAAGGGAGCCTGTCAAGCGCTTTCCAATTTGTCAAGCCTAATATAAATGAGAGTCACTTTTTCTGGGGAATATTGCGTTGTTGAGTTCCGACTTCCTTTCAACAGGTTATTTGCTATATGACTAATCTATTCTGAAGAAAAGGACAGGAAAGAGTTCAAAAACAGTCCATGGATATGTTTGTTTCATGATTTAATTTAAGAAATGTAATTTTGTTTAATACACTTCATTCAAGAAGGTTCAAGATCACTAAGAGTATCTGTAGTTTTCCTTCCTTTTCCAGGCATTTACAGTAGATTTAATTCTGTCATTTGCTTCAAAAATCTTATGTCACAAAAGTAGAATATATTGGTCAAACTTTTCAATAGAATGAAAATGAATGATCAAAAAACACACGACTTGTGCAAAATGCATGTATTGGATGAGAAAAAAAAAACTGTAGTACAAAATAGAACATTAAAAAGTGTTGAAATCACTTGTTTTTCTAAAGAAACATTGTCCAACAGCGATACAAGCAGATAAAAGACAGACTTTTCAGGATAGGAGATGGACTAAAAATGAGCTCCTAAAGCTTACTGCCAGATTCTGGAAGATAAATTCTTCAAACAGTGGTACAAGAGGATGTAATGCTGGTCCTTCAAGAGTCACTCACAACTTATCTGTCCATAAAGCCTATACTTTCACAATACTTCAGCATGTTATTCTTATTAAGTGAGGGTCATTTTTTTTTAGGATTTTTTACCCAAGCAAAGTCTCTGAGAACCTGACACATTCCACTTCTGGAGACTCCAGGAAGGTTGCAGTTCTGGAAAATGGTGGTGCTGGAGACTAAATGTTTCCCGATGGTTTTACACCTAATTCTTCACATTAATTCTTAATTCTTTTGCAGTTAACATGTCTTTTCTTCTCCACCTGTTTTTTTTTTTTTCTGACCCCGCTGACCTAGTGAACATTTTGCTGTCCAATGGTCATGTCTTAACTTTGCAATTTCTGTATTACATTAGTTTTGAATATTTCTCATG
Source organism: Acrossocheilus fasciatus (assembly GCA_036784905.1). NCBI lineage: Eukaryota > Metazoa > Chordata > Actinopteri > Cypriniformes > Cyprinidae > Acrossocheilus > Acrossocheilus fasciatus. The sequence goes on along the minus strand of CM071947.1, from coordinate 17,141,052 downwards.
AAACCTCTTTTTAGGCTCATTTTATCTGTAAAAGAAAACATGCCTAATAATTCTGCACACACTGTAAAAAGTGCTAAGTTGACTTAACTTAAAAAAAATTGAGGAAACCTGTTGCCTTAAAATTATTAAGTAAATAATAATTTAAAAAAAGAAAAAGTTAAGTGAACTTGACAATTCACTTAACTTATTTTTTTTAATTATCATTTACTTTTAAGGCAACGGGTTTCCTCAATTTTTTTTAAGTTAAGTCAACTTAGCACTTTTTACAGTGTGTGCAGAATTATTAGGCATGTTTTCTTTTACAGATAAAATGAGCCAAAAAAGAGGTTTCATGAGAAATATTCAAAACTAACTTTTTTTTTTTAAGTTAAGTCAACTTAGCACTTTTTACAGTGCACCTGAATATAAGGAGTTTTTCACTTTCAGCCTTCATGGATATATATAGACACACACACACACACACACACACACACACACACACACACACACACACACACACACACACACACACACACACACACACACACACACACACATACACACACACACACACACACACACACACACACACACATACACACATACACATACATATCTTTAAACATGTTTTGATATATCTGAAAAACAAAAAACAAACAAAAAATCATTAAAATTTTCTGTGCTCCTTAGTTTATGGGAGACACTTTGAGAGAGCCAATGGTTTGACTTGAATCTTTTCAGTGAATCGGTTAATCCAATTCACAGAATTTACTGTTATCTGTCCAAATATTTGACACAAATAAAATATATTTCATTATATTAGTAAGTATATGTTGCTTCTAGTATTTTATATGAATGCATGGGTAATCAATAAGATCCGATTTTTTTTTGTACTGCATCTATCAGCAGGGGCTTTACTAATCAGCCAAGCCTTGACCCCCTGGTGCAAACAGAAACCTCTCCCACACACTGTTCTTACTGGCTCTGATGTTTGGCCAGCATTTCTGCTTTCAGCATGGACAGAAAAATGACTTGTCTTTGGGTTAGACATGATGCTTATTACATTAACATTTCTGATATTACATAATATCAACACAAAGCAAGCATGGGTTTTTGTTGGTATGGGTAGAAGGTAGAGTGAATGTCTGCCACAATGTCATTTTACCTCGTCAGGAAATCAGGGATCAAAAATCAACCTTTCTGTCATTTTCTTTGACACATTGTGTAATCAGTAAACAAACTATTTCAAATTCAATTGTGTTCACTAATGAGACAAGGTCAAAGAGAATAATCAGTTAACATACAAGGCATCTTAATCACTTCATTGAAATTGTCCTCTCAGGAATAGTAAGTCAATTCTGTATCATGCAAAACAAAAATTGCTTTGAATCTCCAGCATTAAAATGCATGATATCAGCTCATAATTACTGCTTAGCACAATGAGTCCAATTACAGCCAACGAGGACTAATTTGAAAAGTCACCTCAGCAGTTTGGGTAATTATACACCTACAGAACAAATACAGAAATGCATTTGGGTTGGTTGTACCATGTATATTTTACACTAATTAGACATTCTACAGCTTAAATAGCAAACAATGTGAAATGTGGTTGTGAGAATGAAGAATAATACAGCTAACAGTGTTTTAATCTATATTGACAGCTAACCCAGATTTAATCAGAGTCGGTTACACAGAAGCTTGGCTTCAAAATAAATATAGCAGTTCATGCAGATTTAAACAGTGAAAAAAGGATTATACTGACAATCCATAGCATTTGTTTTCTCTGGGAAATGTGGAGATTTTTAGATAAAGTGAGTGTACATCTACCCCACAAGATTACTGTAGTTTAACATGTTCAACTTTCATCTGCTACTTTTTTTTTTTTTTTTTTTTTACATTTCCAGATTATTTTTTAGATTATAATCCAATTATTTTATAGTTTAGAATTTATTCATTGTTTTTTAGACGCAGCTCTATTTAAAAAAAAAAATAAATAAATAGTGTTAAGTTAAGGTAATATATGTGAAGAACCATTTGTGGAGTCAACAGAACATTACCAGAGTTTATATTCATATCTAAACTAAGCCTTTGAGGAAGTCTGTTATTTGCACAGGAATCACAATAGCATTGTATTAGCCAGATGTTTGTCATTTGTTGACACCCACACAGATGACAGAGAGTTCTGCACTGATTTTGCAGGCTTAAAGGTGGCTCTAATGTGCACAGTTTTATTTGGGTTCATTTTTGCTATCAGTATCAATAATCGTATTGGCCTCACACACCATATCGCCATCTGCAGGTGGGCTGTGTTCTCACACACAAACACACAGGTCAGATTATTCCTTGAAATGATGAAAGACTATGAAAACAATTATATATTTTGTAGATTACTATTTTAGTTATGTTTTTCTTTTATTTTTGTTTTTGTTTTGATTTTAATTAACATTTCAATTTGCATTGGTTATTTTTTTCTTATTAATTATTTATTTTATGAAAAATAGCTTTCCTCATAGTTTTAGTTTACAATAATAGCTTTTGTACCGCATTGTAAAATGGCCATTCTGCACTGCATATAAACCGTCTCCCATAGGCTATTCATTGACTCTTGCAATCTTAACACCTGTTTCAAGGTTCCACAATAAAGCCAACATAGTGCTTCTTGGTTGCAAACCTCCATCAATCATAAAGCATGTTGAGATCGACCAGCAGAGCCAAATAGCCAAGGCTGGATCTAGTTATGGCTCTAGTTATGGCTATTGTTTTCAATAAGGGACAGCTGTGCTCACATCAATTTATCTTGTCTTGCTGCTCTTTCTCCTTTTTAGTTGAGCTTTCCTTTTTGTCGTGTGGAAATCACTTGTTCTGCCACGGAGTAATCTATCTATCTATCTATCTATCTATCTATCTATCTATCTATCTATCTATCTATCTATCTATCTATCTATCTATCTATCTATCTATCTATCTATCTATCTATCTATCTATCTATCTATCTATCTATCTATCTATCTATCTATCTATCTATCATCATGTTGTTCAGTTCTTTGTTCAGTCTATCATTCCATCCATCCATCCATCCATCCCATCCATTCCAATCCAAGCCAATCCAATCAAATAAAGGATTCAAATAAGCAAGAGCAGGTGAATTAATAATAGCATATTGCATTAGTTATATATTTCAATGTGTTCATATGACCTAAAAATTATTTGGCTGTTTTTCAGTGCATATGTGCGGCAAACTGCAGGTCATCGTGTGACTTGAAATGTCATTATATTTTATCCTCTGTGTGAAATGCTTCTCATAAAACATTGATAAACTCATTTTGGTGGTTTAATGTGAGTAATAGTTCACATATGTGTCGCCACATGGGGTTCTAGGGGGAAATACTTGAGCCATCCTAGATAAACTTGTGATGATAAATTTTGGAAGAAATAGTCTTTAGAAGCTGCATGGGTCATAACAGTTATTTAACAGGCAGACAGAAGTGACCAGAAAGATCAGAGGGGTCATGTACTGTACATGTACACACAAATACTTCCATTATTAGCCTATTAGTCACTTTACTAGAACACTTAGTAGTGTACTAGCTTTAGTAGAGCACTGAAAAATAGATAGATAGATAGATAGATAGATAGATAGATGATAGATAGATAGATAGATAGATAGATAGATAGATAGATAGATAGATAGATAGATAGATAGATAGATAGATAGATAGATAGATAGATAGATAGATAGATAGATAGATTTTATGTACTGCTCACATGGCATTGCCATTGGTTTAGCGTCAGTTTTTCATCGATGAACACTGTTTCCTCAATGCTTGCTGATTAGTAAACGAAGTTAAAACGGTTACATACCCCGACGGTGCTTGTGAATAGATGCCTGCTATGCCGACACAACTGTGTGACAGATAAAAAATGTGCCGGCCATGAGCCGCTCCCTGTATGAGATTTGTCATCATATTCAGTCCAGTTGCTTCAGGGTCAGGACTCAAATTAATTCCTAACTGACTACAGCAGACTGTGTGAGTGATAGTGGAGGCTGCTATTTTTGAACAATAGAAATGCATGTGTCTGCTGGCTGGATGGATGCAATAGTGGGACCAGGTCATTTTAAATTGCCCTGTAATTTACTAACATTTTGTGAAACCGCTCAGAGGAGTTCATTACTGCGCAGTAGCACTGCAGGAAAGGATGTCCCTTTAAAACCCATTAAAACTTTGGGCCTTCCTGACACGTTTATATACCGTAAAAATGACTTTTTCGAAGTTGTAAATAAAACAGAGGTTATTGGAGTATGTTTTACAAGAAAATTCCATTTCAGTCTTTGTTTTAAAATTCCACATTTAATTAAATGTGTTAGTTGTCATTTTTTGTATTTAATTGTGAATTTCTTCAGTCTAACAGCTTTGCTACCAAAGAGTGAAGCAGATTATCATTTCATAAAACAGAATTGCAATAATGAATATTTTGTTCAGTGTGATATTGCTTAGAGGAATAGTTCACCCAAAATATTTAATTTGTTGAAAATGTACTCACCCTCAGGCCATTCAAGATGTAGATAATGTTGTTTCATTGGCAGAACAGATTAGAAGTAATTTAGCATTACATCACTGTGAATGGGTGCCGTCAGAATGAGAGTCTAAACAGCTGATAAAAACATCACAGTAATCCACAAGTAATTCACACGATTCCAGTCAATCAATAAACATCTTGTGAAGTGTGTTTATAAGTATAAATCTGTGTGTTTATAAGAATCAATATTAATTGAAATTAATTTAAAAGAATCATTATTAATTAAGACTTAAATAAAAACCGTTGCTTGTGCTTCTGGAGTCCTCTATCCATGATATTTTGTCTCATCTAAATCAGGAGAGACATATCCACAGATCAAGCACCATTTACAAGTGAAAACAGTCTAAAACAGTTCTAAACAAATATGTTGGTGGATTTTGATGAGAGAGGACAACCGTGATAGACGTTTTCACTGAAGGAAGAGTTATTTTGAATTACGGTATGGTATTTTGGCCAGAAATGACGGTTTGATGTTAAAACGCATTAATGATGGATTTGTTTCTTACAAACATGCAGCTTTTCACTTCACAAAATGTTAAGTGTTGAACTGGAGTCATGCCGATTACCTCTGGATTACTGGGATGTTTTTATCAGCTGTTTGGCTCTCATTCTGATGGCACCCATTCACTGCAGAGGATCCACTGATGAGCAAGTAATGTAATGCTAGATTTCTCCAAATCTGTTCTAGTGAAGAAACAAACTCATCTACATCTTGGATGGCCTCAGGGTGAAAACATTTTCATTTTAGGATGAACTTTTTTTTTAAGCTTTTATGAATATAAACATTATCATGTCCCTTACAAAACCATGCATGGTGATGGAAACAGGTGTGCCAGCAAAGAAAAGATTGTATTTTGTTTGTTCACATTAGTATTCAAAGCAGCAGGTTACTAGAAATATTAGAGGTCTTCGTTATGTATTTCAACAAACAATTCCATGTTTCAAACAGAGGAACTTCAGGGAGGAATATTTGCAAAACACCAAACAAGACGCTATTGTTTTGCTGCACATGCTGCTTTGTGGGTGTCAACACTATTGCTCAAAATGAAAAACTAAAATAAAATCTCTTTCTTATATTGCAGAAGTTAGCAGTTAGACGAAATAAATGTTCATTTCTCACTCGTTTTGATGTTTAAGAACTAAAAGACATGACGGCAGAACATCTGTGCGATCTGTTCTTGCCTTGAGGAAACCGCAGCTTAGGCATGAAATGTATTCAAAGGAATTAAACATCCTAGATCAAGGAAACTGTGAACATACATCAAACCTCTTCATAAAGTCTTTGATTTGGTGTTTTCGCACCACTTTGTAATTTGAAATGAGAAGAAGCAACCTTCGAACAAGTTGTACAATAGCACCTTTTCCTTGTCTTTCAGTGAAATATATTCCCAAGGACGCAACACTCATTGTTAGTTTAGCAGAAGTTATCACAGGAAAGGAGACCTCCTCAGTTCACTGCAAGGTTAGCAAGTCTCCTCTGGGAGAGACGCTCCGTTCTGTTCAAACAGATTCTCCAGACTGAAGATAATGGTGGTGTTGCGCATCCTTTAAACATAACCTTGAGTTGAGGACTTGGGGGTCAAAAGAATAAGGTTTTCTGTAGTGCAGGGGGCCTATAGAGGGGTCATCTCAAGTGCTTCCGTAATGAATCACAGTCTGGATTAGAAAACCAGTGCACTGTGAATGATGCAGTTCCTTCATGCAAATGTACTTGTCACTGCTGTCTTGTTGTCTAAAGATGTCTGTTTAGACTGTTTTCTCCACACCGTGATGAATATTCAATAGAATATGGTTCAGTGTTTTGCTTAAAGGATTATTCCATCATTTACTCACTCTCATGTTGTTTCAAACCCATTTCACTGTCCATGAAACACAAAAGCAGATGCTTAGCAGAATGTCAAAGTGGCTTTTTCATTTACATTGAAACGGAATGATGACCAGGGGCGGATAAGCTCCTAAAATGACAAAATGTGCAATAAAAACATTATAAAACATGATTTACATATTGTTTTACAAGTCATACAGTAACTTTATTTGAGGGAAACCCAAATTTATTGCTGTTGGGAAATTTTTATGGTACCTTTTGAAGCTTGACACCCCCTGGCCACCATTCACTTTCATTCTAAGGAAAAGAGCAGCATGAACATTTTGCCTAACATCTCCTTTTATGTTCTACAGAAGAAAATAAAATCATAATGGTTTGAAGGGATATGAAAGTAAGAAAAACATGGTTGAATATTCATTTTTGAGTATATATCCCTTTAAATCCATGTCTGAATGGTGACAGACAAACTTGTGGAGTGTGACAAGCATGAATGGTGCACCCTGGGATCAAGGAGTTCAGAATCAGGCTGTGTCGCATGTCTCAGACTTTGTGACACTAATGAATAGATTTTGTGAGCTTTGCTTCAGTTTTGGTCCTGAAAGGTCAACTGGGGGATTATTCTTTAGCCAGATATTTTGGAAGGGATTCGTTTTTAAAGAAAACTGAACATGGAAGAAATGCCATGTGAAGATTACATCCTGCTTTTGCCTCTGTATTATTACAGGTTCGATCTTTGCCAGTTCGAGCTGACCTTTGTTAGTGTTGTTTGTGTTGCTACTCAACAAATAACCTTTTAATAAAGGCATTCTAAGCGTTTCAAATATCTATCTATCTATCTATCTATCTATCTATCTATCTATCTATCTATCTATCTATCTATCTATCTATCTATCTATCTATCTATCTATCTATCTATCTATCTATCTATCTATCTATCTATCTATCTATCTATCTATTTGTTGTAAACAGTCACTTGTTTTTTTTCCCTGTGTACATCATTGTTTTCAAATGAATCAAATCAGTGAACTGTGATTTATTGACTCACTCTTAAAGACTCGTTTTGCTCCTTGTTTCATTAAATCAGTGTTTTGAACCAATCAGATGAATGAATGAGTACATGACTCACTCATAAAGACAGTCACTTGTCGCCACCTACTGGTGTAATCATATACCATGCAGAAAGACTCCACAATTAATGAACAAATTAAAAGCAGAAGAGCGCAGAAGCACTTTTTCAAGTCTTTTAGAGATGTTGGATATTGCAAAACTACGCAAATTAGTGTCTGCAACAGCTGTTTTAGGTTGCATTCATAATTAGGCCCATTGTTTAAAAAGCAATCTGCAGATACTGGGGCATGTCAAAAATTAAGTTAAGGCACCAATAATTAGAAAACATACACACACACAATCATGCACAAATGTGCGGAAGTCACTTTTTATCAAGTCTGCATTTGACAAATTGATAGTTTAATGCTAGACACTGCAGAAGGGGACATTGAACATCAGGTGACAGTACGAAAGTGAATGTGCATGAATAGTTTTGAGTGACTCTGAATGCCAACCGGAGATTGAGCGTCAGATATTTTCAGCTATACCAGCTGTATTAACTCGTCGTCTCCCTCAACATAATTTGCATAACCATGCGGAATGATAATTGACATTTTCAACATAGCTTCCCTCAAACTGAAGTGATTTTAGCTCTCATTCCAATGCATCTAGCTGAATTAATGTTATCTACCAGGAATAGCTCAACCGGAGTAACATTTTTGATTGAAAAGCTAAAGCAAAATGTGTTTACCTTGAAGACAGTGGCAGCTTCCACTAACACAGTTACTGATTCTGGTAGGATCGCAAAGTCTGCAGTTGCCAGAGATTTAGTTGTTGAAATGGTATGCTAATGTCCTAGTTTTCTGGCCCAAATTGCTTTTGACCTTGAGGTTAAATGTAGACATTTGCAGTGCACATATATAGCCATATGTATCTTGCCATTTGATAAGAAATTATGAGATAATGAGCAAGATATGATATGCCAGAGTGCATTTGAATCGAGGTGTTATACCACACTAATATAGTTTGAAATAGTTACATTTTCACATAATATTGTGATTTAATAGCAACTTATGAGTCACAGTTACAAGATTCATAGTGACTTGCTACTATATCAGTTTGATTGACATTTAAAAAAAAAAAAAATAGAGTAGATATCTCAAGTAAATAGAGCACAATAGTAGCGTTCTGAAAGTAAAAACCCAATTAATTTTCTCCATAGGGAAACATTTTTTTAAACAATAATTGTTAAACTTTTAAAGACAAACCTGTTGTGAACTCTGAGGTTAACAAATGGTGGTACCTTATATGCATTTGTTGAAGCCATCTATTCACATTAATTCAACAAATAATTGTGTTTATTAGCGTAATTCTATACATGATTCTGTATAGAAAATTCCACCAATCAGAGTGGCAGTGAGCAAAGTGCATGGATATAGTTCTTTAGCTTCGCCCACTTCCATCTTTTCCTCACTAAAGCACACAGTTTTGTACCTTGTATTTTTGTCAGATTTTCATATACATTTTGGCTTCAAATAAAAATTTTATGCATAACATATGCATTTTTTTTTTAATCCTTATGGAAAAAATAAATAAATGGAAGAATATTTCCGAAACCAAGTCTTCTTAAAACTGGGTGGGCACTATTGCAATCTATATTATAAAATGCATAGTTCCAGCTCTGATTGGATTGGATTTTAAGCAAAAATATAATATGACCTAAACACACACCCGTTACCAAATATTCCGTATTAATGTGGCAATTTGCTACACTGCATTATGATTTCAAGGGGTTTGTGGCCATTTTGGCATGGAGGAAAAGAAAATGGTCAGTAATTTGGATTGGCAGATGGACAGCTTGTTAAACAGAGATGGATAGGTAATTCTATGTAATTGCAGTCTCTGCAACTAACAGAACTGAAGCACAAGGCAGACAGCAGTTAATAAAAAGTGACTGTAGTTATATTACAAACAGCAAGTGTGACCCGCTTTGTGCCATATATGTCTCTGCAAGTCGACAGTAGATTCACATGTATTTTTTCTTTCTGTGGCTTCTTTCTGTTTGCATTCCTTCATTGTGATCTTTATGTCTGTTTATATTAGTGGTGTTCACTGAGCAATATGAACTGTCCTATGTGTAGAAATACACACTGTGCAGGTTTATGGAAGACCTTTTGCTTACAGCAGAGCAAAGCATAAGTTTAATTTGTGAATCTTGATGATCCATATCTGAGCATCCATTTACTCGCTGACCCGTTTTAACACCGAATATGCACATTATGGTGTAAGATCATCAACTGACCTGAATTGAAATGCTAACTATAGATACATTCATAACAAAGATGTGAACCCATCGTGACTGATTTACAACAAAAACAGTGAAATGAAACATTCTTTCATCCGCCCACCCAGAGCTCTGGGATTGAACACAACTGAGCTTCCTCCAGAAATACTGAAAAACAATTAAACAAGGAAAGATAATTGGCTCATTGTGTCCACAATGGTGGTCTGAATGGTCGAATGGTTGGATTTTCCACATTTCTGCTAAATCAATCGAATCAGGTGTTAAGGATCAGAAGACTTCAGTTGTTTTCCCTTCTCCCAGAATTATTATCAAATCAAGGGTATCATTTTCAACACATTTCACTGAAGAGTGGATTCACGCTACTAATTAGCTAAACAGATCTACAATTTGCTTAGGTCAGCCAGGTTTTAATTAAAAAGCACTTGAATCAAATCAGCTTCTTAAGTACCTGGTAGCATCAGAGGAAGATATATATTTTTTAATTAAATCTTATCTCAAGCCATACTTCCACTTGGCATGTTCATCATCATTTTAATGTAACAATCTCTGGTAAAATGCTCAAGTAACTCTGTTCAAGCAAAAAAAAAAAAAAAAAAAAAAAACATTTAAACCTTTATCTTCTGCATTTCATTTGCTGAAGTGAATCTACCATCAATGTAAACATAAACTAGTTTAAGTGCAGTGATTAGTTAAGGATTATTTTAAGACTGTGGTATATGGATATGAGAATGATAATCTGGTACAAATTCCTCACCACATAAAGTGTTTGGATTCTGCTCACTGGAATCTCCTAATCATGGATTATATTTCATGCGAGGCTAAAAATGATCACTTTAATGATTAAATGTTGCTGAAAATGGTGTTTTCCACAAGTCTAATTTCATAATCGCATATTGTTTAGGTTTAGTATGCAGTACTAATCGGCCAGAAAAACAAAAAAAACATCTTAGCTGGTCTACAAAACTAGCCTGTTTGCTGGTTTTAAAGCGGTTTTGAAGGGGGATAGATAGATAGATAGATAGATAGATAGATAGATAGATAGATAGATAGATAGATAGATAGATAGATAGATAGATAGATAGATAGATTCAATAAACCTACAATTACGTGGTTGTAATGGCTACCTTAACATTTGAGGTTTGCTTTCAGCTTCCACAAAATGTGCTCAAACACTTTCTTATTGTGGACAAAGGAAGTATATATAAATAGTATAGATTTATTTGATCAAAAATACAGCAAAATAGTAATATTAAGAAATATTATCAACAGCCAGATAGATAGATAGATAGATAGATAGATAGATAGATAGATAGATAGATAGATAGATAGATAGATAGATAGATAGATAGATAGATAGATAGATATTTGAATGTGTTTGGAGTAAATATTCCCCCCATTCTCTGTGTTGACCTCAGCGCGTGCAGTGTCTTCTCCGCATGCGTTCACCCAGAGTTCAGCTCTAGTTAGGGAGACAGAGGAACTGACGGCTAGTCAGTTTCCTCACCTATCCGTGCACAAGAGCACCACCGAGCGCGTTCTCTCTGTCTCCAGGAGTATTTCTGCTTCTGTCCGCTACACAGCCAACCCGTTTCAGCACCCCCGGAGGTGTTCACGCATGAACATCCTCTCGCAGTCGCGGTCAGGTTATACGGGTCCAATTAAAGTGAATTTGAAAACGACGAGGCTCAGAACGAGGCTGAAGCATCTTTAAGAGCGCGCGCATCTCTCGGAGAGCGCGAGCAACATATGCGCTGCCTCTGAAGACTCGGTACAGCACCTCAGTGTGTCTGAAAACGCGTGAAAAACGTTTCGCCTGACTGCTGAAAACTTTCAAGGAATATTTGCGAGCGTTTTGAAGGATTTCCTGTCAGTAACACTGAGTAAAACTAATACTTTTGGAGATATTTAGAGGACGGAATACGAAGTGAACGCTGCGTTCCGAGGGGAATCACATTTACGCTCCTTCAGTTATACGTTTCTTCTTTACTCGGACGGAAGTTTTCTGACGGAAAAATGGGCATAATTGGTTATTTTGAGCTGCAGTGGAAATGCCTGGTTGTTGTGGCTCTAAGACTGCTGTTCCTTGTGCCCGCAGGAGTGCCAGCGAGAAGCGGAGAATCTTATTTAAAGGACAACATCACTGTCAGACAAGGAGACAGTGCTGTGTTGAAGTAAGTCAATGATTAAATTATTTATATTATGATAAATATGATATGTGTATGTTTGTGTGTGTGTGTGTGTGTGTGTGTGTGTGTATATATATATATATATATATATATATATATATATATATATATACGCTTCACGTTATGCACTTTTTCATTTTAAATGCTTTTTGGACCGTTTTGCAAACATTAGTATGTTTATTTATGTAGCCTAGCTAATCAATAGGTGTAATTTCCTATTTAATCATTTTAATTAGTAATAAACTAGTTTTAAGTGTTTGAGTGTTTTAATTTTTTATTGAACTACAAATATTATTATTAGCCTAATCTGACTGCTGTTTGCACGTCTCATTTTTCTGCTGGAGTTGTTTTGGGAATCCGTGGTGAGATGCAATCGTCTGGTAATGCAATCAGCATGCAGTCTGGTCTATGTAATCAGTTTTGGTGGCCTATTTAGATAAGTAGTTCATCAACAAACCAAATTTAAGTTCGACTAGATTCTCTAATTCCCTCTCTTTCAGTCATTCTCCCTCTCCCATCTCTCTCATGCCTGATTTCTCATTCCCTCTTACTCTCAGTCACACACAGACACACTCTCGTTTGTGGACGCCCACATGCACTTACAGTAGGATCATTGTTTTCTTACTTTGCCTCTAATGGTTATTCCGTGAAGTTATATAAATGTGGGTAACAAGGCAGTCGTTTTTCCTGTAGGGGGACTGAGAGTAAAAGTAGCCTATGCCTCTTTCGTTTCGCTTTTGCCCTGCGTGTGGTACCAGACGCAGTGGGGACGTTTTGTGTAACATGAGACTGTGGCCTGTGCTTGTGTCCTTTGACGCTTGTCTCCAGAACCTCTGTCTAAAAGAATGTCATTTTTGTCTGGAACAAATCTGTACAACAAAACTACTGAGGACGGCAACAGTCCGTCGTTCCCCTATCAAAAGCTACTCTCGATGCTGCGCTGAAAGCGCTTTGGGAACATTCTTTGTTCGACCGGTTGTTGAAGCACGTGTGTCAAACACGCCAAGAATTGGCTTAAATAACCTCGGTTAGGTGACGTCACTCGATTACGATCACCTGGAGGTTATAAATAGATGTGACGCGGAAACATCCTCAGGTCTTTTGTCTTCAAGGACCGCATTGTTGTGTGCGTGTGTGTGTGTGAGAAAAAGCACGATTAGAAAGAGAGAAAAAAAAAAAAAAAGCAGGAAGCGAGCAGATATAGATATTTATATATATATATATATTTATATAAGAGAGATAGCTGCTCACTATGGAGGATCTACAGAGGAGATGTTTACCTCCCTGTCAGAGGCAGCTCCCTGACGATGATCTCCATGCTTTCTGCTTTGAGTGTTTGGGGGAAGAGCACGCGATCCTCGGGCTCGAGGGCGAGTGCGAGCACTGCGATCTCCTCTCGATCAAAGTGCTTCGCGCGCGGCTCGCCTTCTTTAAAAGCTCGTGGGGATCGCGTGCCGATCTAGCCGAGGCGCGTGAGACGGACTTGCCCCTTTCTCTCGCGCTCTCGCCAGATCATGAAGCCCACGCGTCCGTTTCTCAAGCGCGCTTCGGGGCTTCTTCTGAACGGGCCGAGGAAACTTCATCTCTTGCTTCTGGGGAGGTGGAGAGTGCCGCCTCAGAGCGCTCCTCTTGTGATGACAAAGCATATGAGGAGTTGCTCGAGGTGGTCACTCGGGCAGTCGATCGGTTACACCTAGACTGGCCGCAGGAGCAAGAGACCCCCAAGCGCTCAAAGTTAGACGACAGATATCTGTCGGGTGGTCGAGGGGAGGGGCCTCAGCGACGGTCTCTCCCCTTTTTCGGTGACCTCCATGACGAGTTAACTCGTTCATGGAACAAGCCATATTCGTCCCGTGTTTTTGTGCCATCGACGTCGATTTACTCGACTATCGTTGATGCAGAGGCACGGGGCTATATGATGATGCCCCAGATTGAAGAGACGCTCGCGGGCTATCTCTCTCCTGGGACCTCATCATCACTGAAGAAAGCAACTCTCCCCACCAAGCCATGCAGAGTAACATCTTCATTGGTGGGGAAAGCCTTTCAGGCAGCGGGTCAGGCTGGTACTGCTTTGCACACTATGGCAGTTTTGCAGGCGTACCAGGCTGACCTGCTCAAAGACTTGAGCACTGGCGCGTCAATTGACGAGGAGGCATTTTTAGAGCTTCGCCAGGCCACAGATTTGTCTCTCCGTGCGACCAAGCAGACGGCCCGTGCCATCGGCCGCTCTATGGCTGCAATGGTTTCCACGGAGAGACATCTGTGGCTCAACCTCACGGGCATCAAGGACAAAGACCGTGCGTTCCTCCTTGATGCCCCCGTCTCGCCTTCCGGCCTATTTGGCGACGCCGTCAACACCGTCGCCACTAGGTTTCGGGAGGCAAAACGCTATGAGGAAGCGTTTGTGAGGTTTCTTCCCCGCCGTGCTCAAGAGTCGGGACCGTCGACCACCCGGTCCCGACCAAGTCCGGTTCCGTTGAGGCGTGAAGCGCAGAAAGAGAGTGTGGCGAGCCGAGCACCCCCTCGTAGAGACTGGGGTGCGGCTCGCCGCGCATCACAATCTGCCTCAAAGAGACCGGACCTGCGGAGCATCATCTCCGCCAAAAAGAAGTCCTGAGGCTGGTGCGCCCAGGACCGTGGGGGTGTGTTCCCCCAGGGAGGGGCGCGTACAATTCCAACAGAAGGTAGAGGCTCCTTCCTGGCACCCTCAGGGGGCCGCTGTACAATCTCCGCCGCCACTGGTGTTTCGGGGACCGGCGGTCTCCAGCGAAATGTTAGGTGTTCGGTTGCCTCCTGCCACGTTTCCGGACGCCAGACATCTAACATTCCCCCATCAAAGCGAAGTGTCAAAATTAGTGCCCCTTTCAGAGAAGCTGGCAGCGTGGAAGCTACTGCCAAATATCTCTCCGTGGGTAGAAAGGACTGTAGAGAAAGGCTACAGGATTCAGTTTGCGTATCGGCCTCCGCGTTTCAACGGCGTGGTCTCCACTTCCGTGAAACCGGAACGAGCGCATTTGTTGACACAGGAGTTGCAAACTCTGCTGGTCAAAGGGGCCATAGAACGTGTTCCCCTGCCAGACAGGCAGTCAGGCTATTACAGCCGGTATTTTCTTGTTCCCAAGAAAGATGGGGGGTTGCGTCCGATTTTAGATCTTCGCGGGTTGAACCGCTACCTCAGAACATACAAGTTCAAAATGCTGACAATCAAGATGATTGTTTCTCACATCCAATCGGAGGATTGGTTTGTGACAATCGATCTAAAGGACGCTTATTTTCATATAGAAATATTGCCACAACACAGGAAGTTCCTGAGGTTCGCTTTCGGGGACGAAGCCTACCAGTATCGGGTTCTTCCGTTCGGCCTAGCCTTGTCACCCCGCACTTACACCAAATGCATGGATGCAGCTCTGGCTCCTCTACGACTCCAGGGCATCCGCATTTTAAACTACATAGACGACTGGCTGATTCTGGCTCAGTCTCAGGAGCTAGCGCTTCGACATCGGGATGTCGTCCTAGCTCATCTCGAATCTCTAGGGTTGAGACTCAACGCCAAGAAAAGCGTTCTCTCTCCTGCTCAGAGGACAACGTATTTGGGGGTCGTATGGAATTCGATCACGATGCGGGCACAGCTGTCTCCTGCACGCGTCGAATCCATTTTAGACGCCCTAAAGAACATCAAGCTAGGCCAGAAGATTACTCTTCATTACCTTCAGAGGGTTCTAGGTCTCATGGCAGCTGCATCTACGGTGATACCTTTAGGTCTCCTGCGCATGAGATCGTTTCAGTTGTGGCTCAGAGCCAGGGGATTTCATCCAAGGGCCAATCCCCAGAGGCAAATAAGGGTTACGCGCCAGGGGCTTCGTACCCTTTCTATGTGGTTCAGACCCCGGTTCCTGACTTTGGGTCCCACTCTAGGTCCGTGTTGTCGTCGCAAGATGCTAACGACAGACGCATCCCTCACGGGCTGGGGAGCGGTCTTAGATGGCCGTCCAGCCCAAGGGATCTGGAGAGGTCATCTTCTCGAATGGCACATCAATTGCCTCGAAATGAAGGCTGTATTTCTGGCCCTGAAATACTTCCTCCAGCAGTTAAGAGGCTACCATGTCCTAGTGCGGGTGGACAACACAGCGGTAGTCTCTTACATAAATCGTCAGGGTGGACTGCGGTCGCGCCGCTTGAACGAGCTAGCGCACCAGGTTCTGCTTTGGGCACAGGACAAGTTCCTGTCCCTCAGGGCGATTTACATCCCCGGACATATGAATGTGGGAGCAGACTTGCTGTCCAGACAAGCTGTAATACACGGGGAATGGAAACTCCACCCCGAAGTAGTCAGTCAAATCTGGGAAAGATTTTACGAAGCAGAGGTGGACCTCTTTGCTTCACAGGAGACAGCACAATGTCCCCTCTACTTCTCTCTGACTCATCCAGCTCCCCTGGGTCTGGACGCGATGGCCCATGTGTGGCCCAGACTGCGTCTTTACGCATTTCCCCCGGTCGCTCTGCTCCCAGGAGTCCTGGCCAAGGTCCGTCAACAGGGTTCTCGCCTCTTACTGATAGCGCCCCGTTGGCCGACCAGAATATGGTTCTCAGATCTAATATCTCTCCTCGACGGCTCGCCGTGGGCGATTCCGGTGAGGAGGGACCTTCTCTCTCAGGCACAGGGGACAGTATTTCATCCCCGGCCCGAGCTCTGGAACCTTCATGTCTGGCCCCTGAGGGGGACCAACTGAGACATGCTGGCCTTCCAGCCGATGTAATAGAGACTATTCTGAGCGCTAGGGCTCCCTCCACTAGAAGAACTTATGCCAGTAAATGGCGCATTTTCGAAAGTTGGTGTATGACACACCATGCAGATCCAGCTCACTGCCAGATTGTTTCAGTACTGGAGTTTCTGCAAGAGAAAATGTCCTCAGGAACATGTCCTAATACTCTCAGAACGTATGTGGCCGCCATCTCGGCTTGCCACATTCTGATTGATGGGGTTTCGGTGGGGAAACACCCTCTAGTTGCCCGCTTCATTCGAGGAGCTAAGCGGTTGAGGCCGCCCACTAGAGCGACAGTTCCTTCATGGGACCTAGCTATAGTGCTTGAGGGCTTAGTGGACACCCCTTTCGAACCACTAGAGTCAGCGCCTGTCAGGCTTCTGACCCTAAAGATGGTTTTTCTAACAGCTATTACTTCTCTGAAGAGAATTGGGGATTTGCAGGCTCTGTCAGTCTCGCCATCCTGCCTAGATTTTGCCCCTGGGCTGGTCAAAGCTATTTTGCATCCTCACCCTAGTTATCTTCCGAAGGTTCCATTCTCGACCATAAATCCGGTCATACTCGAAGCCTTCTGCCCTCCGCCGTTCACGACACCGGAGCAGGAGAAACTTCACTTACTGTGTCCAGTACGTGCTCTCCAGATTTACGTCCACCGCACTAGCCAGTGGCGTAAGTCGGAGCAGCTTTTCGTATGTTTTGGAGGCCGCAACCGGGGGGCGGCTGCCACTCGACAGACTATGTCACATTGGGTGAGGGATGCTATTGCCCTAGCCTATGAGGCGCGTGGTCAAGCTTCGCCTCTGGGTGTAAGGGCCCATTCAACCAGGGGGATTGCATCTTCCATGGCTTTGGCAAGAGGCGTCCCCTTGCAGCAAGTTTGTGATGCGGCAGGTTGGTCCTCTCCGCACACATTTGTTAGATTCTATAGTTTGGATGTTCATGTTACTCCGGGCTCGCATGTCCTTGAGTCGACATCCCAGAGTCATGTCTGAGACCTCTTTCATGTTTGTGCGCACACTACACAACGTTGGGGGTCCAGACACTTCCAGTGCGGCGGCGTGGGTATTCTCGTTCCCAAAGCGCTTTCAGCGCAGCATCGAGAGTAGCTTTTGATAGGGGAACGTCTCGGGTTACTTGACTGTAACCCTGTTCCCCGAAAAAGCGGGAACGAGATGCTGCGCCTCAATGCCGCACTGTAAGCGTGACTGGACGTCCTTTCAGACAAAATTTTGACCTGAGGATGTTTCCGCGTCACATCTATTTATAACCTCCAGGTGATCGTAATCGAGTGACGTCACCTAACCGAGGTTATTTAAGCCAATTCTTGGCGTGTTTGACACACGTGCTTCAACAACCGGTCGAACAAAGAATGTTCCCAAAGCGCTTTCAGCGCAGCATCTCGTTCCCGCTTTTTCGGGGAACAGGGTTACAGTCAAGTAACCCGAGACGATCTGTATAGACCCTTATAGCTGAGTTTGATGCAGGAAAAAAACCCTCTTTTGAATAAAGAGACATTCATGTGCAGAATGCTTGTTTTGTGTGTGTGTGTGTGTGTGTGTGTGTGTGTGTGTGTGTGTGTGTGTGTGTGTGTGTGTTACTAACTAAATGTGCATACATCCATGTGTGGATGCATGGATGGATGAATAAACAGACAGACAGACAGACAGACAGACAGACAGACAGAAATAGTAAATACGGTGGAGAACTTCATTCTATTAAAGCTGATATTTAGTTGTTCTCCTACAGAATTTTGAAAATTTGTGTTGAATACATACGTGTTGGGGGTGGGGGTGTGTGTTTGTGCCAATTACATTACACACACACACACACACACACACACACACACACACACACACACACACACACACACACACGTACGTAGGTTTAACCAGGACCTGTGTGTGTGTGTGTGTGTGTGTGTGTGTGTGTGTGTGTGTGTGTGTGTGCGTGTGTGTGTGTATGTGGCAAATAAGGCCCTCTAGATTGTTATATTGTACAATTATATAGTGATTTTTGTATATAGGTTCATTCACAAACGCTGATTCATCCACAAACACTGATTCATCCATATTTATGAATGAGACATTGACTTTATCATTCAAATTGTTTTTAAAATCAGTAATGATTTTAATGACTAAAACAATGAAAATTTTGTCAGAACCTGTATTATAAATTACATGCTATACACACACACACAGCCTTGAGTGCCTTATTTGATTTTTGTCAAGCCAAGAACAGTGCTATCCAATTTATAATAATAAATAACATATATATATATATACATACATTAATTAAAGAACATAAGAGAAAGAAAACAATGTGAAAATGTATAGATGAGTTCTCTTTAAATGTACATCATTTCTGGTCTGTATGTGCATATATCTAATTACTAAGTGTTTGTTCATTAATTCGTTTAGTCTTGATGGCTGAAATGTTTGGTTTTGGGCTGAACTGTAAAAACACTTGTGGTTTCTCTAAATAACATATCTTTTGATAATTAAAAAAAAAAAAACTCAGGAAACGCTGAGGAAACAAAAACTGAAACTGAACAATTCCTAGTGGATAATAGTTAATAGGATATTGTAACTCCTACTGACATCAACATCTGAATCACTGTCAACTTTTCATAATAAACAAGCCAAAAATTTGTCAGAAGTTACAATATTGTGTTGCTGATCATATTCTTGCCACAGTGAATGCACTAAGGATCCAAAATGCACAAAACAAACAAATCAGCATTAATGGAAAGAATGAAATAGATGTTGCAAGTGTTTACTTTTGACTTTCTGATCGGTGAACTGTGTCACACTAATGTCTCGCAGACACCAGAGAATCTCTGGACCTCATTTCTTAGTCCTTTTTTTCCACTTGAAGTCCTACCACTAGAGAATTAAATGTGTCATACCATCTGTCAGCCAAGAGTGCTGCTTTCCCCCTCCCTCTCTCTTAATTTAGCCATTCAAATAAACTTTGATTTTCTTGGTTATGTGGCACAGTTAGTGCACTCTTGATTATATAGACTCCTGCAGATATCAGTTAAATCAGCTTGACTCACAATTGCATTTATCTCAAAGCAACCCATCACCTTGACTGTGAGAACATAAAGCAAATGGAAATGAATACATTTCCATAGCAACGTTACATCTTGTAAGTTCATGGTTGTATTGGTGCCACAATTCAGAAGTCAGCAAAAATGTGAAATCAGGTGGAAAAGCACATTAAGGACGTCTGGAGTCTTTTTTGTATTGATTGCCGTCAGTCATGTCATGTATTTTACTTTTGATCACGAGCACAGCTTCCGCATTATGGAGAACTGTTGAGACAAGCTGTCACAAACACTGTCACACTGATGGCAGAGCACTCTGCGTGCCCCAACTTCTCTGTAGCGCCGATCCAAATAGCGACTGCTGCTGTGTGCCTGTGCACACCTGCAGATGTGTGGTGATTTATCTATCCCCAAAGAAAAGCCATTTCAGCTCAGCCAAAGCAAATGAAGGGTGGCAGACTTTAGCCAAGCCAGAAGCCATGGTTTCTACCTGAAAAAAAACAAGACATTTCTAAGACAGCATTTTTCCTCTTGTGTTTTTGAGGGAAAAATGCACAACATTGTGGTAGAGCCCGTTCACTCTAACTGCATGTGAAAGGTTGTCACGTTTTTTATTTGAACCTTAAAGCACTGAAAAAAGAAATGTCTGACTTATCAGTGTAGTGTGAAGCTGTAAGCTGTTGCATTTTGATAGTGTTTGAAAAAAAATAAGCCTCGGTAGGTTGATTGACAACATCTTGAAGTCTACAAATTATTGGAATACCGACTGAGGTTTCAGTGCATAATTTGCCAGCAACACTTCAATTTTGTGTTGTTGTTGTTGTTGTTGGCTTAATGCAAGTGATGAATATTAAGTGAGTAATTAATAGAAGTAATGAGATTATTCATCATCTGGTGGCAAAAGACACGGAACAAAAACTAAGAAGAAGTGAAAGGTGCCAACAATAATGTACTATCACTAGACACTAGAAAACTTTTTGATAGATCCATCCATCCATCCGTCTGTTGATAATACAGGTGCATCTCAATAAATTAGAATGTTATGGAAAAGTTCATTTATTTCAGTAATGCAACTCAAATTGTGAAACTCGTGTATTAAAGGGGTGGTTGATTGCAATTTCACTTTTTAACGTTAGTTAGTGTGTAATGTTGCTGTTTGAGCATAAACAATATCTGCAAAGTCGCGGCGCTGAAAGTTCAATGCAAACAGAGATATTGTCTTTTAAAATTCTGGAAGTTTAATGCCTACAAAAACGGCTGGTAAGGGACTACAACGAACTACTTCCCGGGTCTGATACGTCACGGACCCAGATAAACCCTGCCCTCGGGAACATGTAAGGAAGGGGGCGAGGCCATGCTGTGCTGCTTTAGAGAAGAGGAAGAGAAAACTAGGGGTGCACGTAAAAATCTATTCATATATGAATCGCGATTCTGTCTTCTAACGATTCTAATGGATTCACAAGTTTCAAAATTAATGTTCTAAAACAGCCATTCTTAATACTGTTCCTCCCGTCGCCTGCTCTACATCTCTCTCTCTCTCTCTCTCTCTCTCTCTCTCTCTCGCTCTCTCATTCAGATCATCAGATCAGCTCCAACAAACTGTTCCAATTATACATTTTCACATAGCAATGAGAAGTGTTATACATGGACGCATGTGCGGTTGCCGTACTGTATTAAAGCTTTAATCTGAATAAAACCATATATTAAAAGCTAACATAAGCAGTAGCATAATAACAGCGTATCTAAAAGTATGAGACAACAAACAAACAAACAAACATACCATTAAGAGCTGTGCTTGCACAGGTTCTGCGCGATCCTCTTCACTAATATCTTCTGTGTCTCATCTGGGCTCAAATTGATAAGCAATATAGACGACGCCATTGTTTACAATACAACCGGAGCACATGCCGCTGAGCTGAGGGGCGGGACATTTAGACGCACACTCGGCGGTTTAATGAATCACAACACACTGAGCCAGCTAACCAATCAGAGCCCATCATGTATTTTTGAGGGAGGGGCTTCATAAAAACAGGAAATAATCGAGGCGTTTGTCAGAGAAGGTGCAGAGCGGTGTCGAATAAAGGTAAATTATATGAAAAAAAAAATGCGTTTTTAAAAAAAAGAAGCATGAACACATGTTAGACTGCACCCCATAAACACAATCAAGCCTAGAAAAAAAAAAAACAGTCAACCACCCCTTTAAATGAATTCAATGCACACAGACTGAAGTAGTTTAAGTCTTTGTTTCTTTTAATTGTGATGATTTTGGCTCACATTTAATATCTCAACAAATGAGAATACTTCATAAGACCAATAAAAAAATCAAAAATTGGCCTTCTGGAAAGTATGTTCATTTACTGTATATGTACTCAATACTTGGTAGGGGCTCCTTTTGCTTTAATTACTGCCTCAATTCGGCGTGGCATGGAGGTGATCAGTTTGTGGCACTGCTGAGGTGGTATGGAAGCCCAGGTTTCTTTGACAGTGGCCTTCAGCTCATCTGCATTTTTTGGTCTCTTGTTTCTCATTTTCCTCTTGTCAATACTGGTGAGTTTGCTGGCCAGTCAAGCACACCAACACCGTGGTCATTTAACCAACTTTTGGTGCTTTTGGCAGTGTGGGCAGGTGCCAGCTGCTGGAAAATGAAATCTTAAAAAAATCTTAAAGCATCTTCAAAAAGCTGGTCAGCAGAAGGAAGCATGAAGTGCTCCAAAATTTCTTGGTAAACGGATGCAGTGACTTTGGTTTTCAAAAAACACAATGGACCAACACCAGCAGATGACATTGCACCCCAAATCATCACCGACTGTGGAAACGTAACACTGGACTTCAAGCAACTTGGGCTATGAACTTCTCCAACCTTCCTCCAGACTCTGGGACCTTGGTTTCCAAATCAAATACAAAACTTGCTCTCATCTGAAAAGAGGACTTTGGACCACCGGGCAACAGTCCAGTTCTTCTCCTTAGCCCAGGTAAGACGCTTCTGACGTTGTCTGTGGTTCAGGAGTGGCTTAACAAGAGGAATACGACAACTGTAGCCAAATTCCTCGACACGTCTGTGTTTGGTGGCTCTTGATGCCTTGACCCCAGCCTCAGTCCATTCCTTGTGAAGTTCACCCAAATTCTTGAATCGATTTTGCTTGACAATCCTCTTAAGGCTGCGGTTCTCTCGGTTGGTTGTGCATCAGGAGAGTACAAGGCTGGAAATGCACAAAGGCTATTTCTAAAAAAAAAAAAGGGTAAATTACGACTTTGCTATGACAATCTGGAGTGATACAGGTATTTAGGTAGATTTTGAGGCGCATTACCTTGAAAAATGAAAGTAATCCACAGCGTCTTCAGCAGCTCAGATGTTGGCAGAAAATGAAGACTCTTATGTTCAGTCTTACATCCAAACACAGAGCACCGGGATTGCTTGCGAGACATTACAGCTTTTGAGAGACGTTACAGCTGCTCGAGCACAGAAAAAATGGAGGACAGCTTACAACCGCTGAGGGCGGAAACTATAGCAATGCAGGGCTGTCAATCAACTGCCGTGGCCCCGCCCTCTGAAATGTGACGTCACACTGCGGTGAGAATCAAAATGGCAGGCCTAGTGAGACTGACTTGGTTTAAAGGGGATTAAAAAATGAGGAGTGGGTGGATTTTTATTATTGTAGGGTTCACACACTGCCAACACACATTTCTGCCCAAACACCATGTAAAAGTGGATGTTGCATAATAGGTCCCCTTTAAGGTAGCCATTGCAACCACAAAGTAATTGTAGGTTGAGTTAAGCACAAAGATGGATATTCTACTCTATCAGCTAATTTCATGTGGTTTCCAATATCCATGTGTTGTCACAAAGAGGAATATGTGTAATAAAAACAGGTTGTTTACTCTGATCTCTCCAATGACACATTGCAACCACTTAATGGTATTTCTAGCTTTTATTTATAAACAACCAATTATGTTCATCCCTCAGGAAACACATTTATGGCCGCAAAAATAATGTTAATGCCAGCGTAGGAGTTATTTGTTTGTACTTTATTAAAAGAGCGGAAAAAGAGCTGTCAGTCAGAGCGTCCTAACTCAGGAATTCAATATCACTCTTATTAGTAAACGCATTGATCATAACCTGAGGTGTTAGGCTAACACAGAAATTTAATTGTTTGTCCTTTCTTATTCAGTTTATTAAACTGCTGGTTTGATTAAATTAGAGTTACAAGCATCCAGCACACGCAAGGAATGTCGCCAATAAAACCAAAAATACTTAATGATTTAAAGAAAATTGTCTATTTATTACCCTTTTTATGTTCCTAACTGCTGTAAAATACTGAATGCAGATCTCTTCAGGCCTTGAACAAGTACCAGCACCACAGATGGAAATCAAACAGCAGAAAACAAAGCACTACAACATGTTATTAATTGAACTGAGGGTCCTTCTCTGAAGCAGGCAGGATGATGAAGTCTTAAGTGGACGCCCCCTGACCTGACTGTCAGTGTGACAGATGGTTGAAAGCTTCTCACAATGGTGATCTCCCTTATCAACATTACAGCGCTGGGGATTTCAGCATAGTGTTTCTAGCAGAAACATGACACTCTTTTCACGCAGTTAGCTTGTATTATCTCAAACTGTATTTTGGCTGTCTGTTCGTATTGTGGTATGGCTTCGGTCTTATGTAACTCAACAAATCACTGCAAGACGGCTTAACGAATGAACTAGGGAGGAGGTTGCATAAGAGGCACGTATGGTATGTATGTATATAGTATATAATAGTTTCTGTACATTATATATATTCTTTCAAATTATATTATTGCAAACAGGAAAACTTGGATATGAGTGTGGTAAATTACAATGTGCAAGAAATGAATATTACAGTTGGAAGGTTGTTGGTCCGTTTATGGTGCTTTTATTTATTTTTTGTACTTCCATGTAATATTTGCCTGGGTCAGTAATTTTGTGGACAAATACTCTTCATAATGGCACTTGATCTCAAGTATTTGATTCAGTTTGCAGGGTATTTCAAGGACTAGTTCACCCTAGAATAAAAATTCTCTCAACTTTTACTCAACCTTATGACTTTCCAACCTGCATGACTTACAGTTTTCGTCCCAAAAATGAATGTGAGGTCTAAAGCAACATTGATTTATTTGTATGGGTGAAAAAATCCTGAGACGTTCTTCAGAATGTCTTCTTTAGTGTTCTGCAGAACAAAGTAAGTCAGAAAGGTTTGACGTGGCGTGAGGGTAAGTTTTGAGTGAACTATTTTAGGTGAGCTAACTCTTTTGTACATCCAGTGCACAAATCACTGGCTGTGAGACTCAACCATCAGATATTTAAGGACAGTGTAGCAGTGTAAATATTGCAGTAAACGGTAAAAAAATTAACAGTAAAGCAACATTTTTGTATGATTTATTCCTGCTGCATTGCATTCTGGGAACCGTAGTTCTGCCTCCAGCCCCACAGACACAGTAGAATTGTACATTTGCATTAGGTGGTGCGAAATAAGCAAGTATTGCTTATATTCCACCCTATTCTATTCCAAGTCCACCCACTTGGAGATTTGAGGCATGATATATATTCATATTTTTCCAGGCATGAATCTTTGGATGAGGCAGATATGCTGAGAAAGAATGCTTTTATCAAAACCGTACCTGAGTCACAACCATAAGCAGTAAAACGTACATGGATATTCTTGTCTTAAAAACACATTTAAATGATTTCTTGCTAATTAGATAATTAGACCCATACAAATATCAGGCTACATGTCACACATACTGTACACTTTTCATTCCCCATGTAAAATGCTTAGAATAGATCTTACTGTAATATTTTTTAATGCTATATCAAATGGGATAAACCAACAATCTAGGGATAGCAATCGGAATTCACTACCACTGTAAATGTATTCATACAGCATATAGAGATAATATAGAGATAATCAATAAGTGATGTGATGATGATGCACTCTGCTGTTAAATTATGTATTTTAGGGAGCACTCTGAAAGAGACTCTATAGTCATGGGATGTGTGCGGTCATTGATGTTATTCTTTGTGGAGTGCACAGCTCTCATTTGTCTGCCTTGGGGTGCTCATCTTATAAAATTAGCACAGGAGCAAGGGCAGGCCATACTCTCTTTGTAATGCTCCACCGGTCACTGTCTTATGGTTCAAGTTTAATGTGATGCTTCTAATGATTTGCACACTAATGATCTGAACTCTTCTCCTGGTTATTACTTAACAGGACCAATAAGCAGTTTTACCAAAAGACTCAGTTCAAAGCATTCGTTTTCTGTGGAAATTTTTATTTGAAGATTCAATTTTTTTTTCTTTATCTAAAAAAAAAAATATATATATATTCACTTTCACAGATTGTTAACATCACTGCTTGGTATTACAGCAAAACAATTAATTTAATGAATTCATGAATAAATGAATGCACAAATAATGATAATAGATTATCATGGTCATACAGTTATACATATTGTGAAGTCTTAATAGGAATTCTGCATTTTCCAAAGGTGTGGTATGGACATGAGGATCTTTCCTATTCAGACATGAATTTTTTATACTATAGAAGGTTCATTCTCTAGGGTTTCAGGGACAGTGAAGTTCGGTATTGATAGATTGGTCTTTCCCCTACCACACAGCTCCAGCTTGGCAATGTTCAGTTCATTGAACCTTTAGACAAAATCTTAAAAAAAAGTATCATTCATATTTCATACATCAGGCTTTTATGGCTCTTATGTGATATAGTGAGAATATGGAGCTTACACTTGATGAAGGAAAAAAAAAATACATTTATTCAGAGAAAAATGTGTAATATATAATTTCATGCAGTTGCTGATATTTATTTGGCCAAAATAAAATTCTAATAGCTTATTATGTATATAGCAGACAGCTTACAGTACATAAAATACATATCAGTTGTCACTATATCGTTCAATAATATTTCTTAGTAAGATGATATATAAATGCTTAGTTTTATGATCAAATCTATGAAGCAGTACAATAGAATGATGATTGAGAGATTCTCACAAGACTAATGTATCATATTTAATACTCATTTGACACACACACACACACACTCACACACAACATGATTTTTCTAGAAAATGATTAATGGATAATCAAGTAAACCTAAGTTGCTTCAGGCTGGTAAGTGATCATCTCGAAATATTTCTAACAATATAAAAGTTATTATTATGTTTACTGTGTCTCAAAGTGAGTGAAAATTTTACAGCAAAAAACTTGTGCACCATGACTTGAAGGGGTGCATTTTTAGAATTATACTTAAAGGCTGTAACTTACTAAAACAAAAAAAGTATAAATCATGTATAATTTGATATATTCTAATATATTATTTTTGCTTTGTCCTTTGGTTTGTTGTGAATGGGAGGTCACTGCTGATTGATATAAATCACAACCTTACAGATATCATCTGTGATTTGCTTTGCTCCCTCTCAGGAACTGGCGGTCCATTCACTGTGATTCAGCGTGCTCAGTTTTTGCTGAGCAAGTCAAATATGAATGCTTTTGCAGTTATTCAGAAGATATGGCAAGATTAAACTTGCTTCACTAAAACAACAAACATCTAACATTACTTTCTCCTATATTCTCTTTTATGAATGATGTATTGTATTGTGACAGTTTTGATGTCTCTGTACGCCTTTTAGATGATTCGGAACATTTTGTTGCAGCAGGTATTCTGAAATCTGATGCTTTGCAGTCATGTTTTTGTAATGTGTGAGATAAGCTGTTTTACTCTATACTGAAGCCTGATTTGTTCACTTTTGTGTAGCTGCACAAACCAATGGCGATTTAGCCTGCCAGAAAGGGTGGAGCCGACCTGTATATAAGGCGGCTCGCAGCACCATTTATTAGATCATTCTCCTTCAGCAACAAGGATCATCTCTTCGCTGACACTGGAAGACGCCAGAAGCTGAGGAAGAAGCTCCAGCTCTGCTCGCCATCGTCGAAGACGCCTGAAGCAGCGAGGACTCACTGCGGCCATCCGGCGCTTCAGGAGCAAGCAAAGAGCATTTCCTAAAGAGCAAATTTTCAGCGTGCGTTGTTTCAAATGTTGCAGTGCGAGTCCGGCTCATGCAAGGACCCCTTGCATGAGACGGACGGGCACAGTGAGTGCGTTGCCTGTCTCGGCAGCGCCCACGCAGAGGCTGCGCTCACTGATGGCTTATGCTCTCACTGCGAGAGTATGAGCCTTTCCCGTCTCCGAACGCGGATCGCCTTCTTCCATGAAGGCGGTCCCCCTCGCTCTGCCCTCCCGCTTCCTTTCTCTCCTAAGAGGAAGAAACAGCGGGTCCTTCTCAGCGGGTTCGAGCGGTGTCACATCGGCTCAGCGCCCACGTGCCCCGCCCTCCCTGTGTCTTCTCGCTTCGCTGGTGCATTTCACACAGGATGACCAACGCCCCTCTTTGGTGCGAGCGGCTTGGTCTCATTCTTACGTCAGAGAGGACATCATCATCGAGGACGTTACAGTTGAGGACTCCATGTCCTTAGCAGCGTCTGATGCAGAGGAGTGGGGAAATTACGGCGATGAGCCAGAAGTCCCTCCCCCTCTCAAGCTCCGAGGCCAAAGCCGGACGCCAAACTCATCCGCGTCCTGTCTAAGGCGGGGGAGGATTTGGGCCTCGAGTAGTCGGCTCGTTGGACAAGTGGTACCTGCTGGGAAGCCGTCAGTAATCCTCTCGCCAACGCCCCGCCCTGTTCTTGCCTGCAGTTCACGAAGAACTCACCAAGACGTGGGGCGCCCCCTACTCGGCCCAAGTAAATCCCTCTACAGCAGCAGCTTTCACCACTGTTGATGGCGGTGATGAAAGGGATACAGCAAGCTCTCCCTCTCTGGAGGAGGTGGTTGCTGCTCATCTGTGCCCGCCATCTGCCCTCGGACTGAAGGCCCATGTAGCGCATCCTTCTAAGCCCTACAGGACCACCTCGGCGCTCGCCAACAGGGCCGATGCAGCGGCTGGCCAAGCTGGGTCGGTGCTGCATACAATGGCGGTTCTCTAGGTGTTTCAAGCCAAACTTCTCTGCAGCATGGAAGAGTCTGGCCAAGAACACCTGGAGGCTTTCAAGGAGCTGTGCACAGCGACAGACCTGGCTCTGCGTGCCACGAAAGCAATGGTGCAGGCAATCGGCAAGACCATGGCCAGTTTGGTGGTACTGGAGCGCCACCTATGGCTGAACCTCACTGAGATTAGGGACGCTGAGAAAATGGCTTTTCTTGACTCACTGGTCTCGCCGAAAGGTCTGTTCGGCCCTGCTGTGGACCGATTCGCGGAAAGGTTTTCAGAGGCTCAGAAGACGTCACAGGTGCTGCGTCACTTCCTCCCCATACGTTCTGGCCCTGCGGCTGCGGGCCGCCAGAAGAATCCTGCTGCTCAGCCTGCAAAGCCGGCGCAGCCTCAACCCCAATGCAAAGTAGAGCCTGGGCTGCAACAGCGACCCCGGACGGCGAAACGCTTCTCCTTTCCGAAGCGTCAAGGTCCCCGCCCACGAGTTGTGCTGTGAGTCTTTCTGGGAACAATTTTAGACTCCACCCGAATGCGGGCATGGATTACGCCAGAACGATCCCTGACTATTCAGCGATTGGCGGCATCTCTCAAACCGGGGATGACACGCCCCCTAAAGGTTTTTCAGAGGTTGCTCGGCCTTATGGCGGCCACTGCCTCTGTGATTCCCCTGGGCCTGCTTCGCATGCTGCCCCTTCAGTTTTGGCTCAAATCCCGCATTCCACCCCACACCTGGTGCCTGGCGCCTTGGGCGGTTTCCTGTCAGGGTAGACCACCGCTGTATCAAGGCTGTGGCCCCCTGGACGGCCTCTCGCCTGCTCCAAACAGGAAAGAGGTTAGGCCTGACCTCCAGAAGGAAGGTAGTTACGACGGACGCATCCAACTCGGGTTGGGGCGCCCTATTGGAGGGCAATCCAGCGTTCGGCTCCTGGTCAGTCCCGGAGCAACCCCTGCATATCAACTGCCTAGAGATGTTTGCAGTTTTCTTAGCCCTAAAAACCTTCCTTCCAGGCTTGAGAGGGCACCACGTCTTGGTCTGGTCGGACAGCATGACGGTGGTGGCTTATATCCGGCCAGAGTTGTGGAGCCTTCATGTATGGTGCCTCGATGGGAGCTTAGTCAGCTCCCAGCGAGAGTAAGCAATACTATTTTGGAGGCGAGAGTGCCGTCTACAAGATGGCTTTACAGCCTAAAATGGTCAGTCTTCCTTAACTGGTGTGTTGCACGAAGTTTGGACCTGACATCATGTGACGTGTCCCATGTGCTAACCTTTTTGCAGGAGCTGTTGGATAAGGGGTGCGCCCTCTCCATGCTCAGTATATGTGGCAGCTATCACAAGTGGGTGACTTGCAAGTGCTGTCAACCAGTGCTTCGTGTCTTGAGTTTGGGCCTAACGACTGTAAGGTTGTTCTTAAACCAAGACATGGTTATGTTCCTAAAGTGCTCTCAACTCCATTCAGAGCTCAGGTATTGGTGCTCCTCGTTTCAGATGGCGAGCAGGGTCCAAACATGCTCTGTCCAGTGAGGGCTTTGAGAATATACCTGGAGCGCTCTAGCCTGTTTAGGCAGTCTGAGCAGCTATTTGTTTGCTTTGGAGGCCACCAAAAGGACTGCTGGCCACAAAGCAGCGACTCTTTCACTGGATTGTTGATGCGATAGCCCTGGCTTATGCATCAGAAGGTTTACAATGTCCTATAGGTGTGAGGGCCTATTCCACAAGAGGGATGGCCTCCTACTGGGCGGGGTCCAGCGGGATATCTATTGGTGAGATCTGTGCGGTCACCGTCTGGTCATCGCCGTCCACATTTGCCAGATTTTATAACATAGACGTCCCTGCTTTACAGGCGCGTGTTCTATCTGTTTGAAGTTCCACTTTTCCCCTTGAGCGAAAGTGACTATATTAGGGATCTCAGCTACTAGCTTGGGGCAAAATATGCTTAGATCTTAGGGGCCCTTATTAGTGCTCTGAGACTGGGCTCGCAGAGCAGGATGTCCTGTATCTGCTCATAGCACGGCGTGATTGGACACGTTCCCCATACACAATATGAAGTGGACATTCGAAAGGGAATGTTCTGGTTACTGACGTAACCTCGGTTCTCTGAGATAAGGGAACGAGCGTTGTGTCACTTGCCGTGCTATAAGCTGCGCAATTGATGACTGTCGCTTCAGTCGAATGATCTGATGAATGGCGTTGCGAGCCACCTTATATACAGGTCGGCTCCGCCCTTTCTGGCGGGCTAAAGCGCCATTGGTTTGTGCAGCTACACAAACATGAACAAATCAGGCTTCAGTACAGAGTAAAACAGGAGTTTTCCCCATACACAACACTCGTTCTCTTATCTCAGGGAACCGAGGTTATGTCAGTAAACAGAGCATTTACCAAACTCATTTTTGATTTTGTCACTTGCAACGAAAGCACGCCGGTGTCATTTTCACAATAATCATGTAGGATCACTTGTTTTGATTTATTTACAGCGTTAGTGTAAGTGCAAAGAGCAATACAAGATTTTTCCTACTTAGCTTTTAACATGGTCGTATTGAATGCTGATTCGCAAATGTAGCAACATAGATTATATTACTCTGCTAGATTGCTTTATCACTGAGGGTCTCATTACACTTTACATTAGAAATGACTCTCAGTAATGTATCCTGGGAGTCCCAGAGAATGCAAGTTTTTTTTTATTTTTTAATTTGACAATCACAGAAGCTTTCTCTGCACAGTTTACTGTAATTGCCTAAAGCATGTTTTAAGACAGCAGATGCACTTTGATGTGCACTGAAGCCTGCAGCTCAGCATTGACCAATATTGACAGACTGAGAGAATAGCTATGCTGTTGAAGGCTTGCTTTGCCTTTAGGGACATTAAAAGCATTCACACTTTGATTATCTCTTAAATACTGTCTGATATTTCTGATGAAATCCCCTGAAAGTAAAAAGCCTTAAATTGGTCTTCTTTAGTATTGATTTAATAGTCTACATTAGTAGTCATAGTTTGTAGTCAAAGTTTTGCTGACTTTCTCCAGTTTGGCCTGCCTATTTTTTTGCTTCTGTGCATGTTTTATGTAATACACAATGTTAAAGCATTTCCTGCAAAAATAGATTATGGTAATATGAATGTGAAGGGTGCCTTTTTTCTTACTTTTTTGATGTTTCGGCAATGTTTGAAGCCGTATTTATCATAGGCCCATGAGTCCTGGTCTGGAAGTAGAAATGCAGTATTACTCTCATTGTGCAAAGAATTTTAATATATACTCTATATTAAAATGATATTTTGTACTGTATGTATCCACCTGGTTTAGGATTAGGTAATAAGTGAATAATAATAAATGAATAAAAAATAGATATTATCTATATAGATATAGATATAAATAGATATTTTATTATATTTTTTATTTTGGCTTGGAAACCACAATGCAATCTTTAAACCTCATGTTGTGTTCTGGTCATTTCGACCTGGAAAGGATTTTTCTCCCCCGTAAATGCTAGTCAATGTTATCGCATTAGACTAAAACTTCCCAAAATATTTTGATAATTTTTGTACTTATTTGAGATTTTATACTGTAGGATTTATATAGGATTTTACACTTGTGGTGTTGCTGGTCAAAAATGACTGACCTACAAAAAAATATCTTTTTATTTTTTATTTATTTTTTATTTTTTTTTATTTTATTTAATTTTATTTTCATTACCAAATATTTGATTCAATGTTTTTACCAACTTGTTATCTTTTAATTAGCACAGATTTTTCTTTTTGGAACATTCAGAAGTTTATTCACCTCAGTTTTTTAGAGAACATAGCCACAAATATGATAAAACATGCTGTTTTCACTCAAAAATGAGTTCCAAAAACAAATATAAAATTCTCTATAAAGTTCTAATTGAATGAAAACAAAAAGACTGAATCCAAGTTATTGTGATATAGCATAATGAAAGATATACCAACAATTTTTAAAAGGCTGATCATTTTTGACCAGGATTTCCAGCAAACCACAAGGATAAAACAGCTGCATGTACAGTATGTTTCATATATTTTGTGTTTTAGTTGAATCTGCAGTTATTTAACAGGAAGTGATTGTCATGCTTTCAGGGAATCGGTGAAATAATAGCTTTTAAAATGTGTGTAACTATATTTCAGTAGCACTCAGTCTGTATTTGTCTTAAGTAATCATGATGTGCATACCCACAGCTTGAGTGCTGCATGTTTTAACGGTTCGCTTCAGCTCATGCCTGAAGTTCTGATGAAAGCAGAGAGTAGCAAGGCCAGTCTATGCAGTTATTCAGGCATAGATCCTCCAGACTCTGTCAGATTTACCTGAATCTTTGCCTCCTCTTAATTCACTCTTTAAGCCTGACTGGATCTCTGATTGACCAGGGGCAACAGCAAGAAAGATAGAGAGAGGAAAATACTAACCGCTGGCCCATCTGTCTAAATGTCAGCGTTTGTAGGTGGGCAAAAAAACGGGCAAATTCTCAGAAGGCTTTGTTTGTTGAATTGTTTATTTCTTGACATGTAGCAGTAAATGCCTGTGTACTTTTCGTAATATATCTATTTTTTACAGGGATAGTTCACCCAAAAGTCACTATCATGTTGTTCAAA
This sequence comes from Acrossocheilus fasciatus, assembly GCA_036784905.1. Lineage (NCBI taxonomy): Eukaryota > Metazoa > Chordata > Actinopteri > Cypriniformes > Cyprinidae > Acrossocheilus > Acrossocheilus fasciatus. The sequence continues at coordinate 17,107,711 of CM071947.1, read as the reverse complement.
ACCTGTATGCTGTTATTTTTTTTCCATGGAACACAAAAGGAGGATTTTTGAAGACCCCCCCCAAAAAAGACAAAAACCCCAAAACAAAACAAACACAAATTGCACTATTTCATGGTGTTTTTGTAATTTTTGAGGTTAACATGCACTGTTGTTGTGTGAAGAAATAAAGTCATGTAATAACATTAGGACAAATACTTAGTGGAATATATTTTATGATGATAAAAATAAATAAATAAATAAAAATCCCAGTGGAGAGAAAATACTCATAAGATATATATTGTAAGTATTGCTTTTATATCTATTCAACAACAAAATATGTAAATAAGTAAGGAAAAAACAAGGAGTGTCACAAAACCCTTTTTGTTTGTGAAACTACTTTCTTAGACCAAACTCTGCCATTGCTAGTTCAAAAGATGTCCAACTGGCAACCACTGGGCTGTTAGAATAAACAAGGAGGCAGAATGATTGTTTGATATTGCTTTAATATAGCATTTCAATAAACAATAAGTTAATTGATAGTTATTTTGTTTGTTTTTGCACTGCCAGAAAAAAAAGGAACTCGCAGTAGTGATGTTTTGTTCTTCAATGAATCAGCATTCTGAATGAATGGTTAAGTGACTCACTCACAAACACAGTCGCATACTTCCTTCCTGAATTAATCATCATTTTGAATCAAATCAGTTGAATGAATCTTTCAATAACTCATTGATAACAAAACAACATTTTTTGTCCTTCTATAATGATTTAGGGGTTTTGAAGGAACTGGTTAAATGTATGATTCAATGACTCACTCATAAACAGTTGCTCGATTTGTTCCTGAAGGATTCAGCCATTTTGAACAAATCAGTAGAATAAATGATTCAGTAGCTCACTGATAACAACAGTCACTTGTGTCATTCAACGAATGAGGGGTTTTGAATTAATTGGGTGAATAAATGATTCAATGACTCACTCGCAAACACGGTTGCTTGCTTTGTTCCTGAACAAATCAGCCACTTGAATGAATGGGTTGAATGATTCGATTGATGTCAGAAACTCACTCATAAAGACATAAACTACTACTGCCACAACAATGTAACTACGGAAAGAGTCATTAAAAAAAATCTTCATCACCAGTGAACAGTCTTTGAATAATAATGTTTTCTTTGAGATGATGGCCAAAATTTTGAAGTGGCTGTCCCTAATTTAGATGCCACTCACACTAATGACATTTTGGAGTTTAATAGAGTGACCTCTGGGCTTTCTCTATAGACATGTGCAAATGGAGATTAATCAATGTACAAATATGCATTTGTTTTGTAGAAAATTAAAGGTTTGCACTAGAACAAAGGAAAAAGAAATACTATGCACACCCCTTTTCGGGTGACCTTTTAATACAAATTTCATGGCGTCTGTAATTTCAATATGAAGCAGAACGAGAACAAAAGAAACTCAAAATGCAATTTAAATAGAATAGCAATTGTTTCCTCACAAGACTGGATCTTCCTATACTGCATGCACGAAGCATAACGTATCACTGCCTGGCAGCGCAAACCTCTGCTCGTGCCCTCGTTTCCTTAGAGGTGCAAATACAATCTTTTTGCTTTCAGCGCTGTCTGCGATGTGTGTGTGCGTGAGAACTGATGAAGTGCCAGGGCTTCCAAAAGGAACACGAATGGGCTCTCAGGTGTTTTATAAAAGATTGCAGTGCGGTTTTAGATTAGTGCGCATCAGGATTTCTTTTGAAGACAATGGTGTGGTAATTAGGTAGAGTTCTGCAGTAAAAGTGGACTTGATTGTATCAGGGTCTCCAAAGACCATCATCGACAAAAGCCCAAAGTAATGAAAAGTCAAGCACTGGAGGCTATTAGGCATTCTTGTGCTATCAAAAACATTAGGAGACTTTCATAATGTAGGACACTATCTGCTTACGTTCATGATCAATGTCTTTTCGTGCAGATTCATGCTCTGACTGTTATGTAATGCATAGTCTCAGTCTCAAACGGCATGTACACGATCCAGCCACAGTCGGTTTGCTGGCTTTCTGACGTGTATTGCACACAAAACTGGCAGAATACGTCAGTTCTGATCTGACTGGGTTCACTGATAATCAGTTTTAAAGTGTAGTAATCTTACCTGTTAGTCAGACAGTCTGAGTAGGTGGATTTTGGCCATTATCTGCAAACTTATTCGCTTGTTTCCACATAGCATGCTTTTTGTCCGTACTGACTTTCTGTGGATTAATTGCAGGCTCACTTCTCGCAGAGAAACCCGAGGTTAAGTGCCCAGCTCAAGGGCACAATGGTGATAGAGCAGGACTGTGATATTAGTAAGTCCCCAGTTCCTGTCCCACTCCTGCTCGGGGCTGAATCTTTGTGTCTGCGGTACAGAATCTTAACTATTAGGCTGCTGCAACCCATGTATTTGCTTGACAGAAAGTTTGACATCTTGAGAGCTAAATCATCTTGAGGTAAAAACCTCACAGGCAGTTTGAAGGGGCTATTGTTTTTCCCTGGGAATAAAATGTGCTGTAATTAAACTGAAATGGGTTCAGGCTTCCCTTCTGTACGACTGCAATGATTTTCAATCTGGTGGTGGGTGAGTGGGCAGAATAGATTTTAATGTATAGGCAGCTGTCACAAAAGTCTCATGGTTTTAGAGGAAATGGATTGTCACAATCCAAGAAATGTGTGTGTTTTTTTTTTTTTTTTTCTAAGAGTGGAAAAGGACATTTCTATTATTATTCTGTTTATTTTTTCCCAAATAGAAAATCCATTTCCAAAAATGAGTCTGAAAGCTTACTAACACTATAGTTTTAGGACTTTTCTCATTACTAATGAACTTGTTTATTAGCTTATTTTTAGACTTGGTGAATCATTTTTAAGTGGAAACCTTGCATTTATGCAATTAATATTTATTTAATGATGTAGCTATACTGTATATGCAACCTGGTCTCACAGAATTCCGTGTAATGACCACGGACCCTTAACTCCGAATCTGTGGTGGCATCACGGAAGGGCTCACAGAAGTGGTACCAATGCAAGTCAGTGACAGACATCAGCCATGGTCCACGCACGGATCCACTGGTTCAACACCAGCACTGCCTCAATTGACGCGTACCATGTAAAAAGAGTGACTCCGATGCAGTTATATTTGTATATAAATTTATACTTTCACTGGAGCACCTAACCCACCCCTACCCTAAACCTACCCACTTCTGAACAACATAAAACACACACAGGCAAATATAAGTGCAGTCACAGGTATTTATTGCAAAATGACCATAAACAAGCAGTATAAAAGCATTACAAACAAGTCGTGTTGCTCTCCAAGTCTTCTGAAGCCATACAAAGTCTTTGTGCGAAGAAGAGAGTAAAACACAAGGTTTTAATCGCTGAAAATGATCAGCTGATGGTTAACACGCTCACATTTCATTCAAAAAGATACTCCAGTCCCGTAGCATCACGCAATCGGTCACGAGACATACAAGAACCAATAGCCTGTCACAACAGCATGACGCAATCGATCACGAGACACACAAGAGCCAATGGCATTTCACAACCAAAGCTGACATAAGGCTTCTTCTGGCGGAATTTTTTGAATTTACGCACAGACTCCAGCACATAGGAAGAGCTTTACGGCGGACAGAGATGGCGATCGCGTCTATTCCTCTCACAAATCAATCGTTTTGCCTTGGAAGACTTGGAACATTAATACTTTTTAAATAAATTACGACAGTACTTGTGTCTGTCTGTTATATCTTCTGTTTTATTGACAAATGGCAGGTTTAGGGGCAGGGGTTGGGTTACGTGCTCATAAATGTGTAATGTAATATAAATAAAACTGTTATTCAACATATAACGTTATGCAGTAATGGCAATGTTGTTACCCAATATATAATTTACAACCTGGTCTCACAGAATTCTGTGTAATGGATCCGTGTGTGGAGCACGGCTGATGCCTGTCATTGACTAACATTGGTATCACTTCTGTGAGCCCAGCACGGAATCGCCGGAAATTCCGTGATGGGCTCACAGAAGTGATACCAATGTTCCAAATGCCACCACAGATTCGGAGTTAAGGGTCCGTGGTCATTACACGGAATTCTGTGAGACCAGGTTGGTATATACTGTGCATATATAGTAATATTTATTTGTGCTTGCAAAGGTACACGCTACTCTTAGAAATGCAAACATTTTGTTGAAGATGTAAAAATCAAGATTAAGAATTATGTACACCATTCAAAATTCTGGGTAAGATTATTTTCATCAATTGAATTGCATTAAATTCATCAGATGTTGACTGTAAATATATTTATATTGTTATGAAAGATTTCTATTTTAAAAAATGTTCCTTTGAACTTTTTCTTCATCAAGGAAATGTATTAGGCTTTCCTCAAACACACACACACACACACACACACACACAGAGAGAGAGAGAGAGAGAGAGAGAGAGAGAGAGAGAGAGAGAGAGAGAGAAAGAGAGAGAGATTAGAAAGATTTCTGAAAGATCACGTGACACTGAAAACGGAATAATAAAGCCTTGGTGAGGAAAAGGAACTTATTTCAAAAACATTGTGAAATCTCACCGACCCTAAACTTTTGAACAACAATAATGAATCTGACTTGATGTTATTCTGAATTTGTTTTAATGGTAAAATAAAAATTCTGCATTTAGGCAGCAATTATTTTTTCTTTTGGGGAAAATTTTAATTCTTGAAATTCCACAAAAAGGTTTTTAGACATTTTTGCACAATTACTTCAAGAATAAATACAGTATCCTGACCCTGTGTTTTGGAGGTGAAACTAAATGAAGGACAGAGGTTCAGAATGGTGGTAGAGAGATAGAGATTCAGAACAGTTACAGTTGACAGTGAATCATCGCCTCTTTCACTCGATTCGATTCTGTGCTTCACTTCCTTTATTTCTAACTTCAAGGCCTTTGACTTGGCTTTAATGCTTTACTAAAGAATGTAAACACTTCTATCCATAAGCCTTCTCAGAACGGGTTTGCCTGAAGAGGGAGAAATTGATTTTCTTGGAAGGAGAGGAGAGAAGGATAGAGTTCGTTCTCTCTGATCAGGAGTCAGTGCTTCCTCTAATGCTGAAGCTGTATTCCAGGGGTCTTACAAAACATCTTCATATTGTTTTGTGGAGTTGTTGCTGATTTGCTTCGTACTACCTTGGTGGAGGCCCAGACAGTACACTCACTGGTTGCCATTTATCATTTCACCTGGCACATTTAGTGTGTGTGTGTGTGTGTGTGTGTGTGTGTGTGTGTTTGTAAAGACTCCCTGTTTCCACTCTGAGCATGAGCAGATTATTTCTATAAAACAGGATTTCATTGTAGACAGTGAAAATAATTTGGTTTTAAAGGTGATTTTTTTTTAAATTTCATTAATTAATTAATTTATTTCAAAATAAACAACATGTAATAAAATGATAATAATAAAATGCTATAGATGAATTTACCACTTTCTAACAGAAATTCAAACATTTTGTTGAAAATGTAAAATTCAAGATGATATGGTGATTATGTACACCACTAAGTTTGAGATTAGTTTTTATTATAATTATTTTATTTAAATGAGTATTTATTTAATTAATTCATATCTATCTTTATCTATATATGTGTCATTCTTCTGTCTATCTACCTGTTGTTCTATCAGTTTCTCAAGTAATGAAATGAAATGAACTTTTAAAAAACATCTTTACAAAACAGCAGGCCTTCACAGTTAAAAACACTTTATTTTGATAGTCCACTTTAGACATTCTACTAACAGTAAGTAACTTTGCAACTACATGTCAACTATCAGTCATTAGAGTATTAGTAGACTATCTGTTTAATATCTTCTAACACTTTATTTTGATGGGTCCACAACAAACAACATACTGACTATCAGAAACTTTGCAAGTATATGTCAACTTATTCTACTAACCCTAAACCTACCCTACTGAGAGTTAGTTGACATGTAGTTACAAAGTTACTTATAGTTAGTAGAATGTCTAAAGTGGACTATCAAAATAAAGTGTAACCAAAAGATCTATCAAGCTTTATTATTAAAATTGATTAATTATGAATTATAATATTTTTAGTAATTTATTACAAAATAAATCATATTATATTGCTATTGATGAATCCACCACAACACAATGGCTTCTCCAAACCCTATAGGTCTGTAACAGCAGATCTTCATGCACAAATTCTGTGCTAGTTTTCACTCTATTTTTTTCTACTTTGCAAAGTCTGGTAATTACTTCCAAGTGTTTCTTTGCACAAAATGTCTTTGTCGCAGTGGCTGATTGGTGAATCATGGTTAAAAATGACAGAGCAGGAAAATGAAGATTAATCAGGCCTCCTGACGGCCTACATCCTGTGCCCGCTAGACACGCCACGCTGCTCTCAGCCAATCAGAAGAACGTTGACTTGGAAATATTCTGGACCACCTGTACAGATTCTATTAGCAGCACATGCTTTGGCTTTTGATTGGCCTAATAACCTCCCACGATTTCTCATGTGTTTCATGCATTGAGAGATAATGATTATGTTGTGGAGGCGATATCGCTCTGAGATTTTGCATTTAGAAAAAAGATGGGCTGTCTTTGTAAACATAATTGTGTTCATGTGCCGATTACCCAGTTTGGTCTAGATTTAAACTGAGAGAATCGGTCTCTGTACTCCTCTGTAAAAGGAAAAGCTTGCATGTTGTTTTTTGCTAGAGTACTATTGACTTACTGGAAGTTTCTCACCGGATTTCATTAGTGCTTGTAAAACATTTTGAATTTCTGTCACTCCTACTTTCTCACATCAAAGTGAGTTGAATTCACTTACGCACCTATTGCAAATGTTAGTCGTGCAAAGAGTGTGTATTTACTTTTCCATAGTATTAGAATAATTTCCCTCATATGAACTCCCAAATCACACAGCTCATGACTTTTTTCTCTTTCATTTTCTCGTTCTCTCCCTCCATGTTCTTTCTATTCACTTTATCTTTTCTAAAAAAAAAAAAAAAAAAAAAAAAAAATGTTAAGCCCAGAGTGCTGCAGCAGCCACAGTATTATCAGGTATCAGAATCGTATCATTGCAGCTAGATAAAGCGGAATTGAATCAGGCTGATGATAGGCAGTAGGTGTATCTTGGCTTTATCAGTTATCTACATTCTCACTCTCACGCTGTGGGGACTTGTTTCTATTCATTGGCGTTGCCAGCAGTCATTCTGCCCCAGTCATGCGTATCTGGAAGACATTTTGAGCTGTCAATTGGAGACAGAGAAATGCACAGCACCCATGAGAAATGGTCGGGAAAGGATGCAAATTTCTGACGTACACAATGACAGAAAAATCACACTGGAAAGAAAGAAGAAAACAACTCTCTCTCTCTCTCTCTCTCTCTCTATCTATCTATCTATCTATCTATCGACTCGTGGTAAACAAAGTCACTTGTTTTTTTTTCCTGTGTACATCAGTGTTTTTGAATAAATCACTTCAGTGAAGTCAACAGTGATTTATTGAGTCACTCATAAAGACTCTTTTTTTGCTCCTTCCACTGAATCAGTGTTTTAAACCAATGAGTTGAATTAATCCACGACTCACTCATAAAGACGTTACTTGTCACCACCTACTGGTGTAATCATATACCATGCAGAAAGACTCCACCATTAATGCACAAATTAAAAGCAGTTTTAACGGATTTGTAGTACTTTTCAACTTTAGTTTACAAACATACATAGTTTAATAATAGAGCGCAAAATCACTTTCTCAAGTCTTTTAGAGATGTTGGATATTGCAAAACTATGCTAATTTGTTCAATGTGTCTGCAACAGCTGTTTAGGTTGCATTTTTAATTTGGCCTATTGTTTGAAAAGCAAGCTAAAGAGCTACTTTTCTTCTCCACTGATACTGGAGCATTTCAAAAATAAAGTTAAGGCACCACTAATTAGAAAACATCCACACACAATTATGCACAAATGTGCAGAAGTCACTTTTTATCAAGTCTACATTTAACTAATTGATAGTTTAACGCTAGACACTGCAGACGGGGACATTGAACGTCAGGTGAAAGTACAAAAGTGAATGCACGTGAATAGTTTTGTATAGATAGATAATAGTAATCTATCTATCTAGTTCCATTCATACCATAAATGTGAGCAGTCTTGGGAATTTGTATAGCATTGTTGTGAGATTATGAGATTTCTATCAAATCCTATTTTTAATACAAATGAACCATCAAGCTCATGTATCTAACAAAGTGCAATTTTCATTGATGTAAAGTGTGGTAATGTTGGAGAAGAAATAAAAGTTCGACCCTGCTTCTCCAAGTTCATGTGCGCTGGACCACAAGATGAAATTCTGAGCCAGAATAGACTAAGAATTTTATTAAAATCATTTATAAGGTCTTGAAGTCTATGGCCATTTTGTGCGGTTTGGTTTAAATATTGTAGAACATCACAAAGACTGAAAATGATCATGCACCGATTAAACCGCTCTTCCGACTATTACCACGGGAACTATAAATAGGTGTCTACAGACAAGGGTCCAGATAAAGAGAGGATCATCCTGGATATCTGTCTCAGGGGAAATTCTGTGGATTGTCATTCCATACAGCTCTTTTACTGCATGCTTCAGAGTTTGTAGGGAGTGCTGGCTAAACCCCCTCAGGTTCCAAGACCAGAATCCTTTGTTTTGAGTCCAGCTGCCTGATGTTTCCGGAGGGGGAATTTCTTCTTTTCATCTTTAAATGAGACCTTGCCAACTCTTTTCTGGTGGTGGTGACCTGCAGCATGCACCTCATGCTGATATTTTTGTATAAAATGTTTGCGAGTGTGTGAAAGTGCTGTCGGCCATTTGTAAAAAGTTAAAAAAAAAAAAAAGAAAAAAGTATATTTTCTAGGTGATTTTTCTTAGAAAATGATTTTTGTTTTTCGTACATACTCTATTTTGCTTGGTGAGAGAACAAATGGTCTTTTAAGCTTTATTTCTGTATAAAATTTGGAACATTTCAGCTTTGTTTTCTTGAACAGTCTGAAAGTACAGTTCCCTGACCAACTTCATCTTTCCGTAAATGCTTCTGACTGATAGATTTCATGTGGTATATGGCTTGTTTAAGAGATGTTGTTCACTCAGTGCATTTTCAGTGACTTGACCTTGCTTCAAGGCATATTCAACATCTCCTAGTTTTACTCTCCTTCATGTCTTTCTACAGTTTTATCCTTTTAGGGTGCATTTGCTCTATGTTCTGTTTTAAGTGGCATTCAGTGCACAAAATAGAGATAGTGAATACTTCTGCTTAGCAGTATGTCCTTCAAGGCTTATCAAGAGCATTTGTACCAAAAAGACTGTCTGTCTCGTATATAATCTTACATGTATCTTTACCGGATATGATGTTGCTTGAGGTTGTATACATATCGCAACCACAGATCAATCAAACTTGAACGTACAAACAGTTGAAAATCAAATATTACCATAAAATACTGCTTATTTTGTGTGTGTGTGTTTGAAGATAAAAAAAATATATATAGATATTTAAAATAGAAGGCTAGAAACCAGAGACAGTTAGAATTTATTTGAATAAATAAAAAGACTAAACTTATTGAAAATAAAATAACATTCTCTATATAATGAGAATGATAATTTTATCATTTTATTTCAGTTGAATTCAGTGAATTTCATAAAGAGATTCATAAAGAATATAAAGGTCATGGGTTTAATTCCCAAGGAACGCATGATGTGATAAACCTGGTAAAAAAAGGTAGATAATTGTTCTATTGTAAATATTTAAACATTATTAGCAGTGTTTTTCCTGTTTGAAGTGCTATTTTCCATCACAATGTGGCGTTTTCCTTCTCCAGCACAGCTTCCGGTGGAGCTTCGGGTCTTTGATGTGGAGATACTGCTGTGTGGGACAAAGCAAACGGCAGCATTTATCGGGCTTGTCTGTCTCTCGTGTTCTTGAGTGATGGGCCAAAAATGGCAGTTTCTCTTCATACTTCTGCAGGCCATTCATCCACATGACTAGTTAGCTATGGAGGTGGGCTGAGGCCTTCAGACGGATCCTCTGAGGACTGACACAAATAGAATGTTAGTGCATCCACCTTGAAAGCAGTGACAAAAGTGGCAATCACAAGTGGCGGCCTGTACTATTGTACTGTTATTTCAATTCAAACGAGGGCCACGGCTCACTCAGGAGACTTGAATGAGGTACAGGAAGGCAAACGCTTTTGCTTTTGCAGTGGGAAGAAATTTGAAAGCACTCTGGCTAGAAACTACATCAAGAATTATTCTCAGTAAAAATATGACATCTTGCTTTGCATTCTAGTTCTACTCCAAATCAAAAAATCATTTAAATTATGTACATTTGAAATATTTTATTTATATTTTGCTTGGAAATAGAATAGCTAAAATATTTAGCTATCCTTGGTAAGGTAATCTGCAAGGTCTCTTGACAAAAAAAAAAAAAAAAAATTAATTAATTTTTAAAATGGTTTTTGGAAGTCTCTTGTGCTCACCAAAGCTATTTATTTGCTCAAATATACAATAAAAGCAGCAATATTGTTTATATTTAATATATATATATATATATATATATATATATATATATATATATATATATATATATATATATATATATCCTAAAAAATGTATTACATTTTCTACAAATATTTTAAAGGACCACAAAATTCAGCTTTCCAATAAAGCTGAAATATATATAATATAATAATATAGCAGACGCTTTTATCCAAAGCGACTTACATTGCATTCAAGTTACAGTGTTTACATTTTATCAGCTCTTGCTTTCCCTGGGAAATATATTTGAATGATTTTCCCTGGGAAATATATTTTCCCTGGGAAATATATTTGAATGATTGGAAAGCTGAATTTTGTGGTCCTTTAAAATATTTGTAGAAAATGTGATACATTTTTTAGGATATTTTTATGAATATAAAGTTCAAAAGAACAGCATTTAGTTGAGAAATATCATTTTTTATCAGTTATTTCTAAAAATTCATATAATCAGGAAGTCAAGGTTTGGCTGGTTAGCTGGTTATTTTCTGGGCGCAAAGCATGTTTCGACTTAACATCCATGAAAAAGCTGTGTATTTTGACAAAATATCATTTTGACATAAAAAAAAAAAACATATTATGTTTCACCATTGAGCATTTTTGGATTGTTCAACGCAAAGCAAAAATGTCTTGCTGAAGATATATGCTATTTCACACTGCATTATAATGTGTGGTTTTCTGTGTGACAGTATTTGTTACTTTTTATATCTATCCCACATTCCGCTAATCCCAGTATGAAACTCTCAACAGTGCTGTCTGTATCTGGTTGGGGAAATCATTCCTGTTTCCCCTCTATCTGAAAGCCCAAACAGAGTGGCCACCATTCATTGCCCCTGGTGTAATGGCCTTCATCAGTCTCCCATCACATAAAGCCTGCCTGTCATTAATCTCACCCTGAGACCACATGGCCGTCTGCCGACAATGATCTGCAAGCACTGAATCCCCACAGCACAGAGTCTCACTGACCTACTCATATCTTAAAAAGGCGCAGCAGCGATATGAAAAATATGGCAGGTGTCATTTTATGAAATGGCCTCTCGTTGTCATCACCCAAACATTAAAAATTGTTGTGCCCTGTATGTTTGTCACAGATTTAACCCTTATTTGTGACCCTGGATAACAAAACCAGTCAATTGTTTTGAAATTGAGATTTGTGTAAGCTTTACATTGATGTATGGTTTGTTAGGACAGGACAATATTTGACTGAGATACAACTATTTGAAAATCTGGAATCTGAGGGTGCAAAAAAAAAAAAAAAAAAAAATTCAAGATATTGAGAAAATCATCTTTAAAGTTGTCCAAATGAAGTCCTTAGCGATGCATATAACTAATCAAAAATTAAGTTTTGATATATTTACAGTAGGAAATTTACAAAATATCATCAAGGAGCATGATCTTTACTTAATATCATAATGATTTTTGACAAAAAAAATCTGCTGCAAATATACCCGTGCTACTTATTACTGGTTTTGTGGTCCAGGGTTACAGTTAGGTAATCAGTTTTGATTGATTTTTAGTAAAAGAGTTAAGAGTGTTAAATCCTCAGAATATACTTCATCTTTATAGGGAAAAAAAACACCAGATGGTTTTCTGATTTTAGGTGTTGGTCTAGCAGATTTCTCAAGTTGGTACTCAGCTTGTTTAATTGGCTTTCCTGTTTAAAACTAGCAAACTAGACTAGTTTGACTAGGTTGGACCAGGAAACCTACTTTTTTTGTCCCCCTATTTTGCTTTATTATATGCAGAGTGATGTCCAATATTAACCATATGGATGTTATAATGACACTAAGCAGATGTTTAAGATTTAGCATGTACAGGTGCATCTCAATAAATTAGAATGTCGTGGAAAAGTTCATTTATTTCAGTAATTCAACTCAAATTGTGAAACTCGTGTATTAAATAAATTCAATGCACACAGACTGAAGTAGTTTAAGTCTTTGGTTCTTTTAATTGTGATGATTTTGACTCACATTTAACAAAAACCCACCAATTCACCATCTCAACAAATTAGAATATGGTGACATGCCAATCAGCTAATCAACTCAAAACACCTGCAAAGGTTTCCTGAGCCTTCAAAATGGTCTCTCAGTTTGGTTCACTAGGCTACACAATCATGGGGAAGACTGCTGATCTGACAGTTGTCCAGAAGGTAATCATTGACACCCTTCACAAGGAGGGTACATTCATTCATTCATTCATTCATTCATTCAAACATTCATTGCCAAAGAAGCTGGCTGTTCACAGAGTGCTGTATCCAAGCATGTTAACAGAAAGTTGAGTGGAAGGAAAAAGTGTGGAGGAAAAAGATGCACAACCAACCGAGAGAACCGCAGCCTTATGAGGATTGTCAAGCAAAATTTATTCAAGAATTTGGGTGAACTTCACAAGGAATGGACTGAGGCTAGGGTCAAGGCATCAAGAGCCACCACACGCAGACGTGTCGAGGAATTTGGCTACAGTTGTCATATTCCTCTTGTTAAGCCACTCCTGAACCACAGACAACATCAGAGGCGTCTTACCTGGGCTAAGGAGAAGAAGAACTGGACTGTTGCCCGGTGGTCCAAAGTCCTCTTTTCAGATGAGAGCAAGTTTTGTATTTCATTTGGAAACCAAGGTCCCAGAGTCTGGAGGAAGGGTGGAGAAGCTCATAGCCCAAGTTGCTTGAAGTCCAGTTTCCAAAGTCTGTGATGATTCGGGGTGCAATGTCATCTGCTGGTGTTGGTCCATTGTGTTTTTTGAAAACCAAAGTCACTGCACCCGTTTACCAAGAAATTTTGGAGCACTTCATGCTTCCTTCTGCTGACCAGCTTTTTAAAGATGCTGATTTCATTTTCCAGCAGGATTTGGCACCTGCCCACACTGCCAAAAGCACCAAAAGTTGGTTAAATGACCATGGTGTTAGTGTGCTTGACTGGCCAGCAAACTCACCAGACTTGAATCCTATAGAGAATCTATGGGGTATTGACAAAAGGAAAATGAGAAACAAGAGACCAAAAAATGCAGATGAGCTGAAGGCCACTGTCAAAGAAACCTGGGCTTCCATACCACCTCAGCAGTCAATGTTTTTTTTTATTGGTCTTATGAAGTATTCTAATTTGTTGAGATAGTGAATTGGTGGGTTTTTGTTAAATGTGAGCCAAAATCATCACAATTAAAAGAACCAAAGACTTAAACTACTTCAGTCTGTGTGCATTGAATCTATTTAATACACGAGTTTCACAATTTGAGTTGAATTACTGAAATAAATGAACTTTTCCATGACATTCTAATTTATTGAGATGCACCTGTATGTGAATCTGGTTTTTAATCAGTCAGATGGTTTTAATCAGAAAGAAATGTTCAAAAAGCCTTGTTCAAATGTGCGCTGTTTTCCACAATACATTACATTACATAAAGTACAAAAGCTTTAATCAGGCAAAGTATGTTTTTAGGTCTCTAAATAAGGGTGTTGTGTAAAATATTGGTAATCAATCTATGCATTTAGAACATGCTTGAGTCGAGAAGATATTTCTTCATATAAATGATCTCGCACCAAGGTGGCTGACAGTCCATTAGGCTGAAGTGCTAGGGACTGGTGTGACAGAGTCATTAGTTCACTGAATGAGGCCTGATCTCAGCCTGTCAATGCTGGATAATGGAGGCTCTGCTTTCCAAGGAACACCTCTTACTTTTTAACACAGGGTGGAAAAATCTATATGCTTTTCCCTCAGCTTTAAATTTAAGTGACAGTCATTTCAAGCACAGTGAGGGAGGTTTTCTTTTTAGCATATTGCATTTATAATGGCTCCATTGGATGATATGCATATGTAAATGTGTACGCCGGCTGTTTGATATGGATAATTATGAATGTATGCATGCTGTTTGATGTGAAGCATATACTGTGTGATGACATTGCAGTGTTCTGTATGACCTGCTATTGCATAAACATAAACATAAATATTTGTATGTTTAAAAATTCAAATCAAGTCTTGGACCTATTTAGTAACAGCTTAATTGTTTTCGAAATGTGTAATCACCTTTCTTAAACACTCAAGCCGAGACACAGTTTCTGTTCAAATCACTTAAAATCAAACTTTTTTGCTTTATTTTGTAGGACTTTGCACCAGTTCCCACAGCCACTATGCAAACTCGTTATCTTGCATATTGCTAATCTAATCTGTCACAGGCAGGCGCAGAAATTCCGAGCACGCAATCATCTGTCCCACAGCACCCCTGGAGCAGATGAGGTGTTAGGCGTCCTGCTCAGAATGGCCAGAGAAGGTGCCCACGTTGGGATTGGAACCATGACCTTCCTTTTCACAGTGCAATCCTTTCACCAATAAGCCCCTTAAAATGTAACTTTTGAACAGAAAATTAACTTTTGGCACAGCCTCCATGTTTTCCCCATCATGCTAATGTCATTATTTTGGTGTTTAAGGCTCAGTTTGTCGCTCTCAGCCAGAATAAGGGTACAAATCCACACACTTATCAACTAGACACATATTGGGACATGATGAACGGTGCGGTTCGGAAGATGGAGGGTGCTGGGAACAGAATTAATGTTCGTAATAACATCTAGGGGACCTTCTTCTCATGGTTATGAGAATTTTTCAGTACGGAGGGGAAAGCGAGCATTAAGTTAAGGGAAATTAGGCCCCACAGCACCAAGACTTTACAATATGAACAGTAGGTTCTGCAACACTTTTAAGGTGTTAAGGCCAAGCACGGAGCGGCTATGGGGTTATTTTTAGACTGAAACTTAAAAAAATCCATTGTATTGTTTGAATGTGCACAGTGATTCCCAAGCAAAAACTGCAGAGCGTGCATGATTATAGACCGGAGCTTAATCTTGTGGTTTTCTATGGTTCAAATCCTCTGCAAGCTCTCTTGCGCTCCAGCACTCTGCATAGATTAACAGAGTCTGAATGAGCTTTTCCCTTTGAAGAATATCCTGAGAAAGCATTCACTTCACACTTGCAATTGTTGCCCTCCAGATTTGCCAAAAGAGCGCTCTCTTGTTGACTAATTTTCAGAGCCGGGAAATTCACCAGTAAAGGGTCTGATAATCCATTTACTGATTTTGACCTTGAGCGTGAAGCCCTCTTAAAGACTAATATGAATTACTGCAGTGTTTTGGCATGCTGACGTGAATGGTTTGGCAATGGCATTTTGAAAATCCTCAGTGCACCTTGTAAAGTGTCATTGATGAAAACCATGTCAACACAGCACATTCTGTGCCATTGTAATATCAAATAACTATTGACAAGTAAAGCAAATGCCAGCTAGAACATCACAAATAAACACCATGAAAACTGTATTTTTTTCTTTTGTAAAAGTACACCACCATGCATGGGATTGTGGCCTCAGTTTTTTTTTAATATGTAGCTCTGACTTTCAATTAGTCCTAACCTTTAGAGCCGTCACTCAAAAGTTTAGAAAAGGGTAAAAAAGATAAGTATAGCAAACGCCTCTAGGTCTTTTTCTGCAGTTTTAAGAAATGTCCTTTCCTGTGAAGGAGACAAATGTAGTGTCACATCCAGATTCTTCTGAACTGAAAGGTGGCTATCGCCCAGAATTGGCCTAATTTTTCCTCACGGCTATTTGAAATGGATGAGATGAAAAGCTATTGTAATTTTCCAACTGGTACTCGAGATCTGTAATGGAAAAGGAGAGAACGGACAGATATCTGTTTATATTACCTGTTGCCTTTTTTTTCTTTTGTATTCCAAGCAAGCTGAAGTGATATTATGGGCATTATGATATTTCTCCAGTAAAGTCTGTTGAATTGAAGGTTAGGCTCGGGGTTTGGACTCCAGTATTGCTTCCAGAATATAAATCATTGTTTTCTTAGCTTTTTCTTCAAGTAGAAGTTAGCTTGACCTTTTCCTACTGTAAAAAAAGACTTAAAGAAAGCTGATAATTGGACATACTAGCCCAATATGACTTCCTGCTTTAAATGATAACACTTTGCTTTTCATTTAAGTGTCCCTCAAAATGTATGTGGTGATCCCATCTAGCCCTGTGCATCCTATTTTTGCTTTAACATACTGTATGGCAAGCAGTCTTATTTACCCTCTCCTGTTTGTGTCTTTCAACAGGTGCAATGTGGACAACAAAGTATCACGGGTGGCATGGCTCAACCGGACCACTATCCTCTTCACAGGGAATGAAAAATGGTCGTTGGACCCCAGGGTGGTCCTACTAAACACAGCAGTCACTGAATACAGTATAAAGATCATAAATGTGAACTTATACGACGAGGGGCCGTATGTGTGTTCCATCCTCACGAACAAGAAACCAGAATCGACAAAAGTGCATCTCATCGTACAAGGTAAATCTTGAGAGGATTTTTCATATCTCTTAAAGTGAAATCTTTTAATGTGCGGATGAAAAAAGCTTGTCAAAAACTCGCTTCGTGTTGGTTTGGGATTTTGTTGACATTTCGGTTGGGTAAATAACGGTTGACAAACAACTTTGGTTCTCCTTTTCTAGGCTGATGTAATTAAATGAAACTCAGCAGATGTGACTCCCGGTGATGAAATTGGGATTTAATCTGGGTGTAATTTCAAAATCGTTGATGGATATTGATTTAAGACATGCAGCCCAGAGAACAACGGAAAAATAGAGCAGAGGCTTTGTTTTCTCCTCTCTAAATCAAGTGTCGATACCCAGACCTTTGTCGTGATTTACAGTGCAGTCGATCGCCTTCATATTCGCCATCCAAAAAACAATTAACGCCGCTTGTAGCCAAATCCATCTCGGTTTGGGGTCCACAAATCAGATATGCGCCAAAAACCAGAAACGCCATTTTTATCACGTTTCTCAGACCATCTGCGGAGTCTGAAAAAGCAGGGGTGTAAATTTCATCTAACAGTAGGGGGGGACAATAAACATAAAATTTCTCAAGAGCAATTTTTGAAGGGGACACAAATAATACAGCCAAAATTATACTTGTAAGGATAGATATGTGTACACAGCATGTGTACATAGCATGGAGACTGTGTTTAAATATGAGTTCAGTTCATATGGTTCACCATGTGGTCATATTGTAATTATTATTTTGCGTCCTCCATAGTATTAGAGTGCGTCTCTTTAGATATTCAACCGCATTAAGCCCACTGATCTGCCACATAGCATCATACTGAGCAAAACCCAACACATCGGTAGGTCTACAATATTAGCCTAATATCAGTTCACACACAGGCTTATCGCCGTGTTAGCTGTGGACGGTGACAAGCTACGGTATTAAGCTTGTTAACCTTATAATCGCTCATAGAAAATACATAGGATATCATAATTTTTTTGTCATGACTAATTTATTAATGATCCAGCATCATTTGTATTAAGAATCATTTCACCCCATGTGTTAGTTACACATAACTAACCGTTACTGAGGAACTTGCTCTCTCCCACCGGAGTCGTGTATGTGTGTATCGGTAAAGGAGGAAAGCAGGCAGTGGACCAAACCACTGTGAGGAAAGGGAGGGGGGAATCAAAACATTTTCTGAACTTAAAACACTTTTTTGCATTTATTTTGTTTTACTACTCACATAATTATTTTAAGTATATGTCCATTATATTATTTTCAATACACAGAGTCGCTTGTAATGATATTTTTAGGGGGGACACCCTCAGATGGGGGGGTCCTGTCCCCCCTGGGATTTACGCCTATGAGAAAAAAGTGTCAGATTTCCCATGTTTCAGCGGGAAAAAGTGTTTTGGCTAATAAAACGGCGCCTTATCAAATGCTCATTAACCTTTAGTACTTTGTCCTGACACTAATTACTGCAGGCTTAAATAACTGAACAAATAGACCAAGGTAAGGTGCTTATTTTTTTTCTGATTAGACACACAAAGTGCAAATTGGAGTTTGGCTCGCCCGTTCAGTTCCCGCTTAACCTGCAATTCAATTAATTATAAAGACTTCATCTCAGTTTTAATAAATCAGTCATTCATCTTCCTTGTTTTATCATGCAGTTCAACACTCCGCATCTGCATGGCACAACATAAGCATACTGGAGAGCGGGTGTTGTGGCCCTCAAAAGTGCACTTAAGATATTGAATTGTTTGCAGTAGGCTCCTTTTCCCTTACACCCAATAGTTGCATGCTGAGTGGTGTACAATTTCAGCCTAGTGTTCTTGAGAATGGATCTGAGAGCTTTTTGAACAGATGGGGTCTTGGTGTGCCTTTACTGTAATGCTTTGTCTCAGCTATGCTAAATCTTGCCACGCTCAGCTAAAGTCTGCCTACACAAACTGTAGCGCCCTGTCTATTTCTGTCATCAAGTGTGGCTGTATTCCTCTTAAACTCTGAGCCTCTGAAGCTTGTTATTGCATAAAAATTCAAAGAGTGCCTATGGTATCGTTCTCACATATCTCGCTTGACATCTGCGTGCTTGTTTTTAAGTGTCCTAACATATTTCACGCTTGCTCCCGTTCCGGTTTTAGGTCACTCATTAGCATTTCTCGAACGGGACAGCATGCCATTAGATTTCGCATTTGCCGTCCTGTAGTGTATCAGCGCTACATCTATTTATGTGGTTGATGACTGCAGCTGGAGGTACGTGTCTCTGTAAATGGCCTCATCGTCTTCCGCGGTATTGATCGGATGCATCGATCAGATGCAATGCGAGAGGAGACATACGACGCGTTAGCGTCCAGCGCAATTCGAAACTTGAGGTTTTCCTCTGAGCTCTTTCTCTGAGATACACAAAGCATTATTCTTATAAAACCACTACATGCAGAAGACAAATGAAGGTCATTATAGCCTAAGCAGGAAAACATGTTTTCATTTTATGTGCTTGCATTTAGAGGAGCATTGCTGCTGAAAAAATCTGCTTAGGTTACAGGTTTATGCTTGTTAGTGCTGGTGCAAAAAATGCTAATCTTGCTAGCCAATGGAATAATTCATCCAAAAATGAAAATTAGCTTAAAATGTACTCATTCTCAGGTCATCCAGATGAATCTGTTTCTTTATCAGAATAGATTTAAAGAAATTAAGCATTACATCAATTGCTCATCAATGAATCATCTGCAGTGAATGGGTGTCTTCAGAATGAAAGTCCAAACAGCTGATAATAGCAATCAGAATAAACCATAAGACTCCAGTCAATCAATTAACATCTCAAAAAAAGCAATGTGTTAAAAAAGCTGCGTCATTAGGACTTTTTAAATTCAAACCACTTCTTCCCTTTAAATTGCGAGTCCTCTATCCATAATATTGCTTTCTCCAGTGTCTTGTCTGAATCAGGAGAGAAATGTACACAGAGCAAAAACGTTGTAAACAAATATGTTAGTGAATTTTGATGTGAGAGGACAACAGTGTAAGGAGTGTTTCACTGGATGAATTGTTATTATGAATTATGGACTGGTATTTTGGCAAGCATCGGTTTAAAGATAAAACACCTTAATAATGGATTTGTTTCATACAAAAGCAGTCATGTGGATTACTTGTGAATTATTGTGATGCTTTTATCAGCTGTTTGGACTGTTTGGTCATTCTGACGGCACCCATTCACTGCAGAGGATTCATCGGTGAGCAAATGATGTAATGCTACATTTCGCCAAATCTTTTCCGATGGAGAAACAAACTAAAACTTGGATGGCTTGAGGGTGAATACATTTATCAGCAAACTTTCATTTTTGGGGTGAAATATTCCTTTTAAGCCTAGTGTGATACGTAAGTAACAATCTATCTTTAGAGACAAACTTGTTTGGAGATGTGGACTAGAGTCATTTCAGGGTACATTTGTACCGTCTGAAGAGAAAAATTATTTTGATAGCATGTACTGTAGGTTTGTCGATATGAAAACTCAGTAGAGATAAAATATCCATCAGCATCGTTTTTGGGGAAAAGCAATCAGAAATGACTAAATATGATATTCAGATGCAGTTTCAACCTCTTCAAAGTGTTTTTGGATACAATAAATCTTATTTCATCTCTCAGGCTTATTTTTAGGAAAGCAGTGCACAAAAATTCAAACGAAATATATTTTACATAACTCTAACCCAAACCTGGTACTCAACTGAAGAGTCTTTTAAATGAATATAAAAAAGTCCATAAGGTAAGCAGGCTAATATGAGAAAAGTGAATAGGTCCCTGTTTTGGACTATTTGCATATTTGTGCTCTAAAGCACATTAGCTTGTTTCAAGGTCACAGGGTAGTGAGATCTGTAATGGATGAGTTCACAAAATACCTGTTTTGTCTCTCTCAGCTAGCATCAAAAGGACAGACATACACAGGTGGTGTGTAGACTGAAGCTGGCTAGAATTGGGCTGTTGAAATGCACTCACTTGCAGCCAATTTGGCCCTGTATTCTCACTGAATATTATCTCCAGTTTTTGGTCTATCAGGTCTTTGCCAATGTCCTCTAATTATCATTAAAAAAACTATATTTACTTTATTTTAAATCCCAGACAATTATAACTGTGGTGTAACTCAAAATGAACAATATCATGTGTTTTGTAGAGCAGTGTTATGTGGGTGGCCCATTTGCAGAAAATGACAAAAAGGCCATCACTTGATTCTTGAAAGAGAAACACTTCAGAACGAGCAAGGTCAGGGCGATGTCAATGATGCTAAATGGAGCACTATTGTCCTTGTTGTTATACCAACAAAACCTCTTTGGTTTTTTCCAGAATAACAATGAAAACAATTGTGAGTACAAAAACAAAGAAACAGTGAGACGACTCCCAAGACGTCTTTGCATGGAGGATTTGTTCAGACAAACACGAGAGCACAGACTTGAGCAAACATATTTGAGTGATGCTTTGATGCCAGATGAAATTACGAATCCTCGTTACAAATTCTCATCTAAACTAATGAGAGGTGTTGGTATTTTTGGATTCATGCAAAGATCCATCATTTGTTTTTTTGCACTTATTTTCCACATGTCAATCCCAATTTCAATATGTTTCTCCATCTGCTTGAAAACTGACATTTGCTGAACAGAACATGGTATAAATCGATGTTCTGAGCTGATTTTGTTCCAGTAATGATTGGGGATCCAATGGCAGCAACCAGCCCAGAAACAAAATGAATAATTAGGCCTATATACAGAATTAAGCAAAACAAATTGAACATAGGGATTTTATTTATATCTTCATATGGTAATCTATTAGTATTTACTTCTTCATATTTAAAATTTTTAATCATTGCATCTAAAATGTTTGCAATGCACTCGAAATATTACCATGAAAAACTCTAATTGTCCCCAATTTTCAATAAGTCATCATACAATCAATCAATAAACAAAACAACAACAATTTGGTCTACACATATCATGCTTTAACATACATACATAACATAGTAGCTTGTATTTTTTTTTCATACAATGTATTTTTAAGCATTTTTGAGACTGTGGGCATTTCTCAATTTGGCTCGTCTCTACCAAGTTACACATTATTTAAACTTTGAATAAAAATTAATAAGCAATAAAAATTAAAAGTCCCCTTTTAAAAGTTGAAAAGTCTATTTTAAAAATGTTTTAATTTAATTTAATTTAATTTAATTTTATCTGGACAATCATATGATTAGTTGCATTTTACTAGTAGTTTACAGTCGCCATTTTTGGGTCACAAGTCACAACCCATCAACTGAGAACCACTGATATTAATAACAGAATACCTATTTTACAGACATCTATAGGTATCACTTTCTGCTTTGTCAGCTTGCTGTGAGACATCAGTAATGTCCAAGGGATATTATTTTACTCTTAAAAATATGAGCTTATGTATCTGCATTGACATTATATATTTATCATTATGTAAAGTATTTTGTTAATATTTAAATACAGTATATTTATGTATTATTTTTGAATTAATTATTTATAATGTTATTTTATTAATAATGTTTATAGGGTTTTCAAAAATACTTATTTATTTAATTTTTTTTTTATTTGAATGTATTACTTTTTTCTTTTCTTTTTTTTTTTTTAGAATACATGCAGATTTTTCCAAAGCAGATTTAAAAAAAGAACAGTTCTTCACCTTCCAAAGGTAGAGACGACAGAGCGTGGGTAAACAGAGACATGTGCAGGCCATGCAGGGAGTCCAAGGCTGTTAGCAAGCGAAGGAACAGTGAGGATAAGAAGAAAAGTGCGACTCAAGTGGGAAAAGGGGAAGGATGACTTCGGCTCAGTGCAGGTAGTGCATGAAAGGTGATGATCGCACTCCATATGTTCCATTAGCTGGGGGTCTTCATGGGAGGCGCAGAAGTTTCATTTGCACAGAGGAGTTTACACACGCTTATAAGCATCATTTCTTCAAGTCAAGCAGAAAACAAAAGAAATGTATTGTAGCTGTGTTTGTGAAACCCAGATAGCTGTGTTAGTTATTTTGGCAGCGTGGCAGCTCACTTGATTTTGAAACAGAGATCTTGAATGTTCATCCTAATCAAAGCACTTTTGTTGCACCATTTCATTAAAACCATTCAACACGTATTACCTGATGAGCAGGATGTCATATACACTATGTATCAGAGGGCAAAAGCATGGCAATTTAATTAGATGGCCCTGTAAACAACAAGTGGGATTATCGTCTTTCGTTTGCTGAAGTGTAATGATGTGTCTCTATTTTAGATTAGCCTCGAACTTTCTCCTCCGTGGGGAGAGGGATAAGACTGCCTCTCAATTCTCTGCACATTTGTGTAATAAGCTTCAGCTCTTGTTACTGGATTGAGGAGTAGCTCTTTTCCTCATTTTAAAGAGCAGTAATGAGCCATTGGAAAGATTCAGTAGGGTTATGAGAATATAAATGGCAGGACAAAACCAGTGCAATTTGCCTGGGTGACACATTAGCAGCAGCTATATCACCAGAGGCAGCGCGGGAATCCGTTTTTCACCCACTGAGTTCTGTGGGTGCCCTGCCTTCTGCTTCAGTTATTTCAAACCTCTGCGAGGCCAATTGAAAATACAGGTTTGTGGGAGACTTTGTTGGAGTTCGGACACATGAGGCAGGAAATACCACATTTAGAAATGTTTCGCTATCATAGCTAAAATAGCACTGTGGAGGCTTGGTATTAGAATCTGCATCTGCATATGTTCACGTCTTTAAACATTAGCTACAAGAATAATTACAGCATAGCAAATAAAACATCAGAGATCAGATTTTTATAGGTCTCAGATAAATTTGTCTGAATAGTCAAAATAGTCTTGTCCGAATACCAAGAGACAAGTTTATAAGAAGTTATAATCTTTGTTGCAGACTTAATTTTACTATTTTAACTTTGTTGAGATCTCTAAAGGGGATACATTTGAGACAAAACTGAGATCATTACTTACTTAGAAATAATAATAATAATATTGAATTGTTTTCTAACATGTGCTAGTACAAGTAATTTATAATAATTATATGGCCTTATACTATTTAATTAATAATAATAACAACAACAACAATAATAATAATACTAATATTTTTTAAATGTTTAATGTTTTCTGATATATGTTAGCCCAAATATTTATAATAATTATATGGCATTATAATAATTATTTTATTTTATTAATAATAATAATAATAATAATAATTGTTATTATTATTAGCATATCATTTTCTTTTCTGTGGGTTTATGGTACTAAATATTTTTGGAAGACAGATTCTTCTTCTTCTTCTTTTTCTTCTTCTTCTTCTTCTTCTTCTTCTCATATACTATTTATGTTTGGAGAGCAGAAAATGTCACAAATTTAGTCCTGTCTTTTCACAAGTTCTGTTTTTTTTTTCTACAGCGAGTAGCAGATGTTTATTTAAATCAGTAGCATTGCATTTTATTCACTGATAGTTTTAAATGAGTTGTATTGTGGAATGAGCTGTGATTGCTCGGACCTTTCCTGTCTAAGCAGGTGGTTCAGGGCCACAATAGGCTGCAAACTGGACCAAACTTTATGCCTATAACAATCCACCTGTCTAATGAATAACTGGATAACGAGGGACAATTGATCCTGCTTTTTATCAACCTTGAAACGATGCCATTGTTAATGTTTTGAGCTGTTTCAGCCGCAGCAGTGCCAGATAGATGTGATAGAGATGGGATTGCAGTAGGGTGATTGCTTTTCTCCACAACTGTAATAACTGAAAGCGGCTAAACGAGCTGCTCTTTTCTGAGGCGAGAGACCTGTAGCTTGCTCTGATGGCACAATATGACTCATTAGTATTGTTATTAGAAAGGAGTGAAGAGGCAATCACTGCACAAAACACACCATAATGTTCACTCAGCATGTGTTATATGAAAACACCCTAGTTGTTTGATTTCCCCATTGGGCTAAGAACAAACCAGTAATATTACAAAATAATAAATAAATCGATGCAGGCAGGCCGGGTAGTCATATAATATGTAATGCATATTGGTCTAAATGTGATTTACAGGATTTTTTTTTCTTAATGGACTTTCTAATGGAGCATTTAAAAGACATTTTGATTTTCTTTTACAAAATTACAGGGTTTTCTGACTTGCCTTTTCCTGAGAGATCTATTAAAAGCTTTCCGCATACATAAGAACAAGGTGAATGATACGCTAAATGCTTCGAAACATTCCTGACAATATGTAAAACCCACAGGCGTCAGCGGTTTGACATTGCAATCTTTTAGACATTCAGGCACAGGCTTTTGGTGGTATTTTCATCGCTGTAGTTTTACAGCATAGTCTACAATGATTGACGCTGTCACTCCATAGTGGCGGATGAAAAAAATGATTCCAATACATTTTGCGATTTGATGATTGACACATTTTTGACCAATGGATTCTCCAAGGATATGGGCCTTGTCATTTCAGAATAGGAAGCCATATGGAAATTGATTGCTGCCAGTCTTTATCCTTTAAGAGATCTTAGAGGAAAACACAAGCATTTTAGTTGACTGCTCTGTGTCAGTGGCAAAACTTCATGTTGTCATATTGCTTTGTAGTGCCCTTAAGTAATTTATAATAATTATATGGCCTTATAATATTTAATTAATAACAACAACAACAACAATAATAATACTAATATTTTTTAAATGTTTAATGTTTTCTGATATATGTTAGCCCAAATATATATAATAATTATATGGCATTATAATAATTATTTTATTTTAATAATAATAATAATAATAATAATAATAATAATTGTTATTATTATTAGCATATCATTTGTGGTTTTCTTTTCTGTGGATTTATGGTACTAAATATTTTTGGAAGACAGATTCTTCTTCTTCTTTTTCTTCTTCTTCTTCTTCTTATCATATACTATTTATGTTTGGAGAACAGAAAATGTCACAAATTTAGTCCTGTCTTTTCACAAGTTCTGTTTTTTTTTTCTACAGCGAGTAGCAGATGTTTATTTAAATCAGTAGCATTGCATTTTATTCACTGATAGTTTTAAATGAGTTGTATTGTGGAATGAGCTGTGATTGTGTGAGCTGTCCCTTGTTGCAAAAATATATTTTATTTTATTTTATTTTATTTTATTTTATTTTATTTTATTTTATTTTATTTTATTTTATTTTATTTTATTTTATTTTATTTTATTTTATTTTATTTTATTTTATATAGGATGACTGAATTAAGCATAGTGATACACAGTATTCAAATTAAATAAATATTTCAATAGCATTATAATAATTATATATGGCATTATAATAATTATTTTATTTTAATAATAATAATAATAATAATAATTGTTATTATTATTAGCATATCATTTGTGGTTTTCTTTTCTGTGGGTTTATGGTACTAAATATTTTTGGAAGACAGATTCTTCTTCTTCTTCTTTTTTTTCTTCTTCTTCTTCTTCTTCTTATCATATACTATTTATGTTTGGAGAACAGAAAATGTCACAAATTTAGTCCTGTCTTTTCACAAGTTCTGTTTTTTTTTTCTACAGCGAGTAGCAGATGTTTATTTAAATCAGTAGCATTGCATTTTATTCACTGATAGTTTTAAATGAGTTGTATTGTGGAATGAGCTGTGATTGTGTGAGCTGTCCCTTGTTGCAAAAATATATTTTATTTTATTTATTTTATTTTATTTTATTTTATTTTATTTTATTTTATATAGGATGACTGAATTAAGCATAGTGATACACAGTATTCAAATTAAATAAATATTTCAATAGCGATATATATATATATATATATATATATATATATATATATATATATATATATATATATTAATAGTGATGTATTCATAATAGTGAAACTTTTAATTCAAGAAAAATGTAGAAATAAATGAAAAAATATTTAGTTCAAATAAAACTACTTCAATTATATGAGATTTCCAGTTACATTTCCTTACTTTGATTTCCATCTTTCACTCTCAGAAAGACATAGTTGAAAGACATCTTGATGAATGAATAATTAGTTCTATAATAAATAATAATACTAAAATAATAATGAATAATTAGAAAATGTGTTTCTATAAGGAAAGTGTAATGATTTATATTTTTCTTTATATATATATATATATATATATATATATATAAATTTGCTATGTGCTATGAATTTTTTTTTTAGTTCACTACAAAATGTATAGTGGTTACATTTTTGTCTTTAACTCAACATTCCCTTGTTGCCATATTTTTATGGCTGCTGCTTTTCTTGTCCCTTGTTGCAGTTTTCTATATAGTATGCTTCAGTTTCCACCATTGCATCAGGAGGCAGCTCTTTTTTTCCTCATTTTAAAGAGCAGTAATGAGCCATTGGAAAGATTCAGTAGGGTTATGAGAATATAAATGTAGAGACGAAGCCAGTGCAATTTGCCCGGGTGAAACATTAGCGGCAGCTATATCACCAGAGGCAGCTCACGAATGAGTTTTTCTCCCACTGATTTCTGTGGGTTTTCTGCCTTCTGCAGTTATTTTAACCCAGCGCATGTCCAATTAAAAATACAGGTATTGCTCAGAGATGGTGGGAATTTCGGCACGTAGACAGAAAGATACTTCATCATGAACTTGAGGATGGTTGAGGCTTGTCATTTGGCTAAGAATGATGGATTCACTTTCAGCAGTTTACCACAAACACACACACGCTCTTGAGGAGAGGTAACCTGAGTTACATAACTTGACTAGCGTGTTGTCTCTTTGGAAAATGTTAGTATAGTCATTCTGCCTGTTCATGCTCTGAACTCTGTCCTCTCTTTTTTTGAGGAGCTCAAACTGGTCTGTTTGAAACAGTGGCCTGAATTTGGGATTCATGGTTAGAAAGCCGAAGCTATCAATTATAGATTGAGATACAGGGATGAAACAATACCTTTGATGTAAGGGAGGGAAGTGGTGAGAACACAGGGAATGTGGGATGGTGAAAAGCACAGCGACTCAAAGAAAGTGCTCGTCACAGGATGAAATATTCACCAGAAAGAAGCAAAGGGCTCTCGTACACATCTTTTGCTGTGATTGTGCTCTCTGGAATACAGCTGAGGTACGGTCACTGCATTTACCCATAGACGTGGGAAGTGGGGGTGCTGTTTTTTTTTTTTTTTTTTTCTGTGGGCAACTGTTTAACTGTTGGGGATATAAAAAATAAAATCGGAGTGTCTATTTACACTGAGTGCAAATAGCCCGGTTGTTGGCAGAGGCTATTTACACTAACTCCACCCACAAACATGTGATTGGGCTAGTCAACATTACAAAAGCTGGTCATCAGTCTCCAGATTCAGTGGCGCAGATGGAAAAGCGTGTATCATATTCCTTTTAATGCGATCGACCCGGGTTCAAATCTGCCTTTTGTCAAACTTTTTTTTTTTCTCCCTTTTCAAATTTCAAATCACATCAGAAAAGCATTTATTTTTAATAAAAATAATCAAAACATTAAAAAAATAATGTATCGGGTATGATTAGGGTAGGTGTAGGGAGGGCTTTTGTCCCAATAAGGTGGAATTTACACTCAATGAGTTATTATTGCATATTGTTTTATAATGTATTACAATGCTGAGGTGCAGATAATTGTCACTATTTGCAATAAGTAACATAGTGTAAATAGCATATCACTCAAAAGTACTGTTATTTTTCGCTTAGTGTCAATAGCCTCTATCGCAACGCGACATAAATAAAATATATTTATTTTTGTTATTTATGCCTGCATGAATACAGAAAAGTGCAGATCAAATTAGCAGAAATGGGTTACTTAACCCTCCAAAAATGATTAAAAAAAAATCCATAGAAAAGAAACCACAAATAATAATAATAATAATAATAATAATAATAATAGTAATAATAATAATTATTATTTTTAATCTTAGATGAGTTATTTAAAATTTATAAATACATAATAATTAAAATATGTAATATTTACATATTTTTAAATAAGGACAGATATATTCAGAGACCACTGGTATTTGAGTATCACTGAGATACTATTATAGTTATAATGTATATTAATAATGTGAATCCGTTTTATTGTTAAATTTTCTGTTTCTGTTTTTCTGTTATATATATATATATATATATATATATATATTAGTTCAGTTAAACTTTATTTTATTTCAAGTAATGAACTTGACTTTTTATAGTTTTAGTTTAAGTTAATAACCCTGTAAGAGACACAAATATACACATGCCCTTTTGAATGATGATTCATTTTGGTCAATTTCATTGCATCAACCTTGCACACACACACACACACACACAGACTCACTTAAGCTATAACTTGTGAAACTTGTTCTTTTGAAGTATTTTCAATTTTATTACAGACAGAAAATGATTGTTCTGGAGTAAAAATTTAATTAGTCCCATCAGGACTTTCCCCCTGCTGTTATGATTTCATAGATAAGACACAATATTGTCATACACTGATCGCTTATGTGGATAACTGGATTTATTTGAAACAAAATTAATTTATGTTTTCCATTACACATTTGTCTGAATCATTGCCATTAATATGCTAAATATTTAATGGCACGTGTGCGAATCAGCAGACAAATTGCTGAAAGTTGGAAGACACTGACCTCGGTATCTGTATTAGCAGCTGTTTTTTGGCTTGCAGTCCAGACTTCTTTTGCAGATCAATTATTCAGTCATATTTGAGTGTGTTTGTGCATGATGGTGTACCTGTGTGTGTGAGTGACGTCCCTTAAGCAAATTCTTGTGCCTGCTTGGATGACTCACTAAAACTTCAGTAAACAGAATTTACCATAAAATATTTACTTTTTCAGCAAACATAGATAGCAGACTCCCAGACTATGAGGCAGGCCCGATAGGACGCCAACTAAATAATATCTCTAAGATACTGGCTGCTTGGTTTATTCAGACTGAAACATGGAACACAGTCAAGAAAACTGACAGACTGTCTGGGTACCATTTCCAGTTTCAGTCACGTTATAAACAACATTACCTTAACAGAGCGTGACCTGCTCATCTCATCACGTCAATCAAACCACAGCATGTAATTCTGAGGCGTTATTCTAATCAACTGAATGTAGATTTATCTACAAAGCCTAAAGAATCATTTGATTGATGTGCAATCAATTCAATTACTGTATGGTTCTATAATTGGAAGGATTTCAAAACTCAAGGGTTACACTTTAGAACAAATTCACTGTTAGGGGATAACCACCTAATTAAAATGTAGTCAGAATTGTTATAAAGAACAGACCTTGGATTCTAGATTCACAGTACTCAAATTAGAATCATGGTTCATACACCAGTCTCTATGGATTGGAGAATATAAAATATACACTGTAAATGTGATGTTGACTTAACTTAAAAAAATTGAGGAAACCCGTTGCCTTAAAATTATTAAGTAAATAATAATAGTAAAAGACAATTCACTTAAATTATTTTTTTAATTATTATTTGCTTAATAATTTTAAGGCAACGATTTTCCTCAATTTTTTTTTAAGTTAAGTCAACTTATCACTTTTTACAGTGTAGAACTATACATTTTTTATTTTTATTTTTTGAGAGAATGTATGATTTTAGCTAAATGTGACAGTATAAACATTTATAATATAATAAAGGGTTTTTGTATTATTTTAAGCTGGTTTTTGGACTTACTATTCATCAAAGAATGTGTCTACAAGAAATATTAAACAACACAGTTTTTGTTGAAATAGGACATGTTTCTTGAGCATATTACAGTTATTTCTGAAAGATCATGTGACACTGAAGACTGGAGTAATGACTGATGAAAATTCAGTTTCGCTATCACAAGAATAAATGATATTTTAACAGATATAAAAGCAGAAAACAGTTATTTAAATCATTTCACAATATTACTGGTTTTTACTGTTTTACTGTATATACTACAGTAGTACGCATCATAATCTTCCAAGCTGTCACCACAAAGTCACAACAATCTGAATATGAGATCTATATTTTTAATAAAAACTGTACTGTAGTTTACGGTAAAACTGTACTATAAAATACGCACATCCTGATGAAAGATAACAATACACTGAAAACATCCTCTGGGTACTGATGATGTCATCATTTTTTGTTCATAGATGATTAATTAAATAAGCGCCCACATTTGTTTTGCAGACGTTTTATCAAATGTGTGATTACAGTGTTGCATTATGTTGTTTTTTTGCAGTTCCTGCCAGGATTGTAAACATATCCGCGGATGTTTCAGTGAACGAGGGCAGTAACGTAAGCCTCATGTGTCTGGCCATCGGACGACCCGAACCCAGCATTTTGTGGAAATTCCGTTCTTCGAAAGGTGACGGAAAAGGTAAAGGAAATCTTCCTTTGTGTTGCAGTGCTGTTTACAGAAAATATAGCATAGTTAATCATCTAGGCAATGCCACTAGTTACATTTCTTAAAGTGACAGCTCAACCAAAATGGACTTTAATTCCAGTCTCTCCCACAAAAAATGTCCTGGGATATACCGCAGGACTCATATGGAGCACTATTATGATGCTTTTAGTCCCTTTTTGGTGTTTAAAAACGGAAGAAAGAAAGAACGTCATGCAGGTTTGGGTGAATAAATGAGGACAGATTTGATTTGGGGTGAACACTCTCTTATATTGAAGCTCACTCATGGTCATGGGCTGAATTATCTATTGTATCTTGTGAGAGAAGACCTAATTTTGTTGTGCAAATAATAAGAAGTCTCAATCAGCTTCATTCAACATACAGTTTTTATGTTAATGTCTCATTTTCTATTCATCAGTAGGCAGTGGCTCCTCACATGAATCTTCATCATTTTCTTTCAATTAGATATTTAGACATTTGTCAGACTTTACATGAGGAAAGTGAATCTGGGGCAATTTTTGAAGGGGGTTTGGATCTGATATCAAATAATGTCAAGCAGCCTCAGCACAGCTAAGAGTAAATCCCTCACGTTTACTACATATTCATGTCTTCCTCCACTACCCGACTTCCAGGACACTGGCTGCATTTTAATTCATCTGTTATAATGGAAACCACAGCTGTACACGAGTCAAGCAAGAAGAGAAAGGATTCAGTCTGCGAAATCACTTTGCAGAGAAAGCAATATAAAAGTCTGTGCACGGGGTGTCATTTAATGTCAGCCAGCTTGCAGGAATAGGACGTTATCTGTGTTGACATTTATGTGTGAAGCCTAATGAAAGAAATAAGACGTGAGGGATGTTTCATTCTCTTTTTTCTGTCAACTTTCACAGCTGAAGTGAAAACCTGAATATTAATTTTTTTTCTGGATTGTTCAGCAGCTCTGTCGACATAGCTAAATGTTGATTTTCTTCAGTTAAACAATCCTAAGGATAAACTGAGGTATTTGAGTGTTTAAATAAAATGTATCTTTTTATTTCATGAATTGCACATTGGAACATTTCAAATTAAAGACAATTTTCTGATCTACAGTCAGATTTCCCCATCAGACTTATAGTTAAGGTTTGGATTTGAGTAGGAAAGATTGATTCTAGTCCAGCAGTAATGAGCAGCCTTATCCCAATGCACCAATCAGACGTAGATTGAGAGATGATTCCACATCAAAAGTAATGCAGCAGACAAAATGTTGCGATTGGGTCAAACTACAGATTTTTTTTTTTTTTTTTTTAGTCTCAGTCCATCACTGGAAAGACTAGAACAAACCTAACAGAAACATTAGCACTAGAGGTAGCTTTAGGGTCAGTGCAAAGCAAAACACAATAAATCAGGCTGTGTGTGGACTTTCTGCTTCTGATATGAGAAAATAGTTTTTCAGTATATTGTACAACAAAATGTTGCTGAGTCTACTGGTGAAAACTTTAACTTGTACTCTTAAAGGTTTCAGCCAGGGCCGCTGCTGGCCAAATAGGTACCCTAAGCAGAATTGTATTGTTAATGCCCCCTCCCTCAAATATTTTGGAAGTAAAAAAAAAAAAAAAAACACCTACACTCTCAGAAATGAAGGTACAAAAGCTGTCACTGGGGCGGTACCTTTTCAAAATGTACACGTTTGTACCTAAAGGGTCCATTTTGGTACTTTAAAGGTACATATTAGTACTTTTACATACGTACAGTACAGTTACCTATGGTTATGAATTTATTAATACAGTAACTGATATAAAATCTGATTGATTTTATAGTCTCAAGAATTCAGAAATCACGCAAAAGAAAATTAAGCAGTTTTACTAGATAAAACCATGGTTCATTTTTGTAAGGGTTGTGATGTCCACATGTTTTTGTGGAAGGAATTATAGAGGCTGTGTCATCTATCACAAAAAGGTGGCCAAAAATCAAAGATTTTGAAGTAGAGTTTGAATTTAATGTTTGGTCAGTAGCCTATTGAAAAAGGACTTAATCGTCCTGTAAGTGTAACAGCAGCAATTAGGAATAATGTACAATGTACATAAATTGTTTATTTCATATTACATTATGTATTTTAACAGTGTTATTCAATGAAACCATATAATTATGAATTAGGCTAGCCAATCATTATTGCTTCATTGTTTTTATATAATGCATTTTTTGTCATTTTAAAGGCTGTTGTTGGCTTATGTCTCTTTTTATAACCACACGCAAAAAATATTATCTTAATACTTCTTTGTAAACTATTATTTGAAGTAACAAAACCATGGTTAATTTGTGGTTACCATGTCTACAAGAACCATGATTTTTGGTTTTATTCATAATAAAACCATGGCTAATTTTCGTAAAAGAACATGGAAACATTAAAACACATTATTAATGTCAACAGCCAAAAACGTTTCACCGGATTATGAATGTACCTGAAAGTGAGGATTTATCTTCATCTTTTTCTTTTCTTTTTCTTTTCTCGGTTCCAGATTGCTGATGTCTTTTCACGGGCATAGCTGTCCATCAAATTATTATCATTTGCATTCAGCCGCAAACATAAGGTGCGAGCGGGTGCGTCACGTGGCGTGTCACTGCCTACTGCGTAAATGCATTTTTTTATAATATATATATATATATATATATATATATATATATATATATATATATAGGCCTATGGTCATGTTTATATTTTTATTTATGTATATGCTAATTTTAATATTAATATAGAATGAAAATTTTTTTTTTTCTTTTGAGCAACTGCGATGGTGCCCCCCTGGGAATTGGTGCCCTGCGCAAACTGCTTACTCTGCGTATAGGGAGCGGTGGTACTGGTTTCAGCCGTGCCATAGATAAACCATTTTTGGTTCCCAAAAGAACATTTCTGTGAACAGTTCTTAAAAGAACCTTTGTGTATATGTGTTTGTGTGTGAAGAACATTTTCCACTATAAAGCAGCTTTTGTGCAGCGAAAAGGTTCCATGGATGTTAAAAGTTCTTCATGGATCCATGAGAATATCTGTTGACAGATTGTGATTTTATATCTCACAAGTGTGACTTTATATATCACAAATCTGAATGATCATCTTACATTGTGACTTTATATCTAAAAATTGAGACTTTATATCTCACAGTGTGATTTGACCTCACAATTGTGACTTTATATCTCACAAATGCTACTTAATCTCTCACAAATGTGACTTTATATCTTACAATTGCAACTTTATATCTCACAAACCCAACTTTACATCTTACATTGTGCCTTTTATCTCACAATTGGAACAATGCCATAGAAGAACCCTATTGTGTTGAAAACCTTTCAAGAGCCTTTTTTTTTTTTTTTCTAAGTATAAAGAACATTTTAATAATCTAAAGTACATTTTCCAAGAGCCTTTTGTGCATTGGAAAGGTTTGGTGGATGTTAAAGATTCTTCACATAACCATAAGAATGTATGCTGACAGATTAATGAATCATGAATAATGTGATTGATTAATAAATAAAACTGACATTAAGAAGATCCTTCTCATTTACACCGGAATACACAAGAGCTTGGCAAAAGCGTGGACACTTGTGCTGTTTTCTAACACTTCTTTAAAAGACAGAACAAAATTAAGCAGTTTAATGTCAAATTAGATAAATGTTTTAATTGCGTTAAATACATGTAATGGTGTTACACTTATTTAACTAATCTCATAAATTAGCATTTAAATAGCTTGCCATAACACATATTGCATATTTCATCATTTTGTGGTCCATTGAATTTTTAGTTTGAACTGATTCCATAACCTGTTATGTTGGCAAGAGAAATTCAACCACTGAAAATTGCTATTGACAAACATTGGCATGAAAAGACAGAAAATAAGATGTCAATACTTGAAAGGCAGTTGCACTCTTCAGAGGGTGTAATACTTTTTTGGAAACAGAAAATTCATTTTCAAAAGTGCTTATCAAATTGTCTGAAGAATGTCTTTGAGTGCACTGCACTGACATTGAAGATAACTGATTTTTTCCTCAACATGCAGTGGAAAGTTCAAGGCCTTTAATTTGGCATTGTCAAGATTTGATTGGCATGCCGGTAGCACAGTGGTCTGATATAGTGGTGTTGCTGTTGAATGGCAATCATACTGTTATTGCAGTGCATACTATTTGCAGAGGTAGAGCTGTCACGGGCAACAAAGAAAGCAAAAATTTGGGACCCGCTTTTATTTTGATACATGTGCAATGAACATGCGAATATATCATTACTTACATGAGTAAACGTGATTCGTAATGCAGGATGTATAAACACATGCTTGCCATGCACTCGATATTTTTACGCCTTTAATGATAATTGAATTAGACGGATCTGCAGTTACACGATGCAGCAATGAAAATTGTATTTTCAAGTGGCCAGCTGTTGTTGTAGTTTGCCGGTTCTTCATTCGCAGCATATGGCAGACTGGATTTGTCCCCTACAGATGACATTGCACCATTTGGCACTTTAGAAAATGGATTTGCACTCATCATGCGCAGTTTGTGAGCACCCACAGGCTGCGTGTCAGTGGGAATATCCCACTCTAATGGGTTTAATTCTGAGGGCTCCCGTTGTACTTGGCGGGTTCTCATCCACTCATACAGAACTCTAGAAAGACAGTGAGCACTTCGGAGAAAAATTTAAATTGGGGCTGTTTTCACACTGATGCACGTATATGTGTGGATGATGTAAGTACTGAATAATTTGTGTTTTATTGATCTTGTTTAGAATTTCCACAACATCGCTGGTTAAGCATGGTTTAGCATTTGCACGCATAAACAAGGTCTGGAGCTGCACAGCATAAGCATTTTTAAGCCTTAAGGCTGATGTTCAGAATGCTGACACCATGAACTTGCTTTCATGCCCACTTGAACATTAGTTGATCAGTGTGTTAGTTATGGAAGTTTTTTTCTTTTTTTGCCCCAAGAGTGGAGAAAAAAAAGTTAATGACTTTAAATCTCACTGTTGCAACACTCTCTCTATTTCACAAATGCAATTATATTTCACAAGTGTGACTTTATATCTTTATATTTGCAACACAGCATCTTATTGTCATACAAGTGTTATTTTATATCTCACGGATGACTATCTCACAAGTTTGACAATTTACATTTTTTTCATTCTTTGAGTTGTTTGTTTATTCAAGTTTATTTATTAATGAATTTAGCATTTTCCTCTAGTTTCAGCCAGTTTTGAATGGTTTTGACAAGTTTTTTTTCTTTCTTTCTTTCTCACAGCAGTGGTACAAACATTGTGTGTAATGTAAACATTGACACTATTTTGCTTCTAATAGCACTGGATCCAAGTGAACCTCATTTTGTTAATGCTAGTCAATTTTTTCTCAACTCAAGCCAATTGGGACTTTACACAGTTTCTCACATAACTTAGTGTCTCACAATTGTGATTTTATTTCAACAATGACTATATCTCACAAATGTGTGACTTCAGATCTCACATTTGCAACTTTGTATTTCACAGCGTAATATATCAGATCTGTGACTTTATATCTCAAACATGTGACTTTACAGCACACAAGTCTGCCTTAAGTTCAAAACTTGAACTTAGTATCTCACAAACTTGACTTTAAATCTCACAATTGACTTTATCTAACAAACCTAACTTTATATCATGTTTATGAATTTATATCTAACAAATGTGACTTTACATCTCACAACTGCAACTTTGTATCTCACAAATGTGACTGTCTCACACTTTCAAGTTTCAAATTTATTCCAGGAATACATGGCCTCTCAGCTCATAGTTCCACAAAATCATAATGACATGGCAGATAATCTTTTCTTCATACCATGATATATATACAATGCCAATCTCCATGCATACCCCAAATCATAAACACTTGACAAATCAATACAAACATCACCAACAACATCACCAAAGTATTTCTTACGGAAATCCTCATACAAGGAACAATCATACAAAAAATGCGTCTCACAGTTGCAACTTTATATCTCATATATGTCACAAATCCAGCTTTATATCTCACAGTGTTACTTTACATTTCATGTTGTGATTTTATCTTACAAATTCAACTTGCCTTACAATGTGACTTTGTAATTTTTCACTTAGATCTGTAAGATTGAAACCACAAGAGCCATCACAGTGTAATGAGTAATAATATTACTCTTTCATATTGGATTGCAATTTGTTTTTTTATTACAGCTCTTGGGTCACATCTATATGAAAGCAAATAGTGTTCCAAGTATTTTTCATGCTGCTTTTCAGGGATTTTCTACCAGCATTGTTGGTCTGGCCTTTTAACATATTTTCTTACTTCTTGTTTTTTTTTTTTTTTTTTTTTAAATCTCATTATTTTATAGCCAGAAAAGAAGGTGCTTCATTTTTTCCCTTGTGTATGTTGCAGCCAAATATTCTGCAAGAAACTAGCCATGCCTCAGTGACCATGTCAAATAACGCTTGTTGTCTGCAGATGAGGTTGTCTGAGGTAATGCAAGCTTAGCTCCGCTTCCCAACGGCCACACGCAATGGCTCGGAGAAAAATGAGAAGCCAATGCCTGAAGAGGAAATGGGGGTCAAGGGGAGAAATTAGCTTACACGCGGTGCCAATGTTTCTCAAAGGCACGTCAAACCGTGGCCATTTTTCAGCTGAATAGCAGACAGGTGCGCGAGACCTCCGCTCGATGCTTTCTGTGCTCGGCCGCCTAAATCACCAACCCAACAAACTCTGCTCATTCCGCCTGAACTTTGATCATTAATAATTCAAAGGTGCTGCAACAGCCGCTGCCTGTGTCTGAAGTGCATTTTGCGTGGAGGCGATGGAGTCTCATTTTGCCTGACATGATTGGTCTCGGTGGGTTTCTCCATGTGGCAGCCCCCCCCGTGATGCAGTTGGATGGAGCGTCAGCCTGGAAACTCGGCAATGCGAGTGCTTCATAACAGCTTAATAATGTGTCATCGTGCACCGCTCCTATGAGTCTGACTCTGACTAATTTTTAAACATAGCTAATTCATCATTGCGTGTCCCTTTGTAAAGCCTGTTAAAATCCCTTCACGGGCTTTTGATTCTGACACTGCAACAAACAGAAGAGTTTCGGTGGCAAGATATGAAACTCGTCAATCTGTTTTTCTCTTCGGTGACTGCATACTGCAAGCTGAGAGTCAGTTTGGGGATTAGTGACTTTTAATGTGTAAAAAATTACAGTTTTACCTATAATGTGTATAGTTGATGAGAATTATCATTTACTATTTGGTAACTCCCATTATAGCTTGCAGAATGAAAATGAATCTAAAACAACATCCATTTCAAAACATCCATGCAGTCGTAGTGTTTGTAATTTCAAATCAAGCACAATGAATAGAGATGTGTGTTAATTTACCAGAGAATTCTGTTCAAGCTCTGCTGACAGCTTTTTGTATGGAAAGTGAACCCAGGGTATCTGAAAATCAGAGAGTGACAAATCTAATTGCAGCAAATTACGCTTTCTTATTCTTTTGACATCTTTTTTCCCCCATGTAATTGTATTTCAAGAGATTCCCTGTTGTACTTAAAGCACATTTAAGATTTTACACATTTGATCATTTTAGCTATTTATAAAGTTGAAATTAAACATTATATTTCTCTTTCTCTGGAGCACGACTTTTTTTGCCATATTTTATATTTTAAATGTATATTAAACCTCTTTTTTTTCTGTGTGGCAGTTTGTGTTAAATGTGGACAGACAAATTTGTTCTCACAGGAAAATTGTCACATTGCACCTGAAAGAATCTTTTCTAAAGAAACTACATTCCAAAATAGAATCTGTGTTTATTCATTGAGTTGTTTATCTTTATTCATGTAAGACATTATTCATGAATTCG
This sequence comes from Acrossocheilus fasciatus, assembly GCA_036784905.1. Taxonomy (NCBI): domain Eukaryota; kingdom Metazoa; phylum Chordata; class Actinopteri; order Cypriniformes; family Cyprinidae; genus Acrossocheilus; species Acrossocheilus fasciatus. The sequence goes on along the minus strand of CM071947.1, from coordinate 17,068,683 downwards.
GTGAAGAATTTCACTAGTTTCCACTAGTTTTAGTTTTACAAACATCATGTTTAATATAAACTTTGCCACTATTTTTCTTCTAATAACACTGGATACAAGTGAACCAATGCTATAATTTTGCGTGGTCAGATTTTTAAACTCGAGCCTCATCCACATTGCAGCTTATTCGAGCAAAGAACCTTCTGTATTTCGACTGCAAGAGGCCATCTGACCTGCATGACCAATCACAGTTAGTTCATTTTACTGTAAGTTTAGGAATGGATAATTCTGAAACTAAGAGAACAAACAACACAAATGCTCCTTGTAAATGTCATGTGCACATACGAAGCAGTCATGTACTATATGCTAGTTTCTCCCAGCTCCCTCTGCCCTTTGAGTCACCCCATGCTTGTTTTAATTAGACTTTGAGGAAGCAAAGCTGCTTATTGATTGGTCATTGTTTTCAGGAAAGGTCATACATCTAAATAAGTGTGGATGTGAGAGCCGATGTCAGATCTCAGATTAAGTTTTGATGCTAACAGGGGGAGTAGCCAGGGATGAGTCAGAGGAGAAGTGGAGGCTGATCAATGTGGCGGCACCAAAGCCCATCGTTAAAGGCAGAAATAAATTACTGCATGATTTGAGGTGTTGGAGGCCTCTCAGGGTGAGCCGGGAGACTGGGAATTTGAAGTCATTTTGTCCTCAGATAGCATTTCACAATGCTCTGTGAACACACTGGCTAATACATATTGCAGTATCCATCCATCCATAGTATAAATAAAAGTGAAAATAATAACAAAGCACTATTATTGCTGTTTGTGATCTGCTTTGAATATGAATATACACTATTCAATATATACACTCCATACAGATAGCAGATAGCATTGATTTAAATGTAGTTAAGATTGATTTTCATTGGACAAGAGGTTAATCTTTGGATGTCACCCAGGCACCATTCTTCACTGAGTGTGAAGCGTGTAATATCCAACATAGGCTTATTGTAAGAACATGCATTTGCCGCAAAACCATATCTATAGATACATTTCACTGGGGTTTTAAGCTGAAATGAAAACTAGTGGCAGTAAAACTTTTATTGCTTTTTATTGAAATTATGATTAAAGGGGAAGACTGTTGATTCCCAGTGACATATTTTCATGCAGTTTCTTGCACAATACTATGTTTTGATCTCAGAACACTTTTACCATAGTTTACAACTCGCAAACTAGTACATTTTGACTAGTACATTTTAACCAGCTCCGTATGTGTGGCTTTTCTTACAGTAAACTTGCTTGTGCACCGTTGCACTTGAAATGCGATCAGGTATGATTCCTATGAAACATGATAAAAGAGCTCAAAGGCTTGTAGAAGTAAAGGGTTTCTTCAGCAAATGCATTTTTCTTTCTAATAAAGCATTAATCTTAGTGTCACTTACTGGACATTTCATTTCCAAACTGCCAAGATATGTACAACAACCACACAATAAAACAGTGCCAGACTCACATTAATCTGTTTCAGAAAAAACTGAACAAGCTTTTAGTGCCACTCACTGGACATTCCACTTTGAAAGTGTCGCAAAACTTGCATAAAGTAGTGTAATATAATTTTACAGAAATGTCTACACAGGCACGTTTTTCTAGTGAGCCTGAGTTGGTAACATCTGTTCCACTAGTGACTTCAAAGAGAATTCTGTTTAAGGGACTAAAATAATTAAAAAATAAAATGAAACAGTGGCAGAAAAGGAAGGCTTTTGAAGGTCGTTCTAAAACAGTAATACTTTTTTGCTTTTTTAAATGTATGTATTATTATTTTTGCAGTTCTTTTTGGTGATGCTAGTTACATAGAAATGATACACCACATCTTTTAGTAATTTATATTTTCAGTACATATTTTGCAATAGATAAGTATGAATGATCTGTTAAAAAAACAAACAAAAAAACACCAGTGACACTTTTGAAGAGCACCAGGTGTCACAGATATTACACCATCTCCCTCCAATTCATATTTCCTCCCAACTCCCTCTTTCGTTTAGGCATCTGTGAAATGTGCAAATGCGACACCATGTCAGCTAAGCAGAAGAAAAGCTTTGCTTCAAGAGAATTTGGTAACTATCAGACGGAGGCGAAGGTGTTTTCTCAGGTTTGCATTGTAATTATTGTAGTCTCTTTTTTGCACCATGGCTCCAGGCACAAAGTGACCTCCGGTGAGCGGCCCCAGGATAATTGTGTAGTTATTTTGTGGTAATTAGGGCATTGTAAAATAAAGCGTTATCATTTTTCCTCATAACCTTTCTTTCTGCTCTGCTGAGAAGGTGTGATTGTATCACCATACATCAAATTAAACTGTCCCCATTCTGTCTGTGTCTAGAAAGCCCAGCCAGGAGAGTGGAAGTAGTTTCCTGGCTCGGAAAATATTTTCATGCCTTTTTTTCCTCTTTGAAACCGGATGTGGGTCAAATGCGAGTATGAAACCAAGCAGATGTACTCTTTAAAGTAGAGGTACTAGAAGGAGCAGAAGGGGCTTGTTTACTCTCCCTGCTGCTTGTCTGTGTGCGTGTTTATGTGTAGGCGGGTGAATGTGTGCATGTTCATGTGTGCATTTTCTCTCATCATGTGAGTGGGATATATGTGGGCCAGGCAGAGATACAGCTATAATCTGAAGTGTTGTGTTTTCATCGTTGTCATATTATCGCATTATCTCTGCCGGTTCAGTCTAGCTCTCAAGCACACGCTTACATCCATAAGCGTTATTCTCTTACAGGCTAATTAAGTAAATGCTCCCTTTACAGCTACAACTCCGAATTCAATGAGATTTCATTTAAGCGCTTTAGCAGCACGTTTCTGCCTACCAGGTACGACCGCTGTAGCAAATTGGTTTAAAGAGAAATCATTTGGATTACTTTTATATCTCCATAATTCTCACTGTCTTCTCACAGGCTTTTGTATTCACCAAAGAGACTTAGCATAATGCGGCCTCATTTTACACGCCACAACATTGAGAGGATCAACACTGGAAACTGGAAAACAACGGAATTGAACTTTCGCTGGTCAATGGGTAACTACAGTAAGAGAGAGATATTAAAAAAAATCAAATTTTAATGTTAGCAAACAGAACAATTTCAGGTTTTGAATGACAAGTCCAGTTACACAAGTTTTTTTTTTGCCTATAGAAATTGAGGTTTAAAAATAAACCTAAAAGTATGTCAGTGATCCCCAGTCTGCCATAATATATATGCATATCATATTTCTATCAATCTCTCTATCTCTCCCTCTATCCTTATTTGGATTTCTAACTTTCCTAACTATCATTTAACCCAAAACTTTTACAGTGTTCTTTTGCTGCCTTGCAAGCATGGGTATTTCCTTCAGGGTATGCAAATCTAGTTTTATAAACAACATTTATTCAAAATGCAATTATAATGAGGAAAAACGTATAAACAAACAGGCAAGAGGAGGAATACTGTGAATGATGGGAGTTCAGATTTTGCAGAAATCTGCTGAGCTTTGGCAGAATTGCAAGCCTAGTTATATCTACATATTATATAACCTACACGCACATATATTCATGTAGTTCGTCCTGTGAGAAGTTATGCTGTGTATATATGTGGAGATGTGACCCCTACAGCAGTGCAGCCCTGGTTATCAGCTATCTGTCAGATTAACAGTGGGATCAATGAAGAGCTGCCAGGACAAGCCGGACTAATCCACTGTAGTTTAACTCCGACGGGACGGGAATGAGTGTGGTCACTGAGAGACTCTTTTAAAGCCTTTACTGTAGATATTTTATCTTTACTATTGTGTTGAAGATTCATTTTGTCAGTAAGTGAACATTGCCACAGCAGCATCTACCTTTAGCACAGGCATAATTTACAGCATAGTGTTTCAACTGCAAAATGACATTGCAAGTACAATTGCAAGTGTACATTATTTGTTACATAATTCATTTCTGCAATGAGAAACCCTGCCTGTGTGTGCGCTGGGTTTTTATGTGAAACATCTGATGAAGATGGCATTATCTGACTGTTTCATTATTTGCTAATGCTTTCACACAGGGCCTTTTCTCTTCCCACTGAGAGAGAAAAACTGAGTGAAAAATTTCTCAACCCAACTATAGCATTGGGGAATAACGAAGTAGCAACACTACTAACTTGTACATTTTTCAGTAGTGTGACAGAAAATTCAAAATAACTCTCTTTTCTATTCTAGGTTATCTGCCGTTACAAATTTTGAGATCAGTAGGTTTTTTTTTTTTTTATACATTCAGCAAGGGCATATTCAATTGAATAAAAGTGACAGTAAAGACATAAGATTTTACAAAAGATGTATATTTAAAAATAAATGGTGTTGAGTAAAACCTGAAAAAAAGTATCACAGTTTCCTATCAGCTTTGTCATTGTTAGGAATACAGTAGTCAACATTTGAAGTGGATCAAAAAGGTTCATCAAAGTTGTCCTAAGACCTAAGTTTTAGGTTTTAGGACAACTTTGATGAAAGGTTTTGATCCACTTCAAATGTTGACTAGTGTACATTTAAAATGTATTTAAATAGAAAACGTGTTTCACAACATTGATTATGCTTGATTTTACTGTACTTTTAATTGGCGTTGGTGAACATGAGAGAGTTCATTCAAAACCAAAAAAATCAGACTCCATATTTTTGCATGGTAATGTAAATAAAGATGCATTTTTAATATGTATTGTAATTTTGATAAGTTTATTTAGTTGTCATCCTAATTTACTTTTTTTTTTCAAATAAAATACAGCTTGTCAATAAGAAAAAAATGTATTAATTAAAATATATTCTGTATTTATACAATATTTAGATTTGTTTATTTTATATTTAAAGTAGCTTTTTATTATAAGTTTGTAATGTGCCTAACTCTCTTACAGGGGGAAAAATGCTTAAATCAGTTGGTTTAAGATGGTCTAGCTGGTCTTCCAGCATGACCAGTTGACAAGTGACCAAAAGCCTTCGAGGACCAGCAACACGTAGAAACCAGCTAATCCGCTTTGATTTATTTATTTTTTATTTGGGAATAGTATAACTGGTTGAAATGATGAGTAAGTGTCTAAACACTTGCAGCCTGAAAAGCCGACCTTGAGGTTATTATTTCTGCATTTTTCTTGTGAGTTCAGATGTTTTTCTTTCGAACGGCAGCTCTCCTCATGTGATGTGATGAAACTGGAATTGTAAACGTTAAGAGGACTCAGACTGATGTGTGCATCTCCATTTTGTAGTGTCTCAGCTGTGAGAGGGCTTTGTTTGGTCTTGGAACCATGACAGTTTTCACATCGCTCTCTCTCTCTCTCAAGTGCTTCTCTGTCATGCTGCTCTCTCTCCATCTCACGTCCACTGTCATTCCTCCTTCTCTTTCTCTTTTTACTCTGGCTACTCTTGACAGAGCTGCTTATGGTCAGTTAAAGAATGAATGAAAAATGGATTTTTTTCTAGTGGTCGACCGATATATCGGCCGATATTTGGCATTTTTTAAATATGGGATGCCGATAAGTTTATATGTTTGGCCGATGCATTCGAGGCGGAACCTTTATTTTGATGGTGCAACAGACTTTTATTTTGACGGCGCTGAGAACGGCAGCACCTGAGCACACAGTGCTCACATTCTCCCTCTTGTTCGCCATCGTCGTTGACAGCTCTGTCTAATACGGATAGAAGTCTGTCTAATAATCAGATAGAACTGTTAAACAAAGGGATTAAAATGTATACAAAAAAGTATTATAACGATTGCTTTTATATTATTAGTAACAGAAAGGCAAACATTATAATACTTTCTCGTATACCGTCAGCATTCAGAAAATACACAAGCATATCATTTAAACAAATCTTTAAATGGCTAATGAACATTTAATTTCACAAACCTTGCAAACTTAGTCGAATCCAGTAAGTGTGCATTTGTATCCTGCATGATGGTTGGCCCGTGCGAATTGAATGCTTTAAACATTAAATTTGTGATTTCAATTTATGCTACACTTTATGCATTTGCCCACTGTGTGCTGTATGTAAAATCAGTGTTACATTGACTTTATTTGAAAAAATATGAGGTTACACTTCATTTTGATAGTCCACTTTAGACATTCTGCTAACTATAAGTAACTTTGTAACTACATGTCAACTACATGTCAACTAATTCTCATTAATTTGCATATACATGTCTACTAACTCTCATAGTTGACTGTTAGGTTAGGTTTAGGGTTAGTAGAATAAGTTGACATATACTTGCAAAGTTTCTCATAGTCAGTATGTTGTATGTTGTGGACCCATCAAAATAAAGTGTTAGAAGATATTAAGCAGACAGTCTACTAATACTCTAATGACTGCTAGTTGACATGTAGTTGCAAAGTTACTTACTGTTAGTAGAATGTCTAAAGTGGACTATCAAAATAAAGTGTTACCAAATATGATTCCCAGTGCACACAAACTTCCCAGAATACTGAGTACTCTGTCGGTTACAGTGTTTACTTCCTTTTTAATTATATTTTTAATTAAATATTTAGTTATTTGTGAAAAATACTTTGTCATCTAAAGTATGTTTATTTTACAAATTAATTTTTTTTATCAATTTTCAAATGATTTCAAATTTCTTAAAGCTGCAGTCCGTAAGTTTTTCCTCTTTGTCGCCATCTTCGTTTGAAAACCTGGAATTGCAGCTGTGTGCGGAATTATCTTGCTTGCGTGGGCTGTGTTCTGGCATGGCTTCAGCACGGACGAATCTAATTTTTTGAGGTGAATGTGTAGCTGTCAGTCACCACACCGGTGTGGATGTTTAACCCTCTGGGGTCGAAGCCCGCACCAGTGCGGTCTGTCTCATATTTTCTTTATGACTGCGAAAAGAGTTTTGATCATACAGATACAAATAAGGTATCATTTGAAACTGCAAAGGGTCTGCTTTTATTTGTGTATAGTCATAATAACAACAAAACAATGTGCTTTTAAAAAATAAAGAAAATAAACAGGGTGCATTCTCTGCACAGACACGTAAATAAAACAACATGAATCTCCGCAAATACTTGCCCCAAATACATGAGAAATATATGTATAGAAAGCTTGAAATCCCAGGTGAAAAACAAGTGCACTTCCATATTGTACTTAAAGCGCTCTATTTTCGCGCACTGATTATGTACTTAATATACTAAAAATGGTCCTTTCGTACTTCTTAAAGGTGCTATAGAATGCATTGATACAATATTTTAAATTGTTCTCTGATATCTATATAGAAGGTATGTGGCTTAGGTAAGGGCAAAAAATCTCCAGAAACAGTTTTACATGTCCATTTACAACCCTAGGATTTCTCCTTAGAATGAAACGGTCTGTTATTGGCTTATTTGGTAGGGTCATGAATAATAATGTTGAGCTCTGCGCTGATTGACTGTTTCACAGTGAGGCTCAATGTTGAGCTTTCCTCTGATTGGCTGTTTCACAGTGCGGCTCATTTCAGTAGCTTACAGGAAAGAAACCCAGGGAAAATATATATATCAATACATTCTCACACAGCTATATCTTTGGGTAATTATACTGTAAATAAAATGCGGGCACCAGGGAGCCGCTATTAATATGCTGGGCATTGAAACTGCTTTCAAATGCATGGTTTTTTAGTTTCACTTTCACTTTGGAGATTCGCGATCGCACAAACTCTGTTTATACTATGGAGCGGCAGTACTTACCACACATTTTACAAGATCCGATGCTTGTCAGTGGTGCTCAGGATCTGTAAATCATTTGCCATCATCCTCAGGCATTTCTCCTTACTCTGTTTATGTGGTAAGTGAAATCTTTTGTACTGCAATGTAACAGGCTACCGCTAGCAAGGAGCTAACGTTAACCATGTCCCTTTAGTAGCTCGCGTTATTTTATTAGAACACGTTATTTCCTTTCCGTGCCTTTCTGAATACAGACACCAACCCATCCCTGCACTTCACACCCCCTGCGCAGCTTGGAACATAACATTTATTTCCATGATTATTTCCTGTCAGTTTCTCTTTTGTCCTCGCTTGTTTCTTCACAATACCTGCAGAACTTCTGATGATTTGGCTGACGGCTGACCTAGAAGATGGGCGGGTATATGCAAATGTTGGGGGGCGTAACTATTAGTGTTATGTTCTGATTCACCTATTTTTCAGTGGTCTTTTTTATTCACGAGATTTACATAAGGAGGAGGAAACAATGGTGTTTGAGGCTCACTGTATGTCATTTCCATGTACAGAACTGTTATTATTCAACTATGCCAAGGTAGATACGGTTTTCCATTCTATGGCACCTTTAAGATAAACTTAAGATCATCTAAGTGTACTCAACCGTGCTATTTTGAGACACCATGAATATGAACTAAAATGCACTTTTAACATATTATTTTTGTATTTAAAAAATGTATTTAGCTACCACTTGTAGTACACTTGAACCCATCTTTCAATCACTAGTACACCACTTGACCAGGATATTTCCAAGATATCGGCATCGGCTGTCAAAAAACCAATATCGGTCGACCACTAACTTTTTCTATACATTGAAAGTCAGTGGGGTCCAAAACAACATTGGACCACATTGACACTGACCTTTTTTCAAATTTCTTTATTTGCATGTGTTCCACCGAAGAAAGAAAGTTTATTGGAAATACATCAGCTTTATCACTCATGATAAAATACACAGATAATTAGTAATCTATGTAATGCATCATAATTTGTGTAGTCTGTTTGTGCATTGATGTGCAGAAGGTTGCACACTGTAAATAAATGTTTAATGATTATACAGCATGTAAACGTAGAATAAACAGAATTCAGATTTTCTTTCCGTGAAATTAGACATTTGCTAATTTGCTCTAGCGTTACACCAGCGACTGTGGCATCCCTCCCTCGAGTCACATACTAACTAGTTCATATTCCCTGTCCCAAACCAGTGTTATCAAGCCATGCTCATGTGTTTCAAGCACAATCAACCTCTTCTCCATCTTATTAAACCAGTCACATAGTCGATGAAGCCTGAAAAGAACACGTATTCCCTGGATGCATCGCTGCCCTCTTATCTTTCCATTACAAACTCACACATGTGACTTATGGGGCCGAGGGGACGGCGTCATGCTTCCCCGTCGCGCCAGCAAGAAGAGAGAGAGAGAGAGAACGAAGGAGGGGGCAGCAGAAGCTGGGAGGCCTTGGTGATAAATCATTATTTATTTCTATCTGACAGAATTAACACTGATGAACGCACAGAGCTTGACTTGTTTTTGGCTGTGCTGATTTATGGCCCAAATTTGCCAAAGTTTTTTGGGGGTGGCTGGATGATTTCTTCCTGGTGAAATCTGTTGACAAGAGCAATTCATTACATAACACTGTACACGCATGTGAAGCTAATATTTTACAGGCACATCAATGAGAACTTCGTGGCATATATAAGATATATTTTTGGCATTTATTGGCTTTTTTTTTAGGCAGCGGCTATTTGCACTAAGTGTAAATAGCTTTTTTTTTAGCAATGGATGCTATTTACTCAAGTGAAAATAGCAGTATTTTTTAAAGATATGCTTTGTACACTAAGTGCAAATAGCTATAGATTCTATTTACGCTATGTTCAAATAGCAAGATTTTTTGCTATTTATAATACTTATTGCAAATAGTGGAAATTATCTGCACCTCAATATTGTAGTAAAAGTGCGGCAAAAGGTGGGCTCGAACTCGGGTCGATTGCGTCAAAAAGCATGCATCTTACCATCTACGCCACTGAAACTGATGTTGATTTAGCATCTTTTTTTAGTGTTGACAAACTCAATCACATGTTAGTGGGCGGAGTTAGTGTAAATAGTCTTTGCCAACAAGACGGCTATTTGGAATTAGTGTAAATAGACACTCCGTTTTAGGACGGGACAGGAATTTAGAGAGGAATTGAAGTGGGGTGGGGTGGGTGATAGGATTGGGAAAGGTCCGCAAGGCGGGACTCGAACTTGGGACACTCGAAGCACAACAACTTTATATGGCGGATGCCCACAAGGTTATTGGCGCCAACAGGTGCCGTTAGTTTCTAAGCAGAGAAAATTTTTGTCAAATGAAGGTTAATTTAGATCACATAGTAAAAATAACCCACTGTAGTAAAGCTAACATTTATTATTATTATTTATTAGTTTATTTACTAAAACTACTTTAGTTGGTCAAATGGAGCAATCTGCAGATATATTTTCAAATAACGACCACTAAACTGTATAATTGACTGTTGTCCTTGAATCCCCTACATTGTGCTGGTTTCCTGTTTCTCAAAGCATTTCAGGATCACTTTCTTCTCAAAAAAAGAATAATTTAATCTAGAATCCATCTTTTATTTCCATTTATTTATTAATTTATATAGTATGTAGCTATACTATTATTCCAAAATAAACCTATTCAACAAGATGATCCTGCTGACACCATTGCTAACTGTTTGAATTTTCATTTTTCTTGCCTTCCAACATATGAAGTGATAGAACAAAAAAAAAAGAAAAATCAGTTAGTTAACAACATTTTTTCAGATAGTGTACAAATACAACAGTTGGCCTTGGCAGGTAGCATTATTTTGCACATTGTTCACATAAAACAAAGTCAAGTGCAGTAAATCATACAAACTATTCCGAATTATGTTTAATGTGACATCCATGAAACAGAAGGTTCTTTAGGGGATTGTCAACATTTTCAGGTTACTGGGAGCCTGTGAGATGTAAAAATATTACAGGGAACTTCACAGAGCATAGGTGGGCTTGTATAATAAACTGTAAAGGCTTCAAAGTCAAAGTGAGTGACTGTATACTTTTAATAAGTAATTCATTTTTTATGCAATGGAAAATAAAATATCCCTATTACCTAACAGTTCTCAGTGTTTTTACATCTCAGTGGTCCCTGTGGCAGCTTCAGGCTCTGGAAACTACAAAAAGTGACTTTGGGCCACAATCAGATCTTATTTCTTTTTATGTTTATGCATAAAAATCATGATTTTCATAATCACTGGCTTCCTAAAAACACTTTCAAGGAGAATAAAAGAAAATGCATAATAAGTATCACTACTTGGGTCTCTGAGGGTTGAAGAAGATCAACAGAAAATAGAGTATCGGATAGATTTATGTGCCATCCAATAGATTTGGTCAGAGGAGCTTCACTCCCATTTTAACTTCACCATTACTCCACCAAGAGCCAAACGTTCAATGCAGAACGACACCCAAGAGAGCAGATCCATCCATTGTAAAAACGGCATCCCACCGAGACGTAATGGCCTCTTCCCTCTCAACGGACCACATAACTAGGCAGTAATTGATTGGCAGTTAGAAACCAAATCTCTATTTTAATTAGTGTGGCTTGACTTTGACTGGCTTAATGAAGATGCGTTCGTACATAAATCATGCATAGCGATTTATTTGTTTGGCGGCACGTGTTGAAGTGTGCAAGAAGCAGAAAGAGAGTAAAAAGAGAGAAAGGTCATGCAGGAGTGGAGGGCCGACGATGATCGGTTTCACTGAACTGTGTAACCATGGTGACCCGCTGCCTACCGGGGCATGATTGGAGGATTTAGACACTCTGCTTGAGAGATGACAGCAAAATACAGACGACGTTCACTCAACAGCCGGGGTTCAAGTGCTGTTTTCTTTCAGTCCACAGGCATTGCAAGTATAAATTCAAAGATTCATTGATATTCTGCTCAAACATTTAGACCTATTTTTCCTTTCTTTGAAAACAAGTTTTTTTTTTTTTTTTCCAATAATGAAATCTTGGTCATCATCTGCTCTCTCCAGTGTCACTCCAGTGGAACTGAGTTATACAAAAAATAATGATAATACTTTTGATGTGGTTTTTATGATGTCAGAAATCTTATAGAAATATTTTGTAAAAGTCTTTACTATCAGTTTTGTTTTAGAAATTTAACATATCCTTGCTGAATAAAAATATTAATTTCTTTCAAAAATGAAGAAAAAAAAAAAACATACTGACCCCAAACTTTTAAACTGTGCTAATCTTTTAAACCTTTTATTTGTCAAATAATCTGAAAAAGTATCACAGATTAAAAAAACAAAACAAAACAAAAAAAAACAACTACAACAACAACAACAACAATTAGCTGCAAAACTGTTTCCAACATTGATATTAAATCATCATATCATAGAATGATTTCTGAAAGATCATGGGGTACTAAAGACTCTAGTAATGGTTGATGAACTGAATACATTGTATTTTAAAATATATTAAAATAGAAAACCATTATTTCAAGTTGAAATAATATTTCACAATATTACTTTTTTTTTTTGATCAAATGCATGCAGCCTTGACGAGCATAAAAGACTTTAAAAAAAAAAAAAAATCATTAAACAGCTTACTTACAGTAGTGTATGCATACATAGGCCTTTGACAATTTTTAAAACTTTCAGAATTTTCATTTTCTGGTGTACTGTCTCTTTAAATTTGGACCTCGCTTGCAGATTATTTTCTTTCTTTCTTGCTCTCTCATCCAAATGTCAGACCTCTCTGCCTTCTAGCTTTCCTAGAGCCCAGGTCAGATTGAACGGAGTAAGGCCAGATAAAGCACTGCTAGTGTTTTTAACAATAGTCTTCAACAAAATGACAATAGAAAGGGAAAATACCATTTCTGTGAAGCCACCGCAGGTCTTTGGACAGTTTTTGAGAATGGATCTCGCTCCCAGCCTCGTTTGCGGTTCTTTGAAACCTGTTTATCGGAAAAGGCTTTTATATCTTGCTGTTCGCAGCATGTAATGAAAAGTCCTTGTGACATCCTCATTTTCCCTGTTATAAACATTACGACTTCCTGTAATTAGCTTAGTCATTGCTTTACAATCTGAAGTAATTATCATTTGAATTTCTATTAAGGAGGTAGTCCATTTAGGGACAATTGTGAAACGCAATTAGGTATGTTGACAAACAGTAATGACGGTCAGCGGCTTATTACGAAATCATTAGCACACTGAAATCTCATTATATGTGTAATGTCATTCCATAATGTGTTTATTAGTTGATGAAGAAGCCCAGAATGCCTGCAGCGGAGTTTTAAAGCACACGCTCACATGCTGATACAATGCAGCTTTTGCAGCTCAGTCATTGGCCTAGCTAGCTTCACGTCGCAGTACTGGAAAGATTGAATGACCCGTTTTAAGGCACAAAGCCGCTGACCCACTTCAATGTATTTCGTTGGTGCCTCAGAGTCTGGAAATGTTCTTGTTCCATTTCACGATCCCCTGTTTTGAGTCAACACACTTATAAAAGCATACCACAGCATACCAGTTAGCTGACTACCTTAACCCCCCCCCCCCCCCCCATTTTGGTTTTCCTGTAATGTTTAAGAGTATGAATTAGTGGTTGTTGCCATTTGAGAAAGTATTTTTACATTTCAGCATGGTTGCCAGATTGCAAATCTAAGCTAAACTCCGGGCAGAAAATGTATCCTTTTAACAGAGAAGCACTGATTAGAGGATTTGAACTCTTGATATCTGGCAACCGCACACATGAAAGCTTGTTTAGTTTCAAAAAAATTAATTTCCTTTTTGTTGACAGTAATAAAAATGATTTTTGTGTAGTATTTATTTTTTTAAGATACATTTTATCATTTTATCCTCAACGATATTGCATAAATCGCATTGCATATATTGCATTGATAAATACAATAAATTAACTGTATAAAATACAATAAAATACATTTTAAAATAATTGTTTTCTATTTTAATATATTTTAAAATGTAATTTATTTCAGTCATGATAATTATTATTACCAATGTTAAATTTGTATTTTTAGATTTTTAAAATAGATATGTGCATGGTCTGAATATGGTAAAAATAAATAAATAAATAATGTGGAATGTATACAGATTGGTCAAGTGCTATATCAACCTTTTCAATGATAAAATCTTTATGAAAACCTAGACTGAAAATTCATTGTGTCTGGGAAAATAAAATCAATTTTTCGCCATCCGTTCTCTGAAAGAATATGAGAACAGGAAGAACAGGAAAAGGGGGAAAAGTAATGTTAAACAGATGAGTCAGCTTAATTCACTTATGTGCGGATATTTAATAATACAAGCTTAATAAAGTCAAACATCTCCTAAATAAAGCCTTATCTTAATGTTGTACTGTCTGCTTCAGTGGCCTGATCTGTATAAACTACTTTACTTTCCGACTGTAACATGAGATGGAGTCTTTCCCTTGATCCTAATCTCCTAAATTTAGTTATTGGAGAATTTCTCACTCATTTCTTTTTCCTCTGGCTGACTGTACGCCGACAGCACAGACCAGTTTATTTATTCTTTTCTGTTTACACTGTCGTTCTCCTTTACATTCTAATAATCTTCTGCTCTGTTCAGGAAGACAGTCTCATGACAGCAGCAGGATTATTACTCAGTGCTGGATGTAATTGCTATGGGCCCGGTGTTTGCTTTCTGTCTCTAAAGTAAACATTATAAATCATTGCTGTTCACCGTGGCTATCTACACTAACCCCATCGCCGTTTGAAAATCAAACTGACCGCTCTAATAGCTAAATATAAATGAAAACTACATGAGAATAAATAAAACGTTGCATCGCTGGAAGTGTTACTATTAGAGCTGCTCTGTATGTTTATATTCTTTTTTTTCCCCAGTTCACTGCTACAGAAAGCAAAACAACTGTGGCTTTGTTGTAGGATAAAAGAATTTCCTTTGTGTGAATAGAAACTTATTCTGTAAAACTAAAAGCATCACAGTGAACGTAAACAGTACAACAGGGTCAAACGTATAACCGCAGTTGATTCAGTAAAAGTGTTGCCTGTGGAAAAATCGGAGGAAAATCCTTTTGGTTGCACTTTATCATTGATAACAGTTTATGAAGTGAGAAAGGGCTATGACCTTCACTTGTGATTTTAAGTTTATTGAATTTTTTTTTTTTCGTGTTGCTTTTGAAAATGTATAGCACATCCTATAGAAAACTAACCAGGGTGAGTGTGAAGGTTTCAAACATCTAAATTGCTCTGATTAGTTCTGGCTGAACATTTCTTCTTTTCTCTGTCCAAGGCTTTTGTGATAATAAGAAATAACACTTTTATTAGTCACCTCATTATTATATCAAAAGATATTTTGGCAGTGTATATCACTTGGTGATGATTCACAAGTTCAGATGTTTGAACACCTGGGCCTGTTGATCATATTCCAAATAATAAAGAAAATACATTTTTGTTTCTGTAGAACACAAAAGAAGATATTTTGGAGAATGTCAGTAGGGTCCAAAACAACACAAATATAAAAATGTACCCTTCCTCAGTCCATCCAAGATGTAGAGGAGTTACTTCATCAGAACAAGTTTTGAGAAATGTATAATTACATCACATCCTCATCAATGGATCCTATACAGTGAATGGGTGCCGTCAGAATGAGAGTTCAAACAGCTGATAAAATCATCACAATAATCCACAAATCAATCAGCGCCTTGTGAAGTGAAAGGCTACATGTTTGTAACAAGCAAATCCATCCGTTTATTAATTGTTTTGGTGAACTATTCATTTAATTTTCATTGTATAGACCACCATTCCTCAAAATATCTTCCACTGAAGAAAAAAAGTCAGGTTTGGAAAAACATGAGGGTGAGTAAATGATAACAGTTTAAATTTGAAGTACTTTCCCATAAAACTTGGCTACACTGAGTAGAAATCAGCTGCATCATTACAGTCCACACTCAAATCCAGTTTATAATATTTAGTCCCTTGTCAAATGGACAGAGTCTTATAAAAATAGTTGTATTCAAAATTAGGGGATGTAATTTTCAGGCTTTGGCTCAGAAAGGCCGTCGCATGTTGAGCGTAATCTGGGGTGAACTATCCTCTCAATGATTGCTCAAACTTTTCAAGCATTACGAGGCTGAGTCATATAAGGAGATATGCATAATTACCAACCTCTCGCACAATCCCCAAGGCCATGTTATTAGAAACAAAATAACAACCTAAGTCCACTCCTCAACCTTTTCACTAAATGAAGGACTGAGGCTGTATTAATGAGATGGCATAATGTGGAGTTTGTGCTGTGAGTGGCATTTGCACTAACTGCCTGTCTGAACCTGAGGGTGAAACTTTATTTCACTCTCTCTGAGGAATAACTGAATCATTTCTCTGCGTGATAATAGAGTCGGAGATGCAGGTGGGTTTTGTGAAATGATGGACTTAAGCAGAGAACAACAACGGAGGGTCAGTCCAGGTCAGCCAAGTGTAACATATTTGTCTTACTGACATTTCACCAACCTTGTTCTGTCTTCAGATTGAGATAATAGTGAATAAATTTGATTTATTTTAGAGTGATCACAGCAGAATAAGACGTGGATTCCAGAACACTCTCTGGATGTACTTGGTATCAGTGTGGATTAAATTAAGCAAGAATGCTTGTGTTGTTATGATACTACTATGACGCTTCAGCCTCTGTCCTGAGTCTGTTACGGTTAAACGAAAGTGACACGGAATAGTTGTGACACTTTAATAGGGTACAACTGATGTAATTAGGAGTACTGTCTCCTAAAACACTAAAGAGCAGCAAACGGCACTACAATGCTTTCATTAACACCTGTTTGATGCAATGCACTGCGGAAACTTTCTTGATCGCATGTCACGAGAGACGGTTGTGTTGTGCAATTTAAACACTGATGCGCATTTATGTTGCTCGTTGAAATCTATTTTGAGACTTCATGAGTCATTTATGTTTTTCAATTTTGTGTTTAAATCAAAGTTCACGCTATAAAACCTCCCGGACAAAAAGGCAACCCCCCATATATATATAATATTAATAAGATTACATGTTAATACAATTAATAAAAAATCCAATAATAAAATATATTGTATAAATATAAAAAGCAAGTTAATAGTTAATTATTTAATCATTATTTTAACCTTATGTGTGTTGACACAGGTAATAGAATCATTACTGAGGGCGAATATGTGGAAATGACTGGAATCACCAAAGACATGTCCGGCTCGTACGACTGCATCACGTCAAACGACATCTCGCCTCCAGACGTGAGGACTGTTCAGGTTACCGTCAACTGTGAGTACCTCATTCATATAAAACCAATTTCCATTTCTCATATGCTTTTATGAATTTCTCAATTACCTGCGATTCATTTCACAGATCCACCTGTCATTTCGCGAGCTCAGAGCACAGGAAAGGCTGTCGGCCAGAAAGGAGTTTTGTGGTGCGAGGCGTCTGCCGTTCCTCTGGCAGATTTTCAGTGGTATAAGGGGGAGCGCAGGTAGGGATAGCAGTTATTTGTTTAGAATTCTTTGTTCAGACTAGCTATGGGACAAGTTTTGGGAATTCTGTTGGTCTAACATTGTTGGTCTGCATTATTTATGACTTGAAACATCCCATAAACTGAAAAATATGTAGTTGCTTTTTTACAGTGTGCTACTTTTGAACAACAGTAAAATTAAAAATGACATTGTTTAGGCCGAGAGAAGAAGAGAAATAAGATTCAAAGCCAGATCTCACCAGCCTCGACAAATGTTAAGCAATGGTTTGGACAGAGCCAGCTAATTCAAAATATGAATATACGTCTATTTATTAGACAGTTGCGTCACATGCAGTTTTGTGCGTGAGCGGTGTGTTAATGTGTGCCGTCAGCCGTCCACTTATGTAGATTCAGTTTTTACTAAAACACACTGCTAACTTGACCTCAAATCTTCCAGACTCTTGAACGGACTCAACGGGGTCAAGATCGAAAACAAGGGGAAACAGTCCATGCTAACGTTCTTTAACGTCTCGGAAGAGGATTATGGGAACTACACCTGCGTGGCCATGAACACGCTGGGAATAACAAACGCCAGCATTATTTTGCACGGTACGAGGTTCCTTCTAATAAGTAAATGCATGTTAATTTATGCATAAAATCCATGTCAAGTGTAACTCGGCGTAGTCAACGAGCATCTCAATGTGTCAAATGTTTGCCTAATGCAATTACATTAGCTCTCGTCTTGTCGCCCCGAGGCATTCGCTAACTCTGACGGTGTTTGAGCGCTGCTTTCGCAGCGATTTCTTTGAACAGCATAATGCATGATGATACACACGGTGGATGTTTGGAAGGTTGTTAACGTGTAGGGTTTCTCTTCCCGCAGGCCCCGGAGCAATACACGATGTGAACAACGCAGCCTTATCGCCAGCCAGTTCATTCTTGCTTCTGACTCTCGTTTTAACACTTTCGGTCCTCAGCAAGTTTTGATGCTAAAGCAGCGTGTCCGTTTCTCCGTACACACACAGACTCACAGTCCCACACACAGAGAAGGAGAGTACTTTATCAGTTATTATTATCGTCATCATCATTTGAATTATTTTGCCTTATGTTTCGTTTCTGAAGGGAAGTGTCAGTGTGGGTTTATGGGTCTGTAATAAGATGCTTTGGGATTTAACCGTGTTTTGAAACAGTGAACTGGACTGTGAATGGAGTCAGTTTGTTAGCTGGGTAGAAATAATAATAGAACCACTATATGTGTCTCTCCAACCTTTTGTATGTGAAAAGAGAAGCAAAAATTCATGTAATCGTGAATAACTGAATGGTTTTTTGCTCAGTATTGAACAGTGTGAATTGAGGTTACTGGTGTCCTGTTTTCCTGTAAAATAACATGATTTTTTCTTTCTTTTTTTAAAATAAATCGATAAAAATGACAAACAGCAAAAAAGACAGAAATAAAAGAATTTTAAAAAAGCTTCAGTGGGCCCAGAAGCTATTTGGACACTTGAGTCACACTAAAAAAATGTCTGAATGGCATCAACAAGCAAATTATTTCTTTTCTCGGAACTTCACTTTTCTTGCATTTCTATTTTCATCCTCTTACATTTTTTCCCAATTACTTTTAATCCCTTTAAATGTGGTTTTTAGTGGATGTATGAAATCACTTCACCAGTGTAAACTGCAATATGAACATTGACTTTTTAACAGTTCTATTATATAAACAAACCCAAATAAACAATATTACCTAACAGAGTACAAAAAAAAAATCTGCTTTTCCATCACAGAAATAAATAACATATTAAAACACACACACACACACACACACACACACACACACACACACACACACATATATATATATAAAAATAAAAAAGAAAGAAACCCGTTATATTAAAAACACACTGTATTAATGTATTAAAAAAAAAAAAAAAGTCATTTATTTCTTTGATGGCCGTTACTTCAGTGATAATGTTACTGTTTATTTGCTTCAATGATTTATCATCTAATACAATGACATTCACGCATAACGTGTGGCATAATTGTCCAAATACGTTTTTTGGGGGATCCTGTATGTGATATTTGATTTACTGTACATGTACAGATGTATGCAAATACTGTTCACACACACATAAGATCTATGCGTTCAATATAATATAGCACACAGTTCCTAAAAACATAGCGCATCCTCAATGCTCATCTGCCATTGACGGTGTTCAAATGACAAAGGAATCACAACGATAACCTGCACGTGTTCTTGTACTGAGCTGACATAGTAACAAGCAGTAGGATAGACTCCTTACCTGGTCTAATATGTTTTACGCTGCTCTTAGAGATGTTTTTAATGTAGACGCAGACAGTATGCCCTAATGTAAGCTACTTAAAATCTGTTCCACATATAATGACCCTTTAGGACGACAGCTGTTGCAAGCTGTATAATCATAAACGTACCAAATGGGACAGAGGAACTGATCTGAACACTTTGAATAGAGATTTCCTCTATAAAGTCCAAAAGAGTGATTAGTCTCGATCTCCACAGGTCACATTTATACCACCAAATAAACATCAGTCATTGTATATTTTGTTGTAAATCCCTTTCCAGAGACATTTGTGTTGTTTTAAACAAATTGAATTTGCTTTGGATGACTCTACTGGAGAGTTTCAACTTCTTTCTCAGGTTTTTGGTGCTGAGTTTCTTTTAAGTGTGTATGATTTTGTATTCTTGAGTCTTGGTGAAGTAAATTTGACAGAAGCCAAAACTGTTATCGCAAATGATATAATAAAATGATGATATTTAATAACTTCTGAGGACAAAGAAGTCCCAGTAACAGACATATTTCCTTGCATATCTGTGGGTGATAACCATCAATTTATCCGTGATCTTTAGCACTAATTTCCACACTAATATAATGTCATATAAATGTCAAATTGTGCATGTCTGAGCAGGTGGAAGAATATGGTAATCTCAGATTTCATCTATTTCATATTCCATATCTTTCCTTTCATAAGTCTGCTGATTTAGCAGCTGTACTTTCGTACTCGTTACTTTATGAAAGCCGACCCGTCAACACGCTCATAAGGGACTTTGGAGACCCACCAGAACTGTCCACTTATCAGTAGCGCGCAGTGTACAAGAGCTTAAAGAAAAAATGGCTGAAAATGTACTCACCCTCAGGCCGTCCAACATGAGTTTGTTTCTTTATCGGAACAGATTTGGAGAAATTTGCCATTACATCGCTTGCTTACCAATGGATACTCTGCGGTGAATGGGTGCCGTCAGAATGAGAGCCCAAACAGCTGCTAACAATGGTTTGATGTTAATGATAGTCGTGTGGATTGTCGATTATTGTGATTTATTATTTTTTTTTTAATCAGCTGTTTTGGACTCATTCTGACGGCACCCATCCACTGCAGAGGCTCCATTGGTAAGCAAGTGATACATTGCTAAAATTGTCCAAATCAGTTCTGATGAAAACAAACAAACACACAAACAAACTCATCTACATCTTGGATGGCCTGAGGATGAGCACACTTTCATTTTTAGGTGAAAATTTCTTTAAAAGTACCTCTAAGGAAATACAGAAAGTCACAAGCACTCAACCCACACGGCTAACATTACAGCGCTAAAATGAGACCTTGTCAGTGAGCTGTCTGCATTCAGCTTCAGTGAGCACTGTCAACAGCGTTAGACAAACACTCTGAAGAGGAATGATTCAAGTCCAAGGTCTGCCACATCACAGAGAAATAAATATATGCCCATAGATTGTAAATGACCTTTCAAAGTGAAATTCCTGCACTCTTAATTTGAAGGATGCTGCTCTGTGACCGACTGAATGGTTTTTGTGACTGATGTTAGCATGGCGGAGCTCTTTCAAAAGGATATCAGATCATGTGAACGCAGAGTTGAACTATTAATTAGACCTCATCGTGATCATGACATTCATGAGCTCTTTACGTTAAGCGCGACACTGTTCTTCAACATGCAGTACGTTAAAAATGCTGTATGTGAACAAAAAAAAAAAAAAGAAGAAATATATGCAAATATTTATCCTGGTTTTATTTGATTGTTAAATATGAGGACGGTGTAATTGCGGAGATCAACACACCTTTTCCTTGTTAGCGTTGTGCCTTGCGTGCATTAAAAAAAAGTATCATGTGGTAGTGCAATCGAATAGATTCAGTATCGACCCTGGAAACGTCTGCTTGGGATGAGTTTTTGTAAACAACCGGCTCATTAAATTGAGTTATTTTAGGGTTTCAAAAGACATCAAATCATCTTTTGATAAGTATCATTAATTATCAGTATTTCAGTTGTGTTTGGAGTGAAATTGCCCAATGATTTCTGGTGAATTTTGTAACAGGTTAAAGTACATAAATAGGCTGTACTGTAGATTATTAGAGTATCATTTTGGTATGTCGGTTCACTTTTTAAAACACTAATATTGTGACGGTGAAGATATTGACCGATGTCATTTTAACTGCTGGGATGAACGGTACAAACCACAGACTGTGGCGCTACAACCTTCACAGCGATCGACAGTAGTGTACATAAAATGGCATTGCAAATCCATTTAAGTTACAAACAGGTATAATTCAGAATGTAATTGTTTTGCTTTATTTTTTTAATTGATATATTTATATTTATTGTCATCTGAGGGAAACAAAATAGCAAATATTCAATAACAGCACTCTGGATTTTTGCTGACCTGATCGCCATTATTTTAAAACTGCTGCAAGTATACATGCTACATCTAATCATAGCAACAGTGTTTCACCCAAAATCTCTTGGCAAAAAAATATTTTGCCCTCCCTTGCAAAACTGTATTGTATGTTTGTATTTATTTTTCTGACTGTCTCTATCTAGTTACGATTGTAAAGTGTATGATACCTTAACATTTGCAACATACAGCTCTCTCAATGTGCATGTACAGCCGTAGTTGTATTTTTCTTTTTTTTACTATTGGAAAATGAGTACAAGACTGTTGTATGTGTTCTGTGTAATAAAGTTAAGAATATTTTCTTCTAGTTTGCGGTTGTTAGTTATCTAACGTACTGTCATAGAAGCTTTTAAAAAGGGATGCACAATCTTTCAGCACCATATTGGTTATTGATATTGGATATTTAATTGTGAATGCTTATCTTTAACTTTAGATGACCTTTGTTAATGGTAACGCTTTATAATAAGGTTTCATTTGCTAACATTAATTAACTGCATTAGTTAATAAGAACTAACAATGAAAATGACTTCTAACGCATTATTATTCTTAGTTAATGTTAATTACTAATACATTTTTAAAATCAAAACTTGTAACTTGTATTAATATTATTTAATGAATAAAAATGTACAGCTGTATTTTTATTGATTAATGTTAAAAAAAAAAGCAATTGCTCATTGTTAGTTAATGCTAGTGTGTCAGTTAATTAGTTATTGCATTAACCAATGTTAACTAATTGGGCCTTATTAAAATGTTGCCATGTTAGTCTTTAAAAACAAATTCTACCAGATTTCATTGAAATGATTGAATTTAGTTTTTTTAGTGTTTTATTTTTAACTAAAATAATACAGAATTTTAATATTGTATTTTTTTTTTTTTTTACTTCATCAGCAACTACATGGAAATAATGATCAATAAAGTCAGAATTTTAACATCGCTGCATCCCTACTTTTAATTAAGCAATAAAGGTCAAAAAGGTCACATTATATTGTTATATGTGACCCTGGACAACAAAACCAGTCTTAAGTGTCAATTTTTTTGAAATTGAGATTTATAGATCACCTGAAAGCTGAATACATAATCTTTCCATTGATGTATGGTTTGTTAGGATCGGACAATATTTGGCAATATTTGAAAATCTGGAATCTGAGGGTGCAAAAAAATCTAAATATTGAGAAAATCACCTTTAAAGTTGTCCAAATGAAGTTCTTAGCAATGCATATTACTAATCAAAAATGAAGTTTTGATATATTTATGGTAAGAAATTTACAAAACATCTTCATGGAACATGATCCTTACTTAATATCCTAATGATTTTTGGCATAAAAGAAAAATTCAATGTATTTTTGGCTATTGCTACAAACATACCCCAGTGACTGGTTTTGTGGTCCAGGGTCACATATATTCATGGCTCAAGGGTTAAACATAATGCATTATATTCACAAAATACACAAACACAACCTGGAGTGCCTTACTACTTTTAGAAAAAAATGTTTCTGCATAATAAGGACACACGGTTTCATTACTAATTTATTTTATTAGGTGCTATCCTTCGACCAGAAGATTCAGTTCCTGACAAGTAATCTTAGCTGGCCTCAGTTCTCTGTGCACAGTAATATACATCAGCTAAGAGCAGCTGATTTAAAAGAATAGTTCACCTCTTCATTGGATCCTCTGCAGTGAATGGGTGCCATCAGAATGAGAGTCTAAACAGCTGATAAAAACATCATAGTAATCCACATGACTTCTGTCCATAAAAAAAAAAAAACTGTTTGTAATAAAGAGATTCAGCATTAAGATGTGTTTAACTTCAAACCATTGTTATCAGCTGTTTTAACTCTTATTCTGATGGCACCCATTGCCTACAGAGGATCCATTGGTGAGCAAGTGTTGTAATACAGTTTCTCCAAATCTTTTCTGATGAAGAAACAAAATCATCTACATTTTGGATGGCCTGAGGGTGAGTAAATTGTCAGCTAATTTGTATTTTTGGCTGAACTATTCTTTTATTCTAGCAGCAGAAACATTCTTGTATTCTACTCAAAATGTTAAAAGCCATTGTACCCTAACCCTGTGCTTAACTATTGCACAAAACACTTTTAACAAGTTCACCAGTGTTGACATGTTTTAAAAGCCAGTTTACCTTGTTAGCACATCTCTGCTCACACTGGTCGTGCTCTATTGACGATACGCTCATGGTTTGGCTGTGGTCCTAAAGATAATGCAGCCAAGAAATGTCATGTCAAGTTAATGCGGTCTGTATAAATGCTTATTTATTCACATATTTGTCTTTCCGAATAAGCAGCTCTCATGGCATGTTCCAGAGCGCCGCTCCTGGGCACTAAGATAAAGAAGTCCACCAGGAGTACAGAAGGGAGGAACAGAGCAGGCTTTTGTTTGCTTCAAGGGAGGTGATTGTCTACCTTCACCTCCAAGCATAAAAGGTGATCATTCCCTGGCTTCCATCTTTTGTTTTCATGTCGAACATTAATAGCCTATAGACAAAGGATTGGCAAGAAATCGCGAAGTTACATAACATTTTTCTCACCTTCACTACCCCTGTTTTAAAACTCTATGAATATTCAATTTTAACATCTGCCGCTTGTTTGTTAAAAGCCAAATTCTACTCAATATATCTTCCCATAATTTTTCTTGGAATCCAAGTAAATTTATATTTATAGTCTGAGGGCAGGATTATGGTCATTTCTGTAAAGGGACATTCATTAGATCTTGGCTATGAAAAAGGTCCAGGAAAAAAAAAAAAAGTATAAAGCTAAGTATAAGAGGATGCTATTTCACTATATGGGGTAAATTGCCACAATGTGAACCTGCCATTAAATAATCTGTTTTTGACAATGTAGTGGGCTTTCAATAAAACGTAAATAATAAAGACGACGAAGAAGAAGAATAAAAGGAATGAAGAAATAGGAAATAGCTACAATTTAAAAGGGAACATACGAAAATATCAACCATTGTTTTGGCCGAAATACTAGAATTTGTATAATACAAATAATATAACTAATAATTAGTAAAATATTACAAAATTAATTAATTAATAATTTTATCATATATAATTGATATCTTGAAAATAATAAGTAATAATTTTTATATTACATATATATTTAAACATACTGTATAGTACACATTAACAACACGCTATAACTTGGCCTGTATCACTGTAAAAAGTGAAAGTTGACTTAACTTAAAAAAATTGAGAAAACCTGTTGCCTTAAAATTATTAACTAATAATTTAAAAAAAAAGTTAAGTGAACTTGACAATTCACTTAACTTATTATTTTTTTTTTAAATTATTATTTACTTAACTTTAAAGCAACGGGTTTCCTCAATTTTTTTAAGTTAAGTCAACTTATCACTTTTTATGGTGTATAGAGTTCATTAAAAGTTTGCATTAGGTTTTTATATATTCCATTTTAGTAATTTTGTTGTGTCATTTTTTTTAAGACAGTATGTCTAAATATTTTATTTTAGTAATTTTAGTACAAGTTACTAAATTCAGTATCTTACTAAATGACAGCTAACTGAAATATAGCTGTATTTTTTCAATATTTTATTTCGCTTAAAGGAACACTCCACTTTTTTTGGAAATAGCCTCATTCTCCAACTCCCCCAGAGTTAATAAGTTGAGTTTTACCGTTTTTGAATCCATTCCACTAGTTATAATATAGCTGGGGACTACTTTCAAGCGCTGCGTAATATCACTGCGCCTGCTGCGGCCATGTTACGGCAGCAAAGTTCCTTGATTATTACACCGGAATGAGAGTATAGTTCCTAATCATATCAGGCTAGAAAATCGCAACTTTTCATTTTCCGCCGGTCTTAATACACGATATAACTACAGAAGAGTCAAGTTTTAAATAGGAAAACTATCGAAACTCTTTGGTCATTTTTGAACGCGATGCTACTGGTCTAATCAGATTCAATGATCTATGCTAAGCTATGCTAAAAGTGCTATCGCCAGACCCGGAGATCGGCTGAATGGATTCAAAAACGGTAAAACTCAACTTATTAACTCTGGGGGAGTTGGAGAATGAGCCTATTTCCAAAAAAAGTGGAGTGTTCCTTTAACATTTAATTTCAAGCAACTTTATATATTAGTACTCAGACCACAGTTCAAGCTGTAAGTTGATATTCTTTATTAAGTAGTTTGTTCTTGACTGATTGCGCCAAAATGACAATAAAGGAAGTTTAGTTTGAAGATAAAATTCACAATTTTTCAGCAGATTTTAATTCGATTTTTGTAGCTCATATTCAAAAAGCGCGATTAGAGAAAACAATCATTTGTGCAGTTGGAAATTCGATTAAAATCCTCTACTCACTTGTAGTAGAAACCCTTGTGGCAACTAGCCCCAGTCTCCAAAATACAACGTTCATCCATCCAATTTGATATTTTTGTGGCCGTCGTTCTCTTTCAGATATGTAAAGCTGATCCGGCTGTTTTGAGCTGTCTCTCAGCGCCATCCTAATTGTCTTCCATACTGCCATGTTTGTCACCTGGCGCCTCTCTAACTAGCAGCAGAGAGTGATACTACAGCCATCATCTACAGTGAACAATCACGGGAGAAAAAAAAAGACAGTGAAATGCCAGGCTTTAATTAAGAGTCCTCACCGAAGTCTTCTTTAACTTCAATCACAGACGGCTCTCACGTCATTCAGAATGGATCTCACAGCTTCCTTCTGGAGCTCAGCACTTAGAGCTCATGTGCATCACTCCCACAGGCCGTGTCTGTCAAATCCCTTTAAAACACTTACCATACTGACACTCCTTCCTTAACCAGAGGATCGAGGTGCTGCTTAAGTGTTCTCAGAATCGGGGATTTGAATTATTGATTTTGAATAAGCCTGTGTTGGTGCGGATTTGCTCTAGTTTCAACGAGTTTGTCTGTTCAAAAATGATCAAATGTAAACCCACTTTGAAAAACATTCAAGTGGAAAGCTGTTATACACTAGTACACAAGACATTCATGCATCCAACGACACTGAATTCAAATATCGACGAGACCATATGGCCACTCAGGTGCATGTATATCCTTTCTTCAAGTATTTCAATAAGACTGCAGACCAGTTCTATTTAGATACAACATTTTATTATTGTAAGTCTTAAATATGAACACACCATCTCCATTAAAGGAAAAACATATGACGCAACAAATTCTTTACAATACAAGGAGTTAAAATACTTAATTTGCTCCTCTCCAGGGAACCACCAGAGATCAGTGGAACAAAATGAACTTCTCCAGGCTTGTCGTTTTAAAGGTTGGACGATGGGAATTAAGTCAATTATTCGCACCAACTTGGACATGTGAATTGAATTACAGCCATGAACAGATGAGGCTTGTGTTTCTGTTAATACGGTGGATTGACTGATCGCTCTCTCTTTCATAAGCCTTGAACTCTTTTCCACACAGACATCATTTATTGTGAAATGTTTTTAAATTGTGTTTTTCAATTGAAATACTGAAATAAATGTGGATTTCTGACTGTCGTGATAGTTTTAGGCTTACAGATTTATGAAACGTGTGAACCGTTCTTAATCTGGTTGTGGTCCCTACTTCTTAAAGAAAAATAGATAAAAAGAAAAATTTTGCCAATGCTGAACAATACAAGTTTGGGGCAAGAAAACACACCGTCACATACATCACATTCCCTTTCATTAACATACAACTTGTGCTTAAAATCCACTGGACTAACGATAGACTGATTTCCATCTGATATGCGGTTCATGATATTTAAAGAATTGTTCATTGTACAAAAATGAAAACCGCCATCATTTACTCACCCTCAAGTCATTTCGAAATCTGTACGATTTTTTTTCTTCCGTAAGTTGTTCTGATGAATGTCTTGGCACTTTTACCTTTCTTTGGAAAAGCATGAGGGTGAATAAATGATGAGAGAGTTTTAATCTTTGGTAGAACTATTCCTTTAAATGAAAAAAATAATGGGAAACATTAGGCATACATCCTATCAAATATAGCCGAAAAGTAAAATAAAATAAAAAATTCGCAATATAGATTGGAGGTCAACCAACACCAACTTAATCAATTCTCACTTTTTTTTTTCCAGAATACAAAGGACGTCTGGACATCTGCTCATGATGAAGGGCAAATGAGTCTCATCTGCTTTTTCTGAAAGCACAATATTTAGACATGAGATTTCACAATGAGCAACTGCAATGAGCTGGTATCTACCATAATACCATTTGAGAAATAAATTACACAGCTTCAGAAAAAGGGAATAACAAAAAATAGAAAACGTTGCATTGTATTAAACAGTTTCACAATTTTAGTAAAAACAAGTGTGCATATTTTCCCTTTGTACAAGTTATATATATGCATATACATACAGAGATGTTAGCAGGAACATTTAAACGCCCGGTTTGGTTTGTATAACTCTGGACAGAATTCAACTATTGTGGTAACAAAAATAAAAAATAAAACTCAACGTGTATTAGCAGATTGCTCTTTGGGCTTTCAAACTGGATCCAATAAGTTTGCATTACGCCTAAAACAAGCTCCAAGTGCCACGTTTTCCAACTTCAATTCATACGTTGTCATTCCATATATACTAACATGTTTCCAACATCTGATTTATTACCTTATGGTGTAAATAAATCCATTTGATATAGAGCTTGTATATGGTTCTGCATAGTCCAACTGTGCTGGTCATCAAAATAAACACAAACAGATATTTACTGCATTGTTTTGTGTGTGTTAAATGGTCAAATAAAGATTAGAAGTACTCATGTTTGTGTCTTTTTTGCTGCTTATTTTGATCGGCTGTACAGTTATGATACAGTAAAAATATAGCGACAATAAAAAAAAGAACAAAAAGGAGACATATGCCCTTCCTTATCACACGCCTTTGACTTGAATGATTTACTCCCCAATCACACTGTATTCTATATGAATTTTTAAGGGTTACAGAGTTAAATTAAAACAACAGTCACAAAAATAAATTAAATTAAATATTTCAAATTAAACATGCCTCTCTGTCATTTGCTTTTAGTGAATACAAACCGTATTCAGTGGGGCAAAACAGTGCGACAATTAGCAATGTAAGAGAAGTTACATTATTAAACTCTATTATAAACAAAAGAAAAGCATGATTACTTTATTAAAAGGAAGTACTTGGGTACCCCATGCACATTTTGGGGCATTTTCGGTAACCCATGCACGATTTGTGACTCCAAGATGAGAGCGATGTCACACAGACTGTGATCTTTATCCACTGGAAACATCTTCGGCATCAAAACTTGAGCAAGAGTTGTAGAAGTACGACGAGAAGTAGACAGGTGGGTGTGAAGACCGTTGATGTGCCGCTGTTGCCATCCTGAACTGCTCCGGGTCCTAAAGCATTGAAAAGATTCACAAGTGTCAGACAAAGCCGCTCCGGTCTCCAACTGTGCTGTAAACTGCCTCGTTTTCATTCCTCACTGTCTGTAACATGGCATGAACTCTTATGTATGGCGCTCACCTACACAACTGCACTTCTGATATTATCTTACTTCCTCAATATTATCTTTCATTCGTTGTCAGCTGTCAGCATTTTCTAGCTTTACAGCACTAAACCGCTATTTTCTAGTCAAGTTAAAATCTATGTTAGTATATTATAGCATCTCCTATTTGTTGATGAGTTTGTAGTGATTAGTAGTATTTAGTAGCTTGTGTATCACAAACCTTCCAACAAAGCATTGTTTTCAAAGGCTGTTTGCTCTAAATCGGATGAAGTCATTTCTAAAACTGAAGCCGTCTCCGCTAAAAGAGAGATTATATAACAAAACACTTTATAGAAAGACACAACATGCAATATAAGTGAGACTGTTCTGTTGCAATATACTGGACTCACTATAGTACATCATTCCCATTGGTGCTATTAGGCACATATTTTAGTCTAAATGAGATATTTTGCCTAAAAATATTAATCAAGTCAATCTAGAGTATTTTGGCATGGTTCTGCTGGCTCTGCTGTGGTAGCGGGTCATCTAACTGGGACGAAAGCGCTCCAGCTCGGCAGATTAACGTCTAAGCGAGGGTCTTTAGTGGTCGTATTTGTAACGTAGGAGCATCTGTTCTTCTCATTTCAAACCAGCACATCCGGTCTCCCTGTGCTCTCACCATTATTACCCTACTGTACGCCGCATCCTTGACCAGTCAACCGCCGAGGTCAGCCGTAATTGCAGTTGCTTATAAACAAGATAATCACTGGAGGTGCAGTTTAACCAGATTACTAAAGCAGAAGAGTAGAACAGATGCTTCACATGCCATACAGACAGCTATTTGTCATAGTAAAAAATGGAGACGAGCAAGTATGAGTTAAGTACGGCAGTCTGATGTGATGCAATATTAAAATAATAAAGTCAACAAAATACTATATGTGTATATATATATAATTTATTATTGTTGCAAAATACTGTTCAAAAGCTTAATGTCACTACAAATTTAATTTTTAAAGAATTAACACTTTGATTCTGCAAGGATGCGTTAACTTGATCAAAATATGTTTTGTTATAAACAAAACAAAACAAAAAATGAAACAAAAAACAAAACTTATTTAAAAAAAGTTCCTTTTAACTTTACTTTACTTTCATTAAACTGCCCCTATTATGGGTTCTGAAAGGTTCATATTTTGGTTTTGGGAGTCCCCAACAACAGGTTGACATGCATGCAAGGTCAAAAACACTTTCATTGTCTCATAATATGCATTTATTTTTACCTTATTTGCTCAACGACTCCCAAACGATTCACTCAACAATTCATTTTTCCAAACCCTTCCTTTGCGTGACGCTAATCTAATTTAATTTAAAGCAGCATTTGTGAGTGCAGTGCTGCTTTGTGTGCAGCGTTACCAGGGAAACAGCTATTTTTAACACAAGAGTCGACTCTGAATTATTGAAACGAGTCGTTTTTAAAACTCTTTCTATTGAGAGACTATAACTTTATACACGGTGCACTTTCAGATTTAAAACTTGGCAGGATGTTTTCATTCACTTAGAGTTGTGTTACACACTGCATGAAAGGTCATTTTCAAAATCCATAATAGGGGCACTTTAAAACAGAAAATTTGTATTTTAAATTGTAATAATATATCTCAATGTTACAATTTTACTGTATTTTTGATCAAATAAATGCAGCCTTGGTGCAAAAGAGATTTCTTTCAAAAACATTACAAATTCATACCCATAAAAAATTTACCCCAAATTTTTGAACAGCAGTACAGATTTTAATGGTCCTAACACAGTCTTATTATTATTATTATTATTGAAAAAAACGCACTCTTATACACTCATCTTTGGTTTTGTGAAATTCAGTTCTGTATTATAGTTAAGCATGAAACAGTCACTAGTAGTCTCTGGGCTACAATTGCTTTTACAATGTCATCAGGTAAAGTTTTAGACAGTTTTATCAAACAAGCATATGGTAACAACACCTAACATGCTAACGTTCAGACATAATCAATGTTGAAATTCCATGTGTGTGTATATTTCTATTTAAGGGTTGCACCGACTAGTCAACTACTGAGTTAGCTCTGCTAATGGCTTCTTTGATCCTGAGCCAACTACTCACAGATCACATGACTTCAGCTGTGATTGTTCAATAGAACGCAACAGCTGGGTTCCAGAGAAGAAATCCCATTCATTTTCTCCATAGAGAAATTGACTTTTAACATATAAACCTTTCAAGCCAGACCTACCATACACTCCAAATGATGAAATATGCATCTATAAAGGCAACAAGTCTGTGTGATTCCAGCTTCATTAAAAATACACAATTTCAAATCTTGTTTGAAAGCCACATTCTCAGTGAAGAACTAGATTACTCACAATCCTCCTTGGATCTACCCTTCAGAGAACTACGGTTACCATGGAAATGAGATCCAAGGCAAAAGAGCTCATTAACAACCACTCACTCCCATGAAGCATTGTGAATGGCGTAAAGATATGCACTCTATATTTATTTATGTAATTAAAAATTTTGCAATGCATGATTAAATCAGTTTTATACTATTGACTATGGCAGTGCTGACAGCCTTGTCATATGGTGCAACTGAGCTTGGGTGTCCCGAGTTCGAATCCCTCCTCGTGGACCTTCTCCAATCCTGCCCCCCCCCCCCCACTCACTACCTGTGATATCTCCAATGTCCTATCAAGAAAGATGCAAAGACTATTGACTATTTCATTATAAATTGTAACTTTTTTTTTTTTTTTTGATTACATCTTCGTGGGTTGTCTCATAAAAGTTTTTTTTTTTTTTTTAGCTTGAATAATGTCATTTCCAACTTTGATTTAATCTCAGAGCTGGTTGGCTTGGTTAATGCCTTAGATCTCTTGATTGACTGACTTTCTGAAACACTTCCGGATTGTAGCATAATATGTAAATGATGCATCATGTTCCTTCATAATCCCACACACTCTGCTCTGAATGCTGTCTGGAGGCTGACAGAAACTATAAGCAAGTGTGAGGTGTTTTTATACACCGTTCATCACAACATAAGCAGCATGAGTCTGGCAGTGGAGATATTGCCAACATCATCTAAGCTGCATGGGATATATTCTTGTTATTGCATGTCTATATTGAAAGAAAAGAAAAAGTGCTGTACAAAGTGTAGACAACTTCATTGATTAAAATGGAAGCAGTCTATTTGGTTTCTACAGTGTAGACATGATGTTATTTGGACGGCTGATGGCTGAATGGCATGTGGCGTGTCATTTATTGTACAACACAACAGACTAGTCTTCTTTTTTGGCCAACTAGTCAATTAGTAAAAGAACAGTAGTCATGCAACCCCCAGTATATACATATACACAAACAGATGGAAAGTTTCATCTATTGAGCAAGACTTTTCTTCACTCTTGGTTGGAACAGAACACTTTATGTTTGGTGTGAACGATCACTATTAGAGAGCGGCAGTATTCACTATTCAGTCCCGACAAAACAAATGTTATGTCACGGTATTAGCATTGATGTCTATTAAATCTTTCTCTTTGATGGGCCTTTTAGACTGAAGTCTAATTTCCCCTGGATTTCGGAGAGTACGGTAGGCTTTCTTTAGGGACAGCTATCCAATTATTCTGCAGCCACAGCTTAGAGTAAATCCTGCACAAGTGTAATTATACTAATGTGAGGTTCTCACAATCAAATTCAATGCAATTAATGACTCTCCGGAGAGGACATGGTTACCAATCCCACACTTTTTTTTTTAGGCCAGACAGTGGAGAAAAGTTGGCCAGGACAAGATTTCTATTCTTGGCAGAGAATAAAGATTAGAGGACAATGCAAGGACAAATCAGTAACAACCATCAACAACATATGCAGGTGAAGAAAAACCCCTTACAAAAAAAGTAGGAAAGACCGGAGGCAATTATAACATATATATTTTCAAATCACAAACAAGTTATATTTATTCAACATATGCTCAGTAAAGTCTCTCTCTGCATGAAAAAAGTGCACTGGTTTGTCAGAAAAATAAAACGATTTTGAGGTTTAAAGGAGAATGTATTTATTTATTTTTTAAATAAACTGATTATTAACAGATTGTAAGTTAAAAGTTAACATATGCTAATATTTTGCAAATTTTCCCAACATTTTTTTCTTAACTCCGAGATCAAATAACCTTAGTTACGACAAACTGAGTGAACTGAAAAATAAATAAATAAATAAAATACTAAAAATAATGAGCATTATTTTTATCTAGACAAAGGTTGTTCTTGACTTAACAGACAATCAGTATATTTTAATAAAAGTATTTCAAATAATGTGGGTCTCAGTTCAAGCTTTGCTTTTAAACATATTATTCAACATAGCTAAAATAATATACCATATAAAATGCAAAAATCAGTACCATAAAACAACTATAAACTATTTTATTAAGTATTAAATTAATGACAGTACTTTGAGTTTTGCAGCTATTTGAGATTTGCTGGTTGAAGTGTGCACTGCAATTTTTCAATACATCAACAGAACTCCAATTTTAACCTAACTCCTTGTCTAAAATTCAATAGAATTTTTCTCTATGTAAGTGCATTGATGGTAATATTACTGTTGGCACATTCACAGTTTTATACCAAAAGATGGAAATATTGCAGTAGTCTGAAAGTAAAATTTAAAAAATTGCGAGAGGTCTCTCCTACTGTGGCAGTACAATGCTAAAGTGATTCCATGGTACTGTATGATTTATGAACACCTACAAAAGCTGTCACTGGGCCTGTACCTTTTCAAAAAGGTACACTTTTGTACCTAAAATGTACATTTTAGCACCTACATAATACATATTTGAACCTTTTGAAAAGGTACCGCCCCACCGACAGCTTTTGTCTTTTTTTGAGTGCGTCATAAACCAGGTAAGACCATGGCACGTTTTTAAGGGGCAAATGTACATTTAAAGTGACAGCTCAGCCAAAAATGAGAATTTTTGTCATCATTTTCCCACCATTATGTCATTCCAAACCAGTAACCTGTGACTTTCTTTCTTCTGTGGAATAATACACTTGTTCTATTCATGCTACTGTAATGAACAGGCACTGAAGCTTTTTGACTTTAAAAAGAGTGCAGAAGTACTATAAAAGTATCATAAAAGTAGTCCAATAGACTCATGTGTTATATTTCAAGTGTTCTGAAGCCATACGACAGCTTTACATGAGGAACAAAATTTGAACTTATAATCCACTGCAACTAGATTACTGTGTCAGTGAGAACTTGAGAAGCGGATCAGTCCAATTCAAATGAATGACATAATTATTTGATTCATTCAAAATGAATGAATCAGGCATCACTACTGCTCTCAAACCATTGTATAACTTCAGAAGCCTTGGACTTCAGCGCATGAGTCATGGTGCTCATGCAATACTTTCATGGTGCTTTTCTGTCCGTTTTGTCCTGTCACTTTTCATTGTAATTTTGTTGTCTAGAGAAAAGTATTCCATTTTTTTCCTGTTTCGTGGAAGTATGGTTGCAAGTAAATGATGACAATTTTCTTTTAAGTACTTTTCTCATCAGCTGAGTAATAATGAAGCACTCACAATTCAACAAACATCAAAAGACATCATATGACACAGACATGTACTTACAAACAGCGGATGAGAGCATGCATTGACATAATGAAGCCATGCCATGGTGGAGGAAGGTTAGAGAGGAAAGAAAGTGACAGAGGAGAAAGAGAAACATGTTTAGGCTATACTGTAGAAAACAGAGACCCATTCATCAACCCACAGTGACTGAAGGCAGATTGAGGCATGTCAGTACCCCGCCAATCCCAGAGCGCCAATTCAGACTGTCACTCAATGCGCTGAATATATTATTGACATTACAAAATGGGATTTTAAGCTAATAACCCTCTTAATAGGAACAGCTAGTGGCCAATTTACAATCTGACAATCACATTCTGTTAGACGGGGCACGACAATTATATTACCCTGTTCAAATCAGGGAAATTTTGTGAGCCGCCCTCACCGATAAACTTGAGTGCCATATCAACGACTTGGCCTTGTCACATTGTGGTTGATGTGAAAATAACCATGTTTGCATCTTCTTTGTGTATTAAACACGCTGGAACATGCTTTAGGAGGCCACATTCCCATGCACTCTACTAACCTTGCAATAGCGTCGAACTAGTGGGTTCAATTATTTCTACATCAACAAAAACAAACACAAAAACATGAATCAAAAGCAAATGAAGGAGAATCTTGAGATGAAAATCTCAAAGATTAATAGCTGAACGGGTCAGAAACCACCACAGGAAAATTCACAGTGTTTACGGGAACGTTATCAGCAAGAAGTTCTGCTTTCGTTCAGCTTTTTTTGAACAAAAGTTAAAAAAAAAAAAAAAAAAAAACCTAAACTAAATAAAATCAAATTCTAACTAATTCAACTAGTTGAAGAATTGTGAAGAGGCTCCAAAAAGACTTTAAGACTTGACTGAAACCAGCAACTACTGAAACTTACCGTATAGGATGATGCTTGTGTTAGCGCTCCCAAGTTTGTTAATAGCAACGCAGGTGTAATTGCCATAGTCTGCCTCGGACACGTTGAAGAATGTCAGCTTTGAAAATGCTCCGGCATCCTCGATCTCAATGCCATCAAAGTCATTGAAGATCCTGGGAAACAGTCAGCAAATGGGGAGACTTGAATCAGCCTGGCCTTGTTTACGCTACATCAGAGCTTGCTTTGAAGCTAGAGGTTACATTTATGACAGCATCAACATTTTCGGACGCAGATTGCGGCGGGCCTGGATACATTAAAAGGAGGCAAAACTGCAGGATTGAATTACTGGCAGTGGCACGCAGAGGGACATGCACACGCACACTTCTGCACATTTAATTATGATACAACATTGTGTCAACTTATTCTTCACTTGACATCAAAGAGAACATACATTCCAGCCAAAGGCACTCAAGTATTTTGCAGTTACTATTTGCTGTTACTACTGAAAAGTATTTGTCCTTCACCTCACAATGTCAAATCCAATATTATACATCTGACAGATATACAGGAAATACAGAACACTCTTGTTAAGAACTAGCTGCTACTGTACACATCTAGCAAAAAATAAACTGTAAATTGAAAGGGAAAGAGAAATTGAGAAGTTACAGAGTGTACACAAACACTCACACACTAAGTGTTACATTAAGGTTATGGTTTTATCCCAAAGAAAGGAACAGATGAAGCAGAATATCCTGAAGTGATATGCCATACCTCCTGTCATCTCTGTACCACTCAAAATCTGCCTCGGGTACAGCATCTGCCTCACACTGCAGGACACCTCTCTGACCCAGGGTCACGCCAACATCTCTGCCATCTGAAACACTGGGAGGGTCTAAACACACAAAACCACATAAAGGATCTCTGTTAGGGACTGTTAGTTACTTAGTGACCATCATAATACTTCAAACAACAAACAAACAAACAAACAAGCAGACAAATTAAATATAATCTGTACACATAAAGCGGGATCAAAAGTCTTAGACCACTATTGATGACGCTTTTATTTTGCATTTCAAGACTTTTATTTAGAAATTATATTATCTTTTTATATTCTAAAAATTCATTAAAACATGTTTAAATGAATAAATAAATAAAGACAGATTAATAGATAAATAAATCAACTTTTTACACATAAAGTGGGGTTCAAAGGTCTTAAAGCACTCGTTTTTTAAATGCATTTATTTTAAGACATTTCACTACACATTATATTATCATTTTATATTTCTTTCTTTCAATAAAATCCTAAAAGTTTCTGTTTATTTACAGGTAAATATATAAATAATTTGTAAAATAAAGTGGGGTTCAAAAGTCTGAAACCGCTAGTAATGCTTTTATTTTGCATTTCGAGTCATTTCATTACACATTATATCATAATTTTAGAATTATTTAAATAAAATCCTAAAAGTTTACCGGGTTAAATGAACAAACAAATGTTTTACACACAAAGTGGGGTTCAAAAGTCTTAAAATTGAGGTATGATGCTTTTATTTAGCATTTCGAGACATTTCATTAAATTCAATATTTGTTTATTTATTAAATAAAACATCATTATAGATGCATTTTTTTAAATCCAAATATTTGTTTATAAAATGAATGAATAAATAAATTATTTTTTTTATAGTCTTTTGGTCCCCACTGTATGTTGCATATGTTGATTTACATTCACAATAGACTTACAGTTAACTGTGAGCTCAACAGTCTGTGTGTCCACTGCAATGTCGTTGGATGCGGTGCATTCATACACTCCTGCTCTATATCTGCTGATGAAGGGAATCTCCAGAACCTCGCTGTCTGAGCTTAGGCTGTCATCTGAACAAGAAAACATTAAAATATGACTAAGTCATGATCTGTATTAAAGCTCTCAAAAGAGAGAAGGGTTGTCTATGATTCCTCAAAACACAACTACAACAAAAACAAATGACTCGATTGGTTGGATAGGAGTCTTGATCCTGAAACAACAAAGTGTTACTTGGGTAAATCACATCATGTTGCATGTGTCTCATTATCACTGAAGAGCTGAAATGTGTCTCATTTCCCAGTACTTTGCTTGGGTACAATAAACCACACTGTAGAGCATGTCGATGCCCTTCTTTGCAAATTCAAAACTCATCTTCCCTGAAATACCGATGCTCTGATGTATTTATAGTCACTTGTGTCCTATTGTGGGAGAAGGCGACACTAGAGATATGAAATTCAATTCAAATATGAGTCTCAGTCTCTGCGCAGCTGCTTTGAAGTGTTCGCATACACACCGGAGTCAAACTGCTAAAACATACGGCGCCTTTTCATGTTCACGAAACCCAGACTGGGGGGAAAAAAAACACGCTGGTGGAAAGGGATCCATGTGATGCAGTTCTCAACGTCAAGTGGTAATATGCGGTTGACTTAAATAAATAAATATCGTCCCCAATGTAGTTTCTGACAGCAAAATAACACACTGCATTCACATAAGTATGTTCTGAAAGACAATGTCTTACACCTGGGAGAGGCTGTTAACGAGAAAGAAAGAGGCACTTCCTTTAACCTGATGAGGAGTGTCAACAGAGTGCTCTGGAGAAAGAAGCTCATTACCGTTCAACACCGTACACACCTCGCTGCACTGAAAAGCAGCTTGAAGTCTACTCAAATAGGCACTTGTATAATTTTATTGTTGCATTGTTTAAAAAGATTCCGGTTTATATTCAAACAATCAACTACACCTTCAAAACGAACCAATTTGCAAATTGAGCCACAGAAGGAGACTTTCTTCTTCATTGAAAAAGCTTCCCACTGAAAAGTGCACTTTGTTGATGTTGTAAGCTTTATGAAAAAGCAAACCATTGCCGTTTGATACCTGGTCCAGTAGAAAGGAAATGTGGTGGCAGCAGGTGCATTGTGGACTGTCTTCCATCAAAGCGAAGATTGACAAAATGGGACCGTTTATTTCCATCAGGGGCTTTGGGTTTCACGGCTGCCATGAAGGATTGTATCAACGCGAAGTACTTGAAGACTGACATCTCAGGTTTTTTTCTTCATCAATACACTCCTGAAGCACATTCATTATGCATGTCTTACATAATGCAACCACTTTTGTATATTCATGGTCCCAGATAGCATTATACGTGTCAGTCAATAGTGCACCCAGGGTTTGATTTGTGATATTATCACAAGTTAAAATCAAATGCCTCTTGAGCTGAAATGGTACAAGTATCGCACCGGGTGTCATAAAAAATAGAACAAGCGCCAAACAGCTCTATTAATGGAGAAACCAAAACCACAGAAATGAAGCAGGCTGCCCTCCACAGTCGCATCCTCAGATGGCATTCTCACTGATGAATACTGCACACAAAAATGACAACAGCTTCTTGAAATCTCCATTTGCAATCCGACTGAAATCCAAAGTACACAAACGCTTTTGTATAGAACTAATTACTTTGTGAAAGTTTTTTTTTCGGTTAGTGCCATCATATCTTATCCAAAAGATTTAGTTAGTTTTGGAAATGAAATGAAAGCAGATATCCACAAACAGAATTAGATTTTAAGTTATTAAACTACCAGTACTTCAAGGTATAGTTCACAAAAAAAATAAAAGACAGTTTTCAATCCATTTTCCAATCAATCAAATGTGACACAGCAGGATTATAGGGTCGAAGGTGCAGTTGGCCCAAAAAGGTTTATTTATTTTTTGGTGAACTATACCATACAATAAAAGTAAACGGGGTCCAAAACAACATTGCACTGTACTGGCTTTGAAATGTATGGACAAGGAAAAACTAAACTAAACAAAACAACCCTGAGACATTTTTTTCAAAATATCTAATATCAAATCTGATCTAATACCAAAATCATTTTTTGCCCATACATTTAAAATCAATGGTATCCAAAACGACATTAGACTAAAATTTTAACATATTCAAATAAATATCTTCTTTTGTGTTCAACAAGCAACTAATATTTTAATACTTTTGAGCATAAATTTAACAATGCCAAATTTCTTAGCTACGTTTTTCCAGGCCAGTTTGTTATTTGTTGTATCAGTTGTTTCAGATAACCAGCCCTGAAATTGCATGTGAAAACAAAGTGAAGTTTTGTTGTTTTTTGTTGTTGTTTGTTTTTTTGTTTGTATAGAATAAGATGCAAACTGGAACAGATTTTATATTGATATTCAAAAGTATGACTATATAAGATACCAGGCAAAACTAATCTGGAACTAATCTACGAAACACTGTTTTAAATTCACCATCTAGAACTATCGGACTGTCCTAGACCTCTAGCTAAAGTAGCTCAGCCCAGTATGAGTGTAAAGTACTGCAGAAAAGCAGAGAGCAAGGAACTAATACTGCAGAGCTGTTGTACACACATACACACACAAAACCCCAGAGAGAAGGAAAGCAGAGTTGGGCAAGGTGCTGAATCAATCCAGGCACAGCTGAATGTGTCATCTTACGAGCGACAGGTTCTCTGTCTGATCCCTCCAGAGCAGCGGGGCAGGAACGCCATTACCGCACCACCTGATTTCCTCCGCTTCTGTTCTGAACGTGAACCAAACACCCGATCTGCCTATATATCAGGACACAATATATCCCATTAGCCACTTTTGGTGCATGATAAAATGGGTTGCTTGATTAGTAACGGCTATAATGAGATTTATATCCAGGTAAGTGCCGCATTGTCGGTTAAAGAATAATAATCTGTTTATTAATTTAGAAAACAAAAGGTCTGTTAACTGACATAAAAATACAGACTTGACTAGTGCAAAACCTTTAATGCATTATCTGCTTGAGGAAAACAAACACAGATACTGTGAGTCACACATATGCCCTGCAGATATTTATTGGCTTTATTCAGCTGAGATTCTTGTCAGCAAAGATAATGCAGTTTGACAGGCTTGCTTTGATTCCAGCCATCAAATATCTTCAGTCCTTGAGTCTTTGTTTGACTTAAAAATGCAAAGTGAAAGCCACATCTGTTACTAATGCTGAAATTTGCTTTTGTTTGTGCACATGTTTTTGCGCTACATTTGTATTCAGTATATCAGCACAAGAAAACACCCACAATCCAGTTTAAATCGCCTTCTAAATGTGCTGAAATATCTTAATTAGTTTGCTGTTATTCTCTCTGACTTAAATGCATGTGTAAAATTGGGTGTTTTGGTAAATTCGGCTCTTGAATGGGGACTAGATGGAACAGCGGGCCGTATTTGATTTGAGAGACAGACAATACAAGCTAGAATGAGAATGAAAAGATAAAAACAGCAGAGTACATTAGCATGGGGTAGTTTGCGATTCCACAAAGTAGTTCAAGGATCTGCATCTTTCTAAACCCTCGAGGCCATTGCTCAGGAGAGAGAAACACCATAACCAGATCCGACCAGGGTAATATCAATCTATAACCCCACTCCAAATGCATTCATTTCACTCTGTGTTTCTGTCATCCAAAAAAAAAACCCTCTCGAAAATAACTAGAGTCAGCACAGAACCGAGTAGGGGAGGGTGAGAGAAAAATAGTGTGCGAGATCGGCCGAGTAGAACTGTATTAGCAGTTAGGGCTACTGCTCAGAGGATCATTTGGTTCCTGAAATGAGCTGCCGAACCCAAACACACAGCAGCCTCATTACATAGATGGTTATAAACAGGATTAATGCAATCACAGCTCAATAAAAACCTCAAGCAATGTGCTCCACACAATGTGCTCTTCACTGAGCCAAAACCCTAATTCGCACTGATCTAATAGGAGTGTTCGCTCCTGGGACGCAGATGCTCATTAAAAACAATGTTTATTCAAGTCGATTAAACAGCAGCAATGATAAATTAGCAACATTATTGACCCTATTCCTCACCCAAAGGTAAAACAACGCAGTAACACAATAACAACCCGTTTACTCTTCCCAAACCCGCAATGCAACTCACATGGCGTTTGCTCTGATCTTTAGCCCACTGGATTTTACAGAGAGAGAGAGAAATAGGGGATTGGGTGAATATCCCTTTCTGAGGATTGAAAAAATCAGTAAACAAGCCTTCCCACCAAAGGGTTTTGCTCTGATCACATGAAAGAAAGACCATGCACAGCCTGCAAATGATTCATTCAAGTGTGTAATATGTCTACTAAACAGCCTCAGGGGATAATAACATTAATGTATCATCTTTATAGTTTCTTTTAAGCATAAACGGACTGTTTCTTTGCACGTGGAAGGCAGAACATTTGGCTGTTATCCACATCCTCCAAAAATACTGAAGGATGTGAAGTAGTTTGAGAAAGGCCACTAGTGCAATGCAAATCAAATTATTTATTCTTAATTAGTATTTTTCCCCCAGTAAATTACATGCAATTATCTTTAAAGTAGGATCAATTTAGCAAAATTGTGTAAAATAACTAATTTTCAAAGAATACATCTTAGATTAAGTTAATTTTCAATCATCATTGGTATTTTTTAAGCATAAACATCACTATATTTAATTAAATGTGTGTAACAAGAAAAAGGTACATGTGGCCAAAATTGTTAGAACACTTGGCATATTTAAGAGGTTTGAGTTGTTTTTGTTATAATAAAACAAACTATTGACGGAACTACCTGCAACGGAAGGAATCTGTTATAATAATAGACTGGCCCCCTTCAAAACCTCCGGACCTCGACCCCATCGAGCAAATTTCAAAGGAAAGCCTTTGGCTTGAGTTGCAGAAGGCATGGGATGACATTAGTGTTTTCAGGAAATATATCGACACTGTGCCAGAGATATATTCTGCTGTAATCGCTGCAAAAGGTGGACATACCGAATATTAAAGTTAAAAGTGGATAAAAACAGTGCGACTCATTTCATCTGATATTTTCTTTGCTCAGAGCAACCATCTGCATTGACAATTTTCTAACAATTTTGGCCACCTCTGTATATAGTAAGAAAATACTTCAAATTGTAGCACAGTATATTGTGCGATTTTGCTTCTCAAGTAAATTCATCTTATTTTATGAATGTTTAAATATTTTTACTGGAAAAAAAACACTAATGAAAAGTATAACTGCATCACTGGAAAAGTATCTTTACAGTTTGCAAAAAAAAAAAAAAATCTTGGATTTCTAGAAACACAACATAAATCACTGATGTTCTGAAGCGTAAGGTTATGCAAAGGTTTCTGGGAAAAGCACATACTGTTCTAGCAAACAACAAAAGAGCTCACTATAATATTCATGATTTCAGCAAAAACAACTGGTCTTGTACTAAGTTTCAGTTCTTAGTTGTTGTAGACTTTGGGCTTGATCAATAATTCAGATTGCTAATAGCCAGAGTCACACAGAATCTCAAAATTTGTGCCTGCAGAACTGCACATTTCCACAGAACTGTCTGTCAATATCCACTGACCCCAGTGAGTTCATTTACAAAATATTTAGGCTAATCTGAAAATGCATAAAAGTGCAGCACTCTCATTTTACATTTTCTGCAAAATTACGGCAATTTCCCATCATAAACTGTGCCGATAATGGCCTTAAAATCACATTTCAGCGATTTTTATGTAAATGCATTTCACCACAAATTCCATCTAAACCACATTAAATGATCCATCA
Organism: Acrossocheilus fasciatus; assembly: GCA_036784905.1. Taxonomy (NCBI): domain Eukaryota; kingdom Metazoa; phylum Chordata; class Actinopteri; order Cypriniformes; family Cyprinidae; genus Acrossocheilus; species Acrossocheilus fasciatus. The sequence continues at coordinate 17,025,264 of CM071947.1, read as the reverse complement.
ACCTTTTCTCTATGACAAAATCGCGATATATTGCTGTTAGCATTCTACACATGAAGGTGAACTCTAGAAAGTCATTAAAGCACAAATAACATTGCTGTTGCATGTTTCTTTAATGAGAATGGATGATAGCAGGCCTAGCTGCCCTTTTCAGATTAGGATCTAGATAAAGTAAGGACTCGGTATGATCGCAATCTAGAGAAAACGTACAAGCGAGTGATGTGAGACTGGAGATACGGTGTAACATCATGAAATCTCTCAGTTTATATAGAGAGTCCAGAGAAAGAGCCATGTGGCTTTGAGCGAAGTGCCATTTAAAGGTCGGAGATGTGTACTTACAGAACTAAGTGTGACTGGCAGACTTATTTCAGCCCTTTACTGAAACAATGTGGAAACGCTGTGGTAAATCTCAATGACTATAGTACGGTGAATACTCAAGGGAGCAGGTGCGCCCAACATCAACAGGCGCTCTTGTCTGTCTAATACAAATTTTTAAAAGAAACAAATCTCTACAAGACAACAAATCCTGGTGCTATCGAGATATTAAGATCTTATCACAAGGGGGTCTGTGTCTTAATTAAGTTTCACACATCGTTTGGATAGCTTCCGACTGATTCCAGCCCCATCAAGATTCTTGGTTGCCAGCTCTTTGAAGATTATGGCATGCTTTTACAAAAGCAAATCAGATCTGAGAGCCAATGAAGTGTTAAATTGATCAAACGGCACAAAACCATCGCATTTATTAGTGGTGTAATGTTACTAACACCAACACACCCCACCATTTCAGAGACTAATTTGAGCCACGTCTGCATTTTTGATTAGAGACAACGTAAAATCAAAATTAATCCTACTTACTTCCTTCATGTATCTTCCTGGTCTTATAAATGATTCATCAGTGCACATTCTAAATTAAAAAAAATATCTAAACTCACTTTGTCCATGCTATTTGAGCTACCTGGTCTCATGGCATAAACGTACCTGGGCGCACTTTTTAGTGAGACGCGAAATACGTACCAATAAGTACGTATCACTGCAGTTTCCAAAAGAAATGAACACTAGAGGCAGTAAAACTCTGATGCCTTTTATTCCTTTTCACACAAATTTACAGAGTTTCGATTAATAAAGCGTCATTTTCGCACAATTACTTGAAGAATATCATGTTATGACTTATTAATACAATAACAATATAAATATGCTGTTATAAAACAATATTAATATGCTGGGAAATTTGAAAACTAATGCTTTTGAATGTTAGCATCACACATATTCAGCTTCATATCTATGGGTTTTCACTGACGGTAGGTTTGATCGGTAGCTCACGGAGTATGGAAACGTATTTAAGAGGTCAGGAGCTCCGGTTCGAATCCCGTGTAATTACGGTTCGACAAAAAAGTTCAAATCTGCATATAAGGAAGTTAAAATACAGTGATGGGAATAACGGCGTTATAAATAAACGGCGTTACTAACGGCGTTATTTTTTTCAGTAACGAGCAATCAAACGAATTACTGTTTCCCCCGTTACAATGCCGTTACCGTTACTGACAATAAAATGTGGCGTTACTATATTATATTGTTAGAATTAAATTTTTCAGTTCATCTGAATGGATGCGCAGTGCTGACGTGCCGTAAACTCTAGTGTGAAGGCGCACGACTCGCAGTCGCTTTCTCTCACATACACGCACGCAAAGAAAGATACAGAGCAAGAGAGTCTTTCATAACATGCAGAATTGATCTACATGTAAACGATATTCTGTGTTGTATTTTCCTGTCAAAATAACGGAGTTCCTTTGGAATTCTTCAGATTTTAAGAACTGCCGCTTTCTCTGGTTGTGGGCGGAACTAATGCGCAAACGACAATCTCATTGGCTGGCGCTCATCTATTATTTTGATTTCAGCAAATCAATTCGAGCGAACTCAGACAACGTGATTAATATTCATGAACCCAGCAGCTCATTAATCCTTAGTGAGTTTTATATTGATGACAAATATGCATTCATACTTGGTTATTCTAATTACTAAAGTTCTATCATCATATAATCTAAAATTATCATAATATTGTATTATAATGCTTGACTGACTGATAATAATTGTCAGTAGATAAATAGTGTTGATTAAAGTACAATGTTTTATAATAATAATTTATTATTTTTAGTGTCTATTTCATTAATTTAACATATTTAATATTGGGGGCATCCAAAGTTATTTGACATTTGAACATTTTGTAAAAAGTAACGCAATAGTTACTTTCCCTGGTAATTAGTTACTTTTATAATGATGTAACGCAATTACTAACTCAGTTACTATTTGTGAGAAGTAACTAGTAACTATAACTAATTACTTTTTTAAAGTAACGTGCCCAACACTGTTAAAATAGCACGGTTGTATCAACAAATGCGTTTTTATATCAGTTTTGCATTTGTCAACACTATCGGGTAGGTTTAGGGTTGGGTTTGGTGTAGGGCATATTTCCAACATGATAGAGCATTTATTTTTAGCGACGGTCCCCGGATATTTGAATTCTGAACCACCGCAATATGTACCTGAAGCAACATAATAATAACAACACAGCAATACGTACCTATAATCAACGTAATAAAAACGTGCCAGGGTTTACGTATTGAACCCCTGTTTTAGCACCACTCAGTGAACATTTCTCTCAAAAAGTCTCGCTAAAAAGTTCACCCAGGTATGCCATGAGACCAGGTTGTATTTGGGCATTGTTTTAGCAAATTTGCATATGGTCTAAATTCATTCTGGTATGTTAATTTTTCAAAATCCAATCAACTCCAGATCATTTTTCCTTGGTAAATGTTATATACATTAGGGTTGTAACGATACACGTATTCGTATTGAACCATTCAGTATGAGGCTTTCACATTACAAACCGAACGATTCGTTGGACTAATCCTATCACATTTGGAAAATAAAAGAGCTTAAAGTGTGTGAAATATAATGTTCTCAGTGCCACTGCGCTCAACAAGACAGCCCAAATGATGTAACAGGCGTGCTGTCTGCCCCGTGATAACCTCCCCTTACTGGGGTGCGTCAAAAGACAAGAGACGTGAGAGATCTTGTGTCGACGCTAGCCAGAGATATTGTCAAAAACAGAAATTACTGGCAATATTAAGAGGCATTTGGCATTTCCAATTAATGTAAGCCTATTACATTCTTATTTTTATTAGGCCTATTATTATTATGAAATTACTTTTATTAAATTAAAATAACAATTAATTTGGCCCGCAATAATTACCACATAACTGATGCACTGCAAGGATAACAACAGATTAGGCTATTTACTCCTCAGTTAAAATGTTTTAAAAGGTATTTTAAAACAGGTCTATTATACAATGAATTATAGGCCTATAATTAAAATATTGATACTGCAGTCATCAATAAAAATCAATGAAATAAAAAGCTTTTATTTCAAGCACTGACTTTCAAAAACAACACAAATAAGTTTCTTGACATTTTTTTTTCTTCACTATATACGGGCCACAAAAGAAAAATTGAGGGAATAAATTAAAACGGTTAACTATAAAGGCTACCGTTATCAGCATATATCGAAGTAGATTCATCTCTGAGAGAATATGCAGTGTCACATGGCAAAAGCTCCGTCATTCCATTTTTACTTTCACTTTCTGCATAGTGAATTGACTGAGATTAAGATGTTCACCGGCATAACTCTTGCGCAAAGTATGCACGTTGCTTGTGCGATATCCATTGGCTCACCTTCATGGTTTAAAACAGAAATATTTCCAACATTGCAATGTAACCAATCGGTACCCGTACCGAACCGAACCGTGAATTTTGTGAACCGTTACACTCCTAATATATGTTACACCTTATTCATTAATTTTGTTATTGAGAGGACAATGCACAGCAAATATTTATATATTGCATATTTATATATTCATCCTGTTTATTAATGGTTCAGTATTTGGCCATACGATGAAATCAGTGGGGTCCAAAACAACTTTGGACTCCACTGACTTTCATTGTATGGACTAAAAAAAATTCTCAAAATATCCTATTTTGTGTTTATACAGGGGTACGGAAATCATTACAGATTTTACAATTTAAACGGAACTGTCCTTTTAAGAAATCTGGTGAAATCTGGAAGTATATAAATGTATCCACCTACCAAATGACGTGGGAAGAAACAGGCAGATCCTGTGGTCCAACAAGACTCTGACTTGACTAAATTCGCTCTGAAAGCTGATCTTTTATTCTAAAAGCAGTTGAAACTCTTAGCATACAACTGTGCCATTATCATAATGGAATCCCATCTGAAACTCTTTCACTTATCTCCAAAAAAAAAAAAAAAAAAAAAAACCAGAGCAGTCACTTCAGTGTCACATTAACATTTCAATTACCTGATCCTTGTAACAACACAAAGGAAGAAAATGGGGGGTGTGCGGGGTGCATGAGCAGGTACAGCAGTCCAATTGCACCCCATGAATCATAGCGCATTAAAATGCAGTTTTTTTCCTGATTAAGTGAAATGGTGCACAGCAGAACAGAGCTGCAGACAGGCCCAAATGGAGCTGATTTGTTCATGTGGCCTGAAGATAAGCAAAATAGACCACTCAGCTTGTATGGTGCATACACAAACACACACATCCACACAGTCAAAATACACTCACACACAGAGCTCTCATTGAAAAAGACGCCTGATATATTATCTTACCCATGCTTAATATGTCAGTGGGATGCAGTATTTTGCTAAATCATCAAGGAAAAAAGTGCACCGTTCTTTGTAATGGGAAAATACATCAGCAGTACTGGACCGATATTCAGGATTGCGGTTTTATTTTGAAGGCAAAAGCTATTGACTAAAGATTTGCTTACTATTCACTGATTATGGTAAACATTTTCTGCACACAGAAGCATGATATGCATCTTACCTGAAGGTGATAACATCCTCCAGCCAATGGCAGGTTCTGGTTTTCCGTTAGCCAGGCACATTAAAGTCACGTTGGAGCCTTCATTCACCACAAGGTCCTTCGACAGGTTCACGATCTTTGGAGGAACTGTAAAACACCGAAATGATTAATATCTAAAAAAAGTCAAATGCAGTATATATAGGTATATGTTTCAATTAAAAATGTCCCTTGTAGATAATGACACATGATACAGAGTCTCTTTATCATGAATACACACTATCATAATTAATAAATCAACAGTCTTTTCCACAGAGCATAAATGTAGCATTCAATAAATGTAACATTAACAACTCAATCACAGTTAGTACGATTAAAGTTAAATATGATGCTATTTTAAAGATCATTATTTTGTGTATTTGGTGTAACAGAATATGCTGACATGCTTCAATGTTCAAAAAACACATTATTTTTCAAATACTGTACATTATTGTCATTCTTCTATGCTCCGCCTCTCTCAAACGCGTCGTTTTCCACAAAGCCCCTGCTTCCGACAAGCACAGTCTGCTCTGATTGGCCAGCTGACACAGTGCATTGTGATTGGCCGAACACCACAAGCACACGTTGGAAATGTAACGCCCCTTTCCATAATCGCGAGCTTCAGCTTTCAAAATAAATATAAAGACAGTAAATAATGTCCTTAGTTTTACCATCAGTTCAAGCTCGAGAGGGGAACAGAGTCGCGTGACAGACAGACTCGTGCATTTGCACACACTCCGTGATTAAGAAAGCTGACTCCACTGCGATGTGACCCTGTGTCTCTCATGCACACACACACACACACACACACACACACACACACACACACACACACACACACACACACAATGCGTTACTCTACATGGTGCAACAGTCAATAGCAAACAGTCAATAGCAAATACTTAAAATATTAACAAAACATACAGTCACTGATTCAGAATAGGCACCAGATTGTCATAGCAAAGTCAGAATTGACCCATTTTCTTTTAGAAATAGCCTTTGCACAGCCAGCCTTGTACTCTCCTAGGTTCATGAAATTGTCGTCCATAAAATGTGTCGCACAAATTCGAACATCTGGGTTGTGCTGTTCTGTTGTAAGTAATCTTAATGATTCCTAACTGCATCTACTTTCGGAAGGCCAAATAAAGTGCTTTTGCGTTCGCACAGAAACACACAGCGTCTCCCTGACACAGCTGCATCAACACTACTATGCAAATATTTCAACATCGTGACGTAGACATGTGGTGGCGTGTTTGAATGAGGCGTTTTAGCCTGGTCTGGATCAGCCTTCTCTTTTAGACAGAATAAATCCTTTTGTGGGAGACTTTGAGCTTTGTAACTTTGCAGATCTTCTACATGCACAAACAGCTACATACCACACTAAAGAAAAGGAAATCATATGACCCCTTTAAGCACATTTTCTATCACATCATTGATCATTCTCAATCAGTTACCTCTCTTTCAAATGATTCATATGTTTCTGTGTTATTTTATGCTTGATTTGATTTGGAAAACTTCAAATAAATATTACAGCAAAAAAATCGGTAAAATATTTCTTAGGTACTGTTTCTATTTGGGGCTGAAAAATTGCACGCTAGACATTTCACAAGGCTGATTTATTGATTGCCTTTGCAGTTTGAACACAATTTAAACAGACTGCAGAGCAAGCCACAATTCAGGCCTTTATGAGGGCCTTGCAGATCTCAAAAAGTCTGCAACTCAGCAAATCTAAAGATGTTACAAATACCTTATTTAGTTACCCTACGGGGAATAGCGGTAAAGGGTGTCGACATCCTCCCTTCAGGAGAGCAAATTATGGACTACTTTTCAAAAGGAGTGTTAAACATTTACTACAACACTCACATAGAATGCGTTTGCAAATGACCAATCAAATGTTTTTTTGGGGGGTGTTAGATTAGAAAAGTGTTGAGGAAAGTATGTAGTGAGCTATTTTTTTGTCATTAGTTTGTAGATAACTACACTGAAGCTACATAAAGAGGGAGCATACTTTTAAACATATGCATCAATTGATGCAATTTACTAAAATATATATTTCTGTCACAAAAACAAAGATTTTGTTTTCAACGATCTCAATTAAGGTGAATGCATTAAATTTGATACATATTGATTAATTAATTAAAAAAGAGAGAGAATACACCATAATTCATACTGAAATAAGAAGAAAACAATTATGAACAGCTGCATTACAGCATTTGTATATTTAACGCATTCACAAACATAATAATTAATAATGTATCTATCTATTTCATCAGAGAATCCTATAAAAAATGTATCACGGTTTCCACAAAAAAAATATGAAGCAGCACAACTGCACCAAATCTGAATATTAGAAAGATTTCTAAATAATTATGCGACACTGCAGATTGGAGTATTGATGGTGAAAATTCAGCTTTGCCAACAAAAGAATAAATTAAAAAAAAAATAATAAAAATAATAATAATAATAATAATAATATTATATATATAAGAAATCGATTATTTTCAAAGTGCAAATAACATTTTTTACTGTATTTGTGATCAAATGATAATCTTCTGATCTTACAGTAGTGTGGACAGCCCTTTTCCCCCGTTTATTAAAAACAACGTCGAAGAAGACATTAATATTTATATTCCCATGAAGAGAAATCCAGTTTGTTGGGGGGGATCTTAGAGGAATCAAGATTGTTGAGCTGTTGTTTTCGGCACAGGCACACTGAGGATTCACACGTACTATTTTGAGTCCAGAACCATGAATCCCTCCAATACCTTTACAAGCTTTTCCTCACAAAACCACGGCTCATATTATAAAAATTGTCCTGCAACATAAAGGTCAGTTAAGTTAAAGGTCAGTTCAGTATAATGTCTCCAATCTCTGGAGAGCACTCTGCACTTTTGCCTCGATGATGGCCGGCAAAATATGTTTGACTTGACTGCCGTAACGGTAGAATAAAATCCTTTAGAGGCCATTAACTAATTCCCTCCACTGTAAATGAAGATCCACAATGAGCTGCAGCAGAAATGCTTCTGTTGAAAATTAATTCAATAAATGCCTTCAGGCAGCGTACGCACGATATCTCCTTCTGTGAAACCTTACAAAACTAAACACACAGTGTATGAGCACGCTGCTTTGAACAATTAGCATAATCATTAAGCGCTCAAAGATGATGTTCTCAGTAAATGTAATAATAGGTGGCACTGATGGTATGATCAGAAAAATACCAGTGTCGTTTGACACGTTCTGTTCTGCTTTTGAATGCAGATGTTATTTTGACACGTGTACTCTGTCAAGAGGTTTGGTTTTGCATTTTAAAGCTGAGACAACTCAACAAAGGTTGCCGTCACCGTCTGAGCTGGTACTAACAAAACCATGCAGTACCACCGTTTTATCCTGTTTTAGTCACTAAAGACATGTGCCTCCAGAGACACCTGGCAATAAATAATTCATTTAACGTCAGTCTAAGTGTACATCCTCTTTATATGTGACAGAGAGACACATTCTTTTCTGATTGTTTTCTTTTTTTCTATATATATATATATATATATATATATATATATATATATATATATATATACATATATATATATATATATATATATATATATATATATATATATATATTATTATTATTAAGGTCAAATTTGCAATTTTCTCCAGTTTGTCACACAGAGGATAAACAACGCAATTCAAGAATCTGAGAGAAACAAGCTCTTAAACACCCCATGTTTTGTGTGGCTTCAGTTAGCTTTAAAGCTAATCTACACGCTAAAAGACAAAATGAGCTTTTAACAGACATACAGTACACATTTAAAATGCAGTCTGTCTGCAAATGTCATATCTGAACTACTCATAGCCATATAACAAGGTTTAGTCCAAAAATACATTACAGTTAAATTATAAATCAAACCCAGACACCATGCTGAGCAAAAGTTCATATTTGTATAGTGAAATTTAATTATCAAAGCTCAATATTGTCATTCGTAGAAATACAGAGGACTGTAGAACAACAGAAGTTGTTATAAAGTTGTAAGACTTTTTTACAGAAGGTAAAAGTCGCCGTAATCTTTACTGACATTGTCCATAATGATTACGGAGATGGCACATTGGGACAGGACTGAAATCACTGAGAAGCTCTGGTAATAATTACTTTTACCCCTCCTCTCCATGTAAATTCTGAAGGATCTTGTGACACTGAAGACTGAAAATTCACAGGAATAATATTCACTTTAAAATATATTCAAATAGAAAACAGCTACTTTAAATGGTAACAATGTATAACAAAATTAATTTTTTTTCCCCCCCTGTAAATTTGATCAAATAAATGCAGCTTTGGTGAGAATGAGAAACTTTGTTAAAAACAACTTAAAAACCAAATCAGCCCCAAACTTTTGAACAGAGAAGTGCAGGAAATGTTTTTAATTATTGCAGATTCACATTGATTCACCTAATAATTATATTTACTTTTCTTTCCTTTAAAAAAGAACTGAATATGTTAACCCAATAACTGCAAAACTATCATGAGATTAGCTGTAATTAAATATTTTTAAGAACTGAAAACTTTTTTAAATTATATTTCTTAAAGAAATTATAATTGCTGAATTTGTGCGCCGACTTTATAAGAAATTCATTACTTGCATAATGCAGGACAAAAATAAAATGCTAAAAACTTCATCTAAATGCTAAATGCTAAATCTTCAGGCAGCAGGAAGAGCGGTGCATTTGATTATCTGCAGCCTAGAATGTTAAATGTGTTTTGCTCACTGTTCTAAATATGGCAAACATAAAGTCATTCTGAAAAAAAGAAAAGCATAAAAAGCTCTGCGCACTATTTAGAGCCTCCACACAGCTCTTTAACGCCAGTTTCCAGCAAAAACCACAGCAAACAAGCTCTGTTTATCGACAAACTGTAACAGTCACCAAAGGAACCATATGAAAGTTAATAAGAAAACTGTTTACAACGGCACCGCGACCCTCCGTATGACAATGACAGTCAGAGTGAGGAATGATTCTATCACTGCGTTTATGACTTGTGCTTTGGAACAATAGCGTGCATCTTTGTGAGCCATATTTCTGATATGGATGGCCGAAGCCATTTTCAAAGCCAATAAAGGGCTTCCAATGACTGTTCTTCCTTTATATCGCACAGACTGTAAAGAAACGTGGCCGTTTGTGTGTGTGTGTGTGTGTGTGTGTGTGTGTGTCTCGCCAGATTGGATTCTCCAGCCTCCGTATGAGGTAAAGCATGTTAAATTGCATTTTAATAGAGTCGTACCATCCTCTTACTTTTGATGCCGGATTTCTGAGCTTCAAAGGGATCTTCAGTTGACAGGAGGAGCAATTGAATAGAAATAACTTGGCATATCGCAGTCTATTCCCAAGATTTGACCTCAGCTTTGCCTAGCTGAGACGTGGGAATCCTCATTAAGGCGTGATATGGATTATCGTATACAAATATGATCTCACTAGTAAAACAAAACTACAAACACTACAAAAACAAAATTAATAGAAAAGCGTGCTATTCAGATATTAAGAGTTTTGTTTCGATTTAACAAAGGAGCAAAAATCTGGCAGACCAGATCAACTGGCAATTTTTTCAACTATCCAGTAATGAGCACTTTATTATGATGATCAGCTGCAATTGACAGCACCATTAATATGGTTAAGATTATTCCACTTATCATAAAATTATTTCATCACCACTAATTATTTTAGATTAAAAAAAAAATGAAATGATAAAAGGACTGACATTTATCCTAGTCATAATTCTATTTTCCATTAAGGGGCATTTTATGTACTTACAAAAGCATTAACACAAATTAAAAATAGAGTATATAGACACCAGGGTTATTATAATTCACTATAATAATAATAATAATAATAATAATAATAATATCATTATATAACAATGACATTAAATACATGCTAATAACTGTAATAAAACAAAATAATAATTAAAAAAAAAACTTAACCTTATTTTTTTTTCACCTAGTTGGCAAAACAAAATTTTTCAATTTCATTTAGTTAAATGTGAAGTGTTAAAATAAACAGAAATATAACAAAACAATAATATATATATATATATATAATGTGACGGATCGACGGCCCTCCCCCTCATCATCATCACCACCCCGTCCCTTATTCGCCGCCCTTCACCAGGCTCCCGACTGGAGTGGGTGGATGAGAGGAGGGGCGTGGGACTAACGTGGGCTGGCGGCGTGTGATGAGGCACAGCTGGACTGAATTAAGCCTCATCACCGCCGCCGTTAAATGCCGAGCGCGCCTCTCCTCGGGAGACCGGTCTCTTCCCCCCGTGCATGCACGCTGGTGTCCTCGTGGGTCCAGGAAGGGTGCGTCGAGGGACATCGCGCCGCCGAGGATGTGAGCCGCGGAACCTCCAGGGTCATCGTGCAAGCCGCACCCGTGTAACGGCCGTCGGGCCAGGATGCCGGGCCGTCCATCCCGCCAATGCCCGTAAGAGGCAGAAGAGGAAGAGCCGCCGCTCCAGAGAAGCCGCCGCCCCTCGTGCCCAGGACCGCGGGAGCGTGTGCGGCCACCTGACTCCGCCCCTTGCCTGGACCCTTCCCTTTGGAACACTGCCCTCCTACACGAGCCCCGCAGCACATCGAGGACACCAGATCCCCCCCCCTTCTTTGGACACTTCTTTCCCCTGGACACTTCCTTTTTATTATTTTTGTTCAATAAAAACCTCTCCGAGGCCTGACGCCACACCCACTGTGTCTGTCGTTGGCTCCTCCCGTCACAGTGGTGGAGAATGCGGGCAAGGCGGAGCCTAGACAGCGCAGTTGGGCAACATCTGAAGACGTCATCCCCTCTCGCCCGCTGAAGTTCGTGAAGAAGCGCGTGGGACGGAGAAACGACGGAGACGGCCTCCCAGCCACCGAAGGGGTAAGTGACATTTCGTCAATTGTCATCTTACCCTGTGGTTGGTTGAGGCTGTCGACTAATACCGGTTTCTCTGTCCCTGTTCCGGCGCGGTGCGAGAGGGAGGTTCGCCCGGAGAGGAATCCCTGCCCCGCCCACTCCGACCGTATGGAGCCTGGTTGAGGAAGGTAGCACTCCTGCGTGGGCGGCGACCGACGACGGGGATGTCGCTTGGGGGGGGGAATGTGACGGATCGACGGCCCTCCCCCTCATCATCATCACCACCCCGTCCCTTATTCGCCGCCCTTCACCAGGCTCCCGACTGGAGTGGGTGGATGAGAGGAGGGGCGTGGGACTAACGTGGGCTGGCGGCGTGTGATGAGGCACAGCTGGACTGAATTAAGCCTCATCACCGCCGCCGTTAAATGCCGAGCGCGCCTCTCCTCGGGAGACCGGTCTCTTCCCCCCGTGCATGCACGCTGGTGTCCTCGTGGGTCCAGGAAGGGTGCGTCGAGGGACATCGCGCCGCCGAGGATGTGAGCCGCGGAACCTCCAGGGTCATCGTGCAAGCCGCACCCGTGTAACGGCCGTCGGGCCAGGATGCCGGGCCGTCCATCCCGCCAATGCCCGTAAGAGGCAGAAGAGGAAGAGCCGCCGCTCCAGAGAAGCCGCCGCCCCTCGTGCCCAGGACCGCGGGAGCGTGTGCGGCCACCTGACTCCGCCCCTTGCCTGGACCCTTCCCTTTGGAACACTGCCCTCCTACACGAGCCCCGCAGCACATCGAGGACACCAGATCCCCCCCCCCTTCTTTGGACACTTCTTTCCCCTGGACACTTCCTTTTTATTATTTTTGTTCAATAAAAACCTCTCCGAGGCCTGACGCCACACCCACTGTGTCTGTCGTTGGCTCCTCCCGTCACAATATATATATATATATATATATTTTTTTTTTAATTAGCAATAAATAAAACAAAATGATAAAAATGACTAAGCTTTTAACTATAAAACTAAACAAAATTAAAAACTAATTTAAAAAATAAATAAATAAATAAATATATATATATATATATATATAAATGAGAACAATACAATGAAGTGTTTGAGATTATGTCCAGCTCATCAAATGTTTAATTTTGTTTAACTGTGAGTATGTGATTGTGTTTCGTCTCATTCGACTGGTTAGGAGCAATAAGTTGGTGATATTTACGATTCAACACAAAGGATAACAAACAGCCTCGTTCCAGCCAGATGAACTCCTACCCCAAGTGTCCACTGGTGTGGAAGAAACCCGCTCAATACTGCTTAAAACGTCAGTGGTCTGCAGCTTTGGAGGTGTGTCTGTAAAACGCACAGCAGCGCTCATGCCTTCAGTGCGGTCAATGATTGCTTTCAATATATGGTCAATAACGTCATCATATTTATGCACAATTACAGCTCAAACTTTACTTTTGAATGAGTACATTTGAAACTTTTGTTAACCAAGCCGCAACGATTTTTCAAAATCTGAATTCAATACAACAACAATGTGCAGTGAATACTCAAGAAACTCCGGCGTTATTGGCAGATTTTGAAACTCTTATGGCAGACTGACTGCACCTCACAGCAACTGGCTGCCACCCTTTATTTTTCTTTTCTCATTTGAATAAAGCTGAACATTTCTCAGCTTTTTGATGCTCTCACTGGTAGCTGCACTGTCAATCCCCCACGTGAGCCTGTCGCTCAACTCCCATGGAGAACGAATTGAAAACGCCTGCTCAACTCCATGCCAGTGGACGCATATGGCTAAAGAACTAAATTACATGGAGGCAGTGAATCTGCAAGGGGAATTTGCTGATAAGACATCAACCGGCTGAAAATATACTTCCAGTATGCCACCCCTTCATTCCTGTCATATGGTCATAGAGACATGTGTCATATTACAGTAAAACCACATATCGTTTTTGTCTTCTGTGGCAAAATAAACATGTCAGTGTCGCTACTCTGTTTGATAAGCTGGACGAGTTTGGGGAGGAGGAAATCAATCTGCGTTTCGTTGCTGTCACAAGAACCTAAAGACCAGCAGTGGCAGAGCTCTGTTCCAAAACCTACCGAGTTGCCTTGCTGCACACTGCCAAAAAAGGCAGGTGGATACTAAGCCAGCACCCTAAGTGTGGAACCACATAAGTGACAGATTTGGAACGATCTACATAGGCAGCATAAACAGAAATACTCCGTCACACGGTATATTTGATTTCTGTAGCGATGCTACTAAGCTAATACTGTGATTTACAGTTATATTTATTCATTTAGTGGCCTATATGTTTTCATCCTAAGCAAATGAAGAACAAATAGATTAATATACGGAGCAAAAGTTATCCCTCAATTCTGATTGGTTGATAGGAATGTTGTTCCAGGATCAACAAGGATGTTGATCCAGGAACATGTACTTGGTGAAATCACGTTCAACATATATAATTAGTGCTATCAAATGATTGATCTCGATTAATCGCATCCAAAACTAAAGTTTTTGTTTACAAACTATGTGTGTGTACTGTGTATATGTATTATGTATACATAAATACACACACATGCATGTATATATTTAAGAAAAAATATGTTATTTTAGAAATTAAACATATTTACATGTAATATAAATTATATGAATATAAATTTATACATGTAAATATTTTCAAAATATATACTGTATGTGTGTGTGTATTTATATATACATAATAAATATACACCGTACACACACATTATGTAAAAAAACAAAAAAACTTTTATTTTGGATGTGATTATTGATCATTAATCATTTATAGTTTGACAGCACCAATATATATATATATATATATATATATATATATATATATAGCTATTATTAAAAGTTTGTGAACTAAAGTAACTAACATTAAATAAAAATAAAATAAAAACTTGGGGTAAAAAAACATATAAACATTAAAACAAACAAACATACAAATAAAAACAACAAAAATGCACAAAACTTACTAAACTTTACAGAAAATCTGAAAATATAAGAATTAGATGTAGTGCAAAATATTAACAAAAATTATAATAGCATATCAATGATACTAAAAATATCACTGGCACACTAAAATATTTGGTAAAATAATAAATTTTTAATTATATTAAGCTATTTTTTTTATAAATGCTTTATTTAAAATTTTGTAATCAACTTCCTGAAAATTAAAATAAAATCTATAAAATTAAAAAGTAAATATTTTTATTGTTGCTTTGGATAAAAGCATCTGCTAAATGCATAAATGATGTAAATTTGGACAAACCAAGATAATTTAGGAGGCATCACAATTAGGTAGCCTGCATGGGCATAAAATGCATAAAAATATCTGAAAGCTGGTGAAATGTGTTTCAAACAATAATTCTGAGAATATTTTTTATTTCTGTATGAACAAGACATGTTTAGAGCTGCTTCCTGGTGGTTCTCATGAAATGACTCATTTCTATTCATTAACATTTTACACACTTATGCTCTTTTTCTTCAAAGATCAATAGTCGCACACGATCAATGAACGTGAATACAAATGAAATAACACGTTGCGATTCTGTTGTGTACAAACAGCACTTGACTTTGACTTGTTCTTATGTAAAGATGATATAACGGCTATGGTCTGTGACCAAAATAAACATCTACATTATGAATACACAGCCCTAATATTTGGAACACAGCTGCAGGAACAATGTTTGCATCCAGTGAAAATGTCAGATAATTTGACATGCAAATGATGACCTCTTTCAGGCGCTGATTACCATACAAAGTCTTTAATCAGGGAATGAATATTTGCTTCATCTGCATGTCCTATACAACAAATTTGCTGCATTTTCTTTCCTAAAAAAAAAAAAAAGAGAGAGACTTGAGAGAAAAGCAGCTTTTGACATCTCCCGGCACTTTGCTTGGCTTGGAGGATATCCCAAGATCCGCAAACTTTCTCTCCATCACAGTTTGGGATATAATCCTGTCCTCTAGGTATCTGACAGAAACAAATTAAAGACAAAAGCAGACGGGCTACATCGTAGTCCCTCAAGAAAAGGGTTTTAAATATCAGCTTTAAGGCTTTTTAGGAAATAATATGTTCACACGTTTCTGTACAAAGAGAGTGATTTTCACACTTCCTACTTTAAGCACAGTAATTTGTCAGTTTCTTCCATCACAGTTTACTTAAAGTGTTTCTTCCTGAACCTTTTTTTTTTTTCCCCCTCTCACCTTTAATTAAGTTATCTTCTCATTTAAGGTGAAATTAGTTATTTCTGTGCTACTAAAACCACCAACCATCAGTGCAAAATAAATATAAAATATAAACAAGACTGTTTCCTAACAGGTTTCCCGATAACCACAAATGCCCATCTTGGTGAGCATTCATTTATACACAGTTGGTTATGTCTTAAATGACTGGAAACATTAAAAACAGATCAGATGTTTGTCAATATATTAGATCTTAAAGTGACAATAGCCTAATATACCTGCAGGTGTCTGTGTCGTCAATGTTACTCAAATAACAAAAGACAGAAAAAAACGAATGCGTTGTTTAATTAAGAATTTAATTCATACAGTTTAGACTTTGACATTTGATAACTTCATTCAGTTGCTTCAGTATTTCTCATTTCTGATATACTACACTGACCTTCCTAAAAAAAAATGGTGTCTATTATATTTATTTGTCGTATTGTTCCTAATCAGTTCCTTTGTTTTTATTTCATTATTGATTATTTACTTGTTTTCAGTAAGCTAGAGATTTGTTTCTATTCTAGTATTTAGTACTCTAGTAGTTTTCAGTCTACTCTAGTAGACTAATTTCAATGACATAAAAGATTTTGATATTATAACAACCTCATTTCAAGAAAAATAAACTATATTTTGATATCATCATCATCGTGAAATAAAATTACTCGTATCTTGATATAAGATTTTGGTCATATTATCCAACCTTACATCATTGGTCAGTCAAACAGACATTTCCGCCCCTAAACCCATGCCATTGGTTGAACCAGAGTTGCTATTGTCAGGCTGGTCGGGAAGCTTTTTCTAGGAAATTTAATTCAACATATTACTTATTGCTGTCTGTGCATTTTAGGCTGGGATGGAGAAAGTACTCCAACTTGGGAAAAAATACACACTTCACATTTGGCAGCATTTGGCAAGGATGATCTAAGTTAGCAACTAATTTTTCCAATAAAAATAGGAAACTAACCAATCTATAATGACATGATGCTGAGGCCAACAGATTTTCCCTAAGAAAGATGCTATGGTGAGTGTGTCTGACATGCTACATCTGCAGGAAGACATTCTGAGTGCGCCACTGCAGCCAACAGCCGCGAGGCAACTGCAGTCTTTCCCCTCATAAATGTGGATGGCAGCAGCAGCTCAGACCAGCTTTATGAAGATTAGGAGGAGTTGGCTTTGTTTCTCCTTGACCTTATTATACATCAACAACTGCATGGAGAGAAATATGACGGTTTGCCTGGTATTCTGAGCGAGACCTCTGGAGCACAGCTATTTTGATTAGCATGAATTAGTTTTGGTGTTAACATGGTTCGCCTCTGCAAACATGATCATAGCACAGTTCCCTCCCACGCTGACACGATGTGCCGGAGAACATAAATTAATGGCTGTGCGGAAAAACAGAAAATGCTGATCGCTTCTAGTATTTTTACACTGAAATCAACGTGTTTTCATTTAAATAACATTCAGATGATAATGCATTATGGTACGCAGAGGAAACGACTGTTTGAAGAGGGACTGAAAAAGAATCAAACATAGAGGTGAAAATATCTTTGATGTTTAATGGGACTTCCTAATGAAAGCACTAAAGTACAACGTCATGATTCAATCCCCGGAAACTTACAGCATGGTCAAATCTCATTGTCATGGTGATTTCACATTCACACAATTTCACATTCACACTCTCTATAAAATATTGCTGTCAAATTACCATATTAATTTAGAAAGATTATTTATTTTAAACACCAATACATATTATTCCTTTTCACTAGGGATGCACCGATAGGATTTTTTGGGCCGATACAATACCAATTTGAACAAACGACTATTGGCCGATTCCGATACCGATATTGGTCAATTGCATAGAGCAGGGCTTAAAAACTTTTTCCATTGGTTCACTCCGAGCAGAACTGGTATTTATAAGTTTCTATTCCTGTTCCTCTGTATTATTGCTGTTCCAAAACTAGATTGTGTACAAAAAATACCGGTTAATAACTTTTTTCCCCCATTTTCTTTGCCAATAACAATAATAATAATAAAATAATAATAAAGTACAGCATTTTCTTTACTCAAAGAGAAAAAAAACCATGAGAGTCTTTGATGTTTGCAGCATGGATAAAAAAACACTACTCCTATAAGCGGTTATCTATCATTGTGTGATGAGGGTTCAGCGAACCAGTGGGCGGCCAGGGTAGCAGCACAAGTGGGCTATTTTGAAATACAGTCGCGAAAAAAAAATTACAGAGCAGTGGGTTGCGGTTTTTTGGGCTACTTTTATTATGTACCACGGCCGCCCAAAGTGTATATAGACAAATAAAAATGAAAATAGATCCTTTTACTAATGTGTATTATACTTGGAATGTATACCTGGCAACTTAAGAACGGAGAGGCGGGTTGTAACATCAAACAACGTGAGTTTCAGCAGAGCATACATGTTAAGGCTTTTACACAGCATAAATAAACATGACAACAGCCACTATAGATTAGATAAGATAATAAACACACGATTAAGATAGGATATTTGTACGTGATTTTCTTGAGTTGAATGTGTACATCTGAAATGCTAATTTGTGCAGCGATATAAAAGGCTATAAATAGCATAAATTAACAACAGTAAACAACCAAATTCCACATGTGATCGTAAAAAGAAGTTATTACAAACACTTGATTGTGGTTTGAAGTGAGTTCTGAGTAAAAGTGTACTATTAATCTCATAAATTGTCTTATGAAGCATGATGCTAATATTAGCTCTAATGCACCTGCAGAACAGGTCTTCTTCATAATGCATTTTGTCATAATTCTTCATGTAAGGTCGCAAGAAAATGTTTTGTTGTATTTATTTAGAAATACTTCTGATAAATGTATACTGGGATTGAAGCGATGTGGCTTGGTAAATGTTTTATTGCCAGTAATGTCTGAATAAAAACAAAAGAATAATGATAAAATAATAATAAGGATTATGTCTCATACCTGGCGGAAGTGTGAAAGGTCCTGTTTCCTTCAACTAGTTTGTCATGCATTTCTTTATTTCAACAAATTTACAGGTAAATCCTACTATTTTAAATTTGTGATTAATCATTATTAATCACAGTCCACACAAACTCTCCTTGCACTTACACGGAAGTCAACAGACATGCAACTGATTGTCTCCATGCAGTTAATTAATAAACCATCGGTATCGGTCCTTTACATGTTATTTCTGATATGCCGATGGCTTTAAAATAATCAAAAATCAGCTGATAAATATCAGCGGCTGATACATCGGTACATCCCTACTTTTCACACAGTTTATGATTAAAGAATTCTCAGGAATGCTTATTTAAATGTTTATTCTAAAGCCTCTAAATGCTTCACACCTATATTGATATTCATGTGATTCATTTGGTCAATTAATCTGCATATTTTGTAATTTATTCAATTAACATTCTTAATCGATTCACAGCCACAGTTCAAAAACAATAACAGAGGAGATTATATAAATTATTTAAGACAGCTGGTACTTGAACATTAACATTAGTAAACCAAGTTTAATTACATTAGAGGCTGATCTTGACTTCTGGTACCTGAAGCTCATTAATAAACAGCAACAACTTGAAGCGTTGTGTCTTCTTAACGCTCTGACCTGTCTGGAGGTCCTAGTTACATGTAATTATTCATGTTAGCACATTCCACTTTGTTAGGGGATCCATAAATACCCTGAAGGCTTCAGAAATGGCAGGGGCATGTTCAAGCATCCCCACATGATTTTAATAACTTAACGTGTTTGCAGCATGAATGCTGTGATCAAGGCACCCAACTGCCTGTGGTTATTAAGGATGAGGACACTGTAGTCAGGGCATGCTGAAGGCCTTCACACGTTCAGAGAGAGTGCACAGAGACATTAGATGCACACCACTATTTGGAGAGTCACAACCTGAGGCAACCTGGTAGAAGACATGGTAGGCACACTGTAAAAAACAAAACAAAACGAAAACAAAAAAGAAACTGTGTTTGAAGAACTTAAATAAAAAATAAAGGCAAAAGATCGTGGGGCTATTGTTGATTTGATTTTATCTATTATTTTAAGTCTTGACTGAACTTAGAAAGTCAAGTTTCCTTTGCTATATTTGGAGTAACTGCCAACTTGGATTTCAGATTTTTCTTATCTATCTCTAAAGCTTTTGTACTCTGTTGGTTTGAAATTAGATTTTTTTTTTTTAGATTATTTGAATCTATTTTGGCTCAAACTGGATTTGGATATTTGTTTTGTTATGTCAGGTATTGAGATAAGAAGACTTCATTAAAACATTTTATAGATGTCGCCAGGTCTTAAACATAGTTGTATAATATTTAAGGCCATGAAGTCTAAAATGCCTTAAATAGTACAAGAAAAGTCTTTATTATAATTTCAAGAGGTTTTAACTTTGGAGACAGAAAGACAAGAATCGCAATAGGCTTGATTAAACTTCAGAAGTCTATGATTTCAATTAATAAATATGAGCATTGGATGTTTCAAAGTAAAAACGCGGCATGGGTGTTTTATATGAACATTTTTGAAGGGAACTGGTCATGTTCAATGGTATTTTTTTATTTTTTAGCGTTTATGGTCATATCTGCTTTGTTTACAGTCATTACTAATAAGCCTGTCAGCTGTTTTTGTTCAGACCAATGTGAAAATCGACAAAAAAAATTATCCAGCAAACATTCAGAAAATTTGAATTGGTGGATAGCTAATATGCCCAAATATGCCTTCTAAAAATCCAAACAATTAAGATATAGGCCTACAGTGTATGTTTTAATTAATATAATAATTGATACTTTTGACTCACCCCTCTTCTTTTTAAAGAAATGGTTTGAAGGCTGACTGTAGGACATATGGTGATGAAAAGGTGAAAGACAAAATTAGTTTGTTCTTCTCGGCCATTTGTTTCTAGTGCAGAGATTTTATTTTTTCCGCTTTAATACTATTTAATATAATTTCCCAACAAGAAAATTATGGCCAGTGAAAATGCTGAGTGGCTAGTGGTGAGCAAAAAAGTTAATGTCAAGCCCTTTATGTCTCTCTTTCCCATCTTGCACCTTAACCCTTGGTCCTTACTATGACAGCCAATGTAAATATATGCACAAAAGATTAAAGTGATTTTTTAAATATTTGCCATTTTGAATCCAATATAAAATAATCAACTTTTTTTTTTTCAATGCAGAGCTTCATTTACTTCGCCCTTAATGAGCTAATCTCTAGTCGATAATGTCTGTTTTAACAAGCCATAGTCAAGATCAAGAGTAGTGCAGCTGTAAATATTTGCCCTCTAGTGATGAACACAAACACTGAGACAGACGAACCCCGTCCTTTATTTGTATTCGCGACGGTGCTCGAGTTTGACGCTGTTTGTCACAAGCAGGTGTTCGCGAAACCACTCCCAGTGTTTACATAATACCTGCTTATTCAGGCTATTACCAACTCATTTCTCGCGATAAATTTGAAGTGCGTGGCTGTGACTCTGCATGCGGAGCAGCAAATTGGATCTCTATTCAAATGTGCAGTTTACACTGTAAAGACAGAGAGCAGCTGAGGGCTTTCACACATTTTCCCCTTTCTCTTTCTATCTGCCACCAGCCGAGGTTACAGCTGTGCACCCCAATCAGGCATTCCATGATTCCATCCAGCGCTCTCTATGTTGTCTGGTAACTGTTGGGTTATAGTTGTATTTCTGTTGGTGTGTTATGTCCAGGTATTGTGCAGAATTTGACCTCCGTGCCGAAACATCTCTTCACTCTCTCAATCAAGGCAGTATTTTCCGGAACTACGTTGCCAAGGCAACAGGGCAGATGACTTGGATCTGCTAAATGCTCTGGCTTGAACTGACCAATTGTGCTATAGGGAATGCTAAAGCAAAACATGGCACAATGCTAACTGGAAGTGATTGACGTAATATTGCCTGTTATAGTATGATATTGTAATAACGAAAAGTAGATTTTTACATTTCTGAAGGAATTTGAGTGGTGCTTTTCCATGTAAACCCCAGCATTATGATGATAAGATCCTTGCCAGGGTGTTGCTACACAGTTGCTATGCAGATATATATATATATATATATATATATATATATATATATATATATATATTATATGATTTTCTCAAAGCAGAATTTAATTTACTCCTCCCTTCATTTACTGAGCTAACATGTGACCCTGGACTACAAAACCAGTCATAAGTCACAGAGGTATATTTGTAGCAATAGCCAAAAATATGTTGTATGAGTCAAAATGATAAATTTTTCTTTTATGCCAAAAATCATTAGAAAATTAATTAAAGATCATGTTCCATGAAGATATTTTGTAAACTTCCTACCGTAAATACATCAAAACTTAATTTTTGTTTTGTAATATGCATTGCTAAGAACTTCATTTGGACAACTTTAAAGGTGATTTTCTCAACATTTGGATTTTTTGCACCCTCGGATTCCAGATGTTCAAATAGTTGTATCTCGACCAAATATTATCCTATCCTAAAAAAAACATACATCAATGGAAAGCTTATTTATTCAGCGTTCAGATGTATAGATCTTAATTCCAAAAAAATTACCCTTTTGAATGGTTTTGTGGTCCAGGGTCACCTATCTGTTATTCAAGGTGGTTGTTTGTTTGGTCCAAGTCGTAAGAGTGCACCCCAAAATCTCTATGATGTTCAGGGTCCATGCAAATTGGGATTGACGAATTGGAATTAAAAAATTGGTTTCCTCAATCTATATTTAAGGCCTATAAACTCTTTTTCAATACTTTCAAATGAGGTTTTCAAACAATTAATTTCAAAGTTAAACTGCTTTCAAACTTTTAAACATATTTAAAAGAATTCGTTTCATGAGTTTTTTTTCCCACACCCAAAGTAAACATAAGCATAAACATAATATTATATATATATATATATATATATATATATATATATATATATATATATATATATATATATATATATATATATATATATATATATATATATATATATATATATATATATATATATATATAATATATAATATATATATATATATATATATATTTTTTTTTTTTTTTCATTTTAACAAACATTGTTTTTCTAGTTAAATACGATTTCAGTTAAAGTGACCCTATTATGGGTTCTGAAAAGTTCATATTTTGGTTTTGGGAGTCCCCAACAACAGTTTGACATGCATGCAAGGTCAAAAACACTTTCATTGTCTTATAATATGCATTTATTTTTACCTTATTTGCTCAACAACTCTCAAACGATTCACTCAATGATTCATTTTTCCAAACCCCTCCTTTGCGTGACGCTAATATGCGGTGATTGGTCCAATTGGTCTCATTTTCATTTCATCTCGCCTGTAATGCCTGATAAAGCAGCATTTGTGAGCCCAGTGCTGCTTTGTGTACAGCATTACCAGGGAAACAGCGATTTTAACGCTCCAAAAGTGGGCAGGCAATATGCTAATGTTTCATATTGGCGTCAACATGAAACGGCTTGGGATTCGTTTTAAAAACGACTCATTTCAATGATTCCGAGACGACTCTTTCTTTTGAGAGACTATAACTTTATACACGGTGCACTTTCAGATTTAAAACTTTGCAGGATGTTTTCATTCACTTAGAACTGTGTTACACACTGCATGAAAGGTAATTTTCAAAAATCCATAATAGGTGTACTTTAAAGTTCAGAAAGTTAAAGGTGCAGTAAGTGATTTCTTATTTGAAATCACCAAAACAAACATGCTCCAACCTTAAAGGATCCAATGTGATCTCATGAGAATTAGTACGTTTTATGTAAAATGTGGTTCTATAAAATGTAAATTTACTTACATTTTCACAGGCACTAAAACATAGAATACTGACGTATTTACAGCATTTTAACATAGAATACTGATGTATTTTCAGCATTTTAACATACAATACTGACGTATTGACGACACCTAAAATGTGACACCTAAAACTTTACAGACTTACAAATTAATCCTTACTAATTTTGAAATTGTGGCATTAACATTTTTTTTATTATTCTATTCTATTATTATTATTATTTTATTATTCAGTTGTCATATCAATGGTATTGTTTTCAATTGCATTACTTACTCATTTACTTAATACAAAATTATAACATTTAGTTCTGTGTGATTTCTGCTGCCAACTCGCTTCCAAAAATACATAATGTTAAACAAGACAGAGTTGCTATACAGCTGCTATATAAAAAATACTGCTACTGCTTTTGATATTTTTGCAATAAATAAATTATTGAGATTGAACGTGTCTTTCTGGCATGTTTTTCTTTATACTGTACATTTTTTTTTAAGAAATAGTTACAGTTAGGTTTAGAGGAGTTGGATTAGCAACTATAAAAATATCTTTAATGATATTTAGTTACTAAAATGGTGATTTCCATGCATATTTTGATGTATTACGTTCTATTTTTTTTTTATATTCGCTATAAAATTAGTAGGTTTACGTTTAGGGGTAGTTTAAGGGGCCTAAAAATCTCTAAATGGCTTATAAATACAATTATAACAATATGTTGATTAAAATATTTTTGTATCTTTCATATCATTAAAATATGAATATCATTTAGCAAAAAAAATATGTAGCAATGTTTACATATTAAATGATGTAATTTAAAACTTCAAATTACTTTTGTAATTTAAACTGTACATTCCAGCATCATTAAAAATGTACATACATTTATGTTTTGTGCAAGTAAATATTACGTACTAATACAAACAACGAGACCAGGCCGAAGGATCATACCTCTTGATAGGTCCGCCCCCAAATTCAAGAACATGCCATGCAACACAGGCACCTCCCCCATCATGAATGGACACGCCCCTTACTGGTGATTGGCTGCAAGTGTGTTTTGGTGCTTAGTCTAATCCCCTTTCAACAGCATTTCTCAGAAATCGTTTATTGTACCTTTAAGATATTCTTAGTTCAGTTTAACATGGTGCTCAACCCTGCTACTGTGCATATGGATCATCTGTGTCCTTCAATCAAAGTCCATGGTATTTTTACACAACTTAGAAAAGTAATAGTGTATCTTTTCTCAAAAACCCAAATGATTTGAATTATAATTCATGTCTAAAGTAGAAAGCAATGCAGGATGAGGTCACAGCAATATGTGCAATGTGTTCAAATCCTATATTCACTGAGCAACAGTGATGCTTGCCTCAGCAAATACCACTAATACAATTTTCAGAGATGTGAGAGAGATATTTCGTGCAGCTCTTCTCCAAATTCTGCCCATTCTTTGATCTCAAGTTAGGTTTAATTGATGATGTCTTGAGCAGTCTTCTCCACTGACGCAAGTATGAACTCATCTAACTCAACGTGCAGTTTTTCCTTTATGGATCAAAGACTCTCTCAGAACCATGTGTCAGTGAGGCTAATTGCGACAAACAAAGATTCAACCGCAGCATATAAACTAACACAAATCCAGGTCTGAACCATTAGCCACAAGTTAATAACTAGACCTCCCTGAACCCATTCAGATTTATTTTCCTCTCATTGGTCTATGATACTTTTTCTTCACTTTCTTGCCTTTCAGGACAAAAACTACAACACTTTACAACTTTGGAAATAAAAAAAAACCTACAACCAATAATATGCAGAATATACAAGTTAAATATATTGTTTTATTTACAGATCAATTTTGTTTAAAATTATTTTGCAATAAACATAAAAAAAAAACGTTGACATGTCTCCAGACAAAAAAAAATTGAAATAAAAAAAAAATTGAGTAAGGAGCCATTGGCTCATATAACAAAAAATCTTAGGCACCAAATTATTTTTTTATAATAAGGTGCCACGGAATAAACGTGTTTTGTTTTATTTTATTTTTTACATTTTAACATTCCAATCATACTGTCATGTGTTTATGTCTCATTTTTTCTTGACTTTATCAGCATTTTAATCCATCTTGTAGATGACCTGGGCACTAAGGTTCACTTAAAGTGGGAACTAAATGTATTTTCCAACTTGAAATATACACATAATCTGTACCAATATCATGGGCATAAGCATCACTTGGCCAGTGTGTAGTTTGGGCTCCTCCTCAATGCATCCTATAAATGTTGTCATATGTCTTTCACACATTCAGTCATTAAATACATGTATTAAATTCATTAAATACAATTTTATAGGAGAAGTTGAATCATGTAGACAACAGGTAGACAACAGGTTAAGTAAAAATTCGGGCTGCCAGTTTAACTTGTTAACTTAATTAGTTATGAAAAAATAACACAATTAAAATATTTTAACACAGTTAACGCACTGATTTGATACAACAGTTCAGTAAATAAGAAGTTAATATTGTGTTACATTTTAAACACAATACTGTGTGTTTTTATTCAATTTTGCCAATGAAAAATATTACCTATGAAGCCACAGCAGAACCGTTGTGCATCTCTGAGCAACACTGTGTTTCGTCTCTGAATGAATTCACGTTTTGAACGAATCGTGTGAACCAATGATTCAAAGGCCCATTCATTAAGAGAGCCATTTACTTCATTCCTGAATGAATCAGCCATTTGAACGAATCCAATCATAAAGACATTTACCGCCACCTGCTGGTAGTTTTAGTTTCTTTTTTAGAGTATCATTTCATTTATTTAAAACAAACAAACAAACAAAACATTAAAGGGAAAGTTCACCAAAAATAAATAAATTCTGTCATCATTTAGTCACCCTCATGTTGTTTCAAAACTGAATGACTTAGGGTAGAATGCAAAGTGTTCCGTTTCCCCCTACTGTTTTTCCCCAAAAAAACACAAGATAAAGTCAAGATACATTTTTATTGTAACTATGGACTCCGTTGATAAGTGTGATGTAGAAGTTTTCACCATGAAGCTTACACTGATGATGTACTGGAGAGAAAATGGATTTCACAGTAAATTATCTAATTTTCAGCAGTTAGAAAAAAAGTGTTTTAAAGCTTGTTATTTTGTAGAACATCACAGTTATACATGAAATGAGAACATAAAGCTAGGCACTCTATGGAGTTAATAAAGTGCACTGTTACGGATATGAGATGTATGATATTTTGGTGTTATAAAACAAAGCATTTGGGTGTTTTAGTGTTTTTTGTGCTTGTCCTTTGTTGTTGTTGTTTTGTTCCTATGAAGATCTGGCAACACAGACACTTTACCGCAGGGCTCGTGAGCGCAACTAGCCCCATGTCAAAAACGTGCTAAAACTTCTTTCACTGTTATTATTTTGCATCTCACATACAAATGAAGACGATTAAAAACATAATTAACAACTAGTTGTTCAGTTCGGTTCTGTACACACCTGTCACTACCTGTATATACCTTCGGGAGTTAATGCGGTTATAGAATGCGGTTCTCACTTCCGTATTTTAGTGAATTATGTGTGTACAGAATGTGATTAAGGAGTAAAAGGTGATTTGACAACCGAATTTAGTTGCAGTGTGTACGTGGCCACTATCTTCGTTTTTCAAGACAAGCCATTGTCAGAATTAATGCTAGAGATTTCTTCTATACGCCATAATCTCCGGTGCTCCCATCCTCCGCTCACAGGATTCATCTGATGTGTTGCCTTTGCTATGATAAACACCGGTTGCGCCGCTGTTTTCATGTGGGTGTGTAGTGCTTGCTGCTTACACTATTGTTCTTAAATATGCCGGTATTGCCGCCGTTCATATACTTTTCATAATAGCCAACATTTCAGCCCCGCATGCAATGCAGCTCACAGTCACTGAATGTATATAGATGGATAATGTAAAACTACGTTTTCTAGGACGCACACGTTTTTAACACATCTTGACGATAACCGCATTACTGCATCACCGCGGTAATTAAATTCCCGAATAAAGCACAGCAGCGGTCGGTAACTGGTGTAATTTGAACGGGAGTGGGTGGTCTAACAATATCCCGTTCCCGACGTCCTTTCAGAATAGCATATCTGCGCTTTACTCACTCTTATCGCTCACGCGCTGCACGCACAGTCCAGTGCTTTCTGTGTCATGTATTTTATTGCGGGGTCTGTGCACGCAGCAAGTGCATAACGGCCCTCAGACAGAACAGGCAGGTTGTGATGAGTGACAGAGCAGAATAAGGATGGCAAAGCAAAGTGTGGCTGAGCTGTCCTTGAAGGACTGCAACTTGGACTGGAAAATGGTCAGTTTACGGCTAAGAAACCCACGTCAGGCAAGTCTGACTCGGACATTCTTCTCAGTGATGTTAAATTGTTCGGTTAAAAAGGGATTTCATTTCGCAATGCCTACAAGCCAACGGTTTTGTTCATATTTTGCTTATAAATTTAAATGACAGATGATGTATTTTTTTCTCTCTGCGATACTTCTTCCTATTGTGTTGACAGCAAAATGTAAAACTAATTTGATTCTGGAGAAGACGAATAAAATAAATAGCCTACAATAAAATAAATTTTGTGCAGACTACAATTTTATTTGTTATCTCTCTCTCTCTTTCAGTAGTGGAAATTTAAATGTGAGATTCTGTAAACAAGATATATTTAGCGGGAACGGTCGGGTCAGGAAGAAAATTATTCTAAGCAGATAGCGGGCGAACAAAGAGTGAATTTCTCGCGGGAGCGGGTGGGTGCGGATGCGGAATATAACCTCGCGGGAGCGGGACTAAAAAACAGTTTCACTTAAGCGGCTCAGTAGTTGTACAACAGCCGAACACTTATACAGACAGGCTAGCCTGTTCCCTTTTTATGTTGCACTTTAAAAAACCCAAATCAGAAAAAAAAGCCTCTTTTATGTTGCACTTTAAAAAGGTTATTATAAATGTAGCCTAAATAATAATAATGACATCCTAATTTGCCGTTACAAACGATACATTTCAACAAACAAAATTTTCAATAAGTTGCGTTTGGACGAGTGCGTTTATATCCATGGACTGTTACCCGAAAAACAATGTCTAAAGAAATAGGAATCAAAGTTTAGCACAACTCACCAGAACTAAGCAATGGGGCATGTTGAGCTCGGCTTGTTGTTTCTTGTTGTTATTTTTTAAATAATTTATTGTACAAAGAATGGGTTACAAACAATGACAAAGAATGTTCCACAATTCCTATTAAACTCAAAAGATATCGAAAAAAACAACAACAAAGTTATAGAAACAAATATTATTTTGTTATTATTGTTAATATAATTTGCTGTAGTAATAATAAAGAAGACTACTTTATTATTATTAATTTCCATTTTCATTTACAAGCGTTCTTGATCAAAAGTCATTAGAGATTTCCGCCGGGTGGGGGGGGTCGTGCGATTAACCGCCAAACCGAGATATTTGTTGCTTCTTCACCGCGATAAGAATAAATCCCATACCGTCACAGCCCTAATCTTGACAGTCGTACAGTCTGACATTAATAACAACAGAGATCCCACAGTGTGACATGATCATCATGTTTGTGCAGTCTGACAAGTACAATCCTAAAGGACTTTAAAAAAAAATAAAATAAATAAAAGCCCGGCTTTAGATGCAGTCTGGAGACCTGGTAGCTGATTCAAGTCTGTAAATATATTGTTTCAGAAAATAAACATTTAGTTGGAGGGAAAAGTATGAGTTATTATTAACTTGTTTTTTGACCAATTCCCAGTATGGTACAGAGTTGTGGCAATCTTTGCAGGAAAAAAAAAAAAAAAAAATATCTGGTTTTGTTTGTTTGTTTTTGTTTTGTTTCATATTAAGACTAATTCTATGTAAAAAAAATAAATAAAATAAATAAATAAATAAATTATGGAAAAATATGAATAATTACAATATACAGTAATAGAGTACACAGTCAAAGGCTCGTTCTGTCATGTATAATGACTGAACATTCACTTTAACAAATTATTCTGATCATGTTGGTTAGGATCCACTATGAGTTTGCCAAGTTGGCTCATGAAAAACATTCTCTAAAATCTGACAAAAATAATAGACTGATATACAGGGGCAGACTTAATCAATAGGCGAGGTAAGCGGCCGCTTAGGGCCCCGGGGAATCAGGGGGCCCCGTCAGATATTCGTGAAACATATTTGGCACATCCACCAGTGTGTATTTGTGTCATGGAGAGCGTCAGATGTTCACTCACCACTCAAAACGGCGAGTTTTTGTCAGGTAGCTTATAAAAGCTTATAAAAGCACCATGCACATTTTACTTTCACTTTTAAATTAGCGGCAATTCGGCATCAATTGCTTGAATTCAATTCAAGCAACAACACAATACAACGTAGAACATAGAACTTTATTAACAAAACGAATAAAAATACACCATGCTATAGCCTAATATAAAACAACAAATAACTTACACAAAGTTTAAATAGGTATACAAAACTAAAAATCAGTAAAGAATGAGGAACAAATAATTATGAAACGTAGAACGTTTATTAGCAAAACCAATAAGAAAGTTTGGAGGCACGGACGGCATACACCTTGATGTAAGATAATGGGGGGGGGGGGGGGGGGAATACATAGTTTAAATAAAATAAAAATCAGCAAATACTGTGCAACCAAATAAATGAGAAACGAATGTTTTTAAAAAAAAACGTCCATTATCACTTAGATTAATGGCAGAGTAATGGCAGAAGTCAACAGACTTTTCAAAATCCAAAATATTTTTAAAAGAGGCGCTTTTACATTTACATGCTTTTACTTCCGCCATAATCTTGTCTGTCTCACCTCACTTTTCTTGTAAGATGTAAATAATAATTTGTGCAGAGAGCTTATTAATGGAACGTGGCGAGATCGTGATGAACTGAAGTGAGTGACAGCTTAGTGATTATAGACGGGGCGCTTTTTGTGTGCATTCTAAGCTGTTTTGACTGTCTCAGAACAGAAATATTCACCTCAGTAAAGAAATTATTGTTTCAAGTCATAATTTTATGACACTTGGAATACGGAACGAGTTGCATGGGATACTTATGACATTTTAATCCTTTTTGGAAAAAGATTGGAGAAGTTTACAGTTCATTAAATGGACAAGTGCAGGCATTTTATATATATATATATATATATATATATATATATATATATATATATATATTATTCTGTCTTCTTTTGTTCTTCGAAAAAAAATAAGGTAGCTTAATATGGCTTTAGAACAGCATCAGGTTGACTAATTATTTAGGCTACTTAAGTTGTGAAGGGGTAATAGTTACAAAAAATAATAATTATAGCTATAATGAGAGAGCTAGCCAGCAAAATAAGGGTTACGCGTAAAAGAGCTTTATAGTTATTGTGTTGGGGCCCCGTACCTGAAATTTGCTTAGGGCCCCCAAATCACTAAGTCCGCTCCTGCTGATATAGTGAATAAGCCAAGATCATATTATACATATTATAACATATTATAATTATGTTATTGCACCATATTATACCGAGAGAAAGTTACCCAGCATTCCCATTCCATTCATATCCAAGGCTCCTGATTGGCTATTCTGCCCCTAAATATCAGCCCACCCCAAAAACCATTTTGAAGAATGCTGATCCAGGACCCCTTTAGGAAAAATCATGGCCACCCTTAATGTTCATACCAACACAATTAAGAAGAACTTTTTCCCCAGTTCCTTTCTACAATCATTAATCATTCAATGGATAAATAGAGCTGGAATGAACAATTAACCACCAAAAAAGATTATCCCAAATTCCCACAATATTACTGAATGAGTTTTGCAATGAAAGCTTGAATTCTGCAGCGGCGGGATGCTGTGCTCTAAATCTCTAGTCAGTGTACAGTACCTCCGGTCGGCACTGTTATGACTTACTGCATCACTGCACAGGAATGACACTGCCATCAATCATATTAACTCTGGACCCACAAATCAGGAGCAAAAAATGCACCCCCAAGGTTTTACACAATCAGCATTAATTACATAATTATCCACTTCATTAAAATACCCAATATCATAACTGGAGTTCAAGGTGTTTCTAACCGATACTGAAAAATGGCCTCTCTAAAAATGCTATTATACCTGTACAAACATCCAGACTGCACATCCAGCATGTGCACACAAATATGCACAAGCTACTAAAGGGATAATTCACCTAAAAATTTAAATTCTGCCATTATTTACTCACCCTCCACTTGTCAAGGATTTTATCTTACAGGAAATACAAACGAAATACTGTAGAATATACAGAGTGTTAAGGTGCAGTGACTGCAGGTGATTATTTTTTTTGCAACAGGAATTCACGCAGGGAATTTTGACATAAATTTGGAAACGTTATCACACATATATTTCACAATGGGTTTAAGTAGCTCACATGATAACAAACAAAAAGTGACCTACATGAGCAGTGCTTCATTCATTGCTACACTACTGACAACCAGTGTTGGGAAAAGTTACTTTTAAAAGTAATGCATTACAGTATTGTGTTACTACCTAAAAAAGTAGCTAATTACATTACTTAGTTACTTTTTATGGAAAGTTATGTGTTACTTTTTAAATCTGGGCAGTGCTTGCTTGTTTGTTTTTAATATAAAAAGCTTTATTTTTGGCAAATGTAAAAGCCCTTTCACAACAAAAGCCTCATGCTGAAGGAAAAGTAAATTCATGTCTGTACACAGAAGAAGAAAGTTCAACACTTTTCAGCAATAAAAAAATGAAGAACAACTGTTAGTTTATCTTGAGTAATTTTTGCTTATTAGTATGGTTGAATTGGATCATCGAAGGTCAGCAGCAAAGACGCTGGTTAATAAAATGGGATTAAATACATAAAGGATATTTGTATTATTTAACATATTTAATTGTTGCAGGTTTGCGTCATATTCTGAGGTGCATTTCAGTGTTTTTATTCATTTTGAGGAATACTGAATCTGTTTTTTTGTGAGTGAGATGAATTAATGCATGTTCACATTTATTCTAGAACTAAAATAACATCTTACTCCCGAAGTAACTGGCGTTACTTATCTGAAAAAGTAATTTTCTTGTAAATTAAAAAGTAATGCGTTACTTGAAAAAGTAATCTTGTTACGTAACTCGCGTTACTTGTAATGCGTTACCCCCAACACTACTGACGACTGATCTTTTTGCTTGTAAAAATTCACTAATATGACCGCATGTTTAATTCTTATAATGGAAACGAGGCTATCAAACTCCAAAAGTGACAAAAAAAAAGCACTATAAAAGTGGTCGGCACAACTTAGGCATGATATTGCATTTCATTTTAAGTCATACAATAGCTTTACGTGAAATAAAAGCCACAATTTAAATCGCTATTCGCTCAAAATTTCTCTCCTATGTAAACTTTTCAGTTCATAATCAGGAAGCATTGCATCAAGTTTGACGATTTCAGACAATGGTTTTTCTGACTTCAGAAGACTAGAAATACAACACAGAAGTCATATGTGACCATGGACCACAAAAAATTTACGGTAGGAAATTTACAAAATATCTTCACGGAACATGATCTTTACTTAATATCCTAATGATTTTTATCATAAAAGATGAATCGATAATTTTGACCCATACAATGTATTTTTGGCTATTGCTACAAATATACCCGTGGTCCAGGGTCACATGTGTGTCACTTTTATGCTCGTTTGTCATTTTAGAGCTTCACAGCTCCAATCCCCATTACAGAAAACAGCACTCTGGATATTCTGCAATATTTTTTATAATTTTTATCCATTTTTAAATGAAGTACTCTAAAAAATAAATCAACAGTGCATGAAAGCTTTTGCCCTTAGCGCTCTACACCGTGACACATCAGAAACTCACCTTGAACGATGATGTGCACGGATGTGGTTCGGGGTCTGCTGCTAGTCTGCACCGCGCAGATGTATTGGCCCTCATCCGTCAAGTCCACATCCTCAATTTTGATGGTGAACTCATCCTGGTTCAGAGTAACCAAACTCACCCGGGGGTCCACGGACCACTTATCCTCTCCGGCATACAGTATACTTGATCTGTTGAGCCACGCTGTGTGTGTCACAAAGTCCCCTTGTAAGCAACTACAAGAGAAGAGAGAGAACCAAAGAGAATACTCAACCTTTAGCATTAGCATGTGCGCTATGAGCAAACGCTCCCCTATGAATTATTACCGGCGTATCCCTTTGTGACCAAAGCACCAGGATTCATCAATTAAGATAAATTCAAATATTCATTAACATTCATTCAAATAGTCCCCCTGGTACTGTACGCCGGAAGACTGCATCTGTTTCGGAAGCAAGCGTGAATGTATTCCCTAGATATTATGCAAGGAAGAACAAGACGGTAAGACATCGATCAAACCCCCAAACCCTCCTGAAGATTGGGTTTATTAAATTCAGTGACCCTCGGATAATATTTAAAGCTAAACTGGCTAGAGGGAAACAGCCTTTTAGTGATTTCAACTTAAAGACAATGCCATCTCTCCCTATTACGGATACAATGGAATTAGATGCTAATTACTTACAGACCTTCCTTAAATGAGGACATGCTGTGTCTAATTACAGCTATGCCTAATAGTTAGCAGCAGAGGCCAAAATAAGCCTTCTTCATATACTGTAGGGCTATTAAAATCAAAAGCAATCATGCGCTTAATTGATTACTTGCCTGATTAACCATTCAATAAAACGCACGGACAATTTTCATGCAATCTTTGTTTTATCTCTGATAGCATCACAGCCCAAAAATCTTTGGTGCACATTCGAATAATAGGCGTTCGATGCTCATTAAAGTCCATTATGGTCATAATGCTTACGAGCTCTTCTTAGTCGATTCTGTGAGAGGCGCAGCGCTGAACTACTTTAGCTTCTGGAGGGCAACATCCAAAGCACCAGGGACAGATGAGGTAAATGTGCTTCTTTGTGTCTTTTTTTCACACTCGGCAGGCGGACAGAAGTACCGGGTACAAGCAAAGGCGTTCGTTTTCACGAGAGTGGAAACTGCGGCATTGGCCTCCACCTCATCTTATAATAGACTAAATGAGAACGCTGGAGATCAGTGGAAAGATCAAGACTTTTCCCAGTGGACAGGTTCATAATACACTGCAGGGCATCCTACGCAGAAATATTAAAGTCGCCCCTCTCCGATTTATCTTCTCCTTGTACTTCGCTCTAAAGCAGTAATGTGTGATTTCTATGGCACTAAAAAAAATAATAATAAATTAAAATAATACAGAATGCAAGATAATCGCAATTTTTTTATATATAAATAAAATAAAAACAAAAACATTTTATTCTACAGATAAAAAAAGAGTATTTTATACAGATAATGTGTGATCTATCTATCTATCTTAGTGCTGTCAAAATTAACGTGGTAACGCAGGCAATTCATTTTTTCAGTTTAACGCATTAAAAATATTTAACGCAGGGGCGGAGCTAGGCTTGGCCACCCCACTCACAACTTCTGCTTAGGTCTCTTTTTTCTTGACAGAAATTGTGTTTATTTAGGTACTGAACGTGTTTACAAGCACAAAAAAAGTCATAAAAAATACATTACTTTGGAAGACTGAATGTGAAATTATTGCAATATAAAAGTATATTTTAAAACTTTAATGTTAGGTGGGATTAATTATGATTAATTTCAGAAAAAAATGTGTGATTAATTGTATATATATATTTTTTTAATCGAGTGTCAGCACTAATGTATATGACTGATATCACACAGCTATAAGTGAAATATTGCTAATTTATAATAAAAAATAACATTTAATAAAAATATATAAATGTATCCATTTCAGATGAAGTGTGAATATATTCCCTACTTTTTTTAACCGCATAAATTGGTCTTGGTCTTTATAATGGAACATACTGAGCTGTCTTTATTTTTTAAGAATAACCATATTTGGGGATCCATCGTATCAAAAATTAAAAAGCCCTTCTTCAATAAAAGCATCCCTAGGTGAATATAATAAAAGCAAGGCAGAGCCAACCATAATAGCAGAAAGAGACGCATCAGCTGGTGTATAAAGCACAAGGTTGTGAAACAGGGTAACAAAGCACACTCAAGGGCATTCAAAGTTGGCTGGAATAATAGAAAAAAAAATGCTAAGCAAAAGAAGCTGTTGCACCTGTAATTGAACGAAACCCCTGATGAAACACAGTTTATGGGATCAAAGAGCAAAGCTCTCGCACATTCGTCATGTAGACATGGATGAAATGGTAAATAAAACAGGAAACAAGAGCATTGCTGTTCAAATAGCCTTTTGCTGCACACGGCTGGTGTGCTTTTGCATGTACTGTATACATAGATGACTGCACATGTGCAAGACTGTGTATTTGAAGGAACTGTTCACCCAGAGATTAAAAATTTGTCTTTAATATTTACTCACACTCAAACCGGCATGACTTTCTTTGTTCACTTCAAACTGTTGCATCAGACCAAACTACAGGTCCTCATCCATATTATTGCTTCATCCAATGAAAAAAAAGTGTCTCATCTGAATCAGGAGAGAAATCTGCAATGATCAAGCACTGTTCACAAGCAAAAACAGTCCAAGACAATTCTAAACAAACATGTCGGTGGATTTTGATGTCAGAGGACAATGGGGGATGGACTTTTAAACTGGAGGAAGTGGTATTATGGATTATGGACTTTGGCCAAAAGCAACTGTTTAAAGTTAAAACACATTAATGATGGATTGGTTTCCTACAGGCAAATAGCTGTTCACTTCACAAGATGTTAACTGATTAACTGAAGTTGAGCAGATTACTTATGGATTATCGTGATGTTTTTATCAGGTGTTTAGACACTCATTCTGATGGCACCCATTCACTGCAGAGGATCCTAAATTTATCCAAATCTGTAAGGCCTGAGGTTTAGCAAAATTTCAGCAAATATACATTTTTGAGTGAACTATTTCTTTAATTTTTGGGTGATCTATCCCTTTAAATCGATATGCACTGTGGTGACTGCACGTTGTTGGTTCAGCTATGGCATTAAATTATTATTTACAACATGACCATAAAATGCTGTGCATTATAATAACAGCCTCTTGGTAAGACACTGAGGCCGAATCCAATTCAATCAGTCTTAACCTTGAGCAGTTAGAACCTTCTGGAAACCTGTAGCGCCGCATCTCCGGCCACTAGAGCATGTCTGAGCTGCATGTTCATAGCACCACACTGAATCAGCACAATGCAACAAATACATAAATTAATAAATAACTCCGCCTTATATTTCCTTATCAGAGGAGAGCAGACAGCAAACCAATTTAATCCAAATAAAGTGTCTACCCTTTCAGTGCAATGAAAAGCATCCAAGGGCAGTGAAAATTAAGCATGTGGAATAAACAAGAACGGCCCTCGTCCATTTTTGTCCTGACACCGAAATGCATGTGCTTTGTGAAAAAACACAATGTTTTTTTTTTTTTTGCATCATCATTATGGGATGTTCAACTATTCTCATTGTAGTACAGATCATGAGGAGTTCATTTTTACTGCAGTGTCATCATCTTGTCCCTGTTTTTTTTTTTTTTTAGTTTGTTTAGAATTACTTTGGTTGTTCATTCACGTTGCATTGGAGTCACGGATCCAATTCTATTTCAGCTAGCAGTGCATCAAGCATATCCCACTGTACTTGTGGAGGACAAAAATATATCGGGTATCAGACCAAGTGCGGTTTTGAAAATAAATCTTTCCGCAGCCCCCTCTGGCTACCTCATGGCATGAACAAGAGAGGGCATTCATTATTAATTTACTTTGGAGAGAGGGATTGATTTGGCATCGAAGGTCTATAGAGGGGGAAAAAAAACTATAATATATAACACTGGATTACCTCCAAATAACATTACTGTCAGGGAGTTAGTGTACAGCCAAGACAGAACATTGCTGCTACCTGGACGGTAAGGATGTATTGATTTTTGTCCCAAACACACACACCGTTACGCAAGTCGATGCATGTGAGGCAGGGTGTTGCATACACTGTCAACACAGACAGATGGAACAACTTGATTGTTTTTGTGTTTCAAAGTATAACGCTAGATGTACGGTGTACAAATTTAGCTCCCGAGGGTTTCTCTCTCGCTTCAGTTTCTGATTGTAAGTGCTGACTCATTCCTCCTTCAGTTCCCTAAGTGCATATTGAGGGAGATTGAGTTATTTTCATTCATTTTGAAGTGTTCAAGTGCAAAAAGTGCTAATCAATTATTTCATTAGGAGATTTTAACTGCACTGAAATTAACAACTTCACAAATTTTCAAGGTTTGGAGGAACAAGCGTGAGTACTTTGCTAGGTTGAACTCATAGCTGAAACAGCGCTTGGGTTCATGGGCTGATTTGTACTATAAGGCATTAGTTCGCTCCTTTTAACCACAAAACTCAACATCAAATGGTGAGGGTTTGCGTTACTATGGAGATCTCAGCCTTTTGGATGGATCGTGAGGTGAAAACATTACAGGCCACTTGTCTTGCTTTCCCACTTGATAAATGCTTTCATCAAAAGTATGTATTTCATCCACTGACTAAAATAAAGTCACTTTAATTAAAAGTTTAGCAAAATATAAGAGATTTCAGTTCACTTCAATGCTTAAATGATAGAGTTTGAAAGGGATTATATTAATAAAAAAAGCTGAATTTTCCTTTTGGAAATCAAGCTGATTTATGTTCTGTGTAACAATATTACAATTTCGAGTTTGCATAGACATATAATGATCTTTTGAATAATCTGTATGGAACATTCATTGCTGATTATTTTGTAATATATAAAATCAATGTATAAAACTTGCTACTGAAGTATGAGGCAGTGATAATTATATACAATAACTGAAGGCAAACCACAAACCCGTAATGAAGCATTGTCATTCATTTCACAAATGACAAATTATTCGTTTACAAGTCTTAAAATGGCATCTAAGCATGGTAAAATGACATGTAAGAAACCTGGCAATCATTAAATGGTCTCTACACTCTCAGAAAAAAAGGTACAAAAACTGTCAATGAGGCAGTACCATTTAGGTATAAATATGTACACTTTATGTAAGTATGTACACAGTTTGTATGTACCTTTAAGGCACCAACATGCACTATTTAGGGGTAAATTGAGAGGGTATTGCCCCATTGACAGCTTTTGTACTTTATTTTTCTGAGAATGTAAGAAAAAACATTAAATAAAAAAAAATAAAAATAAAAATCTTATATTTGTCATTGAAATATAGAATCAATTTAGTTCTAAACAGTATATATCAAATTGTATATAAATGTACCATACTATTACAATCTAATCTCATGACGAAAACGTACCCGTGTGAACTTTTTTCGTAAACCGCAAAATATGTACCACTTAGGACTTAGGAATCCTTGTGTACGAATCCTTGTGTACCGTCAAAAACATGACTCATGATGAAAGAGCTGAATAATGAGAGATCGAAAAACAAGCTAAAACGGCATGCTTGTGATTGCGTTTTTATGTCACATTAGGTTTTGTTCATACTATCGGGTAGGTTTAGGTGTAGTGCAGATGGTACGTTATTTTAAAACATCACAAAGCATTACAGTTAAAGCGCCACTCACTTTCAATCAGAACTGCGGTGACATGTACAAAACCAACATTACACAAAACGTACCATATGTACGTTCATCTGTTCTGGTGAAAAAAAAAAAAAACATTCTTTCAGGGCCACTCAGTGGTAATTTCACACTTAATATGTCACAAAATGTACATGGCGCTACACTTTAAAAAAAGATGGTTCTTTAAAGGTTCTTTACATGTAGTAACAGTTATATTTAGAACCATAGCATCCTGAAGAACCCTTTTATACTGAAATGGTTCTTTGTATTAGAGTTTAGGGTTCTTTATTCCTGCCCTTTTGTTTTTCAAATCTGTAACTGTCAAAACACCTCATTACTGATTTTCTGGAGTTCAGTGATACAACTACACAGACTGTCAATACACTCTCAACAGGAAAATGATTTCATTATTAAATTTAAATAAAAAATTAAGTTTAAAATTTTAACTGGTTTCCAAACAAACATGTTCTTTTCTCTTTTTAGTTTTTTGGTCACATGTACAGGTGCATCTCAATAAATTAGAATGTCGTGGAAAAGTTTATTTATTTCAGTAATTCAACTCAAATTGTGAAACACGTGTATTAAATAAATTCAGTGCACACAGACTGAAGTAGTTTAAGTCTTTGGTTCTTTTAATTGTGATGATTTTGGTTCACGTTTAACAAAAACCCACCAATTCACAATCTCAAGAAATTAGAATACTTCATAAGACCAATAAAAAAGAAAAAAAACATTTTTAGTGAATTGTTGGCCTTCTGGAAAGTATGTTCATTTACTGTATACTGCATATACTTGGTAGGGGCTCCTTTTGCTTTAATTACTGCCTCAATTCGGCGTGGC